>OY728160.1:1175212003-1176511053 GCA_963277665.1 Viscum album
AAAATGGATAATATATATATAAATATAAATTTATTATATATACTTATTTATGTCATCCATGTTGTTTGGTGAATAAAAGAGTGTCACATAACTTCGTGAATGTTTTAGTCCACATGTACAAGAATGATGTTATCATGTTTATAAGAGTGAAAAGGTAGGAAATAAAATAATTTCATATCATTTAATAATGATGAAATAATAAAAAAATAGAATAATTATTCATTTATATAAAATATATTTATTCACATTATTCTTATTATATTCCATGTAACGTCCTATGTAAAGATGAATCACATTGATTCGTGAGGGGTGGTAATATACAAAAAGAATGTCAACGGTTCACGATTTGGAAGTCCGCCATAAATGTGAAGCATGAGTTTGTACCAATTTTATCAAGGATGGAATGTTTTTAGGTAATTAACCACAATAATATAAGTATATTAATGATACCTAGTACATCATATAATAATTTTTTAATAATAATTGAATTAGTTGGAGGATTTAATAGCACAAAAATTCTCTTTGAATAATTTTACCTCTTCTTCAAGTAACCGCCTCTAGTTTTCCTCAAATCATTCCTTAGATATAATAATGAGATAATTTTACAACATTAGTTGAAGAAAACTACTTTTATGGGAATTGGGATTATATTATTTGAAACAAATGTCGTAAAAGTTGTGAATCATAGTTGAGAGTGGGTGGACATTTATATGTGTGGTGAGTGTCACATTTTTATGTTTTTAAAAGAAAAAGGTGAAATATTATTTTTAATGCTTGAAATGGTTTCAAAATTGATAATTATAAATAACTATATGATATAGTGTCTAATAATTTCCACAAAATAATTTTTTTGATAAGTTCTATGGTCATTTTTATTTATCTTTTTTTATTTAGCCCTGTAAATCCATTTTTTTTTCTTTAAGTGAAATAAATAATTTTTATAGTTTTCGCGATTCATTTTGGTCAAAAAATAATTTTTAAATATTATAAAATGTATTTTTTTAATACAAAAAATATATAATTAATTTATATAAATTTAATTCATTTATTTTTAAATATATAATTCATAATCTATCCTGGTGATGTGAAAAATAATGTGGCGCTTCAAAGAGAAAATGCTAATAATTTTACAGTGGTTTTTATTTCCAACATCAAAATAAAATTGATTATAATGACCTAAATTCTAAAATTAGATATAAAATAGAACTAATTTTACATAAAATTGTTTCAATTATAATTTCTAATTTTAAATAATATTATTAAAATGGTATTTTTTTTAATTCAAATTTAGTATTTTTCTCTATTCATCGAAAAATGAATCATTTCCAAAATTCCAAAAAAATAATCCCAAGATAAATTTATTTTGATAACCAAAATGTATTTTGTTTCTCCTATTTTTCAAAACATTTAAGAAATTAATTTTAAATTATGCACGTAAAGATTGACTAAAATGTCTTTTGGAAAAAAATTCAAAAAAAATTCTTTCTGATTATTGATGTTCTAATTTTATTACTAATAATAATATAAACATCTCATTTGTTTATATGTATTTAAAACATATACATTTAATGAATTATTTTTTTCTATTATAACCAATCAACATAATAGCTAGGTTATAAGAGTGCATAATATTATTATTCATTTAGGCTCGATATTTAATTTTCCCAACTTTAGTGAAGAGATTAAATTAATGGAAATGTATTTGAAATGTATTTAATATTTTAGTTTAATTTCATAAAATATATCTATTATAATGTATTTATTTTTTAAATTTGGGGGTTTGGATTACATTGTGGAAAAATTCATTAGTTTCTTATTTTTAAAGACCATGTGGAACCTTCAAAATGGTTAAACATAATAATTTATGAATTATAGTAGAATTATTAATTTTAGAAGACCAAGAGAAAATTATTTTGGTGTTTTTTCACATTATATATATAATTGAAGATAATAAAGGCTTCATATGATAGCTAGAGATAACCTAACTAAAGAGGAACAAGCCTCAATTTCTATGTATTGCCAAACAAATCATTAGAAATCAGTTTAGAACCCAAAATCATAAAACAATTATACCATTATAGTGTTACAAAACAAGAAATTAAAAGTAGATAGTAACATAAAGCATTAATATTGTTATACATACTCTTAAAAATTGAATAAACTCATCAATACATCAAACTCCATTTATTTGAGATAGAGGGAGAGATCGAAAAAATTGATATCCCCCAAGATTAATATATCTTAAGTGAGGATTTTTTGGTTTGATACTGTTAGATAAAAGGGTTAATTAATTAAATTGAAACAATACCACAAAAAACCCACCCAAAAGTCTAGCTAGATGATGACGTCTGTCATCCTGAAAAATGAAGATCACCAGAATGCGTGTGAGTGAAAACAAAATTATAGAGCTTATATTTTGGGCACTAGATTGTTTATAATATCACACATAATTGATTGTGTACCTAAAATATCTATAGTTCTAGGGTTTTGGAAATAATGTATATGTTGGAATTTCATTTTCTAGTAGATGGACCATCAATACACCCATCAAATCCCCTTATTAGTAATTATATGTTCTGATAACCTGAACATAAAAATGGAATCCCCTAAATTTATAGAAAATAATTTAAATATATTATATAATAGATATTGAAAAAATAACTAATAATTATCTTAAAATAAAAGTGTCTTATTATTTGAATTATAATCATATTATAACAATAATCCAGCTTTTCCATGTTATCTTAATGGATTACATGATATTCCTATATTTTTTTGACTACGACATACCTGAATCATCATATTTCATATTACATAATATCCGAAAAAATATTTCCTGAATTTTGATTTTATTAAAGAAGTATTAATATCGAAAAAATTACCATTTTAATTGATATAACAAATTTTACAATTTCTATTTTCTATGGAAAATGTAATCATCAATCATATGAAAATTCATACTACCAAATCCATGAAATGATTGATTCAATTTTTTTTTTCATCAGTACAAAACGGGGATGCTAATGAGAATTATATTGGTAGATATAGATTATAGTTTTGAAATTATTTTGTTTTCAATGTCGATTTAGGTTACCTAGTAAATGTATGCATGATAAAAAACCATGGAAAATTATATCATCGAAAACAACATTCTATGATTAAAAAATAATGCCGTTATACTTTTTAATTACATAATACTTGATTTAGCCATCATATAATTTCTTTAAATTATTATATGTCACAGTAATAAAAATTGTAAGAGTATTTTGTTTCTTTTGGTATAATGATATAATAAATAAATCATTACATAATCACCTAATCCTATTATGTGTTCTTTTTTGGGTTACTTTAACCACCTACATGAACAAGGAGACAAGTTTATATCATAGATGTATAAGGGCATATATGTTTTGGATATATATTTTATCAATAATTAAAAATGATTTTTTTTAGATTTTTAATGGTAACAATAATGTTAAAACCATTTTTAATGTTACCAATATATGATCACTAAAAATCACCAAAACATACTCTATATAGATTAAATATTTATGTATCAAAACCAGAACACACCTGAAAATAATTTATAAATTTTCTAATAACAATAAAACATCAATTGTTTTACCATTTTTCATCTTTTAAAGGTTAAATTTTTAAGAATAATGAATACTAACACAAATATTGTGATTGTATTTCAAAATCATCAATGTTACTCAAACATGATATAAAAAATATATAACTTCTAACTAAAATAAATATAAATAATCTTTAGAAATATAAATTATAATATTATATATATATATATGAAAAAATATTGGAAATGGTTGAATCAAATAGTATTTTTATACGATAGGTTATAGTGAGTTTTGACAAAGTGGTAATAAATCTAAATGTTTGGGGTAAATACTTTTCTTCCATGGAGTTATAGAAATTTATATTGATTCTCGATATTTCAAAAAATAATTAATTATACATAATTCATAAATGGAATTATATATCTTCTATATTTTTTGGTGTTATTAAACCCATCAATATTGTGATTGTATTTCAAAATCATCAATGTTACTATTTTTTTGGTGTTATTTCCCCCACATTTCAATATATGAGACATGATTATATTATAAAACATGTTTCATAATTTTTTTGTACTCATTAAATTATTTTTATTTTATATCATGAATATTATATTAGTAATTCTATGTAATTTTCCCTTAAAAAATATTTACTTTATTTGGTTTTTATTCAATATTTTCTAAACTCAGAACTCTTATTTTTTATATTTTCTATGAGAGGTTTTTGATGTTGAACACTATAAAATCATATATATAAATTATTCACAACCTTATTTCCTTAAATATTAATTATTATCATTAATTTATTTATATTTTATTTTCATTTCACAGGTTTCTATTTCTTTTCATTCTTATATTACTATTACCATAATGGTTTTTACATAAACATATTTCATTACTGTGATATGATTAACATTAAATACATTATTTTCATTAATGGATTATTAAATGATCATGTAATATATTCTAAATCATAGTATACAATTATTTTGGGAGAATCAGAATTGATGAATTCCTAAATATACATTATCTTTTCCTTACATCTTATGTAGCATGTATAAATTTTCATCTAATTATTTTCTTCTATGAACACTAAATATTTATATTAATTGATTGATGTGTGTTCACATTGGATCCATACACTGATACAGTTGGGTAATATATTTACATGAACTTTTACTCCATTTTACATATGGGGTTTTTTCGAGGGATTCATTGATTTGATGTTATTTCATTTATTAACTGCTGAAATATTAAAAACTTGTATACTTATATTTAAAATTAATTTTTTTATAAATAAGGATATTGAATAGTAATTTAATATAGTTTTAATTACATAATATTATGAGATGATTAGACAAATTTTTTAATTTATGGGACCAAAAATATTTCTTGGAACCGTTAATAGAATTCAGAAGTCTAAATCGTTTGGGATTTTTTTGTATGCTTCCATAGAAAATAATATTTCATAATCACATGGTTCTCAGTATATAATTTTATTGTCCTGGATTATGGACTATAATTAGAAATATGACCTTATTAATTCCCACTCTGAGGACATTTTTATTTTTATTCATGGGTATATTTATTGATATTTTATCCAATTATATTTTGTGCTCATGGTTTCATTCAATTATTATCCTATTTTGATTAATTATTCCAAATATATTTTTGATTATATTTTTGTGCATACATTAGGTGCATTATTCTTATCGGTTATGATTACAATTACAGGATGTTTTATCTCATACCTTATAATATTTACAATTCCATGGGATGTGATGAGACATATTACATTTTATATGTCATCGAAACATATCTTCTGTGGATAATGTTTTTTCATGTAAAAGACACATGACGAGATATGTAGTTTCATAAAAAGGGGAAAAAATAAAATATTATGAGATATAAATGGGCTTGGATAGTTAATACTATCTCGATAAAATAAAAAAATATGTGGTCCTTCAAATATATATGATGCCATATTATTTGGTGTTCTTTCTATTATTTATGATTTAAATGGGGTTGCTTTTGGAAATTTCAATGTTTATATGCAAATAAGGTGCTTATTCACAATATATTTCATGAGAATGATTATTAGGAAACCTAAATATTCAATTGTTTACAACCTTACCAAAAATTATTTTCCAATGGAACCAATAAAAATTATTCTATAAAAAATATAATATAATTTCAATATTGACACATTACATAGTATTTTTATAAATATTCATGTAAAAATGATATATCAAATAAAATTATCTGAAAATATGTTTAGTGTTTATTCTATTCGATAATTATGAACATAATATAAATATGAAGAATTAAACCTATGTGTAATGATAAAAGTTAAAATGATTAAAATTGATTTCCTTGAGCTATATAACTTTGAATTTTTGTGGAATTTAACACAGTCTCATGGAAATTAATTGCCCCGCTAATAAGAACTAACAATTGTTCCCACCAATAGGGGTTAAATTATTTATATATAAAGGATCTTTATTAAAAAATTAAACTTTACAGGATTCATAATCACATATTTATTATAATTCCATATTTTTAAACATTACAAAATCCCGATTGAGTATAGAGTTGACAATGTGGATATTTTCATGTTTAGAGTTTTAGATAATTTTTTCATCATTATTATTATATAAAACCTCAAATTTTACGAAGTAGACATTTCTAATCAATATCAATATTTATCAAAAAATAAAATACGTTTACAAAGAATCATTTGTGTATTTTCATTTTTAAACTTCATACCTTTTTCATGATCCCATAATTGGTATTATTCTTCTTTAAATCATGTGAACAACATTTCAAAAATATAAGAAGAGCACAAAAAGATCAAAATGGAATATAAATAAAGAATATAACAATTAGTCCATGAATATTTTGATCTCCTGAATTTTTTTCCCAAAAATATACTTTTAACCCATAAAACATATGTAAAATAATAGAGCTCAAGAAATCCAAAGATTCATGAAAAACATCTTAGTTATCATAAATCATAAAGGTAACTTATTGCATCTATGTCACAGTTACATTGTACTTTTCACATCAAAATAGGTAGTAATATTCATTGTTACATTTAGAATACCCATCACACTATATTCCTTAAATATTTTAGGAGAAACCTTATTTTTTTAACTCCACTTGATTACCCAATGAATTGGAGTGATTTTATAGGAATCTCATCGATTGGTTTATAAGAAACAACTAATATATAGAATAAATTTCCAAGAACCTTAAAATAATCATAACACATAAAACATGGATAAAGGAAAAACATTTCCACTCTAAAATCATATTTCATATTTGAAAGTATCACAATCATAAATGAGAATTTTTTTAATAAGTAGTTAAACATGTAAATGAACCATTTATAAATAATTGAGGAAAGAAGGCGAGAAAATACATTATTGAGTTATTTGTTAAAAAAATATTTCACGTTATTGAAGTATTCCATCCATTTTTAAAACAAAATATAATCATTTATGTATACTCTTTTTGAATCAATGTGTCCCATAAGACATTGACAATTTTGGAAGGAATTAAAATTTTAAAAATATCATGTACACATAAATAAATAAATAAAAACTCATTATGAAACCATGGACTTAAAATATAAATATTTATATGATAAATCCTGAATACATTAAAAGGAATTTTTTAGTTATGAATTACCATACCATTTTAAACATTTAAATTATAAGCCACATTAATGTATAACATTATAAAAAACATTAAATAGCACAATTATAGATATAATATCGATATGGAATTTCAAAGGGGTTTTATAAACACATTATTAAATAATAATGTTGTTTATCATCAAGAAATTCCTAAATTAAATTAGATTGAGATGAAATCCCTTTCCTCGAGTCTAAATCATATCGTTCATTATTTATCTTACTAAATAATAAAATTAGCATATATTATACATGATTTTTATCATTTTCATGTTAATTATTTGTTTTCTATCACTTATTACCATGTTTTAACAACAATATAATGATTTATGTTCACATTGGACGTTTTGTCGATATTATGTACTTGAGTTTCAATTAAAATGAACATGATGTAAATATTTCATGTGATATTAATTAAATATTCTCTATATTAATATTCATGAAAAATACTCATTTTTATATATCAATTAAATTTTTAAATCCATTCATTAAATATATATATGAAAAATTTAACACATTATAATCATCAATAAAACTAATGTATGACATAAAAAGTTTCAAAATAAATTTATTTTAATATTTCTAATCTAATTTATTTATACAATTAATTAGTAATGTAACACCCCAAGTAAATAAAGAATATGACATTTTCACATTTACCCATATTTGTGAATAAAATATTAATATTACTTTAAATATGACGCTATGCTTGATGGCGTACCCAATACGCAACAACGAGTTTTTTGGGAATATTACATTGCACTCTAATAATAAAATAATATTATTTTAAATGGTAGTTAACGACTAGCTGTTGTAATGGAGGGAATGAACAGAACTAACAACAAAATTATTATATATTTTTGTCAAATATTTTTACTTTTTACAATAAATGCTAGAGGATTAAAAATGCGAATCAATCCAATTTTATGCGTAAACATTCTAATATTCTTTAAAAGGTCGATTAACCGCCTTTTGATGGAGAACCTCTTTTAAATCCAATTTTTGACAATTTTATGTGTTATATTTGAAAAAAAAATTCTTCTGTAGAATAGGGACATCAAAATTTACTTTATGTAAATTTTTGGTATTTTTCCGAAAAAGCTCATTTTTTTAATGAATAGTGAAAAATGTTGTATTTTAATTCAAAACCACGTTTTAATCTAATTTATTTATATGATTAGATTATCTTTTGAATTTTTTTTAAAGTGAAATTAGAATATATTTTTATCATTTAATTTAATATTGGTCATTGGAATTAATTTCAATTTGAAATTGGACTTAAACTAGTGTCAATATTTTAATAGATATTGTTTCTTAAAATCACGCTATTTGTTTTGACAGCGGGAATTAATTACTAAATTAATTCATGCAACTTATATTTTTTTAATTTTGTAAAAATGGAATTCATTTTTTAATTCGGAATATCAAATATATCTTAGGGTTAATTTGTGGTATTTTTCTAAAAAACTTCAATTTTTGATTAATAGTGAAACCACTAAGTCGTAGTTAAAGAAACTGCTTTTTCGTTTAAATGAAACATTGAAACTTCTGTGATTTGATTTTAAAAAATACGATATACATGGTTTTCATTAATAAGTAAAATGTGATTCAATGAGATCAAAATAATTTTTGTGAATAGTAACTTTTAAGTTTTATTAATCGCGATAAAAGGTAAATAGTGTATTTTAAGGTCAAAATAATGTTTTAATAATATTAAATGACCTAGAAAGATCTCTTACCCACATTGGATGTGTCATGTACGAACAAGACAGTCCATAGGTCAACTTGGGGACCCCATGGAGCCACTTTGGTAGGAAAATGACATAAATAACTTTTTATTTAAAGTTAAAATAAAAATGTCACAAACAAGAGTTGTTTTACTAAATCAATTTTTAAATGGGGTTATACAAGTCATATTTTTGACTATAAATATTAATTATAAATATATAAAGATTTCATGCATCATGATATTTTTTTTATAATTTTTATACATTAAATAAATTAAATTATTTTTGACACCATGATGATGCAGCGATTACCTCATTATTTAATGATTTAAATAAAATGAAAGGATAATGTAAAATATAAGACCTAAACATGTAAAAAACCAATTGGATGGGTGGATTTAGAACAATTCTCACCTTGTGATAGAGATATATAATTTTTGGTCATTTAAAATCTGAAAATCATTTTATAATAAAGTAACATTTTATAACATTCCAAGAGTGCCCCTTCTTTCCTCTTATAAAAGTCCCCCAGCTCCACCACCCTACACACACCTCTCAAGCCTTTGGCTCGGCCAACCCCTGCCCATTTCATCTATCCACATCCCTCCCTTCATCATTGAAGCCTCACATTGGGCAGAATACTTTCCAAGGAAGCCTTTGAGCTCAAATCAATGTGAGTTACCCGATTTAAAGGTAATGTCTTCCCTTGTGATCTTTTGTTTTAATTTTCTTCTCCAAACCCCTAAACAATTTTTATTACTTTTTTTTGTAACAAAACATGTATCCTAAATATACTAGTATGTTGTTAAAATATTGATTCTAGCTACACTATCACACACCTCCATCTAATGGTTAAAGAATATACTGTTTCTGTGGATGGCGAATTACTGCCTCACGAAACGATGATTGTTCAATATTCCTTTAACACCTTCAAAGTTGGCCAATAAGATGTCACTATATTTATATATGATATATAATATTTTTATGATTTCTTTAAGATTATGTATTTTTCATTTATGTCATACCTTTATGGTTTCCATTATGGGTAAACGCGATATATTCATTTTAGGAAGTGCAGACTACCTCCCCCTCAAAGTGATTTGATTCGTTAATGCCATATGTGGGATGTATAAAGGATGTAATTAATGGTATTACATATGTTATCCTACTGGAATTATAATCTACCTTTATATCATTATTATTTCATTCCATTGAATACAAAAGAAAAAGAAATGAAAGTAGCGTTCATGTGTACGTACGGCTTACCGTCTCCATGAACGATACATTTCATTTCTTATCTCCAAATGTTATGTAATATTATAAGTACATATATATAATGGATAAATATGTAATAGATTACATCTAAATTATGGATATCATTCTGTAATTTTAATTTATATATCTCTCATTTTGTTTTAATTCCATTAATATGACAAAAAAATAAAAGTAACATTCATGCGTACGTACGGCCTACCGTCTCCATGAACAGTGCTTTTAGATTTTTTTCTCCAAATGCTATGTAATAGTATAAAATTAATATATAATAGATATATCTGATATTTAAAACATCAATACTATTCTGGATATGATGTACCTATATCTACATGGAAAATTCTGTTCCAAGAAGTTGAATTTTTACTCAGGTACCAAACATCGAAAAAACGTCTGATATGAACTCACTTTATTAACCAATTATTATAACATTATAATATGTGATATTAACTGAATAATATTTTTTAAAGGAGGTCCTTATGAAATTATAAATTGACCAAATTTTATTATTCAGGAGATTAAAGAACGATCGAGTCATGCCGGACACGAGAAAAGGGATCCTACCCCTCTCATATTTTTAAGTACAGTCTTTTATGCTATTCCTTTTAAGATACTATTTCATATGATTGGGTTGTTCTTTTATATTACTCTTAATTTACTTTTTTTTGTTCATATGATGAGAGACCCTACTTTCTCTCATCAATAAATTTTGGATGTTTCGAGTGGCGTCGTAAGGCTGCCGAAGTTTTGTAAGGGATCCAACCTCCCTCTTTCTTTTTAAGTACTCTCTTTTATGTCATCTCTTTTAAGCTCGTATTTCTTATTTTTGGGTATGTTCTTTTATATTCTTCATACTGTAATTTTTATGTTCATATTATGAGAGACCCTATTTGATCTCATAAATCCATTTTTGGAAGTTTTAGGTGGCGCCGTTAGGCTGCCGTGTTTTCGTAAGGGATTTTTCTTCTCACTTTTATTCCCGTGAGATTTATGCAACATTTTCCACCATTACCTTTTAGTGGTATATATACTTCCCATTATTATACTCTTTGTGTAATATACTTTCTTTTGTGAGTATTTACATTAATGTTGTATTTTCCTTCTTTCATGGGGTGTATGATTCGAAAGATACCAAAGTCGGTAAGGGAACCTTTCACCCTCCTCTTTTTAGAAGACTTCTTTTGTTGGGTCTTTTAATTTACATAGTTTTATGTTGGGATATGTTCATATTGATGAAAATTTTATTTCTATGTGATGAGATACACTTTTTATCTCTCCTCAACTCATTTTCTGAATTTTGAAGTGACATCGTTAGGCTGTCGAATTTTTTCAAGGGAACTTTGTAACCCAATTTTGATTCTTTGGGATAAACATTCACTCCTTTAATATGTTGTTCTATGAATATGTTTGAATAACCTATGATTGTTTTATACTTAATATCATCTTATATTTGCTGTATTCGTTTTTCACACATAATTATGTAATTGATTTATCCTTAATCCAAGGATACCGTCTTTGTTAGGGAATCTGTCTCAATCTCTTTTCATTGAGGCATATCTTGTTTTATACACAACTATCTTTTATATGGTGTATAAACCCCTTTTACTTTTACGATTATTCAAAAGGAATATTTTTATACGAAGCATTTACTAAACAAAAAAAAGTAATGTCTTTTTGTCATACTTATGCAGCGACAACGACTTCTCTGCCACCGTTACCATTATTTGAGTTTCGGCATTCTCTACATGCCATAAATTTTTTGGAATGAAAAATAAGTACCATGTTTTACGTTTCTTTTATTTTGATATTGAAAATTGTTTTCATAATGTTTTTTTATAAATGTGTTGTATTGATATCTTGTGATTGAAAAGTGGAAATGTTATGTTTCCTTTATGCCTGTTTTATGTGATACGATTATGTTATGGTTCTTGGGCATTATTATGAAGATGGGTGGTTCCACGATAAACTAAGGGAGGGTGAGCCCGATATATCTCTCCAATGCATTGGGTAACACGAAGGAGTTAAACATTAAAGTTTCTCTGAAGAGATTTAGGGAATATATTTTGATTTGTATTCCAAACGTAACCAAGAGGGTTACTCCATACGTAATAATGTTATGAATGCCTCAAGTTACCTTTATGTCTTATGATTTCTATGATTTATTCATGATTTGATGAGGTATGTTAAATTGTTTATGTTATATGAGTAAAATATGATTTCATACATGGACTAATGTATTCTTTTCGTACTTTTATATCCCTTACTAAGCTTTTTATGCTCATCCCATGTTTTTGAAATTTTTTTCATAGGTCAAGGGAAAGGTTTATGATATGATGATAGTTTCAAGGAAGTGTCAGGAAATAATCCCTATTTTATTTTAAATATTTTTCCGTTGATGGTAAAAATGAATACTATCTTTTATGTAACAACTTTTTTTAAATGTGGAATGTAATTCATGATTTATGATCTAATTATCTAAAACTCTCAACCTTAAATGATCCTCAATGTGAATAATTCATTTAATTAAATATTAAGTAAGGTTTATGGCCGGGGCCTTATAGTTGGTATCAGAGTTCGGTTTAGATATCTTTAGAGGTTAGGGTATTCTCTAAGCATAAGTGAAATTACCATAATGGTTCGGATTTCAGAAAGAGTCCTAGTTTTAGATAAAGTGAATGAGTAAGTATATCTTAGGGTTTATCTTCCACATTAGTACATGATGGTTTTGTTGATATACTCACATTGACATTTCGGTTTTTAGTGAATGGATGGATCTAGCAGGCACCAAAGTGATAATAGGTTTGAAGGAAACTGTGGTGGTTCTCTGATTAAGAGACTGGATGAAATGGGGGATTCAATGAGGAAACTAGTGGTTGTTCTAAACCAACTATCAAGAAGTCATGATCAACCACTTGAACCTTGGTATATTCTGTAATACATCATGTACGATATAAACAATCGATGTGGAAGTTCAGGTAATAATTCTAAAGGTAACCATTAGATTTTATATGATCCTTACTTTTGAGGTAATTATGGGTTATTATATGTTATGATGGAAAATTAAAGGCATGAGATAAACATGAGGTTAAAATTAGTTATGATTATTTTTTCAGATTTTTTCTCATTTTGGGGAATGTTTTATGAATTATATAATTTTTTAAAAAGGACAACACGCAGACCGTGTGACAACTTGTCGCCTCGGATAAAGCTGCAGGAATCGAACCCACAACCAAAGTGCGACTGGTATTTATCGCCATCCACTGGACTACGTGATGTCCTGGTTAGTTTGACTAATTCTTTTTAGTTAGATAATTTTAGGAATCAATAGTAAGTTTATTTTGGGTAATCTATGGAAAGGATTAACCTATCATGGAGGATATGTGATTAGGTTAATTACTTTTCAATATGTGAATTTAAGAGCAACTGATGTTATTTGGAGACAAAAGTTAATTTGTACCTTGGAAGACTATGTGATTAAATCCTTCAAATATTTGAGTTTCAATCATAGATTGGTTTACTTTAAATAATTTTATTGACAATTTTTTATCTAATGGTCTTCGTTGAACTTTGTTTTTTTTTGGATAAATTTTGGAGATGAAGAATATATTTTCTTTTTATAAAGGATTATACTTTTGTTGATTATCTAATCTCATAATAAAAATTTTGGTATTGGGTTTTGTCTAAAGACATGGGAAATATATAGTTCTCTTTTGTGGATTTGGTGATTCTCAAGAAGTTGATTATAGAACTCTTAATGCAAACAAGTCTTCCTAAATACTCGTCTTTTGGAGAAAATATGAGTTTGATTAAGGAATCTAGTAAAAGTTGAAAGTCTACGTGACAAGTAAGAATTTTTCATTATGATGTAGTTAAGATAAAAAAAATTCACAATGAAGAGTAACTTAAAAAAATTGATGTCTTCTAACTTTTCCTATTGCAGATTCGAATACCGTTTAACCCATCACAAGTTTGTGATTTTCTTATGGTTAACTTTCTCCTAGACATGTTTATTATCACTCTCCCTCAAAAGATGACCCTTTGTTTTTTTCTCCATATCAATGTTTTCCTACATGGAATCCCAGTATTGGTTAACTCAGGTGACCTTTGTACTTATCTTTCTTTATTTTAAAGTGATTTGTTTTACTGACTCTTGTTCCGATGTGGGATTTTCAATGAATTTTCCAAACCCAATTTTAAAATTGAGAGGACGCAATTCCCAAAAGGGGGGAAGGATGTAACACCCCAGGTAAATAATGAATATGACATTTTCACATTTACCCATATTTGTGAATAAAATATTAATATTACTTTAAAGAGGACACTATGCTCGATGGTGTATCCAATACGTAATAACGAGTTTCTTTGGAATCTTACGTTGCACTCTAATAATAAAATTATATTATTTTAAATGGTAGTTAACGCCTAGCCATTGTAATGGAGGGAATGAACAGAACTAACTACAAAATTATTATATATGTTTGTAAAATATTTTTACTTTTTATAATAAATGTTAGAGGATTAAAAATGTGAATAAATCCAATTTTAAGTGGAAACATTATAATATTCTTTAAAAGGTTGATTAACCACCTTTTGATGGAAAACCTCTATTAAATCCACTATTTTGAAATTTTATGTGTTATATATGAAAAAAATCTAATTCTTCTTTAGAATCGGGACATCAAATTATACATTGTGTAAATATTTGGTATATTTCTGATAAAGTTCATTTTTTTAATGAATAGTGAAAAATGTTGTATTTTAATTCAAGACCTCTTTTTAAATCTAATTTATTTATATGATTCGATTATCTTTTGAATTGTTTTTAAAGTAAAATATAATATATTTTTTCCATTTAATCCAATAGTGGTCATTGGAATTAATTTTACTTTGAAATTGCACTTAAACTAGTGTCAATCTTCTAATAGATATTTTTTCTTAAAAACACAATATTTATTTTGATAATGGGAATTAATTATTAAATTAATTAATGCTACTTTTATGTTTTGAATTTTGTAGAAATAGACTTCATTTTTGAATTCAAAATATCAAATATATCATACAATTAATTTTTGGTATTTTTATGGAAAACATCAATTTTTTATGAATAGTGAAACCACTAAGTCGTAGTTAAAAAACTGATTTTCATTTAAATGAAAATTTGCCACTTCTGTGATTTGATTTTCAAAAATCCAAAATACATGGTTGTCATTAATAATTAAAATGTGATTCAATGAGATCAAAATAATTTTTGGTGAATAGTAACTTTTATGTTTTATTAATCGCAATTAAAGGTAATTAGTATAATATAAGGTAAAAATAATGTTTTAACAATATGAAATGACCTAGACACATATCCAACCCTCATTGGATGTGTAATGGCCGACCAACACAATCCATGGGTCAACTTGGGGACCCCATGGAGCCACTCTCGTAGGAAAATGACAAAAATAACTTTTTATTTAAAGTTAAAATAAAAATGTCACAAACATGAGTTGTTTTACTAAAAAAAATTAAGTGGGGTAATACAAGTCATATTTTTGACTATAAGTATTAATTAGAAAGATAAAATGATTTCCTACATCATGATATTTTTTTATTATTTTTAGACAATAAATAAATTAAATTATATATAACACCATGATGATGCAGTGATTACCTCATTATTTAACGATTTAAATAAAATGAAAAGATAATGTAAAATCTAAGACCTACACATGTCAAAAACTTATTGGATCGATGGATTTAGAACTCTTATCACCTTATCCCCTAAATATATAATTTTGGTACCTTTAAAATCCTAAAATAATTTTATAATAAAGTAATATTTTATAACATTCAAGAGTGCCCCTCCTTTCCTCTTATAAAAGGCCCCCACCTATACCACCTTACACACAACTCTAAAGCCTTTGGCTTTTCCAAACCCTGCCCATTTAATATCACCACATCCCTCTATTCATCATTGAAGCCTCACTTTGGGCATAATCCTTTCCAAGTAAGCCTTTGATCTCAAATCAAAGAGAGTTACCCGATTTAAAGGTAATGTCTTCCTTTGTGATCTTTTGATTCATTTTTTTTCTCCAAACCCCTAAACTCTTTTTTTTACTTTTTTTTTTAAAAACACCAGTATATAAAATATACTAGGATGTTGTTATAATATTTATTTGAGCTACACTATCACACACTTCCGTCTAATGGTTAAAGAACATACTATTTCTGTGGATGGCTAATTACTGCCTCACGAAACGATGATTGTTCAATATTTATTTAACACCTTCAAAGGTATCCATTAAGATGTCACTATATTTATATATGATATATAATATTTTTATGTTTTCTTTAATCTTCTGTATTTTACATTTATGGCATACCTTTATGGTTTCCATTATGGGTAAACGTGATATCTTCATTTTAGGATGTGCGGACTACCGTCCCCTCAAAGTGATTTGATTCGTTAATGCCATATGTGGGACATATAAAGGATTTAATTAATTTTATTACATATTATATCCTACTGGAATTATAATATACATTTATATAATTATTATTTCATTCCATTGAATAAAAAAATAAATGAAAGTAGCATTAATGCGTACGTACGGCTTACCGTCTCCATGAACTGTACATTTCATTTCTTATCTCCAAATGTTATGTACTATTATAAGTACATATATATAATGGATATATATGTAATATATTACATCTAAATGATGGATATAATTCTGTAATTATAATATATATATCTATCATTTGGTTTTAGTTCCATTAATATGATAGAAAAATGAAAGTAGCGTTCATGCGTACGTACGGCCAACCGTCTACATGAACGGTGCTTTTAATTTTTTTATCTTCAAATGATATGGAATAGTATAAAATGAATATATAATGGGTATATATGATATTTAAAACAGTAATAATATTCTGGATATGATGTACCTATAACTACAAGGAAAATTCTGTTCCAACAAGTTCAATTTTTACTCATGTACCGAACATCGACAAAAACGTCTGATATGAACTCACTTTATTAACAAATTATTATAAAATAATAATATGTGATATGAACTAAATAATAATTTTTAATTTATGTCCTTATGAAATTATAAATTGGCCAAATTTTATTATTCAGGAGATTAGAGAACGATCGAGTCATGTCGGACACAAGGTAAGGGATCCTACCCCTCTCCTTCTTTTTAAGTACACTCTTTTATGCCATTCCTTTTAAGCTCATATTTATTATGATTGGGATGTTATTTTATATTAATATTACTGTACTTTTTATGTTCATATAATGAGAGACCCTACTTTCTACCATCAATCAATTTTGGATGTTTCGAGTGGCGTCGTTTGGCTGCCAGATTTTTTGTAAGGGATCCAACCTCCCTCTTTCTTTTTAAGTACTCTCTTTTATGTCATTTATTTTAAGCTCATATTTCTTATGTTTGGGGATGTTATTTTATATTCTTCATATTGTACTTTTTATGATCATATTATGAGAACCCCTATTTGATCTCATAAATCCATTTTTGGATGTTTTAGGTGGCGCCATTAGGCTGCCGAGTTTTCGTAAGGGATTTTTCATCTCACTTTTATTCCCGTGAGATTTATGCGACATTTGCCACCATTCCCGTTGAGTGGTATATATACTGAAAATTATTCTACTCTTTGTGTAATATACATCCGTTTATGAGTATTTACATAAATGTTGTATTGTTCTTCTTTCATGGGGTGTATGTTTCGAAAGATACCGAAGTCGGTAAGGGAACCTTTCACCCTCCTCTTTTTAAAAGACTTCTTTTGTTGGGTCTTTTAATTTACATACTGTTATGTTGGGATATGTTTTTATTGATGTAAATTTTATGTCCAAGTGATGAGAGACCCTTTTTATCTCTCCTCAACTCATTTTCTGAATTTTTAAGTGATGCTGTTAGGCTGTTGAATTTTTACAAGGGATCATCTAAACAGAATTTTGATTCTTTGGGATAAACTTGCACTCCTTGAATATGTCGTTATATGAATATGTGTGAATAACCACTGATTTTTTTACACATAATATCCTCTTATATTTGGTGTATTCATTTGTCACACATAATTATGTAATTGATTTACCCTTAATCCAAGGATGCCGTCTTTGTAAGGGAATCCGTCTCAATATTTTTTTCTTTGAGGCATATCTTGTTTTATACACAACTTTCTTTTATACGGTGTATAAACCCCTTTTACTTTTACAATTATTCAAAAGGAATATTTTTATACGAATCATTTACTAAACGACAAAAAAGGAATGTTTTTTTGTCGTACGTATGCGGTGACAATGACTTCTCCACCGCCGTGACCATTATCTGAGTTTCGGCTTTCTCTACAAGCCATAAAGTTTTTGAAATGAAAAATAAATACCATGTTTTACTTTTCATTTATTTTTGTATTGAAAATGGTTTTCATAATGTTTTTATATCAATGTTTTGTATTGATATATTGTGATTGAAAAGTGGAAATGTAATGTTTCCTTTATGCATGTTTTATGTGATACGATTATGTTATGGTTCTTGGGAATTATTATGAAGACGAGTGGTTTCATGATAAACTAAGGGCGGATGATCCTGATATAGCTCTCAAATGCATTGGGTAACGTAAAGGATTAAAACGTTATGGTATCTCCCAAGAGATTTAGGGCAAGTTACCTTTATGTCTTATGATTTCTATGATTTATTCATGATTTGATGAGGTATGTTAAAATGATTATGTTATATGAGTAAAGTATGATTTCATACATGGACTAATGTTTTCTTTTCATACTTTTATATCCGTTACTGAGAATATTATGCTCATCCCATGATTTTGAAATGTTTTTCACAGGTCGAGGGAAAGTTGCATGATATGATGATAATGTCAAGGAAGTGTCAAGAAATAATCCATGTTTTAAATTAAATATGTTTCCATTGATGAGAAAAATGAGTACTATCTTTTATGTAACCACTTTGTTTAAATGTGGAATGTAATTCATGATTTATGATCTAATTCTCTAAAACTGTAAACATGAAAGGATCCTCAATGTTAATTATTCATTTAATTCAATATTAAGTAAGGTTTAAGGTCGGGGCCTTATAAATAAGGTAATCACTAAATCACCATTGTGTAATAAATAAATTCGTTTATTTAATCTCTAAAAATTAAAAATAAAACACTAAGATGTAGGACATCATTTTATATTACTAATTCATATTTATAGTAAAAAATATAACTTATAAAACATCATATAAAATGTTGTACTAAAAGATACTTGTTTATTTAAATTTTCCTCATCAATAAATTAAAAGTAATAAAATATCATTTTCACACACAAGTGGCACCATGGGGTCTATAATAAACACAAGGACGCCCATGGTATTAAATATTTCATCCAATAGGTTTAGAACATGTTTTAGGGAAATTTAATAATAATATTATTATTTTTTACGATTATTTACCGGATTTTCCCTTTAACCATTTTAGATATAATATTTATTGAAGTTACTATTCATAATGTCTAAAAATAAAATGAATCCATTTAAACAATTTAAAAATATTTATTCAATATATGGAATCCCTTTTCGAAACTTCAAAACACATTGGTTGTAGAAGTTAATTGAAAATTAATTTTTGTTGTCAAATCCAAAAATGGTATTATTAACAAGTAAAAAACTATCAAAATATTGACATGTGTTTATTTCCAATTTAAAAATAGAAATTATTTAAAATGATCAAAATTTGATTATATTATATAATTATTATACAATTAAAAATTAAAACAAATTAAATGTACAATATAACTTTATAAATAAATTAGATACATAGACAGTTTTGAATTAAAATGCAGTATTTTTTCTTAATTAAAAAAAAAGAAACTGTATCATAAAAATAACCAAATTTCATCCAAAGTAAATTTTGATGTCCCAGTTCCATATAAGAAGTATTTTTTTAAAATATAACATATAAAAGTGACAAAACTAGATTTAAGAATGTGGTTCCATCAAAAGGTGGTTAAATTGCAATTTTAGAAAAATACTTCTTTTACCCAAAAAATTATATTTTTGCTTATATAATATCTAGAAAATATATAAGATGAATTTAAAACCATACATTTTATATATATCATACATTTTTCATTGAATAAAAATACATAAAGAGGTATATGAAAACACAATTATTCTTTTTTAAATAGGTTTTCCAAAAAACACAACCTTTATATTCAATTGGTTTTTATTTCCGTTTCCAATAAATTTGGTAATCAATGAATCATAATTTCAAAATTATTAAACCATATTTCAATATTATATTGATACTATTAATTTCACCATTCTTAAATCTATGATTTAACTACCATTTTAAATTATAATAAACTTACATTATTATATTTCAGTATATCATAAAGATGTTTGTAATGTCTGATATCTGAGAAACCCCTTGTTGTGTTCCAATTATGATATCGAAAAAATCTCCCCTTTAACATAAAATTAATATCTTATTCCTAAGTACTAATTGGAATAAAAAATTATTAATCTATCAATACCTCTATCATTAAAACTTCCCCTATTTTATAAATTGTGTCCTCGCAATTTTAAAATTGTGCATAGAAACTTCATTGAAATTACCACATCAGAAAAAGAGGCCATAAAATTATGACATTAATAGAAATGAATAGAATTATAAAGGTTCCCCAAGATAACAGGTATTATGAATCTAGGAAAACATGGATATATAAGATTAAACTAAGAATCATGTTCTGATGGAAGTGATAGAAAACATGATCAGGAGAAGTTAACCAACCAGAAAACCGCAAACCTGTGATAGGTTAAAAGGTCTTCGATTCCCCAGTAGGAAAAATAAAAAACAAATTTTTTGTTTTAAGTTCATTTTCATCAATTTATGGATGTTTTTTATGAGCATGACTAAGAACATATGGAAACATACTTACATTTCAAGTAGAGTATCATCCTTTAATAAATTTCTACCACAAACTCATTCTATCTTCAAATGGTTAGTATTCAAGATAAAATGGACACACCTAAAGTGCTAGAATCAAATTCTAGAGAATTATATGATCCAAAAAATATGAATAATATATTTCCCCTATACTTTTACATTATCCAAAACAAAAAATTTCACGACCCATCCCATTGGGGCCCGACCCACAACTCCCCAAACCCGCCACATATAGGCCAGGGGCTGGTGACTAGGAACGAGTAGGGACGTTACTAACATGAGAGGAATTTCCTATAAAACTGTACACACACACACACATATCCATTCCCACAAAGATGAAAAAGTGAAAACTACTACAAATGGAAATGGATGCATACACTAAAATCCCAACCAATAGAGTATGATAGGAAAGTAAAGTACGGTAATGTAAAACCCTGGGCCCAAAGTACAAGCCCAACAAAAGAGAGTCTGCAACAAAGTCTAACATGTAAAGAAATGTACTGGGACTACAATCCGTAGTAGTAGGAACACACCTTGGCTTGCCTAATCTCACTGAGAACCGTCCGATCATGGTCCACCTAGAATCCTATCAAAGGCTCGCTCTTCTATACAAGACACGACCGGTGCGGGAAAGCCAGTGAAGGGGTGAGTATAAAAATACCCAGTAGGACACCCCAAAACCACAAAGGAATGAAACAAGGGAAAAATTCCACAAAGGAAAGATACAGTCAGCTCTACATAGTATATGTTTACAAAACATATAACAAGAATATTCAGATAGACTCATACATAATTGACAACCGTGGAACCACCACTAAGATCCATCTCGAAGATTCCAATAAGCACGTAACAAGGAGAACAAACTCCAAGTTCTGAAGAGAGAGATATGAATTACTCGTTTCGAGATAACACAATCCACATGTACTTGAGAAATATAAAGCTCAGATGACGATCAAGACCAATAGCCATGGGGTGATTACAACAATTCAGTCTGAACTAGTCCAATATATAGAAGATCGATGCCCGAGTAATGTTGGTCACGTCAATACCAAGAACTCTACCTAGGGTACTAGGAAGGAATAGAGTATCTAATTCCAATACTCATAGAGGGGATTCCAACAACTCTATTCTGGAAGTCCTGCTGAAGGGATCATACACTGTATGTAGGAAATGATAATAGAAACCTTCAAGAGAAAGACCAAGGGGACGAACCGTAAGGAATCTAGTCCATGTAACAAAAGGAAACTCTCTCAATCCATGTAAAACATGTTACAAGGCATGTAGTATGGTTACACGCCTTTTTCCTTGACCTTCGGTACTTCCCATGTAAACATCCGATGTCATCCATCCAAGCTGTGTAAAACTCAAATACATGGAGTGCAGAAGGATCACACACTATGTTCCCTGACACTGGGTACAACCCATGTAAATGGCCCGTTTCATTAGGATTTTCATTTAAAAAGTCACTAAACGACATGTACGCTGCACCCAACCATCTGTGGTTCTCTCCGTGTATGCTGGCCATGTGCCCGTACATGGTATCTGTCCGTGTCGCCTGCCCGTGTACCAGTACACGGGGTATCCCGTGTATCTCACCGAGTCTGGCTGGGGAAGGGTATACACGATGTGTCAATGGCCATGTACCCAACCCATGTCTGTGTACTCTCGGAGTACATGCCATGTGGCCTGCTGAAGAACACACTACGTGTATCCCATACTACACGCCGTCTAGTCGACAAATTTCTAGAACCGTATTCTTCCTCTACGCATCAGCCGATCATCCGGTTTCCATTTCCTAGATTCGTTCTCTTCAAAACACATGATCGTGGGTCGTCCCAACACCCTAGCACCAAATACTAGCCTTTTGGGACTCGATTTGGCCTGACGAAAAACAAATGATCTTCTGATGAAAATACACTCAATGAGCGATTTCTCCCGAATCTCTTAGATTTGTCTATCGTCGTCGTCCTTGCAGCTCTGTTGGTTCATCTCGGTGTCAGATCTATAATCTCGGATCGTTACGCCGCAGATCGAAGGTGTAATCAATCATTGTTCTTATCCTGTAAAGAACACGTAGAATGCACACGAAGAATGTGAAAATTAGGGGATGAAAAGAACAAAAAATCGAGAGGGAAAAACCTCGATCGATGTTCATGTCGATAGTGGTTAGTAATCATTAGAAGATTAAACGAAACCAAAATATATTCACGAATCAAATCCCCAAAATCCCTGTGAAAATCCAATCCCACTAACACAATCGATTCGTGGGATAATATGTTCGTGGATTAGTCCATGTTCATTGTAGTAATCATGAACAGGGAAAGGAAACCAAAACCAAACATCCTACCTAGATCAGCAGTGTTCGTTGGCGAAGATATAGTCACCGCGTCGTTGTCACCGGTGAAATTCGTCAAGAACATCATCGCCACGTTGGGGGTTTCCTCCATAGCATTCCTGATCCTCCAGGTGAAATTCAGGGTTGTGAGATCTATATCCCTGGACCCCTGCACAAATCTCTATTTAAGAAGACAAAATATATTTGATACAACAATGATTTAATAAAATATTTTTATCAAATATTCTATTACGGTTACGTCCAAAAACCAAATCTCTCCACCGACCTGCACCAACTGGTGTTAGGTCTCTCCTAGGGTAAAACTGCTCCCCTGGACACAACGGTGCCCTCATATTTCCAATCCGAGCACATGTTCAGGTGTTATTCCACTTTTTCAGGAAAACCATACGCGCATGTAATTTAATTATTTACTTAAATTCAAATATTTTCTCTGAGCTCACCGGGCCTCAGAACGGCACACCGTCACAAAGCCTAGTCTCAAAATAATTTTCTTATAATGTTAAAATAATATATGGAAAAAAATCTGGGACATTACATCACACCCACCTTAGGGCTCTACGTCCCCAAAAAGCCAAAACAAAGGCTACTCAAAAAGATGTTGGTACTACACGCGAATTTGAGCCTCTCGCTCCCATGTGCTCTCCTTGAGATTCCTGTGCTTCCACATGACATGAACCAATAGAATATCTCACCCACGAATGATCTTCTCCTGGTGATCCTCAATCTAAACTAGTTACTCATCAAAGGTCGCTCAATCATCGATGTCGAGCTCGCCCCAGTCAATAACGTGCGATGGGTCATGCACGTACCTACACAACTAAGATACATGGAATGTTTTGTGTACCTGGTCCATCTGAGGAGGTAGATCCAAGTGGTAATCCACCTCAACAACTCTACTCAGAATCTGGAAAGGGCCGATGAACCTCGAGGATATTTTTCCGCCTCGTCCAAATCTCCAAAGTCCCCATCGAGGTGAGACCCGAAGGAACACATGGTCTCCCTCCTCAAACTCCAGGGGTCTCTGTATCCTATCGGCCTAAGAATTTTTCCAAATCTGTGTAGCCTTCATCCTCTCCTAGATGACCTGCACCTTCTCTGTAGTAGCTCGTACCATCTCTAGGCCCATGAGTTCTAACTCTCCTGGGTCAGTCCAACAAAGTGGAGACATTCAAGGTTTCCCGTACAAAGCCTCGAATGGTTCCATACCAATAGTGGAATGATAACTTTTGTTATAAGAAAATTCCACTAGGGTTAGGTGATCCTCCCATCTACAAACGAAGTCACGTATGCAAACTCGTAGTATTTCCTACAGAACCTAGATAGTTTGCTCTGTCTGACCATCTATCTGAGGTTGAAATGTTGTACTCAAGTATAACTGAGTCTCAAAATATTCCTGAAATCCCTTCCAAAAATAGGATGTGAAACAAGAATCACGGTCTGAGACGATCATGGATGGTACTCCATGAAGGCAAACTATCTCCTGCACGTAGAGGTGTCACAAGCCCTCTACTAAATTCTCCTCCCATATGGAAAGGAAGTGGGCCGACTTGGTGAGTCATTCAACGATCACCCAAATGGAATCGTTTCCCCTAGACGTATTTTGTAAACCCATCATGAAGTCCATGGATATCCAATCCCACTTACACTCTGGCACCTCAAGGGGTTGAGTCAAACCTGCTAGAACCTGGTGCTCAGCCTTTACTTTCTGACATGTAAGGCACCAAGAAATAAACTATTCCACACTATTCTTCATTCCTAGCCACCAGAACTGACATCAGAGGTCTTGGTACAACTTTTCCACGTCTGGATGCACCGTAAAATGAGATGTATGGAAATCCCTCAGACCCCCCTACCTCAATATCACTGGTACTACTGTGCACCCTCTGAAATGAACAACGTGCTCCCCACCTTTTGAATATCCATTAGCAGCAACACCTGTGGATATCTGAGCACATAAAGTCTCACATCTAGCATCCTCGAGTCATCCTCCCCTGACTCGCTGTACGAGAGGAGGGGTAACAACCATCGACTGAAGTTAAGCTCCATTATCTCTATCAATGAAGGATAATTGTAAAGAGGCCAACTGACTCATCGCCTCATCTAGCAACTACGAACTAGATTTCCTCCTTAGAGAATCTACCACAACGTTCCCCTTCCCAAGAGTATAAACGATCTCAAAGTCGTAATTCTTGAGGAACTCAGTCCACCACCTCTGTCTCAAATTCATATCCTTTTGACAAAAGATATATCTCAGACAATTGTGATCAGAGTAGATGGTAAACTGCTCTCCCATTAGGTAGTTCCACCACATATTGAATGTGAATACTACCATTTCCATCTAATGATGATGGGTCACATAGTTCTGCCCGTGTGGCCTCCACTAACGTGAGCCATAGGCAATTACATATTGCATCTGTATCAAGACACAACCAAGCCAGGTTCCTGATGCATCGCAGAACACTACGTACTGAACACCCTCTTCTGGTAATCTAAAGATCGGGGCGCTCGTCATACTCTATCTCAACTGCTGAAAAGCCTGCTGGCATCTCTCTGTCCATATAAACAGATGCCCCTTTTGGGTCAAAGATGTCATGGGTACTGAAATCCTGGAGAAATCAAGGATGAATCCTTGATAGTAGCGTTCCAACCAATGGAATCTTCGCACCTCTATCATGCTCTAGGGTGGTCCCCGTTCAAACAATACCTCTAACATGGTTGGGTCCACTGCTAGACTGTTTGCTGAGATAATGTGTCCCATGAAGTGGGCCTCTTGTATCCATAACTGACACGTCAAGAGTTTCCAGTACAACTAGTGCTCTCGAAGAGTGTCTAGAACCATCCTAAGGTGCCTCGTGTGCACCTCCTCAGACACAGAGTACACCAGGACATCATCGAGGAAGACCACTACGAACTGTTCTAGATAGGGCTGAACGATCGGGTTCATGAGTCCCATAAACACTGATGGAGCATTCTTCAAGCCGTACGGCATCAACAACTACTCATAGTGACTGTAGAGATTTCTGAAAGCCGTCTTCGGTATATCCTCATCCCATATTCGCAACTGGTGATAGACAGATCGTAGATCAACCATCAAGAACCGTCATGCCCCAATTAACTAGTAGAAGAGTTCATCGATCCTTGGTAGTGGATACTGGTTCTTCACGTTCACCGGATTCAATTGTCAGTAATCCACACACATCCTCAATCACCTGTCTGCCTTCTTGGGAAAAAAACTGGGGCTGCCCAGGGTGAAACACTGGGTATCAGGAATCCCTTTTTCTTCAAATCTTCTAGCTATACTCTTAGCTCGCGAGGCTCTACAAAATCCATCTGTTATGCTGATGTCGATATCAGTGTCGTCCCGGGTTACAAATCAATATATTAATCAATCTCCCGACGGGGAGGCAATCCGGGGGCATCCTTTGGAATGACATCCTCATACTCATCCACTACTACTGGAAACTGGAAGCTCGTAACATCTATTGTGCCAAGGGCTAGCCTAGCCAACTGATGTGAAATCGGTTGTTCCTTCCCACACACGAGTCCATCCTGCACTTCCTGGGTCTCCTATTCACCGACGAAGGAAATCCTCATCCCATCATTGCAGAAAATCCGCACCCTTCACATAAAACAGTCAATCTGGGAAAGAACTGTGGATAGCCAATCCATACCAATAATGACATAGTAAGGCCTCAATGCTACCCCTAAAAAGTTCCGACCAATACTCTCTCCTCCAAGGGTCAGGTCCCACTATTTTCTAAGGTTTGTGATCTCTGAACCTTCTCCAGTCCGTGTTTCTAAGTGTAAGGGTCGAGTCAATGGATCAACTAGAATCTCAAGGTCTCGAACAAGATAAGCATCCATAAAAGAATGAAAACCATTTTTGTCTATCAGTATGGTAAAAAAAGTAGAAAAGACACATATTTTACCTCTAATAATTCCAGGAGTACCTAGGCCATAAGCTTCCGCTGCATTCAGTTGTCCCAGCCTCTGTCCCCCATCTCCCTGAGCTAAGGGTGGACCTCCTGGGGGTGGTGGTGGTAAAAGGTCAAAATCTCGGCAACCTCCAGCTGCTCTCCCAGCTACTCTACCATGTCCACTACCCCACAGATCTATCTGCTCCACACATTGACTTATCCTCTGTGGCCCATCCACCACTCCCATTTCAGTAGTACAGTGGGTCCGAGAATCTCAAGCGAGATGTCCCCAGCAATCGCAAGAGTAGAATCACCTCTCTCGAGGCAGGGTGGATTCTCCCTATAAACCTTGTACGTCAGATCCTCTGTCCTGAGAACTCTCCTAAAAATGAATCACATTCCTAGGTCCCTAATGTCATCTCCTTGCTGCCGAGGCCTCTTATCCAGCTCACTCACTACTGACAACTGTCGGCTGTCTCTGCTCTGCTAAGAAGCTCTAGACCACCAAAGACAACTTTATCACCCAAAATAAGTTTGAATTCCAATAGAGATGATGCCAGCTCAGATTTCCCTACACAAGCCCCGCTCAAAAGCCCGAGCTCTGAAGTACTGATCCCTGACCATATCTATCGAGTATCGTGAGTGGTCGGTGAACCTCGATGAATAGTCAGCCACCGACATGGTCCCCTATTTGTGCTGAAGAAGCTCATGTATACATACCGCTCTTTGGGGAACCGGTGAAAACTTATCTGTAAAGAGATTCTCAAATTTTGACCATGCAAGAGTTGCCTCGTCGTGGGTATGGATAACCAAAATCCACCATCGTCCTTTCGAGCCCTGCAGAAGGCTCACTGCCAGGATCACCATCAGGTCTGCTGGTGTCCTGACCAAATGGAAGACTCTGGTCACTACCTCAAGCCAGTCCTCTGCTATCTATGTGTTAGGCTCACCTCGAAACATGAGGGGTCTCGGTCTCTGAAACACATGGAGTGCACTCAGACTTCTCTCCTACTCTATTGGTATAGCATGCACTAAACACTGCTCCAGAGGTGGTGGAATAGCTGGAACACCCCCCGAAGGTAAAACTGCGGGATTTGGTCCCTGTATTGAAGCATCATCACTGAGGGGGTCATCCTCTTGATTGAGTTGCTGGATCCTAGCGGGTGCACATCGCAGAGGCATCCTGTAACTAATCAAGATGTATCACAGTCAGTGAGTATATGTGGAGAGCTGGCCTAAGACTGAAATGGAAACCACAACCCATTCCTATATGATTATTGTACCGTTATTTTCCTCTACAACTAGTGTTATCATGTTCCGAGATGAAAATAAATTTATCAGATTCCTGGTGTATGGATACGTCGGCCGCCCACACCAACACTAGGGTCCCTATCCTAAAATCCGAACTCAAAACACATAACACTGTTTTCCCAAAACAACTCACAGACTCTCGGTCCTAAGTTAGAACCGACCACCTCTGATACCACTCTATCACAACCCGTCCCAGTTTCCCCTAAAACGCAACTCCCCAAGCCCTCCTCCAATAGGGCAGGGGCTGGTGACTAGTAACGAGTAGGCATGTTATAACATGGGAGATATTTTCTATAAACCTGAACACACGCACACACATCTCCAATCCCACAAAGATAAAAACGTAAAAACTACTAAAAATGGAAATGCATGCATACACTAAAATCCTAACCAACAGAGTATGACAGGAATGTAAAGTATAGTAATGTAAAACCATGGGCCAAAAGTACAAGCCCACAAAAATTGAGTCTGAAACAAAGTCCTACCAGCAATGAAAGGTACTAGTACTGCAATCTATAGCCTTAGGAACACACCTCGGCTTGACTGATCTCACTGAGCACCATCCGGTCCTACTCCACCTAGAATCATGTCAAAGGCTCGCTCGTCTGCACAAGACACAACAGGTGCGGGAAAAGCCCGTGCATGGGTGAGTATAACAATACCCATTTGGACACCCCAAAACCAAAAAGGAATACAACAAGGGAAAATAAAACAAAGGAAAGATACATTCAGCTCTACATAGTATATGTTTGCAGAACATATAACAAGAATATCTAGATATACTCATACACAATCAACTACCGCAAAACCACCACTAAAAACAAGCTCAAAGATTCCACTAAGCACATAACAAGGAGAAAACACTCCGAGGTCTGATAAGAGAGATATGAAGTACTCGTTCCGGGAGAAAACACTCCACACGTACTTGAGAAATATGATGATCAGATGAGGATCACAACCAATAGCCATGGGGTGATTCCAACAAATCAGTCTGAACTAATCCGCTAAGTACAGGATCAACGACCAGGTAATGTTGGTCACATCGATACTAGTAACTCTACCTAGGGTACTAGGAAGTAATAGAGGATCTAGCTCCAAGTCTCACAGAGGGGATTCCGAAACCCCTATTTAATAAGTCCTGATGAAGGGATCATACTCTTTTATGTAGTAAATTATACTGTAAATCTTCAAGAGAAAGACCAAGGGGACGAACCCTAAAGAAAACTAGTCCAAGTCACATAAGGCAACTGGCTCAAGGCATGAAAAATAGGATACACAATGTGTAGTATTGTTACACGCTATGTTCCTTGACACTAGGTACTACCTATCTAAACATCCTGTGTCATCCGTTCAATCTGTGTAATACTCAACTACACGGCATGTAGAAGGATCACACGTTGTGATCCCTAACATCGGTTACTGCCCGTGTAAACGGCCCATGTCATTAGGCTTTTTGTGTAAAAATTCACTACACAGCGTGTACTTGGTTTACATGCCATGTCCGAGTATCTGGGGTTCACCTCGTGTACGTTGGCCAAGTGCTCGTACACGGTCTCGGTACGTGTCGCCTGCCCGTGTACCAGTACGAGGGGTATCCCATGTATCTTGCCAGGTCTGGAAATAGAAGGGTAAACACACTGTGTCCGTGACCGAACACCCAACCCATGTCCGTGTACTCCTGGAGTAAACACCATGTGGCCCGCCAATGGACACACGGCATGTAGCACATACTACACGCCGTGTAGTCGGGAAATTTCCAGAACCGTCTTCTTCCTCCGCACCTCGGTTGATCTTTCGGTTTTCATTTCCATGATTTTTTCACTGTAAAACTCAAGATCAGGGGACTTCCCAACACCCTAGCACCGAATCCTAGCCTTTTGGACCTTGATAAGGCTCGACGAACAACATATGATCTTCTGAAGAAAATACACTCGAAGAGAGAGTTCTCTCGAATCACATGGATCCGTCTGTCGTTGTCATTATTGCAGCTCTGCTGGTTCATCCCTATGTCAGATCTATAATCTCGGTTCCTTATGCTGCAGGTCGAAAGCAAAATGGATCATTGTTATTATATCACGAAGAACGCGTAGAAAGTACATGAAGAACGCGAGAATTCAGGGTAGAAAAGAACAAAAAATCGAGAGGAATGAACCTTGATCAATTTTCGTGTCGATCTTGGTTCATCATCGTCAGAATATTAAATGAAACCAAAATAACTTCACGAATCAAATCACCAAAATCCATGAAAAAAGCCCATCACGCAAACCCGATCGATCCACGAGCTAATCTCTTTGTGGATTAGTCCGCGTTCGTCGTAGGAATCCATAAAGGGTAAAAGAAACGAAAACCAAACATCCTTCCTAGATCTACGTCGTTTGTTGGTGATGATCTGGTCGTCGCTTCATTGTCGGTGATGAAATTCTTCAAGAACGTTGTCGCCGCATTGGGGGTTTCCTCCAATGCTTTCCAAAGCCTGCAGGGGATATTCAGGGTTACGAGTTCTGTAACCCTAGAACCCTGAGAAAATATTTATTTAAAAAGATAAAAGATATTTTCTGCAGCATGGAATTAATAAAATATTTTTATCAAATATTTTATTACAGTTACGTCAAAAAACCAAATGTCACCACCAACCTATGCCAGCCGATGTTAGGTCTCTCCTAGGGTAATCCCACTGCCCTAGATGTAATGGTGACTTCAGATTTCTAATCCAAACACCCGTTCAGATGTTATTCCTCATTTTTTGGAAAACTATACACTGGCATAATTTAATTATTTAATTAAATTCAAACATTTGCTCCGGGATCACCGGGTCTCGGAACTGCACGCCGTCTCAAAACCTGGTCTCAAAATAATTCCCAAATTATATTGATATAATAAATGGAAAAAAATCCAGGACAATACAAAAATGGCTAGTAAAAGATCATATAGTACCCAAAGGTATAATCATTTATAAAAAGAAATACTACTCTAAATTTCCAATATTAGACAAACAATAACCAAAGTTCCATAATGACCCCTCAATTAAAAACTTTCCTTTAAATTATTCAAAGTAATCCAAATTGATATTGAAACCCAAAAACCATCAGGATATAATCACATAATCTTCCACAGAAAATTTTAATATTTATCTCCAAATATCATTAAGTACTCTTAATTTCTAATACTAAAGTGTAATTAAACTAATAACATATTATCTATGATCGGTAAATCATTTACACTAATAAACCAAATCTCTATATATCACCAATAAAAACATAGATTATTCCATATTAAAATTTCAACCATTACTCAGCAAATGTGATCCCATAGTATTCTATTTTCATTAAGTATATAGTGTTCCCAAAAGAGAGAATGTATTCCAAAATAACGTTTATCACATAATCACCAAATCATTTTATAATACTAAGGATATCCATTTGAAAAAATATAGGTTCCCAAAATCAACTTATTATGGATCCATAAAATCATTTAGTCATAATATCCATGGAATTCACATAGTCTAGTTGTAGGCCATATGCCCTTGTCTCCCTTCAGTTGTGTGTTTAGTTCCCATGGCCTTGCCAAACGCAACAGGTTTCCACTCATCCTACTGGTTGTACATTTTTTTTCTAAATCAATATAATTATTATAAAATTCTATAAATCAAGATAATTTACTCAAAAATAGCAATAAAATATTTTAACCACAAATGTTATCTCATACCATTCATTTTCATCAAAAAAGTAATAACATCTAATTACCTCAAATTCAAGTATCATATAATCCCAAATGGTTCTTTATAACTATATCCACAAAAGAAAATATAATTATTCCTTGAATAAAATCTTCACATAACAATCTTGAGGGTTACACATACAATAAATATTATTCAAATTAATCATATCATTAATACATTTAATAATATCATCATCCATAGATCAAACATAACTCTTCAATTCATATAAATATTAATCAACGAACAATATTCATGATCCATTATCCATTTTTTTCCATCTTATTAATTTATACTTCTTTCCTATTAACAAAATAATTCATAATTTCCTATGATTTCCGTAATTTCAAAGCATGAGCTAATAAATAATCCATACCTTTCACATCTCATTTTCAGTTTCCTCATCTCCAACTGGAATGGCATCAGGTATTGGTAAACTTATATTTCTACAATCTTACTGATCCATTATTGAACATTCTTTATAGGACATCTATTTTCATATTGATAATATACACCACATTTAAAACATTTAATTGATCCCTCTAAATGTTATTCTTTCCCTTTCTTGGAGTCAACCGAGCACTTCCTTTTTCTTGGAAGGAAATTACTTTATAACCTTCATGCCAACATATAATGTATCTTCCTTTCCCTTGAAGAAATTTCCTAGGTGTATCTTTACACATCCTTCACACGCATTTTTTTTTAATATTCTTACCTTTATGATTATTACATTAACATCTATAGGGTTTTTTCTCACATGTATGATACCTTATAATAATCACCATGGTTCATGTAGTCAATCATGAGTCTAGATAGTTGGTTTAGAATAACCACATGTGTTATCATTTCATCTCCCATTTCATTCGATTTGTTATTCTGGAAACCTTCACAGTTTTCTTCACGTCCACTGTTAAATTGTTCCATGCTAGATCCTTCCATTTACTAAAACAAAAAATGCTAGTTTGAGTATATCAGTAAATGCAACATATAATATCTAATGTCGAGTGTAAATACTAATATATACTTATTTATGTAATCTTAAACTCATTTCATTTATTTAATATAACTATGACTCATTCTAATATTCTAACCATAATGATAATGACACTTATGTTTTAGTTACACCCTAACCTATAAAGTTTTCTAAATTGACCTTTGATGCCAACTGTAAGGCCTCATCCATAGACATTATAGAATCTTGAATCAAGTTAATAATTAAAATTCAGGATCTTTTCAGGTTTAGAGATTTAGTGATTTAGGTCATAACTTATACAAAACATCTTGAATATTACATGTAGAAACTTCTAATCAGTATCTATTTTTTTATAAAGAAAATATTAAAAGAAGGGAACCATGTTTTGTTCCATTTTTTAAATATAATAAATTTTCTGTGATCCATCATTGAGCTTATTTCACCTTATGTCCTATGAAAAACATTTCAAAAATTATGGATGAGCCTAAAAAGTATAGTTAGGGATACACAAAGAAGGAAAGCAGTTATTTACCAAAACAACATTTAAACATTGATTACTTTATAAAAACTAATACATTTAATATTATAGAAGTAGCAAAAACACTTCACTAAATATATGATCATTTCATACCCTTCTTGATAACCAAAATATTACCATAAAACAAATAGAAAGAAATATATAGAATAAAAAAGTTAAACTTGGGACATAATAATAAATAAATAGAGTAAGCATGCTGTAAAATTCCACAAATCCTTCCCATAAATAAAATATCCATAAAACAAACTTCTATGACCAATTCATTGGAATATATAACATAACAACTCATACTTGTTTTATCATGGAACCACCTGTCATTTGGTGTATCACGTAACCACTAGTAAAATGCCCAACTACCATTATATAATCATAAAACATAAAATATTTTACATATAATTATTTCACTAAGAAAATTTCATTTTAAATCACAAGAAATAATTTCAAGATATTTAAATAATCATTTAATATCAAAAACCATTTTCAATATGAAAACAACCAAAAAGGGAGCAAGGGATTTCATTACCTCTTAAAAACATTAAGGCTTATAGAAGAATCCATATAACGATTACGATGGTGAAGAGGTCATTGTCACCACATATGTTAAAAACATTCCTTTTGTGGTTTAGAAAAAAGATTCATAGAGAAACTATTCCATTTGAATGAAATTAAATGTCAATGGGTTTTATTATACACTGTAAAAAGAAGTTATATATTATCGAAATATGCCTCATTGAACAGAGATTGAGGCGAAGTCCATTACATCGTGTCTGACTTTAGTCATTTATACTTTAATTTAATGAATAATAAACATAGTTAATTTTTACCGTATTCAGAACCTTTTTTGAGTTTATTATTATTTTTATATCACTTATTAAATTTCTATAACAATTAATTAATTATTTTATTTCGTATCGGACATTTTTTCGATGTTCAAAACATCAGTCAAAAATGAATATGTTATAATTATAAATTGTCGAAGTTGTCAAAATTAAATTATCTACAAATATATATTCCTGATTTAAATATCATATATATTTTATATATCCAGTATACATGTATTTAGAATAGTCCATATCATTTAGATATAATATATGAAATGCACCATTCAGGGAAACGGTAAACCGTACGTACGCATGAATGAAACATTAATATATTATTCCTATTTAAAGGAATGGAAACTATGTCATTAAATGGTATATTATAATTTAATTATAATATATATTTTACATAAGTTCATTAATTCCATCTTTGAAACGTTCTATGTATTGAATCAAAAAGTCATATCACTTTGAGGGGGCGGTAGTCCGCACTTCTTCAAATGAAAGTAGCATATTTATAAAACATGAAAAGAATAAAGTAATGTTATAAATGACAATTACATAAGCATAAAGATAAAATAATTATCATATATATATTATATAATTATAGTTCCATCGTAATAGCCACCATGATATTTGGTAAGGGAAAATTTTACAATCAACATTTCATGAGGGAGCATATTGTTGTACACAAAAATAGTATGATTATATCAATTATATGGACGTGTGTGTAAGTTTTGTTCTACTAATTATCTGAAAAATTACATTATATATTGAGGATACTAGTTTTTTTTAAATAATTGAATACATAGATTTTTTGGGGTTAGATAAGTAAAATAAATGAAAGAATCTTGAGAGAAGACATTACCTCAAATCAGGTAACTCCTTTTGATTTAAGCTCAAATGCCTTATTTAATTTTTTATGACCAATTTAAGTCTTCTAAGAGGAGGAGAGGATTTTTTGGACCTTATTTGATATGAGTTTGGGTGATCCAAGGGGATTTAGATGTGTGATTAATTGGTTATAGGTGGTGTCCTTTGATAAGAGTGAGGAGGGTCACTTTAGGAATGTTTGAAAGTATTATTTTATTATTAATTGATTTTAGAATTATAATAAGTCCAACGTGATATATTTAAAAGATAAGATGGGGATGGGTAGAAATAATCTCATCCAATGGGTTTTAGACAAGCTTATGTCATAAAATTAACCTCATTATTTATCTTGAACCCCTAGTATACTAATTTAACTTTTACCATGTCTTCTTGTATATTCATACAATGTGGCTAATATAATTATTAGAAAATTAAAAGATACAAAAAATGGATCCTTAATAAAATTTTTAACATCATATATGTCAGTTGGCTGAATCATATATTTTTAGGACTATTATATCATTTAATAAAATATTAATTGATTAAAAAAATTCATTTATGTCAATTTATATTCTATTCCTGCGATGACTCTTAAAAACTCCATAAAAACTTGATTATTACTAAAAAACATCATTAATTAAAATAAAACATATATTAATTATCCTTTAAATTCACTGATAACATTAATATTTTCAAAATAAATTAATTGTAATATTTATAATCTCATTTATTTAAATCATTCATTAATGAGGTAATCAATACAACACCATTGTGTCAAAAATAAATTTAATTATTTAATCTATAAAATTTATAAATAAAAAAATTATGTATGAAATTGTTTTATATTTCTAATTAAAATTTATAGTCGAAATGATAAATTATATAACCATATATAATTTTTTTACTAAAAGATACGTATTTAGGTTATATTTTCTGTAACATTGAATTAAAATTAATTAAATTTCATTTTCACACACAAGCGGATCCATGGTGTCCAAAAATCGACCCAAACATTTCCATGGTCGGAAATACTTCATCCAATAGGGTTAGGAAATGTGTTAGGGTAAATTAATATTATAATAATTTTTTAACCTTATTTACTGGATTTACCTTTTAAACATGGTAAATAAAATATTTATTGATGCTACAATTCATAATGACTATAAATAAAAGTAACCTATTTACAAAATTTGGAACTCCTGATTCCAAATATGCAAACCATTTTTTCCAAATTCCAATCACAGAAGTTGCATACATTAATTTTAATTTAATTCCGGCTGTCAAAACCGAAAGGCGTATTTTGTAGAAGTAAAATCTATTAAATGATTGACATGCGATTATTTCTTCTTTCAAAGTGAAATCACATTCAATTTCAAGAATTGAATTAAATGGTAAAAATATAATCCAATTAATTATTAAAACCAATTAAAAGGACAATCTAACTATATAAATAAATTATATGAAAACACATTTTTTGAATTAAAATGAGGTATTTTTTCACTATTCATTTAAAAAAACATTATCAGAAAAAGACCAAAATTTAATCCAATGTAAATGTTGATGTCCTTATTCTATAAAAGAAGTTAATTTTGTCATATATAACATATAAAAGTTACAAAAACTAGATTTAAAAGGGGTTTTTAATCAAAAGGCAGTTAAACTGCATTTTTAGAAAAATACATCAATTATCCGAATAATTGAATTTGTTCTTATATAATATCTAGAAAACATATAAGATGAATTAATAAAATTAAATTTAATAAATATAATATATATTTCAATAAATAAAACTCAATAAAGAGTGATATGGAAACATACTTATTATTTTTTAAATGGTTTTTCATAAAAACCAATCCTTTATATTCAATTGGATTTTATTTCCACTTCTAAAAAATTTAGGAACCAATGAATTTTAGTTTAAACATTTGTAAAAAATATTTAAAAATTCAATTTATACTATTCAATACCTCCATTTTGAATTCTAGGTGTTAAATAATGTTCAAATAATAGAAATATTACTCTATTATTTTCAGTATATCTCAACACTGTGTGCAATGTATGTTTTCAGTGAACCCCATTATTGTGTTCTATGTACACTATGAGAAAAAAAATCCCCTTAAATATAAAATTAATAACTTAATCATAAATATTTTTTGTAATAAAAATTATTATTCTATAAATACTTGGGTCGTTACATCCTCCCCCCCCCCTTAAGAAATTTTACCATTGATATTTTAAAATTGGGATCTGAAACATTATTGAAAGTACCACATCAGAAAAAGAGCCAATACAAATATCAAATTAAAAAAAAATAAAGAGAAACATAATGTCCAATCAGAAAACACATAATAGTATAAAATGAAATGAAGGATACGAAAGTGATAATTAACAATCAAGTTCTAATGGAGAGTGATAGAAAACATGATTCAGAGAAATTTAATCACTAGAAAACCAAAAACATGTGATAGGTTAAACAATAATTGATTCCCCAGTAAGAAAAGTAAAGGGAAAATGATTTTGTTGTAATATAATTTTCATAATGCTCAGGAATTTATCTATGAACATAAAAATAAATATAAGGAAACAAACTTATATTTCATGTATAGTTTCATCATTTAATAAATTTCTACCACAAACTCATCTTTTCTTCAAATGAGGAGTATTAAAGATGACTTGGTCACACCTAAACTGCAAGAATCAACATCTAGAGAATAACATGATCCAAAAAATATGAACCACATATTTTCACTATTATTAGACATTGAACCAAACCAAAATTTTTAGTACAATATCATATCATCCCCAAAATGTTAATCTTTTATAAAAATAAATACTACTCTTAATATCAAAAAATCAACAATCAATACCCGAATTTCAACAACTAAAACTCAATAAACCAAAGTCCTTAAAATTATTCAATGTAATTAAAACTATGATTGAAACCAAAGACTCAATAGGATTTAACAAGATAGTCTTTCAGATTAAATATTATCATTTATCTCCAAATAACATTAATTACTCTTAATGTCTTATACTAAAGTGTAATTAACCTCATCACATATTCTCTATGAAAGTTCAATGATTTCAATAAACAAACCAAATATTTATAATTCCATAATAAAAACATAGATTCTTACAAAATAAATTTTCAACCATTAGTCCAGAAATGAGATCTTGTAGTATTCTATTTTCATTAATAATGTAGTGTTCCTAAAAGAGAAAATGTCTTCCAAAATAACATTTATAAGTTAAACACCAAATATTATTCAAATACTAAGTATATCCATTTGATAAAAAATAAGTTCCCAAAATCAACTTATTCTTGATCCATGTAATAATATGAATAAAATAATTATTCATACTAACTAGGGACTTCACATAGTCCAGTATTAGGCAATGCGCCCTTGTCGCCCTTCGGTTGTGGGTTTCATTCACATGGCCTTGCTAGACATGACATGTTTCACCCATACTATAAGTGTTACTTTATTTATTCTAAAACCATATAAATCTTATAAAATTCACAATAATATGATAATATAATCATAAATAACCTTACCATATTTTACTAAAAATATAATCTCATACCTTTATTTTCATCTAAAAAAGTAATAACGTGTAATTGCCTCAAATCCAACGATCATATAAACACAAATGGTTGTATATCTATATCGACAAACTAAAAGAGAATTCAACATTGAATAAAATTTTCACATATCAAACATCAGGGTCACATAAACAAGAAAATGTATTCCAATTTAATCATATCATTAAAAAATTTAAACATATCATCATCCATAGATCCAACATAATTCTTCAATTCCTTGACATATTAATAATAGAACACTCTTCATGATACATTATCCATATTTTTCAATTTTATTATTTATACATATTTCCAAAAAACATAATTTGATTTATGTCATATGATGTTAGTAATGTCAAAACATGAGTTAAGAAATAATCCATAACATTCATAGGTCATTCTCGGCTTTGTCATTTCCTACTGGAATGAAATAAGGTATTGTTAAAAATATATTTTTATGGGCCTACTGATACCATTACCATAACTTCTTTATTGGAAATCCATATTCATAATGAACTTGTACACCACATTTAAAACATTAAATTGATACCTCAAAAAGAACTTAATTCCCTCTCATGGATTCAACTAAATGATTCCTTTTTCTAGGACAGTTTATTACTTTATGACCTTCATTAACACATCTAAAATATCATCACATACCTTTGAAGAATTTTCTAAGGTGTTTCTTTCCACATCCTTGATACATAGGTTTTTTAATATACTTACCTTTGTGATTATTACCAAAAATAATTAGGGATTTGTTTCTCTCATATACCATGAATTATAAAAATCACCATTGTTCAGGTGGTCAATAATGAATCCAGACAATTGGTTGAGAATAAACAAAAGTGTTCCCAGTGCAACACCCATTTCATTTGATGTTTTGTTTTGAAAACTGTCACATTTTCTTCACACCCATTGTCACTTTCGTGCCTACTAGATCCAGCTATTTACTAAAACAAAATGGTTAGTGTGAGTATATAAGTAAAATTATCATATAATATATCATGAGGAGGGTAAACACTATGATATAATTATTCAAGTTATCTTAAACTCATTTGATTTATATAAAATAACTCGGAACATTTCTAATATTATAACCAGTATGGTTATGTCACTTATACTTAAATAACACCCTACACTATAAAGTTATCTAAACCAACCTATGATTCAAAATGTAAGGCCCCAATGGTAAACATTACATAATTTTGAGTTACATTAAAAATTAACATTGAGGATATTCTCATGTTTATATCCCTAGTAAATTAGTTAATAACTAATATAAAACAACTTGAATATTACATGTATAAGCCTCTACTATATATCAATTTTTATCAAAAAATAAAAACTCTTAAAGAAAAAGAAACTTGTTCATTTCCATGTTTTAAATATATTGACTTTTTCTTGATTCCATACATGACCCTATTCTACCCTAAATCCTGTGAAAAACATTTCAAAAACATGGTATGAGCATAATAATCACAATAGAGGATACACAATGAAGGAAAGATGTAACTTTTCAAAACAACACTTAAACCATGAATATTTTATCATAATGTAATACTTTTCACCTTAAAGAAAATTAAAGAAAACTTCATTGAATATAAGGTTATTTCATTCCCTTCTTATTAACCAAAATATTACCATAAATCCCATAGAAAGCAACAAATACCATATAAAATGTAAACGTAGGACGTAATCATACATAAATGGAATAACCAAACTGTCGACTTCTACAAATCATTCTTACAAATGGAATAGACAGAAGACCAACTTCCATACCCATTGCATTAAAGGTTATAACATAACCACCAGTCCTTGGTTTATCATGGAACCAATCGTTATTTTTTAATCACGTAACCACCCATCAAATGTCTAAGTACAATTATATAATCATATAACATAAAATATTTAAAATATCCATATTTTACAAACAGAATTTCATTTTAAAACCCAAGAAATAATTTGAAGATATGGAAATAATAAATCCATTAAAAAAAATAACTACAAAAACCCAAAAATAGAATTAGGTATTTAATTCCATTTTAAAAAAATTATGGCTTGTAGAGGAAACCAATTAACGATTACGGTGGTGAAGAGGTCATTGTCACTGAATATTTTAAACTCATTAATTTTTTTCATTTGGAACAACAATTCCTAGAAAAAATATTCATTTTGAACTAAATTAATAGTCAAAGGGTTTTATTATACACCATATAAAATAATATGGTATATATTTTTCAAATATGTCTCAATGAATGGTGATTGTGACAAGTCACTAACATCGTGTCTGACTTGACTAGTTCATTTGTGAATTTACTGAATATTAAATTTATGTTAATTTCATCATGCTTCAAAACCCTATTATTGTTTATTATTGCATTTATATAATTTATTACCTTGATATAATAATTAGTTAATTATTTGAGTTCATTATCAGACATTTTGTTGATGATCGTAACTTGAGTAAAAAATGAACTTCTTATAATTATAAATTTCACATATGGTCAAAATTCCATTATATATAAAATTATATTAATGTTTTAGATATCATATATATCCAATATATAGGTATTTATAATAGTCCATATCATTTTGATATATGAAATTAGATGCACTGTTCATGGAGATGATAAATCGTACGTACACATGAATAATAATTTCATTTCTTTTTCATATATAATAGAATGAAAAATAAAGTATACATATGTATATATTAATTCCATTATAATATATATGTTATATATGTTACATAACTTCAATAATTCCATCATTTATATGTTCCATTTATAGCATGGATGAGTCTTATTACTTTGAGGGAGAGGTAGTCCACAATTTCTCAAATGAAATTATCGTATTTATACGACATGAAATGAATAAAGGTATGATTTAAATGTAAATTATATAATTGTATAGATAAAATAAATTTAATATATATCATATATATTTATTGTGCCAGCATAATGGCCAACATGATAGGTAGTAGAGGAAAATCGAAAATTCTTCGTTTCGTCAGGCAGTAGTTCGCCGTACACAAAAACAATATGTTTGTATCCATTAGATGGAATTGTTTGTAAGTTTAGTTGAAATAATTCACATAAAAATAATATATTAAAGACACTAGTTTTGTTATAAAATAATTTAATAAAGAGAGATTAGGGGTCAGAGAAATAAAATAAATTAACGAATCTTGAGAGAACACAGTATCTCAAAGCAGTTATCTTCTTTTTATTTAATCTAAAAGGAATTATTTAGTATCTTTGTGCCCAATGTAAGGATTCTCGTCAAAATAGGGGGTTTCTGGGAGATTATTGGAGAAGATTTTGGATGATCCAAGGGGCTTGAGGGGTGTGAGTAATGGGTTAGATGTGGTGTCTTTTTATAAGAGGAAGGAGGGGCACATTAGGAATGTTTGAAAGTATTATTTTGTTAATAATTGATTTTTGAACACAAATAACTCCAAAGTGATATATATCGAAACTCATATGAGGATGGGTCATGAAAATATCATTCAATGTGTTTTAGACATGTTTAGGAAATAAAAATAACCTTCTATTTTGTCTTTAAACCATAGTAAAATAATGTTACTTTTTCCATGTCTTCTTGTATATTCAAATTATATTGTTAATATTTTTACTATAAAATTACAAGAGACCCAAAATTGGATCATTAATAAAATTTTTAACATCATATATGTCAGTTGGATAAATCATAAAATTTTAGGACAATTATATCATTTAATAAAATATTAATTGAATTAAAATTTCATTTATGTACATTTATATACTATTCATATCTTGACTTTTAAAAAAACCATAACAATATGATTATTTAAAAAAATAACATTAATTAAAATATAACATGTAATAATAATTCATAAAATTATTTATGGCATAAAAGGTTCAAAATAAATTTATTTTAATATTTACAATCTCATTTATTTTAATCATTCATTAATAAGGTAATCACTACATCAACATTATTTCATAAATATATTTATTTATTTAATATCTTAAAATTATAAATATAATAAAATGGTGTAGGAAATCATTTTATATTTATAATTACCTTATGTAGTAAAAAGTATAACTTATATAACCCCATATAAAATTTACTTTACGAAAAGATATGTGTTTAGGTTATATTTTCCATTACATTAAATTAAAAATAATTAAATGTCATTTTCACACACAAGTGGCTCCATAGGGTCCTAAAATTAACCCAAGTATTCCCATGGTAAGATATATTTCATAAAATTTGGTTAGGACATGTGTTAGAGTAATTTTAATATTATTATAATAATTTTTACCCTAATTTCTTGGATTTACCCTACAACCATGGTAAATAAATTATTTACCGAAGTTAGTATTCAAAATATCTAAAAATAAAAGATACATATTTACACAATTTGGACATCCTGATTCCATTTATGGAATCCATTTTTTAAAATTTAAAACACAGAAGTTGTAGAAATTAATTTTAAATTAATTCCCATTGTCAAAACTAAAAAGAGCGTTCTTAAGAAGTAAAAACAACTAGAAGATTGACATGTGTTTAGGTCAAATTTCAAAGTGAAATAACATAAAAAGTCCAAAATTGGAATAAATGAAAAAAATATAATCCAATTACACTTTAGAACCTATAAATAGGTAAATATAACTATATAAAAAATTAGATGAAAAGACAGTTTGGAATTTAAATGCATCATTTTTTTATTATTCATTAAAAATGAACTTTATCTAGAAAAATACCAAAATTTCTTACAAAGGAAATTTTATGTCCCAATTCAATAAATGAAGATTATTTTTTCAAATAGAATATATATATTTGTGAAAAACTAGATTTACAAATGGTTTTCCATCAAAAAGATGTTATACTACATTTTTGAAAAAATACTTCTTATATCTAAAAAATTGAATTTGTTATTATATAATATCTAAAAATCATAAAATATGAATTTAAAAAATTTTATTGAATAAATATAGTATATTTTTCATTAAATAAAAATCCATAAAGAGTGATATGAAAACAAACTTATTGTTTTCAAAATAGTTTTTCATAAAAATACATCCTTTATATTAAATTGATTTGTATTTATATTTATAATAAATTTGGTAACAAATTAATCATTATTTAAACATGTGTAAACCATATTTAAAAATTTACTTGATACTATTAATTCTCTCCATTCCAACCACATGGCATGAACAACCATTTAAAATAATAATAATATTACTGTATTGTTTTTAGGTATATCTCAATGTTGTTTGAAATATAAGATTTCAGAGAAACTATTTTTTGCATGTTGAGTACGCTATAGAAAAAAGAATCCCCATTAATTTAAAATAAATATATTATTCATAAGAATTAATTGGAATAAAAAATTCTTATTCTATAAACACCCGGGACATTACATCCTTCCCCCTTTTTTAAATTGTGTCCTTGCAATTTTAAAATTCGACTTGGAAACATAATTGAAAGTACCAAATTCGAAAAAATAGTCAATAAAACTATCAATTCAAAAAAATGAGAAGAATAATGGTCACCCATGATAATACATACAAGTATTCCATGAATACAAGGATATGGATGAGAAAACTAGCCATCAGGTTCTGATGGAGAGTGTTATAAAAAATAATGAGGAGTAATTTAAATACTAAAAAACAAAAAACATGTGATAGGTTAAATGGTCTTTGATTCCCCAGTATGAAAATTAAATGGGAAATGCTATTGTATTAGTATCCTTTCCATAAAGTTGAGGAATTTATTTATTACCATTAATAAGAACATATGGAAATATACATACTTTTCAATTAGAGTTTCATGTTTTATTAAATTTCTACTACAAATTCATCTTTTCACCCATTTATGAGTATTAAAGATGACATGGTCATGCCTAAAGAACTAGAATCAACTGCTGGAGAATAACATTATCCATTAAAGTTGAATCATATATTTCTCCTATCATTAGACATTAACTAAAACAAAAATGTTTTGTACAAGATCAGATAATCCACACAAGGATTATCATTTATAAAATTAAATAATATTCTTAATCTACAAAATTCGACAATCAATAAGCAAATTTCAACGAAGACCACTCAATAAACTACTATCTTTTAAATTAATCAATGACATCCAAACAAATATTGAAATCCAAAACTCTATTGGATTTAATCACATAATCATCCTGATTAAATATTAAAACTTATCTCCAAATAACATTGACTACTCTTAAAGTCTCATAATAATGTGTAATTAACCTTTTCACATATTCTCTATTATAGGATATTCATTTCCATAAATAAAACAAAATATTTATAATTCCACAATAAAAACATACATTCTTCCAAAATAAAATTTCAACCATTACTCCCTAAATGAGATCCCATATTACTCTATTTCAATTAAGAATATAGTGTTCCCAAAAAAGATAATGTCTTTCAAAATATCCTTTATCACTTAATCACCTAATCATTTTCTAATATAATGTATATCCATTTGATGAAACATAAGTTCCAAATATCAAATTATTCTTGATCCATAAAATCATTTAACAAAAAAAAAAAGAATTAGTTATACTAACCATGTACTTCACGTAGTCCAGTTGTCAGCCAAGGGCCCTTGCCGCCCATTAGTTGTGGGTCTGATTCCCATGGGTTTGTCAGATCTGACGGGTTTTCACCCATATTGAGGGTTTTACTATGTTTATAAAAACATATCATTCTGATAACATTCTAAAAAATGAGATAATTTCCTAAAAAATAACCACACATATTTTTACCACAAATTATATCCTACACCTCGCATTTTCATCCCAAAAATCAATAACATGTAATTTCCTCAAATTCAAGGATATTATATACCCAAACGGTTCTTTATAACTATATCCAGAAATGGTAATATTATTTTTCCTTGAATAACTATTTCACATATCAAACTTCAGGGTTACATGTACTAGAAATGTTATTCCAATGTAATCCTACCATTTATACATTTAAACATATCATCATCCATAGATCGAATAGAACTCTTAAATTCCTAAACATCTTAATCATTGAAAATTATTCATGATTCTTTATACATGTTTTTCCAAATTATTATTTTAAATATATTTTCAACAATAAAATCATGCATAATGTTAAAGATTTAAGTAATGTCAAAAAATGAGCTAAGAAATAATTTATACCTTTCATAGGTCATTTTCATTTCCCTTATCTTCAAGTAAAATGTAATTTGGTTTTGGTAAACATATATTTATACTCTCTTGTTAATCCCATTACCAAAAAAATTTCATAGGAAATTTATTTTCATAATGACCATATAAAACACATTTAAAACATTCAGTTAATCTCTCAGAGAGAACTTCTTTCCCTTTCCTAGAGTCAACTGAATGCTTTGTTTTTTCACGGATTTTTATTACATTATGAACTTAATTACCACATCTAAAATATCTTCCCGTCCCTTTATAGAATTTTCCTAGTTGTTTCTTTCCACATCCATGAAACATAGGTTTTTTAATATACTTACCATTATTAGTATTACATGAAAATCTATAAGGATTTGTTTCTCACATATAGGATGCCTTATAATAATCACCATTGTTTATGTAGTCAATTATGAATCCATATAGTCGGTTGAAAATAACCACAAGTGTTCACATTGTTTCTCCCATTTCATTAGATTGATTATTCAAATAACTGTCACAGTTTTCATCAAATCTATTGTTAGTTTGGTGCTTGCTAGATCCATCAAGTAACTAAAACCAAAAAGTCCACTGTGAGTAAATCAGTTAAATCATCATATAATATCTTATGAGGAGGGTAAACACTAATATATACTTATTCATGTAATCATAATGTCATTCATTTTATCTAAAATAACTATGACTCTATCTAATATGCTAACCATTATGGTTATGTCACTTATTCTTAAAAATCATCCAATCCACTCATGTTATTTAAACTAACCTCTAATACCAACTGTAAGGACCTAGACGTAAACATTACATAATATTGAAGTATGTTAATAATTCACATTCGATATCATTTTAGGTTTATAGATTAAGAGAATTTGGTCATAACATAAACAAAACATCTTGAATATTACTTTTAGACACTTCTACTTTGCATCTAGCTTTTTTTATAAAATAAAAATTCATAAAAGAAAATAAAAATGTTTAGATCCATGTTTTAAATGGTATGAATTTTTCTTGATCCCCACCTTGACCTTATTCCACCTTATGTCCTGTGAAAAGAACTTCAAAAACATCGGATGAGCTAACAAGTTCAATAATGGGTACAGAAAGAAAGAAGGAAATTAGTTTTAAAATGAAAATTTGAAAAATGAAAATGTTATCATAAAGTAAAAATTTTCGCCATAAAGAAGAATAAAAAATAGTTAACTGAATATAAGTTCATTGGTTACCCATCTTGGTAACCAAAAGATTACTATATAATAAATAAAAAGTATTACAAAGCATATAAATGGTAAACTTGGGACACAATCATACTTAAATGGAATAACCATATGGTTGACTTCCAAACATAATTCTTACAAATTGAATAGAAATAGGACCAACTTTAATACCAAATTCATTGGAGATTATAACCTAACCACCCTGGGTTTATCATGGAACCACCTGTTATTTGGTTTATCACGTAACCACCCATGAAATGTCCAAGTACCATTATATAATAATAAAACATAAAATAATGAAAATATCAATATTTCACTAATAAAATTTCATTTTAAATAAAGAGAAATCATTTCATGATATTGAAAAAATAAATCAATTTCAAAAAACATCTTCAATACAAAAATACCCAAAAAGAGAATACTGGATTTTTTTTCATTTTAAAATCATTATGGTTTGCAGAGGATTCCAAATAACGATTAAAATTGTGACGAGGTCTTTGTCACTGAATACATTAAAAACATTACTTTGTAATTTAATAAAAAAAGTCATAGAAAAAATATTCCATTTGAATGAAAGTAAAATTCAAAGGGTTATATTATACACTGTATAAAATAGTGAGCTATATATTATTGAAATATTCCTCAATGAGTGGAGATTGAGACAATTTCCCTTACCACATATCCGAATTTACACATTCATTCATTTATTTCCTAAATAAATAACATAAGATAATTTCAACATTATTCGTAAAAATTTTCAAGTTTATTATTCCTTTTATATCACTTATTTCCTTACTGCAACAATTAGATAATTATTAGAGTTCATATTGTATTTTTTGTTGATGTTCAGAACCTGATTCAAAAATGAACTTGTTATAATTATAAATTGTCCATGTTATCAAAATTGAATAATCTAAAGAATGATATTAATTATTTAGATATAATATATGTCATATATATCTATTATATTTGTATTTATAACATTCTATATTATTTGGAGATAAGAAATTAAATGAACCATTCATGGAGAAGGTAAGTTGTACGTACGCATTAACACTAAATTCATTTCTTTTTCATATTTAATGAAATGAAAAATAAATGATATATAGGTATATTATAATTCTATAACAATATATATGTTATATATGTTACATATGTTCATCAATTACATCCTTTATACAATCCATTTATAACATGAATGAGCCATATCACTTTGAGGGGGCGGTAGTCTGCACTTCCTCAAATGAAATTATCTTATTTATAAAGCATTAAAAACATAATGGTATGATATAAATAAAATGTACATAAGTATAGAGATAAAATAAATATAATAAATAAAATATTTATTTATAGTTCCATATTATTGTTCATGAAGAGTGGTGGTAGGGGAAAATCAAACAATCCTCATTTCGTGAGGTAGTAGTTCACAGTACAAAGAAATGGTTTGTTTATATCCATTACATGGGGGTGTGTGTTAGTGTAGTTCCAATTATTCTTATAAAAAACCTATTATATTGAAGATATTGGTTCTGTTATAAAATAATTTATTAAAGAGTGTCTTGGGGGGTTGAGAATGAAAATAAACGAAAGAATCTTGAGAGAATACATTACCTCAAATCAAGTAACTCCATTGATTTAGGCTAGTAGGCCTTATTTAACTGTCTTATGCCCAATGTAAGGATTATAGGATGAATAGAGGGATTCTGGGATCTTATTATAGTAGATTTTGGAAGATAAAAGGGGATTTAGAGGTGTGAGTAATGTGTTATAGGTGGTGTTCTTTTTTTAGAGGGATGAGGGGCACTTTAGAATATATTGAAAGAATTTTTTTATTGTTAAATGATTTTTGAATTATAATAAAACCAACGTGATATATTTAGATGATCAGATGATGATAGGTTGAAATACCCTCAACTAATGGGATTTATACAAGTTTAGTGTCCTGGACACATCCCCACAAGTTGTACCCCTCCTGACCAGGAAATGTGAGAAGTGATATAATGACCCCTGAGTCCCTCCTCCAGTAGTACATGGGATGATGACTAGCACTGAAGGTATAGTAAACACAAAAATGAGAGGCATTACCATATATTAAAACTAATACGAATGAGAGATATAAGATAGACACAAACTGACTTTTACTTAGATTGAAATATAAATGAAATCCCGTGTACACATATGTAATGTCATGAAAAAGTACAATAACTAAAAGGGGAGAAACTGCAAATACCCAAAAGAAATTAAATGGAACATAAACCATAAATCCCAAATAGTCATTCTAACCAAAGCTAGTACAAACTAGCTTTATCCACAACTGCATCCATGTGACCTGAAAAATATATTATATACATTGGGTGAGTATAATAGAATACTCGGTATGATCCTCCCCATAGCCTCTCATGAAAAATTAATGAAACCATGCAAATGAACAGTGAAAACAAGTGAAACTAACTCTTAACCTAAATAGGTAAACTATTTTTGTAGCCAAACCAGGGATACTCTCACCATGTATCACAAACAAGAGTATATAATATAATAAATAATGTCAAGGGTACCCGGTTAGAACATCCCCACTTGTTTTCCGCTTTTCCCCAATGTCGCATGTCCTAAGAATATCTCTCCAAAAGAATTTCCCAAAAACACCACGAAAAAGAACCACAAGACATAACTAGTGAAAAAAACCCATCACATCCTTGTAATCAATTTAACCATGTATTTTATTGGATCCACCAGATCTCGCATAATGTGTATCATACATCAGGAATTATACCTCAATCCATTACATCCCATACAGTCAGTAAGAATCATTAATCCACCACAACCAATTCATTTTACACCTATAGTATTCCATATGAAACAATATCTAGAATACATGTGTGTTAATGAACACAAGCTATTAATATAGCATCCTGCCTTTTTATCACATAAAGTTTCAATACATTTTACAAAACTGATGATCTTTAAGGTTTAGTGTCTTCGAAACCAGGAACATAAAACAAGAAAATAGAAAACAATATTATTAAACACTTGAACGAATTATTCTTAAGTTAATCCAAGGTTCATTACTAAATATCTTAACCTGGGGACATACATCAAAAGAAATGGTGAGCAGAAGGCCCAGTAAGGGAAACAAGGGGAAACATTTAACATGCGAACTTGAGATACATCAACAATGTCATGAAAAAGAACTTTAAGGCATGAGAAATAAATCATGAGGCATATGATAATAAAAATAACTTTTTGTCATAAATTGAATATGTGGCTAAAATATTTAATATTGACAATCATTTCCATTTCACCAAGGTCTATCCCCAAGGTGTCATAAAAAATTACCAAGTTTATTCACCAAGGCGTCGTTAGAAAAAATCATCTCTAGAGATTAAGTCATTACCTAATGCATTGGAGAGCTATCAGGGTGCACCCTTGAAATGTATTTATTTTTATGTGAGACACATATATCATCATCAATAATTTCATAAAAAACCCATATAGCATAAAAGAAATGGGTTTCATTTCATAATCATAACGTTTGAAAAACTGCTTTCATGACATGATCTTTATGTCACTTTAAACCCACAGAAAGGGAATGCAGGTCTCATATTTGTGAATCCCCTAATTTGAAATAGAAAATTTTTGTATATATGTGATTACCCATTTATAAGAAAGATCTTTGATTATTCACTAAAAAAATAAATGAATTTGAGAATAAGAGAGAGATATTTTGAGACGGAAATTCTGCAGCATAACGACTATGTTTCGGGGTTTTAGAAAACATTGAAAATAGAGGGTACATGGTTCAACCAATCATAAATGACCCATAAAAAAGTATATGGACAGAATAAAATTTATATACGAACATGGTAATTAGATTTTAAATACATACCATATGAAATGAAAAACATGGAGGGAAGACAAAAATAAGATTTCTCTTATGAAAATTCGGCAGCTTAACAGCGTCACTTAAACTTGAATTGAAGAGATAAAAAATGGTCTCTCATCATATGAAAATATAAGTTCAGTATGATAGATATATAGATCAAACCCCAACATAATAAAAAGGAATTTTAAATCCCTGACATGAAAGTACAACTTTGAAAAATGAGAAAGGTGAAAGAATCCCTTAAAAATTCGGCTGCCTAACATGGCCACTTAAAATTCATCAAAAATGAACTGATGAGATCAAATAGGGTCTATCATAATATGAACATAAAATATCAGTATTATATATTTAGATATAATACCCCAACAAACTAAAAAGGAACTTGAAATACTTGACATGAAAGAAGAACTTGAGAAGGGTGAAAGAATCCCTTAAAAATTCGGCAGCCTAACGGCTCCACTTTAACATTCAAAAAATGAAATTATGAGAGAAATAGGAGGTATCTCATCATTTGAACATAAAAAAAGACAGTAGGATGAATATAAAAGAACATCCTCCATCATAATATCATGGAGCATAAAAGAAATGACATAAAAGAAATTACATGAAAAGAAAGAGGGAGGTAGGATCCCTTACCTTAAAACGTAACTCCTAATACTCAATGGTTGGGACCTTGAGGGCTGGGGGCACCTTGGAAGGACTCTTTGGGAGGTAATGAGACCATAGATTCATTGGGGGAGAGTTCAGAGTCAAATGGATGAGAGGCTGGCTTGGTATTTATAGGGAAAGTGAGGGGACAAGGCATTAATGGCCAAGAGACACCTCATTAGTGGTTTCGGCAAAACCATGGGCTTGACCATGGTATTTTCCCATGGTATTGGTCACATGGGACACCTAATACATTATCTTACTATTCATATGTCCAACATATTGATTACATACTTAATACATCATTTAATGATGTCATTAAACACCCGTAACTTAAAAACTGTATTTTCACTATTCATCGAAAATTCAACTTTTTCAGAAAAATCCCAAAATTTCACCTTATCCAAATATCGATGCATTGGTTTCAAAAATAAACTCCATTTTATAAAAATAATTTTCTAAAAATTTTTAATAAAATTTTAAAATAAACACAATTCACCGAATATTCATTTTTTAAGAAAAATCCCCAAAAAATACCTTAACATAATATCGATGCTCTGAGTTCAAAAATGAAATCCATTTTATAAAAATAATTTTCTAAATATTCTAAATTAAATTTTTAATTAAAAAACACTATTCACATGAAAAAACTAATACTTGACTAATAATTTATGAAACCGTTATTTAACCATTTTCTTGATTCACATTACTAAATCAAGGTGCCTAGATTATCTTAATGCTTTATTTAAGTGAGATTACTAATCCATTTGGTCACATTACTAATCCTAAGCATAAAATCACTATTCATAATTTACTATTCATCAAAAATTATGTTGATCTTATTAGACTCTAAATTTCGTTCTGAACATAATTGTAGAAGATCATTTTTCAAAAATCATTACACATTATTAATTATTTAAGGTTTACATAAACATTTTTTTTAAATATCATTTCTCTAAAATTCACCAAAAATATGCATACTATATTTATCCGGACATTTGAAAATTCATAAACTTCATCATAAGAAGATATCAAAATTCTTTTCTAAAATAAAGGATTACACAAGGCAGTTATGGTCCCCTTACATAGCCCTTTATCACACCAGCATAGGACCTAAGTGTAAGGTGTGCTAAGGTGAGAGAATCTGAGGGAGGCTCGGCCAACATCGCACGAGTATTAATTTATATCAGTTTGAACTTCTCGCGAAGGCGATTCCGTTCTAGCTTCATACGATGAAGTTCGGCTTGGGTTTGGTCTAGAGCAAAGCCCATTGGTGCTACCTCCTTCCCATGTTCTGTTAGATGGGCTTCGATTGGTCCAAGACTACTAGGTGAGGCCATCAAATATTCTTTCTATATTAATTAACCAAGATCACTTGTATTTAGAGACAGATATTGAAATATTTAGTTTCCAGTGGTCATATTGACCAATGGTCATATAACAGTCAAAACCCAACAGTCTCATTTTAATTGTACTCATGTTATCCAATGAAACAGTTTTGTTGAGTATAAAAATAAAATAAAATAACACACAAAATTAGGAAACATGATTTATTCAAAATTTCGGGTCATTACAATTAAAGCCCTCTACACGCATATATGGGAAAAAATCACCACTGTAACTACCAGCACATGTAACTACGATGATAAGAGAGTGGGGACAAAGGGGGTAGTCATCCATCCATCCTCCCTCCAACATGTTATCGAAAATACCCCCATGATCAGAATCTTCGGGGTGTTAGTTTCCCTAACTGACGTGGTGGAGTAGCGTATATAAAGACAAATGGTATAGAATATACTATATATCATAACCACATTGTGGACATAACCTAGGCTTAGACTCAATTGCAGCTAATGTCTCTCTTAATCCCAACTACCACTTCTATGAATATGTATCCTATAATCACAGAACAATTTAAATACCTTATTACATTACACCATTCCCTTTTTATCAGTTTCACTTTACGTTAATTAATTATTCTAACATTAATTAACCTCTAATAATTTCCACAATATATTTCATAAGCGTTACACACAAAGATTACTATTCTATTAAATTGAAACCTCAGCATTACATCCCATCAAACTCCAACCCCATGGAATAACATCATATATTCAATAATTTATTAGAATCCTTACATTCCAATATTCCTAGGAATTCTAGAAAATAACATTATAAGCTACTAAACAAAGGGGGCTCAACACTGTGAGTAGATGAACTACCCATCTAGTCTTTTTTGCCTATTGAAAGATCATAGACCCATCATCCCTCATGAAGATAAACACAAAAACCATGTGGCATTCCCTGCACCTCATATCCCATTATTGGAAGGAGGGTAAGCAAACTAGTTTCCCTGAGTAGTGGGGAAAGTAAGGAAGATTAACGGCCAAAAAGAAACAACAAGCATCCAAACATTCACATCCAACTCATTCCATCAACTGTAGTGTCCTCCTCGATAGACACAGGAATAAAATGATGCATCTCGCCACTCTAGGGGTCAAATAATGCCACAACTAATTGGCCTCCCAACTCCAACATATCACAACAGCCTTCCAGGACCACATCACCACACAAGAAGCAGGAAAACAAACATCAAATCAACTGGGATCTTGGCCCTTAAACAAGCAAGTGGGTAACTCATAACCATACATTAAATTATATTGTATCAAACAACTAGTTATTTAATGCATCTAGAAGTAACCAATTTATTATTTTATGGTTCCAACTATAGGAAATATAAATAATATCTAGAAGAACTCGATTAAACATTCACATTGTATCAATTTGATTAACTTGAAATTACAACAACAACAACAACCAGATTCGTTTACATGCCTATTTATCTTTATCCATACAATTATAAATTATTTACGGTTTTACATTCCCTGAAAATTTCCCCCTAGAATGAAAAGCTAAAAAAAATAAATCATAAATTTCACAATATCTTGCAAAACAAGAGTCAATAACATACGGTCAATTTCAATTTATTTATCCAGTTAAAATATTTATTATGTCAATTCCATTGTGATCTAGTGGTCTATAATAAGATTAATCTATATTTTCACATAAAAGAAAATAGAAGAAACAAATCCCTTAACTCAAATGGTTTATGACATTCTTTATACTTGTCGATCCACTCAACAGATTACGACCCCCCTTATGACAATGACATCCATCCGAGGACGTCGTGTCACAACTGCACAATCTAATAACCAATAAAACTCCATTAAAAGCATGTGGATTACATTTCATAGAATGGAAAAGAGAGATAGGATGATAGACATCAATAAAAACACAAGAACTGAGGTTGATCATACCTTATATTGATGATGGATGGACACTTTCTGCTTACTCCAAAATAGGGTGTGCACATGCAACAGGAAGAAACATCAAATGGAAACGAGCATAGAAATAATGTTTGATCGCATAGTCCCTAATGAATAAGGAATGGATCGAGAATATTGAACCCGGGGACAAGAAGGTAGAAGAAGGGAGGAAGATATATCGTCCCTTTAGAAGATTTAATGGACCAGTAGTTTAAGATACACTTGATGTTCAATTTAAAGTGGATTTCAATAAACCATGTGGTTTGATGAAGTAAAAGTATCATGAGCCTTAAAAAACATTAATATAGGAGTTATGGGATTTGATTTAGCCTTAAATAACTTAAAAAGGAATTAAACTAATTTTATGTTAAAAGAAAAGTCAACGGGGAGAAACTATAGGAAGTTGGAAACATTTTTCATAAACATGAAATTTGTAAATAAAAAAGGCTACTATTGTAAGGATTTTGTTTTGGAAACACTGTTCATAGAATGTCTCACCGATGTGAAACACTGTTCACATCGGTCTACCATTGGAACTGTCCACATCGGTCTACAATTGGAACTTTTCACATCAGTCTACAATTGGAACTTTTCACATGGGTCTATCGTTGGAACGATTTTTATCGGTCTACCACCAGAACTGTTCACATTTGACTACCATTGGATCAGTTCACATTGATCTACTGGTGGAAATGATAACATTGATCTACCATTGAAACTGTTCTCATTGGTCTACTTTTGGAACTGTTTACATCAGTCTACCTTTGGAACTTTTCTCATCACTCTACCGTTTGATCTATTCACATCGGTCAAATGGTGGCACTCATCATATTGGTCAACCATTGGAACTATTCAAATCAGTTTACTATTGGAACTACTCACGTCGGTCTACCATTGTAACTGTTCACATGGGTCTAGAGTTGAAACTCATTAATTAGTTTATGATTGGAAGTGTTCACATTGATCTTCCATCGGAACAGTTCACATTGGTCTAGCGTTGGAGCTGTTAACATCTGTCTACAAGTTGAACTTTTCAAATTGGTCTACCGTTGGAACTGTTCATAGGGGTCTACCATTGGAACTATTCACACGGGTCAACCTTTGTAACTGTTCACATCGGTCCACCGTTAGAACTGTTCACATCGGTCCACCGTTGGAACTGTTCAGAAGGGTCCACCATTGTAACTATTCACATAGGTATATCGGTGGCACTGTTCTCATCGGTCTACCGGTGTTACTGTTCACATTGGTCTACTAGTGGCAGTGTTCACTTCGTTCTACCGTTGGAACTCTTCTCAACGGTCTACTAGTGGAACCTAAATAATCTGGAAACACTATTCATGAACATAAAATTTTGAAAAGGAAATAGAGGCTGTTATGGGAACCACACCATTCTAGAAACACTGTTCATGAACTCGAAATCTGGAAAAGGAAATAGAGGCTGCTGGTGGAATCTCAAAGTTCTGGAAACACTATTCATGAACTCTAATTTTGGAAAAGGAAATAGAGGCTTCTATTAGAACCTCACCATTCTGGAAACATTGTTCTAGAAATTAAAATTTCGAAAAAGAAATAGAGGAAACTATTAGAACCTCCCGATTCTGGAAACATGGTTCATGAACTCTAAATTTCGAAAAGGAAATATTGGCTGCTATTGGAACCTCACTATTCTGGAGACATTGTTTATGAAATCAAAATTTTCCAATGGAAGTAGAGGATACTATTAAAAACTCACCATTCGAGAAACACTTTTCTAGAACTGGAAATTTGGGAAAGGTAATAGAGGCAGTTGTTGGAACCTCATGATTCTAGAAACAAAATTCATGAACCAGATATTTGTAAAAGTGTTGGGACTAAGTCACCTTGACCTGCAAGAATACCCCACACACCATCTTTTAGTAATGTAATGAACCGAGGAGGTCCAAACCATTACATTAGATAGCTCTCAAAAAAATATCATTCTTTTGAATTCAATACCCATCAAAAGGGAAAAATAAAAGAGGTCTGAACAACCACCCATAGAGATACCACTGAAAAGGGATAAAGCCACAAGAATCAACCAAAGAATCCCATCTCAAAGACAAGAAATTTCAACAAACACAAAGAAATTTTCATTATCACGAATAGATTTAAACATCAAAAAAATCGAGGTAATGAGCATATATCTGTGACTCACGTTTCTAGGTACTTTCCTCCACACCTCTGTTTCTCTAGAAGACAAGAACCAAGGGGATTGAATGCCTATGAAACACCTTCTCCTTGCAGTCATGGATCTCTACAGGCCGCTCGAAGGTCGCATCAACATCGTTATCTCTCTAATCAAGGATGTGAGAGTCATCATGAAGATAATGACATAGCTGTGACACATGAAAACCATCGTGTATCTGGCTTATATAGAGGGGAAGTGCTACTCTATCCTCCATGACTCCAACATGATCCCACACCTCAAAAGGACCAACAAATTGGGGAGAAAGCTTACTCCCACTACCAAACCATAGCTTCCCAAGATGGGGAGTCACCTTTAAAAACACATGATCCCCAACATCAAAGTAAAATGGTCCCCTCCATTGATCTGTATATGATTTATGATTATTCTGCGCGGTCTTCATCCTCTCACAAATCACATGAACCATCTCTATGGTATTCTTAACTAGTTTCGGTCTGAGAATTGCTGACTCTCCGACCCCAGTCCAACACAACAGAGAATGGAATGGTCATCCATACAAGAATTCAATCAACTCTGTACCGACGGTGGAGTGAAAACTATTATTATAAGAAAACTCCAGCAAGGGTATGTGTCTCTTCCAAGAACCTCCAAAATCTAGGACACATTAGAATGACATGTTTTCAAGATACTGGATATTCCGCTCTGTTTGACCATTCATCTGCGGATGAAATGTAGTGCTAAGGCATAGCTGAGAACCAAAAGTATACTGGAGACCTCAGCACACCATAGATGAAAAACGAGGATCTCAATTGAAAATGATTTACCTCAGGACTCCATATAGTTTCACCACCACCTCCAACCAGTCTTCCAGGTTTGCATCTGAAACAAAGCCCTCGTACTTCTAATGACTCTGGCACTGAAACTCATGGAGTTTCCTCCTACATGTTTCATTATTGTCAACCTCTACCATGTGATGATCTACTAGATCTACCTAATGGACATCTTCTTCCCAAACTTGATGATGACGTTGACCTGGAGCCATACATGAAAAATAAGAAATAGTATAGCTCATAAACCTGGAACATGGAAGAAACAACATTAGTTAATTAATTTTTTTTATTTATTCATTTTAGGTCAACCTATCCCATGGTCTACCCATTCAAATAGAGGCACAAAGAAGAATGATGCATGAACCTTTCCTATGAAAACATAATGGTAAGTGAATCAGATCACAGGGGGGATAAACGCATATGTCTCAGCTAGTCCCCAGTGTTTACATCACTTAATAAACATTATTGACACCATTTCCATACCAACCCACGACCCCTGACATGTTCCTAACACCAAACTCCATCATATCCCTCAACCAAACCCCTATTACCATTGTGTCATGAACCCCTCCCTTCAAGGTGTACCCCTCCTAGGCCAAAAATGTGATAAGGGAGATAATGACCCTCGAGTCATGCCTCCCGTAGGCCCCAGGTTGGAGACTACCACCGGGGGTATAATAAAATCACAAATTCGAGGCATTACCGTATAAGAGAACACATGCGAAAGAGAGAGTTAAAACAGACAACAACCAACTCCAACTCAGAAAAAAATATAAAAAAAATCCCTTGTACTCATATACAAAGTCATTCAAAACTACTTAAACTGAAAAGGAAAAAACTAAAAATACCCAAGAGAAAGTACAAAACAACAGCAACTACGAAGCCTGAACAACTCATGCATCCCTAAGATAGAAGAAACCATCGTGGTCATGAACAATCTCTAAGAGACCTGAAGAAAAGATTTTATACATAGGGTGATTATAGAGGTGTACTCAATAGAATCCTTCTCGGAGACTCTCATGAAAAAGTAATGAAATCGTGATAAAGCACAATGAACAACAAGTGAACATAACTCTTCGCAGAAACAGTTATACTAAGTTCGCAACGACATCCAGGATACTCCGACAAAGTATCGCATAAAAGAGTATGTTATATAATAAATAATATCAAGGGTACCATACTGCTACAACCCCTATGGTTTTCTGATTTTCCCCAACATTGCACCTCCTAAGCATCTCTCTCCAAAAATGTTTTCCCATAAACACCTGGGTGAAGCACCACAACATGCACCTCGTACAAAAAACCACCACATGAACATAAGAAATGTTACCCGGTATTTTCCAGGTGCCACCATAGCTCTTATAACATTTATCATTTGTCGGACATTATACCTCAATCCTTTACATCTTATACACCGAGTAAGGTTCCTCAAGCCAACACAGCCTATAAACATTACACCTATAGTAGTCCATAGGAAACAATATCTAGAATATATGCATTTGATTAATCACAAGCCATTACAACCCTCTACCCAAATATGTAGGGAAAACTAACCGTTGTGCCTACCAGAACAAGTAACTACCAAGAGATAAGAGCAGGGACAAAGAGGGTAGTAATCCATCCATTCCCCAACTAGGATGTTGGGGAAAGCACCCCCTAGCACTCATAATCCTTGGGGTGTCAATTTCCCTAACCGACGATGTGGAGTAGCGTATAGAAACACAAAAATTAAAGAATAGACTATAGGTCACAACCACACTAAGGGCATAAAAATGTCTTAGACTCGACTTGAGATAACGTCTCTCAGACTCATGGCTTCCACTTCTAAGAATAGGTATCCTATAATAACACAACCATTGAAATAGATTTATTACATTAATTCAGTCCATTTATATTAGTTATACTTTACATTTTTTAATTCCTTGAACATTAATTAACCATTAATAATTTCCACATCATATTTCATTAGCATTACACCCAATGTTCACTGTTCCATTAAATTGAATCCTCAAAATTACATCCCAACAAGATCCTACCCCATGGGTTAACGTCAATTATTCCATAATTTATTAAATTATTACTTTCTGATATTTCTATTCATTCTATAAAAAAACATTCTAAGCTACAAAAAAGGGGTCTCAACACAATGACTATATGAACTAAATGCCGAGGCTTTTCCACCTATAGAATGAGCCTATACCCATCCTCCCTCGAGAAGTTGAACATAGAAGTAACGTGGCATACACCACAAGTCTTTTACATTTTTTGAAAGGAGGGTAAGAAAATCAGCAACCTTGAGCAGTGGGGAATGTAAGGAAGAAAAACAACCAACAAGAAACATCATGCATCAAAACACTCACATCAATCCTGTTACATCATCTCTGGTGTCCTCCCTGAATCCCATATGCATAAACTAAGGCATCTCGCCAGTTTAGTTGTCAGATACATCCACAACCAATACACCTCCCTACCCCCACAGATCACATCAGTCTTTCAAGCTCACATCACCACAAAATCAGTTGGGAAACAAACCACATAGAAATTGGGAGCTTGAACCTTAAAAAAGAAAGACAGTAACTCAGAACCCTACAAGGATTTATCTAGTATCAAACCACATATCATTTAATTCATCTGGAATTAACCGATTTATTATTTTTAGGTTCCCACTACGAGAAACCTAAATAGAATTCTATAATAAATTTATTTAATATTCTTATTTCATCAATTTTATTAACATGAAATTACAACAACAATAACCATATTCATTTACATGCCTCTTTATGTTTGTCCAAAAAATTATTAATTAATTATGGATGTACATTCAATACCAATTTCCATCAAGAACTAAAATCTTAACAATGAATGAAATTATATCACAATATCTAGAAAAAAAGAGGCAATAACATACTATCAATATCAATTTCTTTATCCGGTCCAAATATTTATTTTTTCAATTCCATTGTGATATAGCGGGATAAAACAAGATAACTCTACAGTTGCACATAAAAGAGAAGAGAAGAAACAAATCCCATACCTCTAACTTTTCATTAAATCTTTATATGAGGACGATCCACTCAATGGATAACGATATCCTCCCTTATTACCACTGTATCCACCTGATGATGCTGCGGCACATCCTAACCATTTGACAGCCAAGAAAACTCCATTAAAATCATAAGGATCACATTCCATTGCAAGGAAATGAAAAATTTGAGGAGCGTGATCGAAGAAAACACAATAACAGAGGTAGATGATACCTTATATAGTTGAAGGATCAACACTCGCAACTTACACTAAAACAGGGGGTCTGCATACAGTAGGAAGAAAATTCAAGGGGAAATGAACATAGGATTATAGTTTGATAACACATCCCCTAAGGAAATAAGGAAATTATAGAGCATTTTTCACCAAGGAAAAAGAAAATATAAGAATGGAGGAAGATATATCATCCCATTAGAAGATTTAAAAGAGAATATAATTTTGATACGCTAGATTTTCCATTAAAAGAAGATTTCATTAAACCACGTAGTTTGACCATGTAAAAGAATCCCAAGCCTTAATAAAAAATCAATAAAGGAGTAATGGGATTTGATTGAGCCTTAAATCCCTCAAAACAAGGCCTTAAATGCATTTTATGTCAAAGGGGAGAAACTGCAGGATGTTGGAATCACTGTTAATGAACTAGATATTTTTCAAAAGAAAAAAGGATGTTGTTTGAAGGTTTCTATTCTGGAAAAACTCTTCACAGAATGTCTCACCAAGGGGAAACATTTTTCACATCGGTCTAACATTGGAACTAGTAACAAGAGTCTACTATTGGAACTCATCACATATATTTATCGTTGAAACTGTTCACATCTGTCTATTGTTGGAACTATTCACATTGGTCAACTGGAGGCACTATTCACATCGTTCTACCGTTGGAACTGTTCACATCGGTCTACCATTGGAATTGTCCACAATGATCTACAATTGGAACTGTTCACATCAGTCTACTTGTGGAACTGTTCACATCGGTCTACCATTGGAGCTATTCGCATAGATATAACATTTGAACTGTTCATATCGGTCTACCATTATAACTGTTTACTTGTGTCTGCCATTGGAATTGTTCACATCAGTCTACCATTGGAACTTTTCACATCGATCTACCATTGGAACTGTTCTTATCGGTCTACAGTTGGAGATGTTCACATCAGTCAACCGTTGGAAATGTTCGCATCTCACTACTGGTAGAACTGTTCACATCATCCTACTATTGGAACTGTTCACATGGGTCTACCTTTGGAACTGTTCACATCGGTCCACCGTTGGAATTGTTCACATTGGTCTACTCATAGAATTGTTCGCCTCGGTCTACCGGTGGCACTTTTCACATTAGTCTACCGGTTGAACAGTTCGCATCATTATACTATTGGAACTATTCAAATCAGTCTACTGGTGGAACCTCGCTATTATTGAAAGACTATTCATGACCTTGAAATTTTGAAAAGGAAATTGGGGTTGTTGTTGGAAACTCACAATTCTGGAAACACTATTTCTGATCATGAAATTTGTTAAAGGAAATAGAGGCTTATTATTGGAACCTAACCATTCTAGAAATAATTATCTTGAACTCAAAATTTGTAAATGGAAATTGGGGCTTCTATTGGAACCTCACCATTATGAATGGACTATTAATAAACTCAAAATTTGGCAATGGAAATAGAGGCTACTGTTGGAACCTCACCATTCTTGAAAGATTGTTCATGAATTAAAAATTTAGAAAAGGAAATTGAGTCTACTGTTGGAGCCTTAACGTTCTTGAAACACTATTAATCAATTCAAAAAAATTTAAGGGAAATAAAGGTTGCTGCTGGAACATCACCATTCTAGAAACACTGTTCATGAAATCAAAATTTGGGAAAGGCAATAGAGACTGTTGTTGGAATCTCACTATTCTGGAAACACTATTCAGGAACTATAAATTTGGAAAAGTGTTGGGAATAAGTAATCTTGACCACCCAGACCACCTCAAACACCATATTTTAGAAATGTAATGGACCGAAGAGATCCATACCATTGCATTTACGTCAAACAAATTAACCTCATATTTTAGATTTAATCCATAGTAAACTAATTTAATTATTACCATGTCTCCACGTTTATTCATACTATATGGTTAATATATTTACTATAAAATTATAAGAGACCCAAAAATGGTCCATTAATGAAAATTGTAACAATATATATATATCAGTTGTCTGAATCGTAGATTTTTAGGACAATAAAATCATTTAATAAAATATTAATTGAATTAAAAACTCATTTATATCATTTAATATGCTATTAATATAATGATATTTAATAAATCCATAACAACATGTATATTTCAAAAACAAATCATTAATTATATGATAACAAGTAATAATCATCAATAAAATTTTTATATGACATAAAAAGTTAAATATAAATTTATTTTAAAATTTATAATAATTATTATTTAAATCATTCATTAATAATATAATCACTACATCACCATTGTGTCAAAAAATAATTTAATTATTTAATCTCTAAAAATTATTCATAAATTTACATTTTGTAGGAAACCATTTTATAATTCTAAATATATTTTATAGTAAAAAATATAACTTATATAACCCCATATAAAAATTGATTTACTAAAATATTCATGTTTAGGTTTTATTTTCCTTAACTTTAAAGTAAAATTAATTAAAAGTAATTTTCAAACACAAGTGATTCCATGTGGTTCTAAAGTATACCAAAGGATTTCCATGGTCAAAAATATTTATTCCAATAGTGACATGACATGTGTTTTGGTATTTTAACATTATTATAATATTTTTACCCCTATTTAATGGATTTTCCATTTAACCATGGTAAATAAAATATATACTAAAGTTACTATACATAATGTATTAAAAAATGATACCTATATAAATGATTTGTAACTCTTTATTCCAAATATGGAATACTTTTTTATAAATTCAAAACATAGAAGTTGAAGAAAATAATTTAAAATTAATTCTCGTTGGTAAAACCAAAATGCGTGTTTTTAAGAAGTACATACTATTAAATGATTGACAGGTGTTTATGCCCAATTTCAAACTTAAATTACTGAAAAGGAAAAAATTTGGTTTAAATGATAAAAATATAATACATATGAACATTAAAACAAATAAAAACAATCTAACTATATAAATAATGTAGTTGAAATGATAGTTTTGAATTAAAATTCAGTAATTTTCACTATTCATTAAGAAAATCAACTATATTAGAAAAATACCAAAAATTTAATAAAAAGTAAATTGTGATGTCCAGATTCTATAAAAGTTGTTTATTTTGTTAAACAAAACAAATAAAAGTGAAAAAAACTATATTTAAAAATATTTCTCCATCAGAAAGCAGTAAAATTGCATTTTTGAAAAAATAATTCTTTTATCTGAAAAATTGAATTTATTCTTATATAATATCTAGAAAACATATATGATGATTTTAATACATTACATTTAATATATATAATATATTTTTCTTTAAATAAAAATCCATAAGAATAATATGAAAATGCAATTATTCATTTTTAAATAGGCTTTCATAAAAACAAATCCATTATATTCAATTGGGTTTTACTCCCATTTCTGATAAATTTGCTAACTAATGATTCATTATTTAAAAATGTGTAAACCATATTTAAAAATTCATTTTATAATATTCATTCTCGCCATTCCGACATTTATTCGTTAACTACTATTTAAATTAATAATAATATTAATGTTTTATTTTTCACTATATCTCAAAGTTTTGTGCAACGTAATTTTTAGAGAAACCCCTTATTTCATGCCGAGTACACTATCATAAAAATCATCTCCTTTACCTTATTATTAATATCTTATTCATATGTAATAATTGGAATAAAAAAGTATTATTTTTTAAATACATGGGTCGTTAGAGTTCTAATACATGAATTTTGTTTTCACGTTTCGATTGATGGAATAAAAGAAAGTTAAATAAATATTCATCATTCCATAATCATTAAAATTTCACATATTACATATATGTTCATTAAATAAATCCATATTACTCATTATTTTATGCATAATCAAAAATTTAATCACATCGTTTTATGTAGGTTGTATTCCACACATAGACAAGAGTGATGTTATCAATTTACAACAGATTGTAATTATAAAAGAAAATTTTTATATTATAAAAAAAAATATCATAAATATAATGTATAAATATTAAAACCATAATATAAAAAATCAGTTAAATATAGTGACTGGAATAAAATATAATACAATGTGGAGGCAATTATCCACACGAACACATCAGCGATAAATATTACTTTCTATTTTATGGACTACAGGGTTTATATTAGTGATTAAATTATCATTATGAAAATTATATATATTTATGATATAGAATATATTATTGTTATGATGAATACCATTTATTTTTAGGTATTATGTGATAAAATAGTTATAACTAGGTTGCATAAGATGAGGACCTATTCTTATACATGCATCCATTGGATCCTTTTGTAAAGACCCTTAGAATAGACTTAACAAGTAAAGAAAGTTTAATTTTTTAAAATGGATTATTATAAATTAATTGGTTAGTTTTTGGTCATATTACATGAATTAATGTGGTTATAGAAATATTAAAAAGGGGTTTTATTTTTTTATGAAGGGAAACCACGACATGGAATTATTATAATAAAATAATATAAATAAAAAATTCCCATGATGAATGCATCAAATTTACCAAATAATTATTTTATATCATTATTATGACTATGTGTACTCATAAAATGATAATTGTATAGGTTTTGGTTTCATTTAATTCAATATCATTCAGTTTTACCTATTCATTAACCTTTTATTAATGTAACTATGTTAATGAAATTTTCAATAAAGAATGATAATAATATTATCAATAAATAAAAAAGTAGACCATAAAATTAAATTTGATTAATTTTTAGACCATTAATATTTATAATTGTTATATTTTTTATTTTTTATGATATAATAATATTTTAATGAAATATTAATTTCTATAAAATATAATTACTGCTAATTTTGACACTATTCATTTTTATTTTGACAAATGTCATGAGGAATGTTATATAAATCTAATCTAAAAATTTCTAGAATCCATTAAATTTTATATTTATCATGAAACTCATTTAAAAATTTAATGCAGTCAAATTTTATTACAATGAATATTAATTCAAAATATATATTATAGTTTTCAAATAATTAATGAAATACTATGTCAGTGTTGCATAAGGATTTCAGGAAAATATTTCATCCCTTAAAATAATATATATATATATATATTAACATTGTATGAAATTAATTTTACATTAATGTATTAATTTGATCATGTTCATATCCTCTTTTACTGTCATTGTCAACAAATTTGGGGCCTGAATGTCAAGAAAGTGACATTTTGGAATTTTCGTTAACTAAAATAATATAAATATCATTATCTTAGTAATATGGAACTAAATTTACATAGATTTGAATTGTGGATGAATATTAGATAATTTTATGAAATCCATTTAAATAAAAGAAATATCTAGGTTGATTTCAGGACCTCATGTAATGATTTTTACCCTACACTAACCATTTTACCTATACCGGGTTGATAAATATTTATCACTGTTAATATTCATAAATATAAAAAGAGAAATATTTATGAAATTTGAACCTAATTTATCAAAATATGGTATTAATTTCTCAAGATTAAATATCCAAATGTGTAATAAATATTTAATGATATAAATTAATTAAATTAATTTAAAAATATAGTTTGAAATATTATGCTTTTTCGAAGAAAACATTACATATATGAAATCAAGAATATTTCTAATTTGAATATAATAAACAATATAATATTGTGTTCAATAAATCATATGTCACAGTAAGAAAAAATCATAAAAATTATTAAACACATAATTAACAATATTTAATCATAATATTTTTTAGTATTTGAAATATAGATATTTTTAACTATTCACAAAAAAATCAATCATTTCTAAAAAATCAGGAAATTACACACCAACTGAATTATGATATTCATATTATAAAATTATTTTATAATAAATAATTAGATACTTTTTTTAAGAAATTAATTATTATTTTCCCACACAAAACCAATTAAGAAATGTTTTCCAATAAATTTCTTTTTGAATAGTGAAAGAAATTTTCTAAAAAATCAGTGATTATATGAAAATAAATAATATATATGTTTTTCGTGAGTTTACCTTTTTAATTATATATATATAATATTTTTATTCCCGATATTCATACCAACAAATTTCATAGCTATGTTATAATGATCACCTATAAATAAATATATTTTTATTACATATCACAATTTTTATAATGCTTGTTGTTCCGTGTTAAGAAATATATTAATCATGTTATATATTTAAAAAAATCTGGTTTTACATTCTACCCAAACATAAATAAATTTTTCCCTATGAATTTTATCCCCATAATAAATGGTTTAATATTTTAAAATTCATTTATTTAATTATTTTATCCTTTAATGGTATAATTATTCATATTTTAAATAGTATGTGTGATATAAATAAACGTCATATAAAATAGCACATTATCAAATTCATGGATAAGGTGAACACTTGTGGGATGTTAAATTATATATATATGGATGAGATAATTAGTATCCACCATAAAGTAGATAGGGATAGAGAACATTTTCATGAGAAACCTTATGTCTACCAAACCATTAATTCTACAATTGGTGAAAAACCCATCCATTCATCTATTGATGATTATAAAATTATTCAATATCTTAGATGCTTTTTTCCTATTAAAAGGGTATTATTTAACTCGGATGTAATATCACATGATAAAATATAATTACCTAATTTACTGTTATTTCTTAAGAAAAATTTCACCATTTGGTTCTACTTTGATTAATTTCCATTTTATCTCTAGAACTAAAAAGTAAATAATAAATACATATATTTCATTCATGAAGAATTAAAATTAACTTCTTAAAGCATCATATGACCCATAAAAGAATTAAATATAATTCATTTTTTATTTAGTGGGTATTAAAAACAAATTTGTTATATATAAATTAGATCATAATGTCAAATAATAAACACTGAAAACATGATTCCCATAAAAATTTATAAGCACTATAAAATCACAGTGAATATATATATATATGATTCTACAAAATTAACACTATCCATATTATATATATTAAATATAGAAATATTGATTTCATTTTATAAATAAAAAAATTCCATAACCATTATCAATGATGACATAAATCACATTGTAAAAAAATAAATAACATATATCATGTTTTCCAATACTATATGATTTAACTAATTATTTTAAATAATTTATTTATCCCAACTAATCATTATTAACTAAAAATCAAGAACATATTATGATTTAAATTCAAATTAATCATTTGTTCTCAAAAATTATAATCATACCACTAAATAAATGTTTTTGGTTATTAGAATAATTAAACATATATTTTCAAATCTATATTTGAAAACTAATTTGAAATAAATCCTTTATGTTTTATATTTCCTATAACATAGAAACCATTGGTATAACAATTTTGAATCATATCTATGAATCCAAATACATACACAATTCAATCCATATCGTCAATGAATATTATAACATATTTCATTTATTTGTCTATGAGTTAACTAATATATTATGGAATTGACTTGGATAAATCACATGTTCCCCGTACATATAGCATTAAATCCTTATAAATTAATTTCCATATGACCTTCATAACAAAATGAAAAAATCACCCCCAATCATTGATACAATATATTGTTTCGACAACCCCAAATACTTAATAGAATGAAAATAGTTAATTTAATCCTCCATAGTCATTACCACCTAAGTATCCATAAATTTATCTATTCCTGTTATTATAAATTTCCAAAAAATACTTAATTTTACATTTAAATCATATTTCATGATTGTTTATTATAAACATTCACACGGTTCAGCTTATATTTAAAATTTAATTCATGTTACAATTGAGATAACTGTTATATTATACATGACATTAACTATTAACATGAATCCCCTTGGTTCTTTCCATATTCAAAAAAATCCATTGCAAGAGAAGAAATAATTATATTAAGATATTATGGAAAATTATTTTTAAATTTTAAAAATAAGGACATGTTCATTATAATATAAGTAACCTTTTCATTAAACATTTGTTTGGTCCACTAGGCTAGATACTATGAGAGGGGGGTTGAATCGAGGTATGACAGATTAAAACAACTTCCCCTTTTGATTTTGTTTTTCTGTTAGAAAAAACTCTCTTCTCTATCCTTCCTGATGCAATGTATGAAAAAACATTAAAGCATGCATAGGAAATAACAATTTTTACTTGGTTCACCCTCACTTGGATACTTCCACAGAGTATAAACCAATAGTGTGCCGAAGTAAAAAATCCACTATAAGTGCACTGCTATTTACAAGTTCGAAGGAGAATCACTCTCCCACCTGGTTTACAACCACTCACAATTTGAGAACTCACTGCTCTCTTAGCTGAAGTGAGATCAAAGCTTATTCAGAAGATCCAATCACATTTTATAGACCAGTAGGTCTCTTTATTTTCATGACATAATGCATCCTCAACTGTCGATAGATGCTCTATTGAAGTTCAAAGTTCATCTAATGATGAATACCCCTTTTCCCCTTAACACTGAGCAATTCTTTTATAAATACCTTCACAAAGCACCCTACTTCGCGAGGCTCCCAATTTCACAATGCTCAAACAATACTTCAAGAATCTCTTGACTTTTCATGAAGCTCAATCATTTTCAATGCTTAGGCTGTCGCAAAGCTCCCGCCTCTTTGCGATACACACTACTTAGAGAACGCGGCCTTGCGAAGCACACTTCCATCGTAGAGCTTGATTCGCTGCTGTAAAGCACCTATCTTTTGAGAAACACTACCTTCGCGAACCACCTTCACAAACCAAGTGAAAATATATTCTTCTAAAAATATATCCTTCTCTCGAGGGGGTTGACCTATATTTATAGGAAATTACACCGACCCTTGATCCTTCCGCGCGAAGTCAACGCCACGTCATCACAAATCGCAAAGATCTGATGTTTCTGCCGAAATTATCTCAATCTCGCGAAGCACAATAGAAATTTTCCGATAACAGAGCTTTGACGTGATGACAAAGAATCACCATCAATCCCTTCATGACTTATAAGTGAATCACCCTCGCAAATCCCTTCACTGCCGCGATGCGGTTCAACCACTGTCGTTCGTGAAGCTTAACGTAATCGCGAAGAACACCATCAATATTCTTCTTATATTCGCGAAATTCAATCCATGATTCCTATCTTCATGAAACTCATGCCTTTTCCATATTTAAATAAAATCTTCAAGGATATCCACTTTTCGCGTTGCTCGCCATCCTCCAAATCTTGGAACCCAAATTTTTTTGCAAACACTTGGAAATGATGCCACCTTGTTCTACTCTTCTGTACCATATTCAGATCGTTTATTCCTTCGTCATGGTTCCTTTTCAACAATTATTTTCATCAATATATCTAGAACAAGACAATTCACCATGGAAACCTGCTTTTTCAACAATCACAATCAACCCAAAAATACTGCAATGTTACCTTGATGGATTTTTTCCCAACAACATTGTTATCCCCAATCATCGTCTAATAAGTCTTCTGATGTGATTCATATATAAAATCTGAATTATTCACAGATAAATTTGAAAGATTATCAATACAAGTTTATATTAATAGAACACTCACACTTGAATGGAATTATGGTTGAGATATACATGAAAAAATATTTTTGGGGTTACTACCCTATGATTCACCTATTTCAAAAATACACACACTAGTGATATCATATTCCAAGGAATAAAAACACCTTTATTTAACAAAACCTTGGAAATTATTATATATATTGGAAAACATGAATGGTTCGCACTAATGTTTTATCATTTTGGTTTCCAAATGTAAATACTTCTTGACCTAATATGAAATATTGTGATCCATACAGTTTGTTCATAAATATTACATCATGTTTGATGAATATTTATTACATAACAATATTATCCATTGAAGAATCGTATAGGTCAGGTATTATTCGAAACATGGAAAAGTAAAAGAGTTACTTATATGAAATTAACATAATATACCACTGTATTCTGTATAAATACCACCCTTATTTGTCTTATCATTCTTTGAACCATAATTTAAATATTAGGGAATATAAGCATAAGAAAAATTCCACATAGTTTTTACATGATGAAAAACACGAAGTTAAAAATGACCACACAGACATAAAAAGAGAATATGTGTATTAAAAGAGGATATTAATATTTTAAAAATCCATTATATATCATAGATCGTAATCAAAAGTCATAGCATATATCATGGTAGGTCATAAGACATAAGTCATAATGAAAAAAATGACAATATCGGTCACATCATAACACTGTTCAATGACTTAATTTTAACGATTAAATATAAGAAAGGAAAATCATTTGCATAGTAAAATATCACTACCAAGAATATCAAATTGCATTTATTTCACTCACTATTACACAATATTATTAGGCAAAGTTCACTACCAAGATAATTATAATGAATAAATACCTATACTAAGCTATTTTTAATGCCTTTCATGTAATTGTTATTTTATAAAAAATCCATATTTTCGGAATGAATATCTGGTTTTTAGAATATAGGTCTCACCCATCACATAATTAATACAATAAAAATTTGATCCACAATATCTTAAAACTTTCATCAAATCATAATCCAATTAAAATAAATTATCTTTATAATTATTTCAACATTTACTCATAAATTAACCTATGGAAAATAAATGGGTTCTAAAAATATATTTTAATAATAGTTAGATACCAAATAAATAATGAATATGGATGTATTAATTTATTCATAGAGATATTAAATATTATGTAATGTAATAATATTTAATCAATTAAAATTGTATCCAAAATATTTGTCGAAGAAAATGTATTTCATATTTGTAAATTCAATATTAATTTTGAAAAATTTACCAAATATAAAGAAAAATATTTTCATTGAAGGTAAAATTTTAAACATGTAATGTAATCATAAATGAATTTAGTATTCCAAGTGGAATCAAATTCTCATCATACCACGTATGTTAAAATAATGATTACTTTCCAATTTTTTGAAGAATCTCAAATATACCATATTTATAATAGGAACAAATATTACATTAAATAAAGTTTTTATATCTAAAAAGATGTAATAATTTAATAGAACAATCATATAATAATTTTAATAGATTCTTTAAAACATTTTAGTTAAAACATGGATATTGTAGAAAAAATGTTTTTGAACAATGTGAGAAATAACATTGGTTATCCATAAAACATTAGTTTCGTATCTTGAGATATTATTGAGATTAAAATTAACATAAATATTTTAATCTATATAAATAACAAATTATTTATAAATTTCATGGGATTCATTTGATAACAGTCACAAAATTACATCATCAAAAACACAATCCTATATAATCTAAAAAAACAATGAGATTATAAAATAATTCCCTTAACAAAATGGTAAAATTTGAACCAACACCTCATAAAATATAGAAACGTAGATGAAAATGTTTCAAAAATAATTTTAATTATTATAATAATAAATTTAATTCTCATACACTATATAAAATATATTAGAGAATTAGTGGGGATTATCAACCGAATATCAAAGAAGTAAAATATAGTGGAAAATAACTTACCTCACAATATATTTTTTTAATTCTATTCATCCTACTATATATAATCCACTTCTATTATTTCAATTCCAACTTAATTAAAATTTCTTATTAATATAATTTTTACATTGTGAAAACTGTTTGTTTTTTGATGATAATTTAATTTTTTGGTAGTTTCAGTCATTGAAAATTGATCATGGTTCCATCATATAAATTATTTTACTTTCAATATAAATATCAAATTTATATATTATTTTAATAATTATTTTCATCCATAAAATGCATAATTTAAAAAATTAATTACATTGTTAGTTGAGACGGTAGGGAAAACGAATGCCTGAAAGATGTTTTTACATTTCAATAGATGGAATCAAATAATGTAAAATAAACACTCACCGTAATGGATTCATAATTTTATGATATATTTCATATATATTAGATAAATATGTAATTTTTATTATTCATTTAACTCAGAATCAATAAATTAATTACTTCACATCATGGTGGAGATGTTCAACACAACATCTCGATTGATGATATCATTTTTCACATGATTGGAAGGTATTACGGTATATATGATATTATAGTTGATGAAGAATAATATTATCATAAATATAATTTAATAACATTATACTCATCCAAATTACCATCCATATAATATGGTGACGGAAAATGAATTATATCTCTACATGGAGGTTGTAGAAGAAACATACAACATAGTGAAACATGTCATATACCATTTGTTATAATAGATTGTGGATAATAGAGGTTATATATTCATAATTAAATTTCAATATATTTAGGATACTGAATTTATTATTTAATAATGAATAACATATATATAATGGGGATTGAATAAAATTAATTGAAGCTGGTTGGGTATGTCAACTACCTATGCTTCTCAAGGAATCCATTAGATCATATATCAATGAATCCAAGAAATTTATTTCAGGCATACCATGTAATCAAATTAATATATAAGAATTTTTAGAAGTGTAATTTTTCAATTGGAGGATCTAAATTTCATAAAATTTTTTGATGAAAATTGTTAACATGTTTCCTTTTATAAGAGGTGAAATAACACGAATAGAATTGTTAAATAGATTAAAATATTATTCAGTAATTTTAATGGAAAATACATCAAAAATAGTGAATATTTGATAAAAATGGTGGCATGGTAGAAAAATCAGCATCCAATGATATTTATAAAACTATTATTTTCATTTTAACATTAACAATATGTTTTTTCAATTCATTAATCTATTTTAACATTGAATATGTTAATTATTTATTTAATCAAATGGGATTTTAATTAAATAAATAAGTTAATAATTACTTATAAAATGGAAAATGGATGAAATTTTTTACAATTTATTATCCAACTTTTAAACATCAATTATGTTTTTTTATTTTTAAATAATTTAATAAAATATTATTATTCATAAATTATCATTACTATAAATTGTAACAGTATTCATTTACCTTAAATTTAATGTCATAATTATTGAAATAGAATTCAAACATCATGCTTTCACATGTAAATATATTTTTTTATTTTTCTAAAGAAAACAAACAGTGTAATATAATTACATATTAATACTTAATATGTTAAAATTTATTATTTTTTCTAGAAATTGAATATATATTATTCTTGTTTTGTAGAAAAATTTAAGATAATCATTCAACAACTAAAATTTATGAAAAAATACCATGGTCAAAAAATTATTATTATTTCATCTAAAAATTTACTAATTAACATATTCCCTATTTATCCTAATGTAAAAAATTTAGATTATTTAATTTAATGATATGTAACACGTGGTAGTTTCATTACATAATTGTTTATAATTTTTTATCAAGTTATTTATGAACCAAAATAAAATAAATTTGAATTTGTGTTTTCTATGGTCAAATTTTTTTCGTCCAGTGAAATAGGGGAATTTTTGTGCATATTATGAGAACTAATCTCATTATTTTAACCCATTTTTACCTATTTTACCATTAATAAAGTTATAATTCTTTATCACTAATACAATTTAAAATTAAAAAAATAAAAGAGGATTATTTACCATATTTGAGTATAATAATACAAAATATAGTACCCAATATTCATGATTAAATATATATAATTTGAAGGAATTATTTTTAATAATAATGTTTTTAATCTAACAAATGAGTTGTTAAGAGAATATATGTTTTAAGAATATAAGTTAATTTATATGAAAAAATGAATATTTTTTTATATAAAAAAATTTCATAATTACGAATCAATTATATCATATTTTAATTTAATACAAAATAAATAATATAACAGTAAATTTAAAAACCGTTATTTAATAAAAATAAATGATATTATTTTATATTTTTCAATTTTTAATAATGACTAAATAATATACCATTACATAAATATCAATAAATATTACCCTAAGTTAATTATATATTAATTTTTAAAAAATAATAATTATTTTTTAAATTAAATTTTCTAAAAGATTAAAAATTAATTATATGTTTCATTCAAAAATTGAAATAAATTTTTTTTTTAATAAAATACATTTTTGAAGAATAGTGTGATTTTAATAAAATTTGAGTTACTATTTCCTATTAATTGATCAATACTTTTATATTTATTATTGACATTATACATATATATCATTGTACATTTTCTCATATTCTTAGTTGACAATTCAAAGATTACATTATAATATTGACATTTAAATAATTAATTTTTTATAATATATATCAACTATTTTAATACTTGGTGTTGTTTGTTAAGTACGGTATAGAATATTTATTTATCACGAACCAACAAAGGTCGTTCCAGATTCAGTCACCCTTGCAGGTCCGCTACAATACTTGAAGGGAATTACCGATCACCCCAGGATGGAAACTAGTGTCGAGTATCAAAATATACCCATTGGTAACTATTTGGCCCTTAAAAAAAAGATAACTAAATTAATTAAAACTGAAAAAATATATAAAAACTACTAGAGAATGAAATTAAAACACCACATACTTCCTTGTGACCTTCTAGGTCACCACCAATCCAAAGATCAACCTTGATCCAATAAAGATAAAATTGTTTAGGAGAACCTGAGTAAATGGAAGCTCCAACTGAAACTATAAAATAGGTGTGAGCATTAAAATGATCAGTAGGGATTCCATGAATAAACCTCTGAATATAAGCACTTTGTTTCTCAAAATAATCAATTAACACCATTTTGAAATACAATTATAGTATTATGTTTTTAACATTTTAATAATTTAACACCATCAACCCATTTCAAAACCCAACGTCCACAATGTACCATTTTTTTAAAAAAATTACCATTTTGTAAACAGAATCCAATAAGGAAAATTGGTTATTACTAATAGTAATAGATGAGTAGTACAGATTTTAATGTAATTCATATAAAAATAAACAAAAAATATAAATAATAATCATTAGTGATACTAATAGTCTCTAGAATACCCCTAGACATACTTAGTTCGAACCACCTACTAGAGTATGGTGAAGCTCCTATGTATATATCCAACTAGCGACCCAAATATGACTAAATCTAATGGAAAAGACCACCTTGCCAAATAATAAATCATGGGGTACCAACGCATCTAGTCATGGTTGACATGAAATCGTCACTCGATCATCTAAATGATGTCTAGGAATCCATGGTGGTAGAAATATTATTTAAGTAGGAGGCCCTCACTTGCATGATTAATCTTTCTTATCGTCACTACATCTGCCTACCCTAAACTCTAACACCCTATATGATAACCCATACAGGGGATATCCCGATGATAGAGGATCCCACAATATATATATATATATATATAAATATAACATACATATATTCATCATAACATCAAAAGTTCAAACTAGGATTTCACGTCATGTCCATATCAAAACATTTTATAAAAACATTTAAAACTCCAACTCTGAACACATATTTTTTAAACATAAACCATTTTAAAAGATAACACAACTTCACCCTTGAGTGGGATTATCTATATGAGCCTTTGAACTTTACACCACCAAAATTACATTTTCGAAGAATATTTCTAAATTCCTCATTTTCTATAAAATAATGAACTAGTAAAACATACTGAACGATCCATTAACATGATACAAACATGAACACACCCAAAATACCACACAATTTCCAATAGGGAATTTATATTTTCCAAAATCACACCAAATAATTTTCATAATAGTCCATCAAGACTCTAAAAATATGACACCGTTATAAAACAAAATCAAAATATTTCTCAATAATTATGCGAACAAATGAAATAGTTTATAAAACATTATAATAAAAGAAAAACTAGTTTATAAACAATTTTACAAATAATCTAACTAATTAATGAAAAAAAATTTGTAAGTAGGAAAATCAAAGAATATATAATTTTATAAGACTCCCAAACAGTTTAATAGAAAATATATAAAAATTAAAATAATTTATAAACAATTCAATACAAATATCCAAAAATTAAAGAAACTTTAAAAACCCATGATAAACTATGGAAGAGTATCAAAAAGTTGAGTTTCATGTTTAAAAAATTAATAATAGAGATTTTTAAATCCAATGAACACAATTTTCTCATGCACATAAAAACATAAGTAGGTAAAATAATTCAAAACTATTGTTAGAAAAACCAATTAACATGAAGACACTATAACAGATTAACCAACTATATGGAGATAGTTTGAATCATCTCAACGAATTAATAAAAACACTCATGCATCCAATGGACTTAATCAGAAATGAAAATGCGGATTCACCTATGTCAAATCAACCTCGGAGGAGGTGAATGTTCAAATAGTGGGAGATCAAGATCTTGTGGAACAACCACACAACCTAGAAAACCAGATGAGACCATAAATTACACCTCGACCACAAGTGTTATGCCAAATATGGAGGAAAAACATAATCTTAGTGAAAGAACAAACCCAAAGGGAGTATTTCCTACATCGAAGGAATGGAGGGGTCACTATGAAGGGGGTTTGGGTTCATGTCAGAGGACCACCATACCAGGGGGTATGGGGATTTTCAAAAAAAGGTTATGGCTAGACGATGTGGGAAAGGGAGAAGGGGGACCACATCTACCGCCAACTGACGAATATTTGAGAAGATGAGGGGAGGACACTCCACTATTGGGAGGGTTCTGGGGTGGAGGTCGTGTGACGTCTTGGGAGGGTGGTGCAGCTACATTCCGGATCGGTGAGGGTTGAGGCCGAAGTGGGGAGGGACCGGCTGGCCAGAGGTGCAGATGGGAAAGGGGTGTCATCTGGAAGGAGGCACAGAAGGGATATGAGGTCTTGGAGCATCGTCCAAGGTGGGGAAGAGGGAGGGGGTGGCACTGTAGCTGCACAATGGCAAGGGGGTGTGAGGCACACCACATGCCTCGATGGAGAGGGGGGGGGGTGCCCCCTAAAGTTCCATCCCCTAGTTTTTTCATATAATAATAATAATAAACTAATAATGATAATAATTCTAATAATAATAATAACATAAATAATATTAATAAATACAATTTTAAATTAATGAATAATTATTACAATTATATTAATAGTAATAATTTCAATCATTTTGTTTAAAATAAAAATGATATTAATAAAAATTTATTAATAAATAAATTAACAACAATTTTAAATAATAATCATAATATTAACAATTCTTCATAATAAAAATATTATTTTTTAAATATTATTATTATTATTATTACATTTTTATACATTTAACTTATTTAATTTACATTAAAATTTATTTATTTCTGACTATAGGCATCTGAATGGGCATGTTGACTGACCGCATGGCCTCTTCCAACCATGTGGTGCCCGCACACCAGTATGAAACCCAAAAGATTCATTAAATGTATAAAAATTAAATTTGGGACCCAACAAGAACCTTGATGTGAGTAACCAATGAAAAATAATAATTAAATAAAAATAAATTTAAAAGTTGGGGTGCGACAATTCTCCCCACCACATACACTATTTACCACCAGAAAGTACCCAATAAAACTATAGACAATAAATTAATCACTACACAATTGACATGAAATGAAACCATAACACAATAGAATCAAAGAACATGAGAGTGTTCTACCCACTACAAATATTCAATGTGAACTAAAATTTAAGACCCAAATAAAACACCAGAAAAATGGGGGTATTCGACGCGGGAACTCCCAACTGATCCAAACTAACTTTTATAGCATGAGAATAAAAACACATCAACTAAATCATGAAACTCTCCACCCAAACCAAAAAACCCCAACACTAGTGAAAAACCTCCATGAAGAACATAAACCAAGCCGTGAACCCAACGATAACTACAAACATTGATTCATCTAATGGCTCTTAAATCTCCCAAAAAAAGACAACTAAATCGAGATCAACCTATACAAGGGCCGAACACACTTTATGAAAAAGGAAAGACTCAGAAAAACATAATCAGAAAAATAAAAATCACGGATTAAAAAAGAATAAGTTCATTACATTCCCACATTGAAAAGATAGACGTACATGGATAGTTAAATGTTAGTAGAAATGAAACAAGAACAAAGTGTCCATAAATGTTCCAATCACAACATGGAACACAAACCCTCATATGAGGCTTCACACCCCCTTGGAACTATTGACTTTGTGCGAGCTTCACCATGAGACCTGTGGCAAGGTCTCCGATGGCTGAAGCATCTCTTGCTTCATAGTGAGGCACTTGAATCCCCTAATCACAATCTCTTACTCACGTGACACTTCCTAGAGAACTATTCTAGATTACCTAGATTCCAGCAAGGATGGTGGGTCATTATAAAGGTGTGGAATGATTTCTTCGTGTTCTCTAAACTTCTACCCGGATGGAACACCATTGAATGGTCTGATGAACTGGAATCCATAACCACTATAAAAGACTCATTAGAAATATGTCGAAATTGCACACCCCTCTCTCCAGACGGGGACCCTTCATGAGAATTCAGATAAATTGGATTTCAAAACACTTTCACTTCAGAGACTAACTAATCTAGGAATGCCTCTTCCACCATGTTTTCGAAATGATGGTCCTTAGAATGGAGGACACACTGAAGATCTCTGGATGAAGACCTACGATGAAGGGATAAGTCTTCATCAAAACATGCAATGCTACCTCCAGAAAAAATTACAAGATTTCCTTGAAATGGTCAACATATGACTTTATCATTCCGTGTCGTTGTTGAATGGACATATGTTCTTACATTTTCTTCATCTTCACCACTGTATTCATTAAACATCGGATGAAGATAGATTTCTTGACATCACAATTCATCCCATTTTTCATTTATTGTGGGGTGAAAATCACTTTTGTATAGAGATAGACCTTCAAAAAGACCCAAAATTTAAAACACTCAAGCATCATTGGGAGTTCCTAATACACTAAAGACGTACTGAACCACTTTGTGCCACTATGTTGCCTCTAACGGACCCTGATCACTGTGAAGTATAAGAAACGTTTAAGGGTTACCAAAAACTGGTCATGACTTATCCAAAACCTTAGTGACTACTGTTTGTGGCATTTTTATAAATGATATAGGACAAAATACCAAAACTATTATCAATCCAAATCAACATCAATGAATGTGGATTAATCTAAAAACAAACATCTGAAAAACCAAACAATTACAAACAGAAAAAAAATATACCTATCAAAAAACTACTTTAGAAAATATGGTGATGCCATTTATTTTAAATAAAAACCATTAACATCCCATTAATTGCCACATATGTGTCCATCCATTCCATTTCCTCACCAATTCAAAAAATTTATAAAATTTGAAGCCAAATAATTTCCTTTTAAAAATAATTTTTTTCAATGCCCAAATCATTTACATGAAATTTTCATCATTTCCAAAATCCATTTAATTTTAAAAAACACACATACACCAACTATCAAAGAGACGGACTAGTGTAAATGCCAAACATATTGACAAGGTAGTGATCCATGACCTAGGTAAGCAATTACACTAAGAGGATATTGAAATGGGCACTTAGTATTCACATGTGTAACTACTTAATGTGAAATCCCAACATGAAACCGGCTAGCCTCCATTGCCATCCCACAATATAAAACAATCCAGAACAAGACAAGGAATCACTTACCATAAAATCCTTCGATACAAGAGGTTCAAAACCATTGAGGGTTCATGAATCCCTTCTCATATGTACAACCTATGTCCCAAAAGTCCTACTCCATATCTACTAGTCATCCCAAATAACAAGGGCCTCCTATATTAACATTTTTTCATGAACCAACTCGGATCAACTCAGAACCAGTCACTCGAGCCGGTCCATGGAAACAACAGAAGGGAATCCCCAATCCCCCTGAGATGGAAACTAGTGTCGGACATCAAAATATAACCATTGGGAATTATTTTTCCCATAAAAAATTATAATAAATTTAATTATCACTGACAATAAAAAACTAGCATTGAATAGAAAATAAAACTGCACATACCTCCATGTGACCTTCCAGGTCACAACCCAACCCAAGAACAACCATGCTACAATAATCAGAAACATAACTAAGAGAACTTGAGTAAAGGTAACATACAAATGACTTGAAAAAATAGGTGTGAGCATTAAATTTCTTAGTAGGGATACCATGAATATACCACTAAATCCATGGATTTCCTTTCCCAAAACAATCCATTAATTCCAGTTTGAAATAAAATTTTGAAAGTATGTTTTTCATATTTTAATAATTCAACACCACTTACCCATTTCAAAATCCAACATACACCATGTACCATTTCATAAAAAAATTTACCATTTTGAAAAAAGAATCCAAACAAGGAAAATAGGGTAGTTCTAAATAAAGAAAATGAGTAGTACAAGCTGGAAAATAATATAGAAGAAAACAAAAAAATATATAATTAATAACCATGTGAGATTATAAATATCCCTTGATGACCCATGGAAATACTCAGTTTGAAACCACCTACTTCATATATTTAAGATCTTATGTTTATAAGCAACTGGCCACCCAAAACTGAACAAATCTACTGGTATACCCCACCTGGACTAACAACATATCCTGGGGTACCAACCAATCTAATCAGGTTTGATTATCAATTGCCACTAGATCAACTAAAACTTACCCAGGAACCTATCGTGGTAGTAATACTAGGTCAGTGGGAGGCCCTCCCATGCATGGCTCATTTAACCTTCTGTCACCGCACTTACCTACCCCCAACACGGACACCATATAAGATAACTCATAAAGGGGATATACCTTCTATAGACATTCCCAACAAATATATATATATATATATCATACATTTATTTTTCATAACATCCAAGGTGCCAACTGGGGCGTCACATCATGTCCATATCAAAACCATTTTCTAAAGTCATTGAAAACATTAACCAGGCACCAAAAATTTCCAAACACAAACCATTCTAAATTTTTTCACAATTTCACTCCAACAGTTGGAAGAGCTAAACATTCGATTAACCATTACACCTCCAGCGATTCATTTTCTATGAAAATTTTCAAATTTAACTTTTTCTGAAAAACATGCAACTAGTAAAATATACCAAACATCTCTATGACTTGATACAACCAATAATGCACCCAGATACCGCACATTTTCCAAGTGGGCATTTATCTTTTCCATTCTCACAGTAAATAATTTTCATAAAACTACTTCAAAACACTAAAATGATGACACTGTTATAAAAAAATATCATTAATTATTCAAAAAAAAACCAAACAGTTTATAAAAAATTTTATATGGAATAGAACCAGTTTATAAACAATTTTAACTTAGCCTAACTAGTTTATGAACAATTTCTTTTATGTATTCCAAGAAAATAATAATTAATTCAATAAAAAACAGAAACAGGTTACACAAAAATATATAAACAAATTAAAAATTTTATAAACAATATCAAAAATAGCCCAAAAAATTGCACAAACTAGAAGACACCATTATAAACGATTGATGTGTATCATGAAGGATCATGTCATGTTTAAAACATTATAAATTCATCTTTTGACATCCAAATAACATAATTTTCACAAGCACATAAAATCATAACCAGGGAAAATAATTCAAAACTAGTTTTAGAAAAGCCAATTAATTAGGAAAAAATATAGAAGACTAACCTAATATATAGTGATGTTGAGAATCAAGTAAAATATTTAATTAACACACTCAAGCATTAAATGACCTTATTTTAAACAGAAAAAATGGATTCTCCTACTTCAAATCAAGAACTAAATAGACAGAAATTCAAGGATATAGAGATCCAGACCGTGATGACCAAACCCACAACCTTGAAAAATAGAAGAAAGAAAAAATTAAACCACGTACATTAGTGTTAGGACAAATAGAGAGGAAAAAAAAATCTCAGAGAATGAACACAATAGAATGGAGGGGTACCTGCACTAGAGGGGAGGTAAAATCAATATGAAAGTGTTCATGTCCGCATTGGATGACCGTCGTAATGGGGGTTGTGGGTTTTCTAGGAAAGGCTATGTCCAATCGAAGTGGGAGATGAAGTAGGGGGACCACCACATGTTATGGCTACTGGAGATAATGTACATTGAGGGGAGGCTGCGCCGCTACTAAGAGAGGATTTGGTTAGAGGAGGAGTATTTTCTTGGGAGGGTTTTTTGTCTATTGGTCTGAGTGGGGAGGGGCAAGGACAGAGCATGGAGGGGCTGACTGGATGGAGGTGTGGAAGGGAGAGGGGGTGTTGGCGGCCTGGCGGTGCAGAATGGTCAGTGGTCTGGGTGCAATGTGCAAGGTGGGGAAGATGGGGGTATGGTTGGCACTGCAGATATGTAGTGGTAAGGAGGGATCAAGGCACGCCTCACAAATAGAAGGAGAGGGGGGATCCGACACCCCTAGGGTTCAAAACCCCCTATTTTATTATTAAAATAATATTATTATAGTAATAATAATAATAATAACTATAATAAAAACAATAATAATAATAATAACAAATAAATTTTTAATATTAAAAATAATAATTACAATGATACTAATAATAATAATTTCAAGAATTTAATTTTATATAATAGTGATATAAATAAAAATTTATTAATTATAATATTATTAATAATTTTAAATAATTGTAATATTATAAACAATTAATAATAATAAAAATATTATTATCTACACAATATTGTATTATTATTACCTTTTTACTCATTTATCTTTTTCCATTTACAGAAAAAATTATTTATTTCAACTGATATACAACTGCATAGGAACCTAGGCCGATCGTGCGACAACCGCCAACTGTGTAGTGCTCACACATCAGTTCAGAACCAACCAAGTTCATTAAACATAAAAAATTAAATTAGTACCTAGATCGAACATTGATGTGAATAACCAACACCTTCAAATTAGAAAATAAAAATAAATTTTATTGTTGGGTTGTGACATTATTCATTTAGTATAAATTTTTCTAATGTAATACTAAATATAATTAAATTAATGTTAATAAAATTTCCCAACAAAATCTATGCATATATTTTTTAATATCTCTACATGTGCATGAGAAGCATGCAATATGATCTTTTCTAAAAAATGGGAATTATAATTTGACCATACCGAAACTACACATTTGACCATGATTTCTCATTAGTGCCATTTCAAAATATCTCATCATTTTTTGATATTATTCTATCCATTGTTTCCCTAGTTCCATTACCTTAATCTCATTCTTCATATTCCCCAACAAACATTAATTTCTACTTGGGTATTTTATTTTTAGTATATTCCCCATGATTTATTCCAATTATTGGTTTATATCAATTATTTTGATTTCACAGTATATGATTCTCATTTTTTTTTGATTCATGATTTAATGATTCATACGTTCAGTCCAAATAGTAGTTACTACTCCAACTGAAAAAAACACCTAGTACCTAAAGCATTATTAATCAGATTGGATTAATCAAATTATAATTCATGTTCTATTAATGTTTAATATTATGAGGTATTCTCCCCCTAAAAATGGTATACAAGTATTCCTCTATAATTTATTGATTATAAAACAAATTCCATATTCCACATTATTATATAATAAATAAATATCCAAATATCTATGAATTAATTTATTGATCTATATATTTTATATATTATGTATAACAGTTATGTAGTTTAATTTATATATTTATCATCTCGTTAAATTTTATTATGGTAATGAACATTCACACTAACTCTTTTAACCATATATTATGTGATGGTAGCTTTCATATCACATTTATCCTTCAATGTTTGTACATTTTTTGATTTTATGTCATTAATATGTATATAAACACAATTAGAATATATTTTTTTTGCAAAGTGTATTATACCATTCTATTTTCTATTAGATTAGATATATAATTTTATGAAACTAGTATATTATATTCACTAGATCAATGATAATAAATATAAAATAGCTCAATTTCTATATGTGTCATAAAAACAAAAAAGGCCCATATTTTTCTTAAATGGATATTAAGTCAATTTTTATATCAACAACATAATTTCATATCAAATTGAGAATAAAAAGGATTAATTTCTTGGGAAAATTAGTCATGTACATAATATTCAAAAAAATAAAATTTCAATATAATTTAATTCATTATTTTTTTCTTATTACTAGATCTTCTATTTTACATTGTAAAATATATAACCTGAGGATATACATCTATGAATGGGGAGAGATAAAATCCATGTAATAGGAAGAATAAGTCACATGAATAAATATAACATGGATGAGAATAAACATAATAATCATCATAACATATCCCTAGGATTATCATCCAAACCACATGGAAAAATTGGATAATGTCATGGAATGTAGAAATTCATTTCCATAAAACATTATGTCTTAGTTTTCAAATATGACACATAGTTTAAAATAATTATATCATCTTTTTCACGCATAACATAGGGTCATAATCATGAAATCATCATTGTAAAAACATCAATAATCATATTAATAATGTTTTCATATTATCTCAAAAGATAAATCAAATTACTGAATTCAATGGATGGATATATAATCCGGATCCCACCCGCCACATCATAACAATTAAATATTCTTCCATTCCACATAGAATATATTGAAATATTATTTGTATAATAATCCATGTAATGGAATGAGTTTCAAAATAACTTCATAAAGTATAAATTATGGAATAATCTTTTCGATTCCCAAATAAATATGTGAAAAAATAAAATTTATATGAATCATTAATATTCATTGATGATGAAACAATATCAAGATGATTAATGATGTGTTTTCTAAAGAATATTTATTTCTGAAAAATCATTATACGTGTAATTTAATAAATTTTGACACATATGTATCTTAAAAAAGAAATGGAAGAAAAATTAATCTATATTTAAGGAACATTAATCAAATACCCACACTGGAATTTGGTGTGAGGTATTTAAAACCCAAAAAATGGTTGTTGGGTTTGATAATTACCAAACCATTATTTTATTTCATAATTTCAACTTGTTAAATTGAAGTGTTTTGGTATCAATTTTTTCATAAAAATTCAAATTTGTCGTTAACATATCTATTTTCGTAAATGTAATCTATAAATGTGAACAATTAATTATAGAAGATGATGACAAATATATGAAATGTTTAATGTAATAAATATTATTTTTAATATCCATCATTGTGTATGATTATATGTTTTGACATGAAAATGTCACCATATGTGGTAAAACAAACATTGATTAGACATTATCAGGAGAGCATGAATGAGAAGTTTAAAATTTGATTATATAGTTTAGAGACACATACATAGTGTTGAAATAATTACTATAATTTAAAAGTAATAACTCATTACTTCTTTTCTGTTTTATTTGTGATTGAGTTTGTGGATAAAATAAATTTATGAGGAAGAAGAAATAAAAAAGAAAGTGATGTTGATCAAATATTACATAATCATCAATGTAGATTCTCTTTTACAACACTATAACTATTTACCTGTTGGATTTGGATTTCCAAAAAATTTCCAAAAGGATTCTATGGTCTATTTGAGGGAGTATTTATTATATATTAGGATTAAGAATGTATGGTATTTTTGGTTTGATGAGGGGTGGGATATGGGTAATTTATTCTTTAGGAGAAGGAGTATTTTGAGAATTAAATATTGAATAAAATAATATATAAAAGGAAAGATTTTAAAAGTTTACTCATTATATTAAAAAACATATATTAATATAATATAATTAGTCTAACGATTTAAATAAACTTTTTGATTCAATGTTATAAGTTTGTTAAAAATGATATTTCAATGAAAAAAATTGTTATTTTATACAATGAATTTTGACATTAGGATATCGAATGTTCTTTTTTAGGATTAGAATATATGTTTAACATATTTTAATGAAAAATTTATTAAATAAATTTTTATCATGTTCGGGTCCCAAGATCTATAAATGGGGTTTCACCATTACATCATTATTTACTTAATTTATGATACACTCGTCACATGAAATACTATATTTTTACTATTTATCCAATAATTGATATATTTCCAAAAATTATGAAAAAATAAACCATGTAACATTTTGACAGGATGATACGTATATTTTTATTAATTTGATCAAAATTATTTACTAAAAGTGGTAATTTTAAAATTTTGTATAAAAATAATGATTTGTACAAAATAATTTAAAATTAAGTTTATAAAAAATGTGAAAATATGTTAATTGAGTTTCTTATTCATGATTTTCATTTTTTAGAATTATAAAATTAATATTCAAATAAATTAGAAATCGTATTAATTATTTGTATTACAATTTATTAATATGAGGTCAAATTACTATACTAATAGTCAGATTACCACATATAAATACCAATACATTCATTCACACAATCTTCAACTCAATAAATCTCAAGGTTCTATATTTTTTATTTATATATTTTACAATTATTTGGATATATTTATTTTCTTTTATATAGCCTATTTGCTGGGATAAATTATTCTACTAGATTGAGGAGATTTGTATTTTCCCATTTTTGCATGTCTATTTTTTATTTTTTGTCCATTTTTAATTTTTGGGATTATAATTGGGTTCACTAGTTATTAATATAACATTATTTTGTAATTTAAAAAATATATTTTTTGATTTATAAATATTTTTTATGTGTATAATATTATATACTATAATAAAGAACCCATTAATTAAGTTAAAAAATATTAATAATAATCATTTGTTCATATCATTAACCCACTTAATGAAATTTCACCCCCAAAATTTCAACTAACTCTCAGTTGAGAATTAGTGAGGGTACTTATGTCTCATTAATTACACTAGTTCCAAATTCACATATTTATACTTTTGGTTCCAATAGATTAATTATAAATGTATAGTTTTCTTATTGCATAAAAAATAATTTTTATGGTACAAGATATTCACCACATATTATTCATATGAGAGGTCAATCTCCAGTTCCATCACCACCATATACAGTACCTATGAGGGGTTATGTATATACTTCATTGGGAGAGACAAATGGAACATGTCAAAAAACTAGAGCCATACATGGTGGATGTCTGAGATGATAGGGCACTGCCCTTTTGTGATTAAAGGTCTAAAGTGGGAAAATATACCTTTAGTTGATCCTGACTTTCTTTCCAAACCATATAAATATATTCAATTTTGATATTAATAAGAAAAAATTATGTCCACTATGAAATTACAAGTCCATTATAGTGTTGTAAGCATACATCTTCTGTTTTAAATTGGGAATCAATTATATGTTTTTGGATGGCTTGAACATTCTCTATCATTTGTTTCACATTTTTTGGTTCATGTAGATTTTTTTCCAAATGCATCTCAACATGTTTTTGTTCTACATCGTTTCATATGTAGAAGTCCAATTGGATCCATTTGAATAGGCAAGTGTATGATATTGTTATATGAGAACTCAACAAATTGGAGATTTCGATTCCATACTCGTATAAATTTCATTGGGGAGGATATTATAATGACTTCATTCATCTAAATTGTCTATTAGTATTAACCATAAAATTTGGAGTGATATGAAATGCTGCAATTTAATACTATACTCAAATCATTTTGAGGTTTTCTTTATTATTTAGAAGGAAACATGGGATTATGATCATAGATGATCAAGATTAGTACCCCATGCATCCACACCAATACCTTTACATATATCATAGAAATTAGTGAAAGGGAGAAATATTTCCAGTGGGATATAATATAGGAATCATTTTATAGACAAAACACCACAAACAATAATGAATTGTTTACATTGGATATTTTTTGTAGATCAGTGACATAATACTCTGTAACGTTCAACTATTTAGACTTGGGAATAAGCAATTCCTATATTCAGCATTTGGAATCTTTTCACTATGATTTAACTTTCTGAAATACCCATTTCTTTGTGATTTTCTCAGAAATAATATTCTTCTTGTTTCACTACAGGAAATTTTCATGATGTTCATAAAACATTTAGTATATCCAGAATGGATAGTGAAATATGAGGTTTTTGAATTGTATAATAGAACCCACTATATCCAAATAGGTGACGGGAATAAATCCTAATTCTAGACTAAATCAAACCATCATCATCGATGTGGGGCACATTTTTCTTTAATTCCATGAATACATTACCATTCTTTTGTAGCTCTATATCATCCTTAGTGGTACCTTGATATTCTCTTGGGTATATGTATAGGAAATAATTTTTTCAAGGATAAGATGTATTCCCAACCATAATTATTTCCAAATCCATCATTTCAATATCAAGGATCATATCATATTTCCCAATTCACATCATGGATATAGTAGTAGGATCTTTTCATTTAAAAACATCAACTACCATGTTCGCCATTATAGGATATTTGTTAAGAGAGGAATTGTAGTCCTTAATTGGAATGTACAATCTTCATTGATGCATTTTGATCTCATTGTATGAAAATGTATTTTTAGACCCTTATGATCGGTGTATTGGTCACACTTATCACCCTAGAGATAATTTTTTCAACTATTTAAGGAAAAAATCACAGTTTCTAGCTCCAAAACATTTGTTAGGTTGTTCTCCACATGGATCATCCTCTGCAGTGATGCATAGGATATCACCTTATCATTACTCAAGAGTAAACAACCCAAGAAATTATTTTAAGAATCATTTTATATTATAAAACATTCTATACTTATATTTAGTGTGATTACATGTGGAGTGATTTGCCTCTTCTTGAGACTCCAAACGCATTCCTCGCATTATTCCATCCAAACAAAATTAACCCATATTTGTTTTAACATAGTAAGTGGGAAAGAAAATCATAATAATTATTTCAAAAAACATTAGTATAACTAATGTAATCAATGAATACTATAGGTTAATATCACATTAGTTTTTCTTAGTCATTCTTCAATTGCCTTTACTTTTGAAGTGTCCACATAACTTCTATCAATTGTCAACACGTGGGTCAAAAATGATATTCCCTTCTTCCAAATGCCACAATTGATGAAAATATCATATATGTTCTTATTACTCAATGGTTCCACCACAATACTTATATACTAATCATGTTCATACTTTTTCTTAGAGTAAATGGGAATATCATCGATTCACATTACAAAAAATTTTCAAGTTAGTCTATAAAGACTCTATTGTTAAAATTCTTGATGATTATAGATGTTGTTAGGATGGTATGTTTGAGAATGATATTCTCTATTATACCAAATATAGGATAGAAATAAGAATGATATTCTCATATTCCAGAGGGGGGGGGGTGAATTGTACCTTTTAAAAATTCCTTTGTAACTTTTAAGGATAGTTATGTTTAACAAGGATATTCAAGATAATTCATAAGACCTCTATAAGATCTAAGCACTTCCTAAATTCATGAAATGTGATTCCAGAAAGGGAACTTAACAAAAAGTTTACATAGATGAATATTCTACCTTAAAGCATCTAGAACTTAACTAAATCAGAGTACTAGTAAGGAAGTATAAGAAATTTATACCTTCCTTATCAATACAAAATGCAGCGGAAAAACATGTAACAAAATAAGTAAAAATATTATCTTTGTTGACCCAAAGAGATGGGTATGAAAAAACCCTAGATAAAAGGTCCCTTGATTTATAATTTCAAGAAACTCTATCTTACCCACACCAGGGTAAGCCCTCGATATGATGATCAGAGTCTGTTTTGATATCCCTACAAACCCTCAACCATCAGTTAGTCGGCACCTCTTTCTTCCTCGGTGAGGAAGCCCTCAACATCAAGGTGTTTGAACCTCTATCATCATATCTCCAGAATCCCTCGATTTCCCACAGTAATAATTAGGGTCGCATGAAGAAAATATCCATAAGGAAATGTTTGAATGAGATGTTCAAATGTTCTTCATGAATCTTGAGAGTTGATAAAAGATTCTCTCTAGAAATCACTTCAACAGCATGTAGACACAGATGTCAAAGATGTTTTCGACTTTCAAATGAGCTCTTATTTATAGGTGAAGCTCCAACGGTCAGCTCCCTCTTCCAATGGTCAAATTATTTCTTAAATTTCAGAGGGACCATTACACGCACCACTCAAACAAGGGTTAGTTAATAAATGAAAGCGCTTCATCATTTTGTAATAGAGAAAGTGTATGTATAACCAAAACTGATATTCGGAATGGGGTTTAATGAATGTTTGGAATGATGAATGTTATAGTTTGGAGTCTATCCAGAGATTGAATTCGGAGTCTATAATACTAGGATACTCAAATTCTATTTTTTTAAGGAATTCGTAATGAGAATTCGTAATCAGAATTCATCATCAGAATTCATAATGAGAAATCATGATCAGAATTCATCATTATAATTCATAGTTAGAATTTTATATATGTTTGTAATAAGAATTCATAGTTTAACTTCATAAAAGTTCGTAACAGGAAATTCGGAGTATAAAACCATAAAAAATCTTAATAGGAATTCGTATCCTAAAATAGAATACCACATATCTAATTATTATATGATTCCGAGGTTTTGGACTACAATCTGAATTTTATATTTAGAAAATTTATGACATAACAAAAAATGAAATATTGGAAAGGGTAAATTTCTTTGGGGAAGGAAATTTTCCTTCTAGATGTAAAATAGGGGTAAAATAAGATTTTACTTAAGATAAGGTGTGTGTGACTTTCAAACCAAGATGAATGATCATGTCATAATGAAAGAATTAATGAATTAACAATCTCCCCCTTGACTGAAGGAATGGAAAAAGTCATAAGGAAAACATTATTGTGTCAAAAATCTCCTCCTTTTTGGAAATCACAAACATACTTACAAAAAATAATGTAATGACTTAGAATGATTTTCTAGACTTCGAAAAATTAAAGCTTATCACCCTTATTTTATGGACAATGGTAAATTAGACTAAATCCTCATTAGGATTTGGCACTTTAAGAATCGTATTATAGATTTCCGGAATGAGGAAGTCATGGTAATGATAACTCCCCCTTACTTAGGGATAGTTCTTCTTTACTCCCAAATTTTTCTTCTCCCTTTTAGATTTTTCATTCTCACCATTTTTAGTTCTTTTTTCATTCTCCCCCTATTTGATTTTCAAAAATAATTTGGGGAAATGGAAAAACAATAATGTACCTGAAAAATTATTAAATACATACAAACAAAACAAGAAACCAGAGTTTTCATTAATAATGAAAGGATATTTACAAGGAAAGACATTACAACAAAAGATCATATTGGTATATTTTTCTTCTTTTTCCTTTGGGATTAGATTCATCAGAAGTATTTTTAGCTTCATTAACTCTTTGTGGTCCTCCTCATCTTGCTTGTCCAAGGCTTTAATCCTATCATCTTGAGCCTTTAGAGCCTCAGACGGAGCCTTAAGAACTTCATCCTACTTTACAAGATTATCTTCGAACTCAATCCAGAGATCTCATTCCCTTTTCCAGGTTTGACCAATATTGTTCAGCTTGACATTCAGATCCTTCACCTGTTGATTCTGATTATTTTTCTAAAGTTTCAGCTTTTCCTAAAGATTCTTCATCATGGCATCCTCGGTATAAAAATAATCTTTTACATAATTCTGAAATTGATCAAGCTCTGACAAATCATCATCGATTTTCTTTGACCATAGTGTCAATTGGCTGCAAGATTTTCTATGGACCTCATTATTGATAAGAAAATTTTTATGATCTGCCTAAATCTTCACAAATTTATCCATCACCATGGATACATATTTTGACTTCAGATTTATGTTGTACTGAAACATCTGGAATCTGGAGTCTACTGTAGGAAAGATTGGAATTGTATCCACCAACTTTGTTAGGGACTCAACAACAAAATCATGTCCCAAAGCAGATGATTCTGAATCTGACAGTTTTCTAGGAGATAGTTCTTCTTATATTTCCCCCAGTTTCCTCTTAGAAGAAACTCCAACATAATTATTCCATATGATATATTTAATTGGGGTGTCAAAAAGCACTTTCTTACCCTTACTGATTTTCGGAATGTCCTATTCATAAAGAGATTAATTTTCACACTCTGACAACTGTACTATATTGTATTCATCAGGTTTCTCCTTCTATTATCCTTCCACAATGAAATTATTTTCATAGGTTTCTTCCTCAGATAATTCATTTACTTCCTATTCTTCCTTATCTTCATCTTTATTTCCATATTTCCCTTCTTCAATTCCATGAGTCACAAGATTTGAGGACTCGACCTCAGATGTTTGGAGTGGTAATTTTTCTGATGGATTTTCCATACATTGATATTCTTCAACTTGTTTAATCAAATCATGAAAATCACCACTTTATTCTAATACTTCTTCCTCTTATTCTACATCCCGTTCTTCTTATACTAATTCAACATCTTCTTTCTCTTTATATTTTTTCGGAGTGACGAAATTCATCCCCGGAGTCTCAAGTAATGGCTTGACAGGAATGTTTTCGGTACTGGATTATTTTCCAAAGCTACTTATGTGGATTTCAAAGGATATTGTATAACTTCAGCCTCAAACATTTTCTTTTTCATATTCTTATCTTTTGCTTGCCTCTCAATCTCTTCAGAAGCTGTTTCTCTTATGGCCTTAGCCTCAGTAGGGTCCAATCCGAAATGTGGTTCCCCTTCCATCCTTTCTTTCTGATCTTCCATCCATTTTGCATCCACCTCATCTGGATACAGTTTCTGTTTCTTCGGTTTGGGAGGTTTGAATTGGGATTCCTTTACATTAGTGGTTTTATCTTCAGCTTCCACGTCTTTCAGTTTCCTTTTCTTTCCAACCTTCATCGATGGCTCAACTTTTTCAATCTTTTTCGGATTGCCTTCTGCCTCTTCCTCTGCCAGATCATAGAACTCTCCTGACTATTTTGAGAAACCAACTTTCATTCTCTTCAGAGTGTCATCCCTGATTATCATAGCCTTATAGTTTCTCGGCTTGGAGCTACATGGAATCCTCAAATATTGAAGAGTCTGAACAATCAACTTTGAATGCAATGTTGGATACAAGATGATCTGGGCTCTAAGATTTCCATTCTTGATGTTCTTAATCGTAATGAGGATATGTATCATTAGATTCACCTTCCTTAGATTTTCAATGAAATATTGGATATACATATCACTCTTCTTCAGGCTGTCCTTTTCAGCCTTCCGTGGAACAACGAGGCCTTGTTCCCAGAGATGTAGAATCTGATAATTTTTTGAAATATGGGAAATAATTTTTACAGTCTTGATATCAGAAAGGCCAAAGAACTCCATAGCATTTGCCTTCACAAAACTACCCTGAACCTATGGATGTTTGTGTGAGAAAAACAATGCTTCTCCTTCGTATTCTATCCCCACCAAGCATGCAGCCTTAGTGTAAGAATGTTTGTATGTCTTCCCATAACTCTTAAAGGAAAATTTTTTACTACCCTTTTACTTGAAGAAGCAAACTGATTCATAGATTTCGTTGAGAAGATCCGGATATACTACATCTTGGGATACTTTCTTAGAAATAGCTTTACATTCCCAACCATTTATCATAATATTCTTGGAAATAAGGGAGTCATACATATTGTAGAAATTTTGGCGTAACAACCTCTCCCTATAAATCTCCCACTCTGGGATTGGATTGACTAAAAACATATCCTGAGAAGGTGCTTCTACAAACATTCGGACTGATAACTTCGAAAGAATTCGGAACGGGCTTAAGAACTGAGGTAGAGGGTCAGGACGTGAGAGCTTAGAAACTGATGTGGGACACCCTTGGGGGTCCCCTTTGTATAGGTGATGGTGGTGACCTTTCATCTTCCAAAACCAATATAACACTTGAAAACACTCTTATGTTATATGATGCTTGAAAACATGCCCACAAGGAAAGCATGAATCTGATATTTTGAGGTTTTTATAAAAAATTAGGATTTAATGTAAAAAATGAATCCAAGAAATTAAAATATAATAGAAAATACAACAAGTAAAAATGACTACTAAAACTTATGTAAGAAAGTCATACCATTCGGATTGGATAAGAAGTTTATTTGTAATAGGTGATATTCTTCTTGAACAAAGAAACTAAATTACAAAAAGAAATTTTTTTATAAAAAATTCACTATGAAAATTTTGAATACAAAAAAGATCATTATGAAAATTTTAGTACAAAAGATTTTCATTAAAGAAATTTCGGTTCTGAAAATTTTCATTACGAAAAATTTAAGGTTTGAAGAATTCCGTTATGAAAATTTCAATTACAAAAATTTCCATTACGAAAATTTCAAAAACCAATTATGAAAAATATGAAAAACGTCATTATGATAAATTTGAAAATCATTATTACGAGAAATATGAAAATCTCATTTCAAAAAATATGAAAAAATCATTTCAGAAAATGTGAAAACATCATTATGAAAAAAATGAAAACATCATTGATAAAAATGAAAATCTTAAATAACAGATGTACTCCCCCTATGAAAAAGAGTTTATTATTGTAAGGAGAATGGTTCAAAAAGATGTTAATGAAATAATATTACCTCACAATAATCATTCCTAACTTATGTTTGGTGTATTCAAATCTATCGGAAGGTAATGATTTTGTGAAAATATCAGCAACTTGTTCTTGCGTTCAGATAAATTAAAGAATGATATCTCTATTTTGTGTGTGATCCCTAAGAAAGTGATGCCTAATATCTATGTACATTGCACGAGAGTGATGTGCAGGATTTTTAATAAGGGAAATGAAACATTGGTTATTACACAAAATTTGATTCTTAGTAAAAATCAATCCCTAGTCTGTGAGTTTGTGTTGCATCCACAACACATGATAACAACAACTTCCAGCTACTACATATTCAGTTTCAATAGTGGAGAGTTCTACTAAGTGTTTCTTCTTTCATGACCAAGAATCTAATTAATCACCTATGAAATGACAGGTTCCGGATGTAGTCTTCCTATCCATTCTACATCCACCATGGTCAGCATCCGAAGAACTGTTGAAAACAAAATCATTTCCATCTGTGTAAAATAGTCCTACATCCATTGTTCACTTTATGTAGCGAAAAATTCTCATCACTTCCTTTAAAAGAGATTCCTTACTATTGGATTAATATCTTTCACATAAGCATACTAAAAACATTAAGTCAGGAAAAATAGGTATCATGTAAAGTTGACTTCCTATCATATCTCTAAAATATGTTTGATCTACTGGTTTCCCAACATCATCAAGATCAATGGTGTTTGAGGTATCGATGGGAGTACTTATACTCTTAGTGTTGTCATATCCATACTTTGTACGAAGATATTTAATATACTTTTGTTGGGATATGTAGATTCCTTCTAGTTTTTGAGAAATTTGAAAACCTAGGAAAAATGTTATCACACCCATCATACTAATTTCAAACTTTGATTTCATTAGATTCACAAAAGAATCAGTTAAATATTTCTGAGTTGAACCCAATATAATGTCATCAACATAAATTTGAACAATCAAAACATTTTTCTTTTCATTCATTATAAAAATGGATGGATATGCATTTCCCTTAACATAGTTATTTTGAAGGAAAAATCATATAAGTCTATCATACCAAGCTCGAGGGGCTTGTTTAAGGCCATACAATGATTTGGTAAGTTTAAAACATGATCAGGATATTTTTTATCTTCAATTCCAGGAGGTTGTTCAACAAAAAACATCCTATTGAACATAATCATTAAGAAAATAAAATTTCACATCCATTTGAAAAAGTTTGAAATTGAAGAATGCTGCAAAGGCCTTTAGAATACGAACAGATTCAAGTCTAGCTAATGGAGCATAGTTATTTTCATAGTATATTCATTCTTCTTGATTATACCCTTTAGCAACTAATCTAGCTTTATTTCTTACTATGATTCCATTTTCATCACACTTATTTATAAAGATCCATTTTACTCCAATTACATATATTCCCTTAGGTCATTCAACCAAGCTCCAGACTTTATTCCTTTCGAATCTATTTAGTTAATCTAGAATGGAATTAATCCAATAATCATCACCTAAAGCTTCATTAGTGCTTTTTTGGTACCAATTGGGAACAAAATTCTAGATGTTCTACTTTATTTCATAAGGAGCTTCTAGTCCTTGAAGGTTGATTCAAATCACCAATGATGCTATCACTGGGATGATTCTTTAGAAATGACTGATTTGGGTTTTGTATAACCTTTTCATCAACATCAGGTAGAAAAATATCCTGGGGTAAATGTTTTAAGAGTATCTTCTCGAACATTTTCCTTATCAGAAGGATCTTCTATCATATTTTGATAATCAGTTTTTTTAAAACACATATGAGGATGTATGTTGGGGTTGTTTAAAAACAAAAGGATTAGTTTCATAAAATTTAACATGTACAATCTCTTCAATAGTACAAGTGTTTTTGTTGAAAACACTATATGCTTTCGAAGTAGTGGAGTAGCCTAAGAAAATTCCTTCATCAGATTTTGGAACGAATTTATGAAGATTATATTTAGTATTCAGAATTAATACCTTGCAATTAAAAACTATAATATAGGAAATTCTAGGTTTTCTACCATTCCATAACTCATAATGAGTTTTAAATGAAAAGGTCTAATCAAAACCCAATTTATAGGATAATAAGATGTACTTAATGCTTCAGCCAAAAAATGTTTTGAAAAAGAATACTCCTTCAACATGGTTCTAGTTATCCCTTGAAGAATTATATTTCTTTTTTCAACAACACCATTCGGTTGAGGAGTTCTGGGTGCTGCAAATTTGTGAGTAATACCTTTTCTACTACAAAAAGTTTCAAAATCAGAATTTTGAAATTCTCATTCATGATCACTATGAATATTTATCAATGGAAGGTTTTTCTCATTTTTTACATGGGCTCTAAAAAATTTGAAAGAATAACAATCTTCAAAATTCTTTGCTAGAAAATAGACCCGTATAATTATAGTGTAATCATAAACCGTGACAAATACATAATATTTTCCACAAATGATTCCAGTTTGTGTTGGACCAAAGAGATCCATATTCACTAGCTGTAATGCATCTGTAGTTGAGACTTCATCGACTGATTTAAAAAATGATTAATGTTTCTTGCAAAATTGACAAGGGTCATAATCTTTTTGAAGAATCAAATCTAAGCTCCGGTATATCCTTAACTAGTCTCTACTTAGAATGTTTTCGTATGTTCCTAAGGATACAGTGTCCTAGCCTTCTATTCCATCACCAAGAATGACCTTTGATTGCACTAAGTCAAGGTAAGTCATGGCTCATATGGTCTTCTAATTTTAGTGTGTATAAAATTTTCTTGCCTATGTTTAGAAAGAATAAACTCTTCCATGGAATTTTTTACTAAGAAATTATCATTCAAAAAATTTACAAATTAGCCTTCATCACATAATTGACATATACTGATGAGGTTGTGCTTAATACCCTTAACAAATAAAAATTTTTAATTCGATGTTTTTCCAAGAAGATCGATGTTACCTATACCAATAATTTCTCCCTGAGCATTATCTCTGAAAGTTACTTTTCCTCCTTTCATCTTGATAATCTTTTAAAAATAGTTTTTGTTACCAGTCATATTCCGGGAACATCCACTATCTATGTACCATGTATTGTGGTTGGTACATTCCCAATTTTTTTGAAAATTAAAAAAGGTTAGGTTTTCGGAATCCAGAATTTCATGGATCCGGAAATTCTAGAAAGTAATATTTTGGGTACCCACATCATCTTAAAAAAATACGCCTTATGAAATCCTAAATATTGGGGTGGTTTTTAGAACAATTCTTTGCCTAGTGACCACCACATTGACATTTAGTGAAAAATGGGGCACTATGAGGACAAAGTAGTTGTTACTAAAAATTGGTTTAGAACTTGTGAAACCAAAACCAAAATTATTTCTTTGAGGTCAGATTTGTGATTACATTTTATTAAATTTTACTTACCTATGGTAATGTTTGAAAAACACTTCCTCAAGTATAATATTTCAGATTTGAGTTTTATAATTAAGTTTTAGTTTTAAAAAATATTTGAACTAGAGCAAAGCTCAAAAACATTTTTCATAGAAATTACATTTTCTAGATCTTTAGAAAGTTTTTCCTTCTCATAACTTACTTTCTCACGATTTTTTGAAATACATTCAATAACCATTTTTCTTATCAATATCTTTAGAATGATCTGATATTTCATTAGTAAGAATAGTATTCCTTGAATTTTCTTTATCATGTTTTTATGATTTTTGAATTCTCATTCTCATGGAGTTTGGAAAACCTAAAAACATCTTCATAGGGAGGTAAAGCATTATCTTCATCAGAAGAAGATTCTTCATCCGAAGAGTTATAATATTTACTATCATTTGAATTCAAAGAGACATTGGTCATTGATTCATCATTTTGTACCTTAGCCATCAAGAAATGATTATCATTAGGTAGCCTGGGTAAAAGACCACAATACATCTATCTAGAAGATTCATAATCTGAAGATTGATCTGAAGAATCTCCACCACTGGAAATCCATGTGTCGTTGTCTTTCAACACATTCTAAGCTTTGTACTTGTAGTTCTTCTTTCTGTTTTTTTCAAAATTCCATTCTATTATATCTTTTCTCTTGAGAATAGAGAAGTTAGTTCTTATGTATTCAGCTCTCTTGCATTCAAAGCATGTATCTTTGGAATATTTCTTGTCTTTCCTATCATTTTTCTTGTATTTGGATTGAATGTTCCTCTGTCCATCTATCTTGTTCATCCTTAGAGCATGATTTGCTTATTAATTTTCTGTGGATTCTCTTAAACTAGATTTGTAATGGATAACAACTTTCTTAGATCTATATATAGTCACTCTCTCAAGATTCATGGCTTTCATATGATTGGAAGTAGTATTAAAAGCTACACATCCATTTCCATTATTCTACTTCACAATATTATCATCTCTCTTCATTCTATTCTCATGCCAAAAAAGAGTCCCAAATAGCTCATCAAGGGTAATCTAAGTGACCTTTCCATTCTCATCAATTGCAGCCCTTTTAGATTCCCACTAATTTGGCATGATGTCGATGATCTTGTCAATAATGGCTTCATCATCCAATCCTTTTTCACCCATTGATTGTAAACTATTCACTACAATCATAAATCTCTGATTCCCTTTGCATATGGGTTCACCATAAGGAAAACTAAAACCATGATATTGGCTCTAATATTTTCTCTTCTAGTCTCAATTACTTTGGAAGTTCCAAAGTGAGTGACTTAAGTTTTCTTCCATATAGCATTTTCTGCTTCACAAGATGAAATTTGGATATATATATATATATATATATTTATAGTCATTGAACACAGTAAAGTATTGCGTACCTTATAGTTCAGTTGGTAATCATGCTTTTTATGATTTGTAAAGGCACTTACTTCTTTATCAGGGATCATATATCCAGTAGTAATCATAACAAAATTTTAAACCCCGGTGTTGATAATGAAAGTATTCATGCGATCTCTCAAATATTCATAATCATTACCATCAATGATAGGTGGTATGGTTGGATTGAGATTTCCTATGGAACCAACATTGATTCCTTCCATTATTTAAGAAAATTCGTTCCAAAAAACATGTTAGTTGAAAAAGTTTGTAAACAAGGAAAATATTCTAAGAAAGAAAAATATAGAGTAAATGTATCTCTACAAAAAACTGAATCCGAACTATGAGTAAAAACAGACTCTGAAAAACAAATATGAATCCAGATGTGTGAATCCGAATGTTGGAATCTGAAAAATCTATTCTGAGAACTAAATATCTTCTGAATCTAGTCATGAGATTAATTTAGATTGAACCAAATCCTCTAATACCAATTTTTAGGATGCTATGTCTGAGTATGATATACTATATTATACCAAACGTAGGATTGATATTAGAATGAGATTCTCAGATACAAGAGGTTGGGGGTGAATTGTACCTTTTAAAAATTATTTTGGAAATTTTAAAGATGGTTATGTTTAATGAGGTTAAATAAGATAATTAACAAGACCTGTATACGATCTAATAACATGCTAAATTCCAGAAAAGTGATTTCAGAAATGGAACTTAACTAATTTTTACAAAGATGATGATTCTACCTTGAAGGGAAGAGAATCTAACTAAATTAGAGTACATGTAACGAAGTATAAGAAAGTTAAACTTTCCTTACCAATACAAAATGCAGCGGAAAAACATATAACAAAACAAGTAACAAACTATAACTCTTTCGACCCAGTGAGAAGGGTATCCAACAACCTTGGATAATAGGTCCCTTGATTTATACATTCAAGAATTTCTATCTTACCCACACCATGGTAAGCCCTCGATATAATGATAGAAGTCTGTATTTCTATCCCCGCAAGCCCTCAGCTATCAGGTAGTCAGCACCTCTGTGTTCCTCAGTGAGGAAGCCCTTAACTTCAAGGTGTTGGAGCCTCTGCCTTCCTATCCCCAGAAGCCCTCGATTGTACATAGCAACAATCAGGGCCGCACAAAGAAAATATGCACAAGGGAGAGTTTGAAGAAGATGTTAAAACTTTCTGCATGAATCTTGAGAGTTGACAAGAGCCTCTCTCTATATAAATCACTTCAACAGCATGTAGACACATAATTGAAAGTTGTTTTCTACTTTTCAATGAGCTCCTATTTATAGGTTATGCTCTAATGGTCAGCTCCCTCCTCCAACAGTTGAATTCTTCCTTGAATTTTGGAGGGACCTGTACAGGTGTTACTTGAACAATGGTTAGTTAATAATTGAAAGCATTACATTGTTTTGTAATAAACCAAGTGTATGTATAACCAAAAATGATATTCATAATTGGGTTTAATGAAAGTTCGGAATGATGAATTTTAAAGTTTGTAGTCTATCCAGAAAATGAATTTCGAGTCTATAAAAGTGGATATTCAGATTCTTTTTTTATGTAATTCATAATGAGAATCTGTAATCAGAATTGATCATCAAAATTCATAATGAGAATTCATGATCGGAATTCATTATTAGAATTCGTAGTTAGAATTTTATATATGTTTGTAATCAGAATTCAGAGTTAAACTTTATAAAAGTTCAAAACAGGAAATTACGAGTACAACTTCATAAAAATTCATTACAGGAATTCGTATCCTAAAATGGAATACCTCATATCTATTTATTATACGATTCTGAGGTTTGTACTACAATCTGAATTCTATACTTCGAAAATTTATGATATAATGAAATGAAATCTTGGCAATGGTAAATTTCCTTGGGGAATAAAATTTTCCTTATAGAAGTAAAACATGTGTAAAATAATATTTTCCTTAAGATAAGGTGTTTGTGATTATTAAAACAAGAGGAATGGTCAAGTCATAAGGAAAGCCTTAATTACTTTAAAATCTCCCCCTTGACTGAAGGAATGGAAAAGACATAAGGAAATCCTTATAGACTCAACAGATGTATTATTAAGCCCAATGTGAATCACATTGAACTAATAGTTCCCTTTCATTTTAAAAAATGAAGTCCTTTGAATATATTCCTTCTTCTCCATTAGATGAGGATATCGAGAACATAGATCCACAATTTAGATGTAATGAGGTTATTATAGTTTATCAAAAAAGTCATCAATCCTATGAAAATGGTACTTTCTATTTATGGTGATCTTTTTGTGCTCATGTTAATCAATACTCAGTACCAATGATATTTTCTTATTCTTGAAAAATCCCACTAGTTCACCCCATGGTGATGCATTAGGGAATATGAACCATTTGTGAAAATTATCTTAGTGTTTCTTAATTAACTCTTCATGTTCGATCGAGGCCATCTTGTAGTGGAATTTTGATATAGGTGTTGCTCTTTATATGAGACCTATTGGGAAATCTACCAGATGAATAGGGGGATATCTTGATACTAATTTTGGATGTACATCAATGCATTACCTAATAATATACCTTTCCTCTATATTGATACTTACATTGAAACAACCATTTGGGAAAGATATTCCACTTCATATAGTATCATAACACATACCATTCAAGGGGTTTCCCATGGTGATTCCTAATATTCCATTGATTTATAGAAAAGAACTAGGTGGTTTGATATATAAATGGATATTTCCTTTCCCCAACGCAAGATGTTTGATCTGTATAATGATAGATAATCTGTGTACAATACAGATTCTAATTTTAAAAATTGAATAATTATGATATTTATTGGAGGAATATTCAAAAAAAATCAATATGAGACAATTCCAATGCTTGGAATGAAATGATTGAAAATATATTTATATTTATGAATATATCTACAATTGATGTGGATCTTGATATAAATGTATGTGTAGACGCATAATCAAATTAATATTTTTCACTTATTGTGTTAATAGAAATTTTACATCGATGGACTTCATTTTCAAAATCCACATCAATTGTAGTGATGCTACAAGATTTCCCTTTCTCCCTTGGAATTATGGCTACTAACATGAATTACCCTCAAGAACCCATGATTCGGTACACTGTCTTGGATAGTTTCCTTGCAACCATATAGTTTATGAATTGAACAACATGTGGTTAATCAGGCGGATCCCTTATTTCCCCCATTTTGGTTGTTAGTTTCTTCATGTCTCTTCAACAATCACGAGCATAGTGGCCTTCATTCCCACACTTAAATAATTTCTCTATACCTTTGAGGAAATTACAATGATTTTTCATTCCACATGTTTAACATGTGGGTAGTTGGATCATCAATAATCATTTTTCATTTGATCTACCATCATAAACCACTGTTCAATTTTTTACCTTAAATGTTGGGAAATTATACAAACACTTTCTCTAATTTGAGAGAACATCAAACCACTTCCTCACAAAACATAATGTTTGAGATTTATAGAGAGTTTAATTGTGTAGTTGAAAACCACTAAAACATATATATTTTTCTATAAATGAATAAAATATAAAAATTAAGAGTATCTTTGAAGATATCTTATTTTTTCATCATATGGAATGATATATTATCCATTATTTTTCATCAGCTCAATGAATTATCTCTCGTACTTTTTCTAAAGAGATAGAGGAAAATCTATTTTATAAAATATTTTTCAAACTTATTTCCACAATATATCGTCCATTAATGACTTATTTTTAGTTTCTTAATCAATTCAATCCATTTATTGACTTCTACATCTAATTTTTTTTTGGAGAAAGTCACCCCATCCTTATTAAAAAATAGATCACAGAAAAGATTATCTCCATTGTGTTAACCCATTATTCCATGAATTGTGGATCAGAAGTTCCCCTTAACATATTTTCTCATTTACATATAAAAGATTTAATGAATAGTTGATCCTTCATGAATAAAGTTATATATTACACATGATTAATGTAATTTAATCGTAGCCCGAGGTAGCTAGATGATAATTGCATAATTTTTTTAACTGCACCCCTCACTGGATTGGGGATGTCATTCCGGAAATCATGTCATTGTCCTTCACATGGATTATTAACCTAGTTTGTCTGGGATACCACCATTTTATAAAATCTAATTTTTTACACATCTCAACAAATAATGAATAAATATTTAATTAATTTGAAAAATTAACTATAATGTTATATGTCATTGGATCCATATTTTAACCTTTTCAAAAAACAATTGTCTGTGATGTTTTTTCTATAAATATCTTTATACATATGACTCTCACTCTATTCTTCAAATCATAAATCCCAACTAAGTAAACCATTATTTGATACAAACTATAGTGACCCTACTTTTTCATAGATGACAATCAAATCATTTTAATGATATACATTGTAATATAAATACAAATTGTTGATCCAATGGTTTAGTATCTTTGGAAAATTAGGATTATACATATCATTCTCATAAAAAACATAAACATTATTTAATTAGATATTATATATCTTCATAGAGGCCCTCTCATTCTTCTTTCTAAAATTAATCACCCGAGGACATACATAAATGAATGGTGTGAGATAAAATCTTAGTAAGAGGGTGAAATAGGGATATTGATTAGTATAGCATCGGTGACCATAAACATCATAATTGTTATAACATAAGAATATGACTATTAGAAACACCACTATGTAATCAATGGATTAAGGAATAAAATATTGAAATACATGACAAGGGAAAATCATATCTTAGTGGCCAATTACTATATATAGTTGTGAACAAAATATAACAACATGTAAACAAATAAGATATGTTCAAAATCATACAATCAACATTGTGAAATAATAATAAATCTGGTACATACCTTTTGAAACTTATATCTTGAGATAAAACCCATTACCCAATTCATTAGAGAGCTATATAATTATAGACCCACATGTCACATCATGAAGTTTTCATATTAATGCATACAAAATATAATAGATGAAAATAATAATCATAAAATTACCCCTAAAATAGAATGGGTTTTATAATAATTTAATAAGGAATAAATTAATGAGCATACATTGGGGATTAAAAATGTATAAGATAATAAAATCACACTATGTATAAGAATCATCATACATGATTAAAGCTAAATAAATCAAATGAATATCCAACATGTGTTTTGTAATGAAGAGTTCCATTGATGATATCATTATAAATGTAATAAAACCAAGTAGAAAACATACATATCGTCAAAAAGAAGACTTTTGTAGAATGAAATTATATTTAATGAACATTAATGGAATACAAAAAATTTAATCTTTATTAGAGCGGTATTACCCTATGAATGGGATTTGGGTTCGAGAATCCCCAATCCATTATTCCCTCTTCATTTCAACAATTTTTTAACCTCCTGAATAATAAGCAAATATTTATTAAAACATTGAACTATAATTTAATTATATTAATTTATACAACTATATGCCAATTATTTCATTTTATTGTATTTATTAATTTTCATTGGTGATATTGAAGTGTTATGATAGAATTTTTTTTCTAAATATTTCTATCTTTATTTTGATTTATCTATTGTTTTAAATATAATTTGTAAATTGTAATAATTAATTAAGGATTCACATAAATAATAAAATTAGTTATTTTCGATATTTTATATATTTTATAATATTAACACTTAAAAATGTTTATAGTTTTAACATGGAAATATCTCAGTATGTGATTAACTAACCATTGATGGGGAGTTGTTGAGAGAGTGGTGAGGAGATGTTTAAAATTTATTCATATTGTAGTATAATAATAATAGTGGGATGAAATACATAATATAATTTTAAAATAATACCTAATGAATTATTTTATGAATTTTTTGAATGAAATGGTGGAAATAAAGAAATATAATAGGTATATGAAATAAAAAAGGGAGAGAAGTGGATTAATACATACTTTATACTCATTCTTGGTTTATATTTTAGACACTAAAAATACATGCTGAATGTGTTTGGATAACTCTAGAATGTCCCTATGGATTTTATGGGTATTTAGAGAGATGATTTTACAGATCATGGGATTTTAAATGAATGGGATTAGTGGTGTGCTATGTGTAGGGAGATTAGTTATTTCTACTTGTGGGGTGATGTATTTTTAAAATAAAATAAGAAATAAATAATATTTCAATGGAAAAACATATAATAGTAAATTATTAAAATTGTTAATCATATATTATTATAATATAACAATTATAATACTATAAATACCTTTTATTATTCAAAATAATTAGTTTTTAAAAGCCCAATGTGGTAATATAAATGAATTATTCTAAGAATTCTCTTTTGAATTTTGGTCTTGGAATGTCATTTCTTAGTTTGGAATTTATGTTTATCTTTTTATAATGAAAAATTTATGATATAAAATATATATTTTCTAAAAAACATGTTCTATAAATAATTATGTCACCATTACAACATGAATGATGCAATTTAAGAATCAATAATTACATTAAAACTATATTTTTACTATTCATGTGGAAATGGTAGAACTTTAGAAAATTACCTAAAAATAACCCCTCTATAATATTAATGTAATTATTTCAAAATTAAAGTTTATTTTATAAAAATAAATATATAAATATGGTCATTATAATTTTTCATAAAAAAATAATGATTTTTACAGAATTCATCCAAATATAATTTATAAAAAATGTGCTTATAATTTCCTGGAGTTTCTTAATCATGTTAATAATTTTTTCTCATTATAAAAAATATATTTACATAAATTAATCTTTGAAAATATTATTTTTATTACAATTTAATATTTTGATGTAAAGTTATTATTCCAATGATCACATTACTTTCTATAAATACAACATCAATCATTCAATCAATATTCTACTAAACTACTCTCAATGTTATATATTTCTATTATATATAATGTATTTTGGTTTAGTTTTTCTAATTTAAATAGGTATTTCTATATGGGATAAGATTCTAGAATATTAGGGCGATCTGTATTTTTCGATTTTATGTTTTTCTTATTTTTTCCTGTTATAATGTTTTGAATTTTAATTGGATTCACTAATGACATATGTAACAATATTTAGAAATGATAAAAAAGATGTTGGTTTATTTATATTTTTTATATGTATAATATTACATAATATTATTTATTATACATTTATTAAGGAAAAAATATTTGTAGTTAACACAGGGTCCTTAAAACAACTATATTTTTTACTAATTATGATAATACATTTTTTATTTTTCAATATCATCTAATTTAAATGAATTTTCCACGACTATAATGTTGATTATTATTTTATCAACCTTCATAGATTTAATATATTTATAAAAATAATTTTTTATCTCTTTAATTTCAGTATCATTCAAGGCCCATAGACAATTCACTAGTGACTTAAACTTCTTTTGAGATATTATTACAAATTTATTAGAACTATTTAAAATATTTTTCTATTCAGACATAAAAAATAATGATGGGTGATGTCATATTATATTCATATAAAAATTCCACTTATATATTGGAATTATTTATTGGGTTATTTATTTAGGATATCATTTATAACATAAAATGATTCATCTTTTGAATCATTGGAATTATGATCCTCTACATTGTATAAATGTTTCCATATTATATAATGATTTTAAGATATTTTTTCAGTCCATCATGAATATTTGTTGATTATTATGGGACAATGATATTTTTTTATTCACTGGTGTATGGTTCATCAAAAATATCACCAACATACGTGCTTTATTTTTCCTTATAAAGTTTTATTGATAATTAGGAATATTTTATTCCTCTTTAATTATGTGGAATGAATTTTAATCATTGATTTATTTATGATATATATTATATAAAAAACATTAGAATAAAATCTACTTTGATGAAATTTAATTATTTGAGAATCAATGTTACAACACTTCTTAAATGAGAAATATATCATCATTTTATCTACTATAATCAAAATATTCTTCGTGGTGTAGAAAATATATATTATTTTTTATATTAATAGGAAATGCATAATATTATTAAAATACTAACACATAATCTTATTAAAATCTCCACATCGTATATCCATTACAATGAAGGATTAAAATCTTGAAAATTAATCCACCAATCTGAGAATCCTATATTATTTTAACCCTACCATAAGACGAATTTTTATGATAAAAATGGGATTTCTAAAGAATTATTGTGAGGGAGATTCAATATTTTAATTTTTTATCCCTTTTCACCATTCAAAATTTTTATTTACAAAACATCTATCTCTATATCTATCTCTCCATTTTTTAGTATAATGATTAAAAATATGAAAAAAATAAAATGTGACTAACATGATTTTATTATAAGTTTTTCCATTCCAATAATTACTCGATGATCGTCATATGAGGGTTATTATCCCAATAGAATATATTCATTATTATTTTCATACAAGTTAGAAGAAATATTATTTCAATGGAATAAATTTCAAAGAACATGAAATGTACAAAGAAACTTGGGGTTTTCTATCCCCTTATAAAAGTAAATGTTAATTAACTTCCTTGAATAAAGATCACATACTATTATAGTTGTCTATCAAGGATTATATGGAATTATATTTTAACTCTCCATTACCAATCTTTAAAATTATATAAATTCATTATAATTCTATATAAAAATGTTTTAGGTCTTATTTCTATGAACATAAAATTGTGTTTGATTAAATATTAATTTCCACCAACAATTTTTAATCCCTCTTCTTTTTATGAGACGTAGATTTTGTTATTTTAGTAAATAATTTGATCTCATATTTAATTGACACAAAAACTATTTCATTTGTAATGTGCATCAACACACCCTCCAATATTCATTATTTATCATTGAAAAAATTTATTAATGTAATTAATTCATTTTCATCAGTGTAAGGAATTTTTATCATACATATATTAAGATATTTTATAATATATTTTCCTTCATGTTATTAAATATTATATATACATAATTAAAAAATACTAGTTCTAACTCAATTAAATAAAAATTCTATAGATTTAGGAATACATAGAATCATTATAATAAATATTGTTTGAGTGAATGATTAATTCAAAATCATCTTGAATGATAATATAAAATATTAAAAAGGTTCCTTCATGTGATATTTGAAATATCATGGGTAACCACATTATTAAAATCATTCCAAAAATCAATGAACATATATTTTCAATATCTAAATATTAGAATTATTGGTATTAAAAATAATTACTTTTAGGATTGATGCACAATAAAAAATTCTTGTAGCTACACATCCTGACATGGTCCATTTGTTGAAATCATAAAAAAATATCATCCATTTACAGAAAACCATCTATTAAAATTTTTTGCCGCAACATAATAATTTCTAATATTTCACTTTAATCATTTATTTAAGATTAATTATTATTTAATATTAAATTACTATAAACATCATTATAATATTTAATAATAAACGATAAATATAGAATAATATGAATAATCCTTAAATGACTCTAATAAGATAATTATTGACCATACGGATAATTTCCATATAAATCTTTATTATTTAGACTTCCAAATTTACCATAGAATCAATTCAACGGTTTGTGCCTTAATAAACATATCATATTTAATAGAAGATAATTCTTGATGAAACTCATGATTTACAATATTAACAAACTATCAACAATGATGATAAAAAAATGAGAAATATCAGTAGATTTACAATATGATGAATTAGATGATCATAAGGATCAGCATTTCATATAATCAACTTACCATATATAATGAAATTTTCAATGGATTGATTATTCATATAAATCTGACCATCCATGCAGCATATATTATTTTTGATGACTTAATATGATATTTAATTATTGGAACTCCTCTATGAAATCATGTTTCAAACAATATCTAATGTTTAAAAAATTATGTATGATCATCACTTTGGATTATTTTTTTTCCTAAAAAACACATCGTTTCATTATTAAAAAATTATTTTTATTTTTGAAATGTTAATCTTGATTCGTCTAGGTTTATCACTATTTTTTGATCATACTATTTTAATGAAATAAGTAACATCGTGAAAAAGAAAATTGATATTTTTTGTTAAATCACCACAAATGTGACATATAATTATATTTATATTTTAGGAGTATGGGTTGATATCAATTTAATGATCACCACTGTTGTGTTGGGGAATAATATTCATCATTAATAGTTAATGACAATGTATTACATCATCCTCTATCATTAATTATATTTTGTTTTGAATTTTTTATTGGATAAAATATTGTTTAGAAAATATTATTCTTTATATTTATTATGTTTTTGATCTAAATTATTAACAATATCTATCAAGTCACCATCAGATTACTGAAATATGATTTTCTTAGATGGTCTCCAAAAGTAATCAATGCCAACCCGCATCAGTGAAGCAAACCAACCACACCTAAAAGCATGCATAATTTTTTACCTCATGCCTATTATGAATGTGATATACCTTATATTTTCAGCACTATAGTCATTCGATGAATGTGAGAAATTGATAAATTATGGTATTTCCATTGTGAAGGTAAATATTCATGGGTTTTGTAGGGTCCTTAAAATAGATTAGTTTTATCTAAATCTTGTACCTATTTCTATTATAAAATAAACAAATATATGTCAAAAAAATATATGAATATTTTTAATTAGTTCTTCGATTATTTTCATAATCATATATGATATTAATATTTTATTATATACAAGGACTGAATAATAGAATTAATCTTATTCAATTATGAATTCATTATATCTGATAATGATATTCAAAGAACCTTTTATTTCTCTCATCAATGAATTTTCATTAGAAACCCATTTAATAATTGTAAAAAATGGAACAAATCAAAAGATCAATAAATTTGATAACCAACATAATGCTTATAGATTTTCATCACATTTGTTTGACATATTCTGTGAATACCAAATTCATTTTAATTGATCTTTTTAGGAATGATTTCATTGAACATTTTACAATCCTATTTTTAATTTATTTTTACTAAATAGAAATAATTTGTTATTGATAAATTTAATTTTTTATATTACGTTTCTAGAATAATTAAAAAATATGAAATCAATCATTATTACAACATATTAAATATTTATTTTTTATTATTAATTATTTTCTAAGAAATTGTAACATTGATCATATAGGTTGTTAAGCAGGCCAGAAAAATATTTCATTACTATAATGGAATTAATATGAAAATGTTATCATAAATTAAAAATATGACTTTTATGGTTGATTTATAATATAAAATACATATTGTTATGTTGAATGTTTAAATTCAAAAATTGATATACATTGAGGATAAATAAATATTAATTATTATAGGTGATTGAATATAATTTCTAAATCGTATTTCCTTTAAAAATCCTTATTAGTTATAGATGATTTGGGAATCTTAATAATATAGTAGGACAAAAAACCATTATATGTTATTCATGACGAATAGGAAAATGATTTATACAACGTGTTTTTAGATTATTAGGATGTTATTATAGTTATTGGTAGAGGGGTTCTATTATATACTAGAGGTGTTACATTTATGAAAATATGAATATATAAAAAATCAATGGAATGTCTATTCTGTCCATGTTGATCCAAAATGGAAAACTTTAGTAATTAATAATGAAATGTGTTTGATAATTCCATCATCCATAAATTCTAATATATGTTTTAGGGATATGATAAGGTTTTATAACTTTATATAACACATCTACCTATTTTATCATAATATTTGGTTACTAACATTTAAATCATAATTTTTTCATTATTATAAATAAAATAAATCCATCTTACTAAAAAATTTGAACATTATTATTAACAATATGTATGAATTATGATATATTAAATTTATAAAACTGATAATGTAATTTCTAAACTAGTAAATTTATAACACTAATTATCTTTGTTCTTGGTAATTATATTTTTATTTATAGAAAACTGATTTTAGAAGAAGTAATTTATTATATTTATTCAGATGAAATTTTTTATATATGATTAATCAAATTAATATTTTTTATTTTACAAATTTTAAAAAAAGTAATTTATTTTTGGAATAATTAAGTTAATGATAAAGAAAACAAGTATATTATAATAAAATTATCTATAGGTTCAAAAATTAGAAAATATTTTTTGATATTTAACATATTACTTTTATATTGTTTATGTATCTCTTTATGTGAATCATTTTCTCTAAAAAAGTTTTATAAATTTGTAAGACATTATGATGACATGATGATGTTATAAAACATAAGGTATTTATAATAAATTTATTATATATATTCACCTAGAAATTAATCTTTTTAGATGAATCCCATAATTTTACTCTAATAAAATGTTACGGTGATAATGAAAAAACTAAATTTTTTTCAAAAAATAATACTCTAAAATATAGGAATTTATATTTTATAATGTATATTAAATATAATTATTAAAAAAAATTATTACGTTAACCCGGGAATAATTTTATTACCATTTAATATAAATTCATTATTATTTATTTTATGATATAAATTGACATAAATAATAATCTTTTTTCTATGAAAACATTATATTAGGATATTTTTTTAATAATTAAATTTTTACAAATTAATATATTCATAAAAAATAATTTATATTGATGAAATGTTGTGGATGAAATTTATATATCTCTTATTCTATACCTAAATATTTATTTTATTTAAAATATGTTATATTTAGTGAAAATATTTATTTTGGAACAAAATAAACATTTTTTATATCAAATACATTTTAGAAATTCCAAATCGGTAATATTCAACACAATGGATTTATACCATTTAATTCTCATATACATATTTCTATAATGACTACCTTCTCATATAAATATTTCAAAATGGAAAAAAAAATATTTGTAATACATATGGTTAATGTATTGAAAATTGAGTTTAAGGATAGAGGTGTTACATTCTACCCAAAAAATATATTAATGTTCCTTCAAATTTCATATTTTTATAAAATAAAATGGATCATATAAGACTAATAAATTTGATGATAATATTTTTAATGACATATATACCTTATAATCATATCTAAAACTAGGTAACTTGTAATACTTTTATTATTTAAATATTTTAATATTATAATTTAAATTAATAATTTTTTCAATATTTTAATTATTAGATGGCTATAGATGTTTCGCGAAAAATAAATTTTGAGGAAATTTGTTTTATTAATGAACTCAAACAACTATTAAAACCAAAGAATTTATGGTAATATTAAATAATATTTGATTAAATACAGTATTAATAGGAAAGATCAATCATAATATTCCTTAAAATTTAAATCATCAATTCAATTGACGAAACATTTAGTTCAATTATAACACCACTAGTTAACAAAATTATACATTTAGTTTATATTATGTTTCAAAATATTTCAGCACATTAATATTAGTAATATAATACCTAGAAATACTTGATCCTTAATTTAGAAATACAATTAATAGTATATTCCAAAAAATTATTAATTTAAATAAATTCATTAATATATCAACATACATGTTAAATTTTATAAAATATTATAAAAATAAACATTACCATAATAATAAATACTCCAAAATACGTATTAACATTTACCTAAAATATCCTAAATCACCTTATCACAAAATCACATTAACCACCTATCATTATTTTTGATATATATATATATATTATAAAACCCAGTTTACTAATTAGCCTAATTAATAATAATAACCTCAACATTAAATAACATACCAACACAAAACGGTTATATATTCCTCAATCATTCATTCTTCCTATAACCCAATATTGAAGACAAGAATATCGCGGTCCACTCTAAAAGAAAATCACATTATACCAAAATAGTTGAATTAAAATAATTTATTTAATTATAACCTTTATAAATAATAATCTATAATGGTAAATAAAAAACATAAATTGGCATCATCCAATAACATGAAAATTTTAAATGTTATCTAAAACCTACTTTGATACCATCCTTGAGGTTGCAAACACCTACTCCAAATCAAGTTATAAGAATAAAAAACTTACATTATATCTATTATTAAAATAAAATCAACCCAAACAATAACATCCTAAATTCAAATATCAATATTAAATATTTATTCACCGTCATATTAAATACCTGTTAGTTTATTAATTTTAGAGTACTCTGAATAATATAAAATAAAAAATAATTATCATTCATATTTTATTTATATTTATTTCATAATACCAATGATTTATTTTACTATATAAGTCCTCAAAATAACTAAAAAATTATATTCAAATGATACCTTTATTGAATCAAAATACCGAATAATTATCTTTATTACATGGGGAATATAAAAAATTTATATGGTTTGGTCATATTGTTAGTAAGGGTAAACATCAGAGGTAAAAAATGAAAGATAACTTTTTATAAGATAAACAAATTGGTATAAGAACATGATTAATGCGAATGAGATAAAATAATTAAATCATACTCAAAAAAAAATATAACATGAATTTTGTGTCTTTAAATTAAGTTTTATATATTGTAATTGAGTTATAAGTCAGAAATATTGTTCCCTAAGAACATAATATAGGCATTTTAATGTGTCATTCAATTTTTTTATAAACTTAATAATAAGAAATGAATTCAATTTTCAAGGATCACTACACAAAAAGTATGATATTATATACATATCACATTGGTGGATTGCGTTCTCTCCCTTTTAAATTTAATCATTAATGGAGTGAAACCCGTAGTGTGTTTAACACACTTCCTAGTTGGTCACATTCTACACAGGGAGATTCAAATCTATACATAATAAATTATTGGTTTATAATGTATCTATAAATTTATTAATTAATAAACTATATATATGTGTGTTAAAATAATAGAAAATATTTTAAAAATTTCTTATTGAATAATTAACATACTTAAAAGAACTGAATTTCAAAAAAACGAAAAAATTTAATGATGTCAAATAATTTTGATAGAGATGATTTATATTATATTTATAGAATATACTATGGGATGATTTAGAATCATTAATGGATATTGAAATTGTATAATTTTTTTTTACAAGAATATTATTAAATTTTTGTTAAATAATCACGAATAAATAAACTCATATTTTCATAAAATTTAATAAATAAATATTCATATAATAATATGAATAAAATTTACAATGTAGAAGAAATAATACTTGTAATTGAATATATATAATTTAAAAAATTCAAAAAAAATATTGAAATTTAATTAATTCTGAAAATTATTAAATTTGAATTATTATTAAAATTTTAACACTAAATAAAAAAATGAAAAATTCAATCCCTTTGAAAGGATTTCATTTTAAAAGCATTATAAATTAATTTATGTATATTGGAAAAAATATTTAATAATTAAAATATGTATTGTTATTACAATTACTAAAATAATGTAATGAATATTAACATGGATGATAATGATTTCCTACAATAAGGATTTCCTTGGGACGAATCCACGCACATACAATATTTCGATTGCCGGGTAAATTAAATGAAATTTGAATAATATAATGACATCAAAACCCATGTAATAATCAGAGGATAAGATATGTGGATTATAAATGAAAAATTAACATATAAATTCAACAAATATGATTATAAAAATAAATATAATTGAATACAAGGTGTGATTGGGAATGAAAACATTATTGTATGGGAATCATTTTAAATAAAATCCTTCTAATAATAGAAAATGAAATAGGGATGTGATTAGCATGAATAAAAGTATAATCCTCATCTATTATTTTTATATGTTATCTTATACAATATATAAATTTAAATTTATTAATAGTATGAATCATTTTTCTATGAATGAACTTTATGATGAGAACCCATTGTGGGTTTGATATGATATGAATTGAAACCTCTCACATAATGGAATATTAGACAGATTATTAAATCCATTAAATCATTTAATATTTATGAAATATAATTATGCCATCATAACAATATATAATCCTAATGAAAACAAAATTAAAAAAAATATCATTGATTGGATATTGAGATTAGAACCCCTAACATCATTATTTGTCTTTGTTGAACATATTCTAACACCCTTATGATTAGTTTATGCCACTTTTTATCACGTTTTTTATTGAAGGTATATTTGGTTTTTATAGAAACATATACTCTATTTATATTTATTTTTTTCATCAACAATGAGTAATTAATGCTACATGTTTCAAATTTGATTAAATTTACTTATTAATTATATATTAATTATTTACCATTAAGATTAATATTATGTTGTAATCTATTCCATTATTCTCCACCTAATTAAATATTGAGTTTTACATCATTGATCTTTGTTAATAGGTAGATATAATAAATATTTTTCATTACGATCATAAAAGGTGACTGATATAGATTACGATTCCAATTATAATTTTTTTACTTTATGTTGGTCGTTTGAATGTAACATTTATAAATATGTATTTTTCATGATTTTTTAAACATAAAAATAATTTATTTTTAAAATAAAATTTATGAATATATAAATATTCACAAATAAGTATTGAAATATTAAATAGATCATAATAAAATCAAAGTACAAGTATTTTTTTTCATAATGATTCTTGATGAAAACAATATAGGATATTTCTTATAAGTGGTAAAACCTACAAAAAATAAAACACATTATAATAACTAAATTAATAAGTTCATGTAGTTATTTAAAAATAATTTAATTGAAGAAAAATATTTATGATTTAAAAAACTTGTTATTGATGATATATACAAGATTTTATATGATATAGGGTAATATAGTAAATGAAAAATAAGGAAAACATTTCATTACATTCATTGATGAACTTGTAGCTTCTCTTAGAAACTATCATAGCTTTAATGTTTTTTTAAATCCACTTGAGGAAAATTATAAATAATGAATTATTGGGAAAATGTGGAAGTAATTATAGAGTATTATAAAGAATAAATTTTATTTTTTTATTGTTATTGAAATGGCAATTGAGGTGAAATAACCCATAACCTAGTAACCTAGAGCTGGTTCTATACATTATTTCACTTTCATATATAAAATGGGTTAAATACTAATGGAATGGTCAATGTAGTTTATTTGGAGAACTATATATAAAATTGAAACCATTTTTTACATTCTGAAATTATAATAAAACATAATACAAAAAAATAAAAAATAAACTACATCCTTCAAAACTCATTCAATAATCTGTTCATTATATTAATGTGAAAGAAAAATAAATAAAGGTGATCTAAATTGCTTTGAAATATTTATGTATAGTATAAAAATTCATTTAAAAAGAATAAATAATCATTATGGAATCATAAATAACTAAACAAACATTCAATTTAAAAACTATTAATAACTGAATAAATAATTCATAATAAATATCGAAGGATAAATAACTAAAAATGGATGTCATTTTTCAAATAATATTAGATTGAAACTCATAGAGAGATAATAAAAATTTGAATATATCATGGTTAGTATTAGATAAATTCATAATGAAGGAAATTCATAATTTTTAGATTCCAATATCATAAGAATCATAATACATCTCCTATTATGACCGATAACATGAATGTTTAAATACATTGTATAAAAATATATATTTTTGTAAAATTAATTTATCTCATGAGACATACCATGAAGTGAGGGGATAAATTATACATATACTATAATAGAATGAGACTTTTTTAATTAGTTTGTATCAAATTAATTTAATAATTTTTATATTATACATTTCGCAAATAACTTAAGTTAGTTTTTTTGATTAAAGAATTAATTTTTAATTGTATTATACACCACAAAATTTTAATAATGAACTAAATGAAATTTTTTTTATCATTATCTAGAAATAACACTTATGTTTTATCCTAATACACTATATAATGATATTCCTCGATGTCTTCCATAACATGCAAGATTTAGTTTTACCAATCAATAATATATTAATAAAAATATTGTTGTATAATATAATGATTTATAACCTTGCAGTTAATTTGGTGGTTAGTAATAGTATTTACGGACATATGAAAATACATGGATAAATTCATTGGTAAAAAAATAATTGTAAATTAGTATATTAACTGATTGAATATAAGTAGATTTTAATTATAAAAACATCTTTTATGCTCACAAAGGTATTTTATCCTAATAAGTTATATTAATTACAATTATTGAATGGTATTAAGGAAATTTATTTTTTATATTCAATGAAATATTTTTTTTATTCATCTAATAAAATTTGTAGGAATAATATAGGTACAAACCATCACGTTAAACATAAAGCCCAATATTTTGTAAAAGCAGTTTTACCACATTTTAATATGGAACCTAATTTAAATCTAAAATTTGGAAACTTTATAATTTTAATATTTCACAATAATATTAATTTAATAAATAGAAATAAAATAATTATTTTAGGCTGATTTTTTTGTATTTTTACCTTTTGTTTAATATTTTATTAATTGGAGAAAATAATGAAATCTTTTTCAATATTTCATTTTAATCTATTTTATAGATAAGGATAAATTACACATATAATTGATTTATAGTCATAAATTTAATATAATATAAATTTCATAAAATTTAGGTAATTTTGATTATTTTTACATTAAAATTATATATAAAAACAAAGCAATATATTAAAAAAATTTACGTTACAAACATATGTCACCATCGTGTTCGTGAGATTGATTTTGAATAAAATTTTTCCACTTTTCTGATTGTAATTTAGAAAAATAATTTCCATATTTGGAATCAAAATAACATTAATTTAAAATGTGTCTAAATTTGTTTTATACCAAAATTATTGGTGAATTTAATTAAAATTAATGACAATGATTAAGAGGAAAATTATACTAACAAGTAACTAAATCATAATCATAAGGTCCAAATTTACAATGAAAATTATCAAAAAATCCATTTTATATTAATATTTCATAATTTTATTTATATGAATAAAATTGGGTGAATTATTGGTTCCACTGAATATGGGATAAATGTTGGTGGAATTCACCTTTCAAAAATTCACAAGAAATACACTCCTCATCCACTATAAAAATGCTCCCATCACGCCCCACTATTCAGACCTATCAAGACATAAACTGACCAAACAAATTCCAAAATAACCTACAAAAGATCCTCCCTCTATCATAGATTACTTACATTAAATATAATAACATCCAGGAAAACTCTTTTGTGAAAACGAATGGATGTTAACCAATGAAGAGGTAACATCCTTCCTAATGATCATTTTTTTTAATATTCATTCTCAAACCCCTATAATTTTTATATTAAATAATTATAATATAAACATAGTATCTAATATATACTGATATTTTGTTAATCTTTGTATTATACATACACAGACACACACATTAATCATATGGGTAATGAAGATACCATTATTGTGTATGGAGAACTACCAGATCACGAAATGACATTGTTTATTTTTTCATTCACCACTAACCAGGGTTGGGTGTTATGTGTGAAGCTATGTTATGATATTTTATATATTATATTTTTTATTAATTCATAATTATTTAATTACTGTATAACATATTCATTTATGGATTCCGGTTTCTAATATATGATAATTTGATTGGGGAAGTGTGGACGATCACCTTCCCAGATCGATGGGATTCATTCACACTCGACATGAAGTGTGTGAAGGATGATTTCCTGAACATACATGATTTATATATGACATAATAATTACAATTTAATTATATATATATATATATTACAATTACATTATTTACTTCAGTATAACAATAAAACTTAAACAACATTCATGCATACGTGCAAACAACTGTCTCTATGAATGGTGTCTTCTATTTCATATTTTTATATACTATATATTAATATAAATTCATATATTCTCAATATATATGATATATATATATATATATATATAACATTTTTAAATTATCAAAATAAGTAAATAACCATCTAAGTAATAAGATCAAGAATAACAATCCAATACATATACGAAAAAAGTATATATGTCCTAAAACTAAATATTTATATGGATTTGTTAAATAAAATGTAATATAAAGTAATAAAATTCATATATGGATTCATATAAAACAATATGGTTATTTATTATATTCATAATAACATTATACTTATTACGATTGAGTATTTAACGTGTATGAAGACAATTAAGAATTTATGTAAGGGTATTCTCATCTCAATTTTCATATTTGTGATATACATGCCTCATTCAATACATGATTGTTTTATTGTGGTGTATATAATTAATATGATTGTATTTTTTCATTTTCATACATTAATTAATCAGTATTTACATTTCCATTTTACTACATTTCTATCACGAGGTTTATGGTTCAAATGTTTATAAATCAGAAACATAAATTTTGTCTTAAGTTTCCATCATTGTGGTACATGTCATGTTATACACCTATATTTTTCAATGTAGTCTATGTACTACCCATTTCAATTTTATATCATGAATATATTATATTAATTAATTATTATGCTTCAGGTAATTTTCTTCTCTCATGTAAATTATGGGTAAAAGTTACCATAGTGGAAATAATTTATTACTACAATATCATCATTACTCAAGATTATTTAAGATCATTCTTCCATTAATGAAATAATATTATCTATATATTAATAAAACTCATGAAATTTATTATCATCTATAAACCCATGGTATCTTCATGTATTATTTACACATTCGTAATCATTTTTACATAATAAAATTAATATATTTATTTTGAATCTACAATTTTATTTCTTCTTTCAGTCTTGAATTTGAGTTATTTTGAAACTAGGTTTTCTAAAATGTTTTTCAAAATTATTTTACTATTATCCTATTATGTTTAAAGGAATTTTTACCCATATATTAATTTTTATAAAACCATTTTAACATAAATATTTTTGTCTTTTTCTAATCAAGTTTCTCTTCTAATCTTTTAAGGTGAAAATTTAATTTTTCGTCATGTACGAGGATAACATCTTTTATGAATATAATTTAGTTAAGGAATATAGTATATGTTTATAATAATATTTAATATGAAAAAATTTCATAATATTTTGGGGAAAAAGTTTCTTTTATATATTTCTTCATTGAAAAAGGATTTGATAAATATTTTATGATTTAAAAGTGTTTTAAATTATTTTCAATGCATCCGTTATATGTTTTAAAAAAGATATTTTCCAAGAAATAGATTTTAATGATTTCAAGTATTATTTATTTTAATTCAAATACATTTTGATGAAAATGGATTAAAATATGACTTCAAGATTTATTTTATGTTTTATGGTTCTTTTCAATGTATTATTTATTGAAATGATATAGGTTGTAAAATTAATGTTTCATAGAATTTATGGTATTCTTCATCAAGAAATAATTTAAATTAATTAGTAATGGATTATTAATATGAATTGCAGTTTTCAAAAAAAATTAAACGAATTTCAATGAATGGATATTTTACATAAGAAGAATTCCATGTGATCATTCAAAACACTTCTCCACAAAAGATGACATACATTGATATAGTTTATGAGTACCAATCATATTATTTATTAAGTGGTTCATATTTTGAGGGAATTATTTTTATGATATACATTTATATGCATTGAGTTATATAATTTTGAATCCCGCTTCATTTCATGGTTTATTCTATGATGATATGATTCTAAAAACATTCTCTCCTTAATTAGATATGATGCGATGAATCCATAATGATACCATTTTAATTTCATGGGTCCATATAATAAGAACTTTTTGTAATATTTTGTGCAATATCACGGACCTCCCTGGTCCATTCCATTGTGAAAATATTGTGTTTGAGGTGTTCCGGGAGGTCAAGGTGACTTATCCCCAATACCTTGCCAAATTTCCATTTCTCTGAATAGTTTTAACAGTAGATAGTTGTGAACAGTGCATCAGTAACCTTCTTTGAACACTGACATCGGTGACCCTCGGTGAACCGTTCCAACAGTAGACAGTTGTGAACAGTGCAACGATGACCTTATATGAATAGTGACATCCTTAACCTTCTGTGAACAGTATAATAGTAACCTTATATGAACACTTTAAACTATAAAATTAAGTAAAAAAATCAAAAGATGATGTTCCAATGGTGACCTTCCAACGGTGACCTTTTCATACCATTGAAATATTTTGAGTTTTGTGAATAGTGTTTCCAAAATGGTGAGATTCATGAACTGTGTTTCCAGAATGGTAAGGTTTCAATAGTGAGGTTAATGAAGAATGTTTCTAGAATGGCATGGTTTCAATAGTGAGGTTAATGAATAGTGTTTCTAGAAAGGTGAGGTTCCAATGGTGAGGTTCATGAACACTGTTCCTAGAAATGTGAGGTTCCAGCGGTGAGGTTCCTAAACAATGTTTCCAGAATGGTGAGGTTTCAATGGTGAGGTTAATTAATAATGTTTCTATAATGGAGAGATTCTAATGTTGAGGTTCACAAACAGTCTTTCCAGAATAGTGAGGTTTCAATGGTGATGTTAATGAACAGTTTTTCTAGCTTCCTATAGTTTCACCCCTTTTACATTTCCTTTGACGTAAAATGAATTTAAAGCCATGTTTGAAAGACTCTATGGATAATTTAAAGGCCATAACTCGTATATTAATTATTCCTATGGCTCTGGATATTTTTACTTAGTCAAACCGCGTTGTTTAATGTGATCTACGTTTAATAGGAAATCAAGCATATCATAAATTTTCACTGTGTTAAATCATCAAAATGGAGAAGATATCTTTCTCCTTGTTCTTTGCTGCGAGATGCTCGAACCGTTCCTTCCTTCTCGTAGGAATAGGGATATCAAACCTTTCCTCATGTATTAATTTCCTTGACGTTCTTCATGCTGCATGTGCACCCCCTGCTTCGGTGCATTCGGCCATGGTCGATCCTTCATCAAAATAAGGTATGTTTTATCATCGCTTTTTTCGGTTTCATATTCTCTTGTTTTCTCTTTTCCATATTATAGAATGTGATCTCTATTCTTCAAATGGAGTTTTCTTGGGTTTCTGTTGGTGCTGTCTTACCAGGGAATCCTTGGGTGGATGAATTTGTCATGAGAATCGGCGATCATGATCCATTGTGTGGATTGATCTCATATAAAGAAGGCCAGGAATCATTTGGGGTAGGGAATTCAATGTTTCTCTTTTCTTTTATGTGAAATTATATCATTAGCATGTATTATCCTGTTAGATGATAATGGAATTCACAAATAAATATTTGAACCAGAAAAATAAATCTATATTTATCATATGTTATTGCCTCGTGTTTTTATAGATAGTGTGATATCTATTCTTTTTCTTGATGGAAGTTGGTAAGGAACATAATGTAGAAATTAGTTGATAATTGCTTGGCTAAAGATAATGAGGCATGTGAATGAGTCCAATTGATGTTGTTGTAATTTTATGTTCATCAAATTGGTGGAGTAAGCATGTTTATTTATTTATGATAGCTTACTGATTAGGTTTCCTAAAATTGGAACCTAAAAATAATAATATGTTAATCCAAGATGGATTAATGAACAGGTTGTTTAATGAATGATAATACCTTGTAGGTTTCTCAGTTACCCACTTGATTATTAAAGGGACAAGAACCCAATTGATAAGATGTTTGTTTTCATGCTGCTAGTGTTGTGATGTGAGCCTGGATGGTTGTTGTGATTTTTGGTGGCATGTAGGCCTATTGGTTGTGGCATCCATTAACACCTACACTAGCGAGAGGCATCAGTTTATGCATATGGGTGTTGGGGGAGGACACCATGGATGATGGAATGGGATGTATGTGATTGTTGGATACTAAAAAATTCTTATTTATTGATTACATGATTATTTTCCCCCACTTCTCAAGGAATCTGTTATTGCATACCCTTCTTCCGAAAGTGGAAAAGATGTGCGGGGTATGTCACATGCTTTCCGTATTTAGCTTCTAAAGGGAGGATGGGTCTATGCTTTTGCTATAGGTGGAAAGGACTCGACGGGTAGAACATCTACTCACAGTGTTGGTCCCCCTTGTGTATAGCAGCAGAGATTGTTTTTATAGAATTCCTGTGATATGTAAATTACTATTGTAAATAAGTAATTGAATAAATGATGTTAACCAATGGTGTTTGGAGCTTGCTGGGGTGCAATGCTGAGGTTGTGATTTAAAGGAACTGTGTACATTAGTGTGATTCTAATGAAATTTAATGTGGAATTATTTTTGGTAAATTAATTTTTAATGAATTAATTAACGTAAAGTGCGAAAAATAAAAAAGGAATGCAATAATGTATTAAATCTCTTTAAATTCATGTGTGCTTATAGGATACCTAGTCTTAGAAGTAACAACATGGAATCAGACAGAGGTTAGAATCAGTTGAGTATAAGAATAGGTTATGGCCATAGTGTGGTTGTGAGCTATAGTATATTCGGTACTTTTCATGTTTCTATATGCTACTCCACCCTGTATGTAAGGGAAACTGACACCCCGGGGATTCTGAGCCCTGGGGGGTGTTTTCCCCAACATTCTAGTGGAAGGATGGATGGTTGACTACCACATTGGGCCTCTCTCTCTTCTCATGGTAGATACTTCTTCTTGTAGGCATAGTGGTTAGTTTTCGCCATATATGTGTGTAGAGGGATATAATGGCTTTTTGTTATTCAAAAACATATATTTTGGATATATTTTCTTTTGGACATTAATATGTGTAACGCGTATAGGCTTTGATGGTTGAGGATCCTTACTCGGTGTATGGGCTATAATGGCATGAGGGATAATACCCGATGTATGATACACGTAATATGAGTTGTGGTGGATCCTGGAATCTACCTGCTTACTTTCTTATGTGGATGTAGTGTATTTTTGCACGAATTTCATGTTGTGGTGCTTTTCCCAGGTGTCTACGGGCAAGCCTTTTGGAGAGAGATGCGTAGGATGTGCGACTTTGGGGAAATTCGGAAAACCGGTGGGGAAGTAGTAGCGGGATAATTTTGATATTCATTATTATATTATATACTCCGGTATGCATTACTCGGTGAGAGAATCCATGGTGTGGCTTGGATCATAGTATAACTATTTAGGTGATGAGTTAGTTTCACTTGTTGTTCAATATGCTTTATCATGCATTTTTTACATTTTCACGAGAGGCTTCAGGGATGATCCTACTGAGTATGATGTTATACACAACCTATTTGTATATAAACTGTTTTTCAGGTCACTTGGAGAAGTTTGGAGATCATGCTTGTTTCTACTAGCTTGGGGTTGCAGTAGCAGTTCAGGATTGTGGTTGCTGCTTTTTTTACTTTCTTTTGGGTACTTGCAGTTTCCCCCCTTTCAGCTGTAGTAGTTTTTCATTACCTTACATATGTGTACATGGGATTTTATTTATATTCCTTTATGGGATGTTGTTGGTTGGTGTATATCGTATCTCTTTCATCTGCATGTATTCTATTAGAGGGTAATGCCTCCCATTTGCGTGTTACTATACCCTCAGTGCTAGTTGCCAACCCAGGGCCTACTAGAGGTGGGACTTGGGGGTCATTATCTTCCTTCTCACATTTCCAGCCCTAGAGGGGTACACTTTGTGGGGAGGGGGTTGTGACATAGTGGTATCAGAGCTTTGGATGATGGATAGGATGGAGTTTGGAGTTAGGCATAGGTGAGGATGCATGGGTTGGTAGGGAAACTATGTCATTCATGTTTAGAAATTAATGCAAACACATGAGACTGGATAAAACATAGGCTTTTAGGACCCCCTATGATCAAATATATAGACCTTTATGATTACAATGGCTACTAAACGTGGTAATACTTATTGCACGGTAGAGACCTAGAAAAGGATCATGCATCATTCTTCTTTATGCCTGTGTTTGAATGGGTAGAACATGTGATAGGTTAATATAAAATGAATAAAAGGAAAAAAATTATTAATTAATGTTGACTATTCCATATTCTAGGTTTAGGATCCCTAACTATTTGTCATTTTATATGTATGGCCTCAGGTCGACATCTTCGTCATGATTTCATAGAAGATGTCCAGTAGGCTGTTCCAGCAGATCACCATAGGGTAAAGGATGATGAAGATTTCCCATGGAGGAAGACTCTCTGAGAATTTCAGCTCCATTTTCGGTATAAGTACGAGGGCTCCGTTTCAGATGTTGTAATGGAAGACTGGTTGGAGGAGGTCGATATCAGCTTCCGTTTGATATATTATCAGAAGGAGTACTAGGTGCCATTGGTTGTGACGATGTTGCATGGAGTAGTAAGGAATTAGTGGTTCTTGTTCTTCTGGGATCACGAGGAGTCAACTGTCTCATGGGAGGAGTTCCGATACAATTTTAGAGTCATGTTTCTTTCTTCGACTGCGAAGGTGTCCAGTCACCAAGAGGATCTTACCCTTCGACAGGGGAGCTCCACTGTGTGAGATTTTGAAATCTGTTTTAGGAACCTTTTATGATATGCTTCAGACCTATTTCTAGATGAGGATGACAGGGCGATGCATTTTGAAGAGGATTTTCAACAATAGATCCAGCGTCAGGTCACCTCATTTATGTTGAAGACATATCTTGAGGTGCTGGCGAGGGCAGAGGTTGTCGAGAGGACTTTGTCCAGAACCAGATCATCACGAGAGGGGAGTCATCGTGATTCCTCACGAAGCAGATATGTGGTATGGGGTCACTATTTTTAGGGAAGAAGTGTTTTTGTTTAGGCGGGGGTAGGTCCCAACCCTTCACATCTCGTTTATCTGGAGGAAGAAACTCTTAGGCCTATGCCCGGGGATCAGGTGCTTGTTTTTCTTGTGGTGGATGGAATCAGGGTCAGAGAGGCTGTGGAGGAGGTCATTGTCAGCTTCATGGTCTAGCGTTTCCATCTCCAGGTGATCCAGACATCGTTCGAGGTACACATTTCTTGTTTTCAACATTGTTGTATTCCTTTTTTGATTCATGAGTGACACACTACTTCATATTACCTGCCCTTGTCCATGCTTTGGGACTTGAGGTAGAGGTGCTTCCAGTGCTGTTGGAGTTGACTATGCCAGTTTGAGGTAGAGCTGACTTGTTTGAAGTATGTAGAAACTATTATCATATATTGGTGGAACACTACTCTTGGGGAGATTTTCTATGATTACGAATACAACCATATGATGTCATCCCTATCATGGATTGGTTGAATTCTGTGCAGGCTATCATGGATTGCTTCAGGTAGAATGTTGTTTTCATTGGTGATAATGGAGAGCCAGTGGTATTTGATGGCGGGAATGATCCTCAGATGGGTCATAGGATCGTTCTTTGTTTATCATCCATGATGGATGATATGATGATGATTTCTTCATAGGTTCATTAGTTGGCGTTTACTAGGGTCACAAAATAGTACACTCATGTCTTTCCAGAAGAGGTTGTTGCATTACACCCTCGAAAATAGATTGAGTTTGGGATTGAGCTTTAACTTGGAGAGTATCCTATCTCTATGTATCCATATAGATGGCCCCTTAAAAGTTAACAGAGCTACAGATATAGCTTGATGGTCTGTTATAGTGCGGTTTTGTTCAGCCAAGTGTGTCGTCGGGGGTTGCACCAGTTTTGGTTGTAAAGAAAGGTGATGGATGTTTGCGGTTGTGTGTCTATTATCGTCTCATGAAAAAAGTGACAATAATGAATCACTATCCTCTTCCACAAATTTAGGATTTATTCAATCAAATGAATGGTGGATGTTGGTTAAAAAATATTGACTTGTAGTCAGGATATCATCAGATGCGTGTGAAAGATGTGGATATCCCAAAGACTGCTTTCCATTGTCATCAGGGGAATTACATGTTCCTTTAATTCCATTCAGCATGACAAATAATCCATCTATGTTCATGGTCTTGATGAATGCTGTGTTTTGTGAGTTCCTGGACATGTTCTTTTTAGTATTCATCGACGAAATTCTTGTGTACTCGACATCTAAAGAAGAGCATGCAGAGCATCTACACGCCGTTTTTTGGAGTTTTCGACAACATCAAATGTTTGGGAAGTTGTCGAAGATTGAGTTTAAGGCTCGATAAGTCTATTTTAGGGGGCATTTTGTGTCCCAACATGGATTAGTTGAGGATCCATCAAAGATAGAAGTAGTTGTTTCTTGGGCAGCCCCCAAGATAGTGTCATAGGGCTGAAGTTCCTTGGTACCACAGGCTACTAAAGGGGGATTGTAGCCAATTTCTTACGATATGTGACTCCTATGAAATCTTTGACCAGGATGGATCAGACGTTCACATGCACTTATCAATGTCATAAATCTTTCTAGTATCTAAAGGAGAAGTTAGTAAGTGATCTAGTTCTTTGTATTCCTGTAGAGGGAGTTCAATTTGATGTTTTCTGCGACGCTTCGAATCTGGGGTTAGGTTGTGTTCTGATGTAGTATAGATCAGTTTTTTCTTATGGGTCTCTCTAGTTTCATCCCCATGATCCTAACTATGCAAACCATGATATTGAGTTGGTAGGTGTGGTGTTTGATCTGAAGTTGTGGAGACATTATCTCATTGGTGGGAGTTTTTGGTTTTTCATCGATCATTAGAGTTTGAGGTATGTTTTCTTCCAGTGTGACATGAATTTACGAAAATGTTGGTGGATGGAGTTCCTATAGGAATACGACATTGAAATATCATATACACCCGGTGAGGGGAATGTTGTAGATGATTTGCTGAGTCAGAAGTCACGTAGTGACGCAGTGCGTGAATCTGATGACTCTAGGGGAGTAATGGAAGAATTGTCAGCATTACATCTTGATATGAGAGAAGTTGGGGAAGAGGTTTTCTTTCTCAGGTAATGGTGTAGTCATCTCTACTAAATAATGTGGAAGATTCACAGTTGGGAAATCTTGATGTGGAGGTGTGGAGAGACCGAGTTGTTGTTGGTGAGGCCCCAGATGGTTTTTCGAAGAATATACAACACCGAGTGTTTTATCACAGAAGGAATTTTGTTCATTTGAAGATGCGCGATATGGTTCTTAGAGAGTTTCACAGTTCACCTTTATTTATACATCCTAGTGTGACAAAGATGTACCGACCCATGAAGAGCCAGTGTTGGTGGCCTTGGCTGAAGCGTGCAGTTGCATAGTTTGTGTCTTGATGTTTGGTTTTCCAGATGGTGAAGGCCGAACACCATGTTCCTCGTGGTCAACACCTTCCATTTGTGATTCCTTAGTGGAAATAGGAGGAAATCTCAATGGGTTTTGTTATTGGTTTACCTTGAGCTCCGTAAGGACATGATTCTACTTGGGTGGTAGTGGATCACATTACAAAATCAGCCCACTTTATAACAATCAAGGAGTCGAGCTCAGTGGAAGTTTTTTCAAGGTAGATCCAGATGGGGTGGTGAGACGTAATGGAGTCCCACGGAAGATCATTTCTGATCAAGATCTTTTCATTACTTATAGGGTGTGGAGAGGTCCCCACCAATCCTTGTATTCTCTGTTATTCCTTAGCTCTAATTTTCATCCACAAACGGATGGTCAGACAGAGAAAATCATCCAGACTCTTGAAGTCATTTTACAGTGTTGTGTTCTTGATTTTGGAGCCATGTGGATGAGGAACCTACTTTGGTGGAGTTCTCGTAAAACAATATTATTCACTCCACCATCAGTATGGTTCCATTTGAAGCCTTGTATGGCAGACCTTCCCATTCTTGGTTGTGCTGGACTTGGGTCAGAGAGTCGGCAATTCTCAGACCGAAACGAGTGTAAAATTCAACATATATGGTTCTGGTTATTTCTGAGATGAGGAAGACAATGTAAGATCATTAGAAATCATATGCTGATCAATGAAGGACACCTTTAGATTTTAATATTTGGGATCATGTGTTTCTGAAGTTGACTCCCCATCGTGGGTAGTGAAGGATTAGTCATGGGAGTAAGCTTTCAACCCGGTCTGTTGGGCCTTTCGAGTTATTTGTTTGTGTTTGAGTTGTGGCTTATCGAGTAGCAATTCCCCCATTAGATGAGTAGGATATATGATGTTTTCCATGTATCACAGTTTTTTCATTATCTTCATGATGACTCTCAAGTAATTTGATTGGGGATAGATCAATATTGATGATGATTCAACCATTGAGGAGAGACCTGTAGAGATCCAAGACCACAAGGAGAAGGTGTTTTCCCAGCGTTCAATCTCCATGGTTCGTGTCTTGTGGTGACACGGTGGCAAAGAGGAGAGTATCTGGGAATGTGAGTCATAGATACGTGCTCAGTACCTAGAGTTGTTTGATTTTTAACTCTTTCCATGTAATGATGTCCCCTTATGGATAGACCTTTCTTTTTTATAACATGGTTTTCTTTTATTTCTACTTATGGAATTCTCTCTTTTGAGAGGTATCATGATGGGTGGTTGTTTGGACCCTGTTTAATTTTCCCTTTAGGTGGGTTTTGAATTATTGAGGATGAGAATATTTTGAGAGGTATCCGATGTAATGGCTCGGAACTCCTAGGTCCATTCCTTTGGGAATATATGGTTTTTGAGATGTTTCAAGAGGTCATGGTGACTTATCCCCAATAATTTTCCAAGTTTCCATTCAGTGAACAGTTACAACAGCATACTGTTTTAAATACTGCATCGGAAACCTTCTGCAAATAGTGATATCGGTGACCCTCGGTGAACATATCCAATGGTAGACAGTTGTGAACAGTGCCATGGTGACCTTATGTGAACAGTGACATCCTTAACCTTCTGTGATCAATATAACGGTAGCCTTATATGAACAGTGTCATCAGCAGCCTTATGTAGACAATCCAAAGGTGAGGTTCCAACAGTGACCTTCCAACGTTGGACTTTTCATTCCTTTTCCAAATTTTGAGTTTTTTTAACTATGTTTCCAGAACGGTGAGGTTCCAATGGTGAGGTTCATGATTAGTTTTTCTAGAACTGTGAGGTTCCTGAATAGTGTTTCCAGAATAGGGCAGTTCCAATGGTGACGTTTCAATGGTTAGGTTAATGAACAGTTTTTACAGAATGGTGATCTTTCAATGGTGTGGTTAGTGAACAGTGTTTCCAGAACAGTGAGGTTCCAACGCTGAGGTTCATGTATAGTGTTTCCAGAACGGTGAGGTTCAAACGTTCCGGTTTCAATGGTGAGGTTAATGAACAATGTTTCCAGAATTGTGAGGATTATGAATAGTGTTTCCATAATGGTGGGGTTCTAACGGTGATGTTCATGAACAGTGCTTCCTGAACGGTGAGGTTCCAATGGTGAGGATTCAACAGTGATGTTAATGAACAATGATTCCAACTTCCTACAGTTCGCACCTTGTACATTTCCATTGACGTCAAATTCTTTCAAATATTTTTTAATGGACTCTATGGATGATTCAAATGCCATAACTCATATATTAATTATTCCCAAGGCTCTAGATTTTTTTACGTGGTCAAACCGCGTGTTTTATTGTGATCCTCTTTTAATGGGAAATCAAGCGTATTATAAACCTTCACTCTGTTAAATCTTCAAAAGGGAAAAGATATCATTCACCATGTTCTCTGGTGTGAGATTCTTGAACCTTTCCTTCCTTCCCGTAGGAATCGGGATATCAAAAGATTCCCAGTGGATTGGTTTCATTAAAGTTTATCCGGCTACATGTGCACCCCCTACTTTGTTGCAAGTGGAAAGGGTCGATCCTTCATCGAAATAAGTTATGTTTTATCATCATTATTTTTGATTTAATCATACCCAATTTTCTCCATTACATATTATATCATGTGGTCTCCATGTTTCTAATAGATGTTTCTAGGGTTTCCGTTGGTGCGGTCTTACCATGGCATCCTTGGGTGGTTGCAGTTGACGGGAGAGGAGGCGATCATGATATGTTGTGTAGACTATTCTCATATAAAGAACATCAAGAACCATTTTAGGTAGGGGATTCATTTTTTCTCTCTTATTTTTTTTTGTGAAAATGTATCATTAACATGTGTTATCCCACAGGATGACAATGGAATTTATATATTAAATATTTAAACTTGATGAATAAATTGATATCGATCGTATGTTATTACCTCTTGATTTACTAGATAGTGTGATATTTATTATTTTTCATGATGTAAATTGGTAAAGAACTTAAATCCGTAATTAATTGATAATCTCTTGGCTAAAGATAAAGAGGCATGTGAATGAATCCAATTGATGTTGTTGTATTTCGATGTTCATCAAATTGGTGTAGTAAGTATGTTTATTTTATTGTGATAGATTACTAATAAGGTTTTCTGAATTTGGAACCTAATATTAATAATCGGTTAATCCATGATGTATTAAAGAACATGTTTTTTGATAAAAGATAATTTCTCATAGGGTTCTGAGTTACCCTCATGATTGTTAAAGGTCCAAGAGCCCAATTGTTAAGATGTTTGTTTTCCTCTTTCTTGTGTTGTGATGTGAACCCCGATGGATGCTGTGATATGTGAGGGAATGGCAGCCTATTGGTTGTGGTAATAGTTGATTCCTAGAGTAGCGAGATGCATCAGTTTATGCATGTTGTTGTTAGGGAGGACACCATGGATGATGGAACGAGATGGATGTGATTTTTGGATGCTTGCTGTTTCTTATTGGCTGATTACCTGATTTATATTTCCCCACAACTCAAGGTATAATGTATTTCTTACCCTTCTTATGAAAGAGGAAAAGACGCATGGAGTATGTCACATGCTTTCTGTGTTTAGCTTCTGAATGGAGGATGGGTCTACACTCTTGCTATAGGCTGCAAATACTAGACAGGTAGTACATCTAGTCACTGTGTTGAGCCCCCTTCTGTTTAGTATCATATATTTGTTTTATAGAATGCCTAAGAATATGGAATATAATTCTATAAATAAATAATTGAATAAATGAAGTTAACCCATGGGGTTTTGATCTTACTGGGGCGCAATGCTGAGGCTGTGATTCGAATGAACTATGTACATTGGGTGTGATGCTTATGAAATTTAATGTGGAATTGTTGTTGGTTAATTAATTTTTATATAATTATTTATCATAAAGTTCAACTGATAAAAAGGGAAAGAAGTAATGTATTAGTGCTCTTCAAATGGTTTTGTTCATATAGGATACCTAGTCTTAGAAGTACCATCATGGAGTTCGAGAGACGTTAGCTGTTGTTGAGTCTTTGACATGGTTATGCCCATAGTATGGATTTGAGCTATAGTATATTCTGTACATTTTGTGTTTCTATACCCTCCTCCAACCCATCAGTAAGGGAAAATGACACCCCAGGGATTCTGAGCCCTGGGGGGTGTTTTCCCCAACATTCTGGTGGGAGGATGGATGGCTGACTACCCCCTTTGGCCTCGCTATCTTCTCTTGGTAGATACATGTGCTAGTAGGAACAATGGTTAGTTTTCTCCATATATGTGTGTAGAGGGATGTAATTGCTTATGGTTATTCACACACATATATTCTAGATATAGTATCTTATGGACTACTATATTTGTTACATGTATAGGTTGTGATGGCTTGAGGATTCATACTCGGTGAATGGGCTGTAATGGCTTGATGTGTAATACCTGACATATGAAACATTTTATATGAGCTATGGTGGCTCCCATAAACTAACCGATTACTTATTTACATGGATGTGGTGGTTTTGTTGCACGAGGTGCATGTTTTGGTTCTTCTCTCATGTGTTATTGGGCAAAACTTTTTGGAGAAAGATTCTTAGGACGCGCGACGTTGGGGCAATGTGACAAAACAGTTGGGAAGTAGTAGAGGGGTACCCTTGATATTCTTTTTTATATTATATACTCGTGTATGTGTTACATGGTGAGAGTAGCCATGGTGAGGCTAGGAACATTGTATACCTGTTTAGGTGACGTGTTAGTTTCATTTGTTGTTCATTGTTCGTTAGCATGATTTCTTTACTTTTTCACGAGAGGCTTCGAGGAGGATCAAACTGAGTATAATGGTATACTCACCCTATGTGTATGTAAACTATTTTTAGGGTCACTTTGAGAAGGTTAGAGATCAAGCTGGTCTTTACTATCTTGGGGTTGCAGGTAGTATCCGGGCTCCTAGTTTCTGCGGTTTTTACTTTCTTTTGGGTACTTGCAGTTTTACCCAATTCAGTTGTAGTAGTTTTTCATGACATTACATATGTGTACTTGGGATTTTATTTATATTTCTTTATGAGATTGAGTTCCTTGGTTTCTATCTTATCTCTCTCTTCCCCATGTGTTCTATTAGAGGGTAATTCCTCACATTTGTGTGTTACTATACCCTTGGTGCTCGTTGCCATCCCGGGGCCTATTGGAGGTGGGACTTGGGGATCATTAGCTCCCATCTCACATTACCGGCCTCGGAGGGGTAAACATTGTGGCGAGGGGGTCATGACATTGTGGAACATACATGTGTGATTTTAATATATGAATGGTTTGATGTATATCTCTCTCTAATGATTTGGTAATAATAAATGTTTTAAGAGATCAATAGGGTATACTAGAGGATATCTGAAGACTGAAACAAGAGGGAATATTAATATCTAAAAAAGGGCACTTAATGCCTGGAACAATAGTGTAAATGGGTGGACATCCCAAGACTGAAACAAGACTGCATCTGAGTTCATCCCTTTCTAGTACATTATTTCCCTACACTTTCTATCGAATAGTTTTAGGTATATTTTATATATGGAAAGATCATTTTGGGAAACAATGATGATGATTCAACATGTTAGAAAAATTTGATTTAATTTTTCAAATAATATAAACTATTATGATACTCATGAGCGTAATTTTTTAATTTGAGGAATATCCATCTAATATGATTTAACAATAATATATGTTCAGCATGTGTTGTTAAATTTTTTATTAGTGGAATGTTTTAGTCAAACGTTAAAAACAAGGGTGATAAAAAAATTGTGATAAATATAAGGAAATATATAATGATATGTATAAGTATAAGGAAAAGTATTTAAAAATGTGTCAGATTTTGATAGATGATATAAAAGGTTTTTTCCTCAAAATACATCGATATATGGATACTATATTTTGATGAGGTTATATCAAATTTGTACATATGAGTAACAACTCTAACCTGATGTATTGGGCGTGAATCAAGCGTGACGTGGTACATGACAATGGTCCTTACTATGTACCAGGTATAACAACCACAAAAGATATGAATTTGGAATTCAAAAACACTTCATGAACCACCACATGGGAATTAAAAATATGTTTCCTATGAATGAAATAAAAAAAACCTATGGTGTCATAGACTAAAGAAGGTGTTAGAACTTATATATGAAATATGTAAATTTTTCATGATTTTTCTATTTTCCACTATGACATGTGATTCTTACACTATTATTTTTTGTTTTAGTAAATGGTGGGGTCTAGAATGTATAAGATCAATATTTAATGTGATAGAATATATTTTGATGAGCTATCAAAAGGAATGATCATTTGTCTAAAGGTTGTTTTTATAATTCCTAATCAATTTTCATAGAATGTGTTCAACAATGTGTTACTTAAAAAAATATTTGACTCTCCAAGGAAGATATGGAAGGAGTTAGGTGAGATTTTGTGTATTGGAGACTATGGAGGAATGAAGATTAAATTTCATGTATGTCACTAATGTGAAATGAATCACAATAGTGGATGTATTACAGGAAGAGTAATGTGTTATGACTATAGAAAGGAAGGACACAAAGAATGTAAATACAAATGAAAAATGAATGGATTGTTTAATATACTGGATTGAAAAATTGGTCACCCTAATAAATTGTTTTCTAATAAATTATTTAAGAGTGTAATTAATTCTCATTATGAAAATATATGTCAAATGTAAAATTCAAGATAAGATAATTAGAAAGGATTTATGAGTAATGGTTATATGTAATAAAATGATTATAGTACATATGAAATGTGAATGGAAAGAGGAATTATTTTATATGATGAGGTATCTTTATTATAGGTTAATCATGAAGTTGAATAATCAATGTTATTATGTATTTGGATTTGAGAAAGATCTTTTATGAATGGTGTAATATATAATTATGTTTTATTTTATTCTTTTTCTCTATGGAATTTTAATAAATAGTTTCATTTTTCTGATAGACTAGAAAACTGATTTGATTGAAAGGTGATTTCCAATGAAAACACATGATTGTGGGAATGTTAACCCTTAATTTTTTTCATATGTTTATATATTTTTGTTTGGGTAACGATATATTAGATGAGACTATGAAAATTGAATGGTTCTGATTACATAAGAGTAGAAAATGGGTTTTTTGAATATACAGTCTAGGTCATCATATATGATTTTTCAACCATCTATGATATATAGACTATATCCAATAATCATTGAATAAGGAATCATTAATGTTTTAAATAAGTATGGGTTTTTATTTAAGTTATTACCAAGTTTCATGAGAATACATTATAATGGAATAAACTTTTTTGTAATGTGATCACAATGACTTACAGAATGATATATGGGGGAATGAGGTTAAGATGATTTAGTGGCCACCAATAGAATGTTTTTTATTTTAATCTGTCAAATGAGATATAAGGTTAATTTTTTTTAGAATGATTGTGTTAAATATAATATGATTCTTGTGAGATTATAATAATATATCACCACACGGGGATTTATGAATATTAGATAACCTGTTATAAAAACATTTTGATGGTATCATAGGACACATCAGATGTCTTATCATGGATATAATGATTTTATTGTTCTTCATGTATGAATAAATCACCTTCTGTTTTAGATAAAGACGTGAAGTGGAAATTGATGATTCTTAAAAATGGTTGATATTTTACTATCTATTATATGTATATATTCCCATATAAATTCTTCATCTCTGGGGTAATATAACATGAAAATGAAAAAATATTCCTTTTACCTACCTTTCTTAAGAATAAAATTCCCCTATAGGTCCGCACTTATTTATGGATTTCTTATTGTTAAATTTATTTTAAAAATATTCACTATGACTCTCCATTATAACATGAATGTTATATTTCTATTTCATGTCCATGTGTTGACCTTCAACAATTTTTCTCCTATGTGGAAACTTAGTTTTGAGTTAAATTTGGTAACTATTATAGTTCTAATGATCTTTTTTATAGGATGTTTTAGTAATCATTTTTATGAAGTTCATATCTATGAAAGGATATTTCAAGTAATAAAATATTAATAACCAATATGAATTTTGATGGTGAAATTCATTTTTAGGGGGATGAATGTTACCCCAAGATATTTTTTTTAAAAAATATTTTTGAAATGATTTAATTCTTTTGATATATTTCAATTAACGCAACACAAAAACAATTTTTCTTAAATTAACGAAATAATTATGTCATTAATTATAAGAAAAACCATGTTAATCATGAATGAAACAAAATATGAAGTTTATATTTCTCTATATGGAACACTAAGGTAAGATAACACTACATGCAAGACTACCTTTCCTAGATTTCATTCATAACTAACAACACATTGTTTTACTATACAATAATACAATATTCAAAAAGTTATTTCTTAATATAATGAGATACAATATTTTCATTATGTTATATGTTATGAATAAGATTCATATATTTAAAAAAATAAATGATTTATTACATTTTTTACAAAATAATTGGAAATCAATATAAGAACTCATTGAATACAAAGGTAATGATTTTATTAAAAAATATTTTTTGCTCAAAATATATTTTTATCCAAATAAATTTAATTATTTATTATGGGTGAATGGTTTCAATTAAATATTTACTTCATATTAATTAAAATATTTTTTACCTTAATCAAATATATTTGATAGGCATAATATAATAATAACATTAATTTTACACATAAAACCATTATTTTTATAAATTTATTTTTTACAATTGTGTAATGGGGAACCTATTTTAACTATATATTTTTGATCAAATGAAAATATTATATTTAAAAATTAAATTCATTTTCTAAATATAATTATAAAACTATGTTTAGTGTTATATTTTTTTATTTTTCTATGAAGTTTCATTTATTGATAAATGGTTCAAAATAGTCAATTTTAATTCAAAACTACGTATTCTTCTTATTTATTTATAAGGATAATTATATTTATAATATTTTTAAAAGTATAATTACATAAATCATAAAAATATTAATCTAATTAAATTCATTGGGATAAATAAAACATTGATATTTGATATAAAATCTTAGAAAACATTCGAACATTTTTATTTTCAAAACCTACATTGTCATCATGTTTTGAATATTGATTTTAAATTAATTTCTATAAATTCTATGATTTTAATTTGAACAATTTCATTATATATTTGGAATATATTGAGTATGTAACTTCTAATAAGTTCCACATAGTTTTTGACCAAAAGTATTTTGGAATATAATTTAAATTTATTACAATGATGTCAATAGGAATTATAATAGAAATGATCTAAAATATAAAAAAAAGTCAAATTTACCATGAAATAATAAAAAAAGCCATCGGATGATCATATTTTTACCCTATCATCATTTTATGTATTTGGGTCCATTATTAGAGCCACAATACTTGGGAAAAAGTTAGTGTAATTCTATTTTCAAAAATTTTAAAGAATTCCACTCATCCTCTACTATAAAAAGGAACTCACTACTCCGCCTTTTTCAAACTAATTTCACCATTATGATCAAGAAAAACTGAAAAGATAAGCTAAAAACATTCTTATTTCGATTATATGGTCCTTCCTTAAGGGATAAATCCATCCAAAGATGTTTGTTGGTGGACAACTAATGTGACTAACACAAATAAGAGGTAACACCCTTCGTCATGCTCCATTGTTTTTTCTCATTACCCATCCTCTCAAACATTCCAATTCTATAATTATATAATGTCCATAGTATAAAAAATAATATATCATTTTTTACTCTATGGGTTCTACCGACAGTGACACACACTTCAATCAAATGGGTATCGAACTTACCACTCATTTATACGATGAACTATCGTCTCACGTAATGATGTTGTTTTGTTTTTTCAATTACCACCTCCCATGGTGGGAAATTATTATTGAAAATATATTTTTATATTATATAAATTATTTTTATGAATCATTTAAGATTCTTGATTTTTTATATAATTTATAGTTCATGCATTCCAATTGTGGTAAACATAATATTTTCAATTCAGGATGTGTCTTGTACCGCCTCCTCAAAGCCATGTGATTCATTCTAACTCTACATGGAATGTATTAAATTTTTTTTAATGAAAATATAATATATATATTTGTCATAAAAAAAAATTATATTATATGTATATATATATATCATTTGTTTTATTCTATCAATAAGATAATAATGTGGAAATATCGTCCAGGAGTACGTATGACCTACCATCTATAAGAATCATGTAATCCATTTCATAATCCAATATCATATTGTATTTTATAAATAGATATATAAATAATATATATGATATTTATATCTCGTTTTACATTTATTAAATAATCAAATAATAGTATAATTATGATGATCAATAAAAAATTCCAAAACTTATAATAAAACAAAGCAGATATTTCCCAAAATGTTACATTTACATGGAGTTGTTAATAAAATTTTAAATTAAGTAATAAAAAATATTTTATAATTTATAATAATATTGTTCTTAGTTGTATTTATAATAATCTTATATTTTCCATATAGTTTTTTTTAATGTTTATGTATAATTTAAAGGCTTATAGAAAGGGTTTTCTCATCTCACTTTGTATTTCAATGATATATATTCCTTCTTCACCAATCGTTATATTTGGTGCGGTGTATATAATTTAAATGATTGTATTATTTTATTCATAACAATAATATTATTGGTATTTACATATCCAATATATTAAATTTCCTTCACGGGTATTATTTTTCATATGCTACTAAATTGGTAATGTATCTTTTCTTTCACGTTGCCTTATTTGAGATAAATGTCATATTATGAACCGATATTTTTCTATGTGGTGTATATACTACCTAATAACATGTTATTTAGTGAATATACTAATATCATGACATTTTATGCCTCATTTAATTTTATTTTTTAATTTAGAGTATGAGTTAAATTTACCATGATGGTTATAGTTTATTGACACAATCTCATCATTTTTCGGCACTGTATATGATTATGCTTCAATTTATGAAAAATTATGATATATCAATCATGAAAAATCATGATTTTTAATATCCACTATATATAGATGAAATATTATTTTATTAGAATTGTTTTACCTCTATTTGGTAATTAAAATAAACAAGAAAATGTTTATATGATAATCGAATTTTATTTTTCCTTTCATACAGAAATTTATGTTCTACAAAAACCATGTTTTCTAAAAATTCATTTAGATAGGCTTTAATATTATCCAATGAGGTTTAATAGAAAATTTTACACATGTTTTAATATTTATATAATTATTTTAAAAGAAATATTCTTTTTATTTTGTGATCAATGTACATTTCTAAACATTTATGGTTTTATAGGAAATGACCAACATGTAAAAACATACCATCTATCATGACCTTCATTTCCCTAATTCATACTTTCTATGTTTAATCATTTAAATTTATATAAATATTTTTCAAAATGTTCAATTAATTTTATGATTTTAAATCTAATTTCAATGAAAATTATTTTTAAAAATTATTTATGTTTAAAAACTGTTTTAATTAATTTTCAAAAGTCAATTAAAAATTTCTAAAAAGGTTATTCCAAAAGAAAATGATATCAACTATTTCATGTTTTATTTAGATTTATTCAAATAAAATTACATGAAAATGGTTTCCAATATTATTTTAATCCTTCATTTTAGGTTTTAATTTGGTTTCTAGTAAAGAATTTCATCAAAATGCTTTATGTTGTAATTTTTTTTCAAATCAAAAGATATATTTTTTATCCATAGATTTTTTAAATGAATTACTAAATACTTAATTTTAATAATTGGTTTTTTGACATGGTTTTGTAAAAATGATTATCAATGAAAGGCTATTTTCCATAATAAGTGCTCCACATGGACTGTCAAAATCCATCTCCATCTAAGAGGACAAACATTGTTTTTATTTTATGAATACTAATAATATTATATTTTTAGTGGTTTATGTTTTAATGTAATGATTGTTTTGATACTTGTATCTCTTCAATGAGTTAAATTCTTTTGAAAAATTCTATATTTAATGATTTTTCTGTTATTAAATGATCATAAAAACTATACGTCTTCTATATGTTATGATGGGAAAAAAATTAATGATGACCACTATATTTCTTGGGTCAATATATAATTATTTTGTTTTTATCTTGTGGAACATGCATGTTTGATTTATTTATTTCACTAGTGGGAACTATATCTCCAACTAATTCAATGGGTAATGATAAAGGATTTATGAGATCAAGAGGGTAAAAAGTAGGGAATACAAAGAGTTAAAGAGTTTTAATCTTATTCCCAAAATAAGAGAGAACATAATGCTCGACCAAAATGGGTAAATGGGTTGACATTCCAAAAACAAAAAATGACGGTTCATAAGATGAAACCCAATATTGAATTAGATATAAAGTTTATTAGCCCATACCTAACATGTTATCAAGGTCTTGGTAGGTTTCTTTAATAAATGAGTTTATATGATTATATATATGCCAAACATTCACCATTATATTCATAGGTTCTAATTTCAGGGCTTATAATCTTGAGTCAATTATGTTTCATGTCTTAAGGACATCTAATATTTATACCATGATTCATGTTTATTTATTTTTATGTAGGGTATGATCTTATGATGTTTTTATCATGTTACCACAACCTTATGATCATGTTTATCTCCCTTGTTTACCCATAATGTATATCTGAGATTTCACATTTTTTTGATTCCATTCCCTAGGTTATAATGAATTAATCTATAGAGAATTAAAATAAGGTAACTCCATTGTAGGAGAAATTAATATCCTTCACCATGTTAGATGTTTTTGTTCCATGTTTTGAGTAAAATACTATATTTCAATCCGTAAGAATGTTAATTTGATTTTTTTCAATATTCATCTAAAATGATGTTATACCCATGGATGTTAATCCTAGATTGCTATAAGGTTCCACCAGTTACTGAAATTCCAAATAAATCTTCATATCATGAAAAAATATCTAGTTCATATTTTAATTTTACTCATCATGAAATATCTTAATTGAGTAAAAGATACATATTTTACAACATTCCAGAAATTAAGGAAATAACATCCATCGTTAACACAATATATTAATATGGTATACATTTTACGAAATAATTGAATCCATTATACATGAATTTTTTTATTTATGATAAAATAATTTTATAATAAAAAATTAATAAAAGAGAGTTATTTTTCAAATTGAATGTTAGGAATCAAAAACTAATTTGAGAATACTCAATAACATTAGCACATGGTAATCTTCATGGAAAATCCACATGAATGAAATAAATCAATTAAAAGAATTCAATATCATTATATATAAATTAATAATGATATTACACATCAAATAAGATTAATATACACCATATAAAAGTGACTTGTATTATATTAACAAATAAGTCACTATGTAATGTAAATTGTGATGAGATCTCATACCTCACATATTCCTTTAGTGGAAAGTGATTTTCCCAAATATTTGTTGGTTTTAACCATTATATAAATTTATAATATAACCATATCCATATTTATACTATCATATATGATCCAATAATAGATATTTTCACCTATTTGTTTATAATAATTCTTTATTTTTTATATCAGGTGTTAATTTACCTTTTCATCTTCGTTCTTTTTTTGGGAATCAGAGAATTTATGTGAATATTTTATAGTTTTATAATCAAAAAATTGAAATAATTATCATATCTATAAAAATAATTTACAATTTTAAATAAAATCATAATATTTGATTTTGAGAAATTATGTATGTTACAATTAAGGAGTTGTTATGTCATCTATATGCAAGAGTAATATTTCCACTTTTCAATGATCATTATGGAAATGTGGTATGTAATATTTTATCATTGAAAATGATAATAATATAAATAATACTTCATTATTTAATTAAATTGATATCTATATACATGTATTACATGTTTTGTGGTGATAAAATTAGGGTCTTGTTGCTGCGTGAAGGAAGTAGTCCACATTTATACAAACGATGTTATCATTTTTCAGTGGGGGAAGGAACGTAATAAATTAATTTTCCAAAAGGAAAAATATAAAATGAGTATCAAAATAATTTAATTTTTATAACATATTTTTATTAAAAATATACTTTTCACCTTACATGTAATGTGTTTGTGAAATATGAATCTTTTCGCTTCATGAGGTGATAGTTTTCCAAACACAAGAGTGTCATTACTGTATCTCCTAAGTAATGGAATTTCAAAAAGAAATAAATGATATTATGAATACATATGTATAATTATGTTATCAATAATATAAATATAAATAAAAATCATCATACTTAATCATGAATGGTGGTAATTGAATTATTAATGAATATAGTTCATGAATAATTTGTCCGCGTTACATAGGAATGATTATTTCATATAAAATTTGATGGTAGTGGAGATAGTTTTAGTTAAGTACCCTTACCTGAAAAAATATATTGTATTTATGATAGTATTTAAATTATATCGTATGCTATAATGAATAATTTAAAGATGTGGGATATAAATAAAATAAATATTATTTTTCAAGAACATTTCAACCAATTTTGGTAAAATTATTAAGATATCTTCAAACTCATTCCAAAGATAAATATCATCCTAAAATAAGGATTATGTGATGAGATGGTGGATTTTAGGATATGATTTCGTTAGGGTTTTTTCTGAACCAAAATGGATTAGTTATGTAAAAATATTGGATAGGTTTTGGCCTTTTATCGGAAATGGGAGAGGTGCACTTAATATTTTTTGGAAAAGAATGAATTCACATAAAGTATTTATTATTTAACATGGATTAAATAATTTCAGAAACACTATAAAATAAGGTATCTGGTAAAATTATATCTATATAATATCATTTATATATTTATAAGCCATTACAACCATTATCATTTAAATTTAAAAGAAAATATGTCCATTTTTACCATAACCATGAAAATTAATTTTTTCTATTTAATCTATTCATTGTGTTCAAGTATTATATTACTTGTAGTAGAAAATATAAATTATTTTGAATTGAAATATGAAATATATTTGTTATAAATTCCATTAACATAAGTGTAAATTTTTCATTAAAAATTAATCCCACAAGATAGTTTACAAATCCATTTTTGTTAATTTCAGAGGGGTTCTTACCATAGAGGGTAAGGTGAATATATTAAAGGAAAATGATACTACATAAGTTTAGCAACTTTTATTTTACAACAATATATAACAAAAAATACATAAAATCAAATAATAAATCATCCCACAAATTGAGACTATTTTCAATGCCTTCATTATAAATTCCATCCGCTACCCAATTCACTTATCTATAAGAATGAGAGAAAATAAAGATAAAAAGAGGGAGAATGATCATGAATTCCATCCATAAAGAAATGATCATACATGAAAGATTAATCAAATCATTAATAATTTCCATAAAAATTGTTTTGGAATCACTTTATATCCATATGTTAGTCCATCCATTATGTTTTGAAAAGGGACCACATTGATCAATTAAGTAATTTTGGATTCCAGAAATTATTCTAGGCAACATGAACCATAAAACCATCCATGTAAACTACAATCATGATCAATAAATATATAAACACAACTATCGGGTCCATGATTTTACTCCAAAGAACAATATAAATTAATGTTAATCTTATTTTGATAACGAGGTTACCAGATAACACAAAAGAAATCAGCCAGTGGATTGAAATGTTTTCATAATTCCAAGTCTTAAACATATAGTAAAATAAGGAATGGTATAATTAATTAATCAATTTGTACCATTATTTATTAATTATTTTTTTAAAAAAACTAACTAAAATACCCTACTGAATAATTAATGTGTCATTATAGTGAATTCGTCGAGTATGGACATTCCAAAAAAGTGAAACAGTTCAGCGCCACAACATGATAGTGATTAGCGAGATGTGAAAAAAGTTAAAATGATATGCAAAGAATAATCAAGTAAATATTTTCAATCATTATCCTTGGTAGCTCAGACATATCTAAAATGGAATTCCATAATGTTGAATCTATGGTTTTGTTGATAAACTATTGATTTATATCCACCGAATTCTTATTACAAAGTCACCACTAAAAATAAATGGAAACATAAAATCATTGTAAACATATGTTAGTAGGAAAATGATTGTGTTTCAATATCCATATCAAATTTACTATAGAGGTTCAGATCTAGGCATAGTATAATCGACTATTCTAGTAAAAATATAGATTATGATACATATAAGAAAGCTAAAAATATACTCAGATATTATGGATTTCTTATTCTGACATTTCCCATTTAAAACATTATAATTAGGATAAAAGGTATATCCATTGAAGGTTTCATGCACCTGTGACAATACATACATAGGAGGGCCATCATTAAATATTATTATTTAAATACAATGACTTGAATATGAGTCAAGAGGCTATAATCCAGATATCAAAGGGTTATCTTCCCATTATTCAACTAGAATTGATGTGGGAAGATCAATTAGTAATCCATATAAAGAAAATCATGATATTATAGTAAGAGTACTTAATATCAGGATAAAGAGATGATTCCATTTATACAATAATCCTCTACCATAACCTCACAAAAAAATTATTTTTCTTTTAAACGAGTATAATTTAATTTATAATAAATATATAACAATAATTTTTATTATTGATTTAGTAATATGCATATATTCGAAATTAATGGTTTTTTATTGGTGTATAATGTTATGGTTCAATTATACATAGGGTTGTGAATTCTATTAGATATCAGTGAAATAATTTAAAAAAGAAATATTTATTATTGTCTCAAGTGTTAGATTTTCATCTACGATAACTATTGTATGTCATACATGCTACCGAAAAGAATGATCCTATTTTAAAATCTCAAAGTGTTTCATTCTACACATCATTAATAAATTCCAACAATGAAATATTTACTTGATCTCAATTATAATGTTATTAGAATTTAGGAATACCATTTTTGAAAAAACCACATCATGAAAGTGTTAATAAAAAATTATCTTATTAATAGAGAAATAGAAGAAACAATTTCATCTAGACTAACACCAAACAAGGTCTCCGGGAAGAAGAAAAATATTGGTAAATTAAAACATCGATAAGAAGTAAATGTGTTAACAATTATAAGGTGTTATATAGGTCATTGATCACAGGAAATTGAATGATAAATCTAATGTTAATAATATCAGAACATTAAATAAATAATTATTTAAAATACCATCTAATTCATCAGATATGAAGGAAAAATGATACAATTTTTGTTTCATGATATTTTTTCTAATGTTGATGAGTTATTTTTTATATAATATTAGAATTAAAAATACATGAAAAGATTTTATTTCATAATCAAAATTTCAAATTTGGATTTTCGTCAATCAATTTCTAATTTATCACTTACATTAAGAAATTAATCCGAAAATATGATTTTTGTTTAATCATGATGAAATAATATTGAATTTTATATATCTTAATATCCATAACAGAATGATAATACATTCCAACACACTTCAATTTTAATTATTCAGATAACAGTTACCATATGTTATCCTATATGCATGAATCTCTATATACTGATGTATCAAATTAATATAATAGAGATCATGATAATTCACCAATAATTTTTTTTTCAAAATAGGTTAATCTTATGGAAATTTCCATTGATGATGATCCATAACATTAGAAATATGTTCACTAAATTTTAAAAATGAACTTTTCATTATTCCCCCAAACAGCCTAAAGTAGCTCCTAATTATCTCATGCCAACCATGCGAATACCTTATTCATTTTTTTCACCATATAATTTATTAACTTGATTAAATATAAAAAATTAAATAAAACATGCATTATTACAAATTACATAATTAAGACAATTTTTATTAGACATATTCCCTAAATCCAAAGATGATGTTAATTCCATCAATGATAGTATACATCAATTTTTCATTAAATATCTACTCATTCCCATGGTAGTGAGTACAACCTAAGATACATTATCTATATAAATCATTACATTATCACATAATCGATATCCCAACATCAAGATCATATTAATGTTTGTCTTTACTTAAATTATGTGTTTTATATGATGTTCATCATTTCACTGAATCATTTCTCTTGGTCACCAGTACTATTAAACATACACTTTCAAATACATAATGAAATATTAATGTAGTATAATCATTATATATTACATAATTAATATTATCATGACAGAATTGATAAAACAAAACTATTAAAAAATATATATTAAAAAAATATAGAAGAAAATTAATCATTCCACATCAATTATATGAGTTTATCATGCATGTACCTAATCACTTATATATTTATGAGGTAAATTTACATGATAATTTCTGAATTTATTCAAATGGTTCCATATATACTTACTATATAAACATTTTATACAATAAATTCCTTTCATTTTAATTCAATCATGATCATGGTGTAATTTCTCTCCACACAAGTATAAAACTGATGTTCCCATCATGAATTTATAAGTGTGTTTCATTCCACAATTTTCACATGTTGTAAAATCATTCTTTCACTTCATCTCATTATCGATTTTCCCATATTATGATATTATTCTAAAAAAATTGCTTTGAATCACTAAAACAAGGAGAATTATTTCTCCATATTGATAGAATATAGAACTATTAAAAAGTATAACGAAATGGATTTAGAGGAAAGATTGATTCAGATAAATTTCATTATCCCATCAAAAAAAATTATATAATGTACTTTGTGTTCAATATATATTCTGAAGAATAAAAATCTTACATTATAAAGGTATATTTATAGATCATAACAATTTATTCTTTATTTTTCATTATGTTAAGGAAGTTTATCTTATACAATATTTTTTTCTCAAAAGGGAAATATGTTTTTGGAAAATGTATACTTAAAACATTTAAATTCAATGACTTCTATTTTCTATTACTCATTAGAATGTTGGTTATTTGACCACTATTGATCAATATTACCTATTATATAATATATTATATGTGTACAATTCTACCTTTTAAAACAACCCAAGTCTATAAATATATTTTTAAAAGACATAATCCATTATTGGAATAAAATTTCATTGGTAGTGAAATGAAATGGTGGGGGTTTCTATCACATATGTATATCGTACATATGAGAATCACACTATAGGATTGGTTGCTACATCTGGGTATGGTTAATTTTCATAACCAAATTACACTATAATAATTAACCCATAATTTTACTAGTTTCAATACCACCTATATTGGATACCTCAGTAAGGAAATCTCTACATTGGAAAAATGTATTGACACCAATTTCTATCTTGGTTCTAGTTATAAACAGTGGAATTTACAAGATTATCTCATAAAAGTTTGAATTTTAAATGTATTTTATAATTCTATATATGGTGAGAACCCTAAAATAAATTAAAATTATATTCATTGTTAATATCAAATGCATAAAATTTTGTTTCATTGTGGGTACAATTATTTTCAAATCCTTCATATTGATTTGTAATGATAATTAGAATTTCCTAAAGAATACCCCATAAAAGTGTCAAACTAGGAGCCCAATACTACTTGTTTTACTACACTATGTGAGTATTGGGTCAAGGAAAATGAATTCATTTTGACATACTACTCCTAGGTAACCCTGTTCTAGAACCTCGAACACTAATAGAATTGAGAAATTATTGTATTTCTTTGAAAAATATTGACAAAATCTCTACCATAACAAAACATCAGGATGATTTTCTATAATTTACATCTATATCTATAATAGGTTTATTTTCCCTAATATATATTTTTTATTCTTTTTATAATTGTTTCTATAAAACATCTATTGGTACCAACATTAATGACATTTACACTAGTAAACTTGCACTAGTTCTAAACTTAATTGCAATGGAATATATCTAATAGGATGAATCATTATTGACTTATCAATTTAATAGTTTTGGAGAACCAAACACATAAATAATACTCATTTTACAATAGGATTATATAATAAAACAAAATGCATAATAACAAAGTAAATATTACATCCATTTAAGCTCAATTAAAAACAACATCTTTCTAACAAATGGTTGAAATAAATGTAATGGTGAGATCAAATGTACTATAACAATTTTTTAAATCATATGATATCATAGATAAATAAAAAAATTAACAACAATATAATGTAAAAATTGGCTAGAATTTTAATGACCATGACTATATAAATTGATATGGCATAGTCAATATAGAAATTAAATAAATGAAATCCTAGGTCATATAATAAATAATATAAGAAAAAAATTTATCGAGATATATTATCATTATAATTATCTAATGAATTATAATGTAATAAATCATAATAGTTTAAATCAATAATAATTGGAAACTATTATGTGGGGAATCATTATACTTCTACTTCAATGACTTAGCATAGGGTAATTTAAATACTAAATGTATAAACACAGTTTAATTTGGAAATATATTTTTTCTTATACTACCTAATGATTCATCAATGGGATATATTAAATCAGGCCCCACCCATCAATGATGATCTATGTTATTCCTCATTTATTGAATAATTTATTTATTTAATGAATAAATAATCCTTATCATAAAATATTCATAATGAGAAAATGATATGTATTTTTTAATATTTCCCACAATTAATAAATAAAATAAAATTAAACACCATATGTACAAATGGTATAAAATTTAAAAAATAATCATATAAATCAATCACCAAATTTTATATTTAATATAAATTTAGTTTGTAATGAAAAATGATTATAAGAAAATTAATTTTTTCAATTAAAGGTGAAAAAACTACAATAGAATGTGAGAATTTATAATAACATTACCACTAGGTAATTTTCATGTGAAATAACCAGGGGTGAAAATTTTAAAGGGAAACAAATACCATAGAATTATAATTAATCATTGTATTATATATCAAATGGTTTTCAAAAAAAATTAAATGAAATCTTTTTCAGAATATCCAATATTCCTTGAGGGAATATAAATTGAGATGAAATCCATTAAATCATGCTTTACATTAGTTGAATGTGATTTAACATCTAGTATAATAGTTGCAAGATTTTTCTAAATTTATAATAGAACTATAATCATATTAATAAAAAATATATATGATCCTACTATAACATTTTACCATATGTTTGTTAATAATATTTCATTATTTTAATTTTTTCAATTGTCAATCACCTTGTTTTCTTATTCATTCATTGTTAGGAAAATTTTGGTTCTTATACATATTATAAACTTCCATCAACTTTCTAATAATATAATTATTATAATTAAAATTATTAAATTTCACTTATTATTTTATAATAGATTATGATATATAGTTTTGAAAAATAAAGTATGATATGATGATGGAGATGATTGGTCGTACATACACATGAGTAACGTTTCCATTTTTCAATGATCATAATTGGAAGGAGGTAAATAATATATTATCCCACATTTAAAATAAAAATATATTTAATATCATATTATTTCATTATATGTACATATATATATATATATATATATATATATTTCATGTGGTTTGATGATGAAACGGTTTTCACATCTCTTCGTGAAGGTTGTAATCCACACGTAGATGAATGATTTTATCAGTTTTAGTATAAGAATAAAAAATTTGGATTATACATTAATAATTATAAATTTTTCATTAATATAATAATTTTATAATTTATATCACATATATTTATTAACATTTTATTTATCATTTTCCATGTTACACGTTACTAAAAGGCAATGAACTTCTCTTCGTGAGATGCTAGTTTGTCACACACATGAGAAACATTATCAAATACCCTAAACAATAAAATGTAATAAATTAAAAATTATATAATGACTCATGATGTTCAATAATTTTAAAATATATTTTATATAATTTATAACCCTCATAATACCAAAACATGGTTGATTAAAATGGAAAATAGAATGATGTTATTTTGTGTGGTGGTAGTCTGCAGTACAGACAAATGGTAATTTCATCACCCATTTGATGGGTGTGGAGATAGTTGGTGGCGATAACATTAAAATGAGATAATAGAATTGTAAGGAATATATGGATTTCCTTATTTAATTATATTTTAATAATTATTTATGGGGTATATAATGAAATAAATAATGAATCTCATAGAAGAAAATATCTATTTTCATGTAATATCAATAGGATTAATCCAAAATCAATATTAGTATGGATTTCATCCCAAAATATGTCTTATAGGATGATAATAGGGAATTTAGGAATTGATTTTGGGATGTAATTCTTGACCAAAACGTGATTAATAGTGCTATGTAGAGAGAAGTGGGGTTACCTTTTCTAGGTAAGGTTTGTAGAACACTTGTAATGTTTTGATTAAAATGAATTATAAAAACTTTTTTATGTAAAAACGATCCATTGATGAAATATAGTTTATTATATATTTTATAATGTATAAATATTGAAATATAATCAATTTTATATATGTTTTCATTTTCATTTTATCAATTATATTTTTAGTTTAACCCATGATAAATGCTTTTCTACCATAACCACGATAATTATGTTTTACTAAATAAAAATTTAATTTTGGTAAAAACTTAGTTTTACATTATCATATAATATAAACTATTATGATAAAACATAATTAATCCAATTATCAAATTTGATTAAAATATGTGGAAATATTTAATTTAAATTTAACCCAACTGACGTAATGAGAGTGTAGGATTATAATGGAATAATATTTATAAATATAGAAAGTCTGTATATCCTAATTCAATAAAAAATGAATCCAATTATGTAAATTGGATTAATTTTTTAAAAAATTAACTATTTTTACATTTACAAAAATAAAAAATATCATTTTTTATTTTTTATTATCTAAATTAAAATTTAGTTACCAATTAAAAATTACTATTTAAAATTTATCATCATAAAACGAAATATTGAAGAAAATTTAAAAAATCAGCAAAACTTATTTTCGGTGATATTATTAAAAAAATTGGGTTATTTTTTAAGATTTATTTTATAAAAGTGGAAAAAATAAATTTAACAATATGTACAGAAAGAGAAACAAAACTGTCTTTTATTGAAATAAAAATCTTATGAAAATAATATTTCTTATTTTATATAATTGTCGTTTTATTTAAAATAAATATATAACCATAAATTTTATAAATTTTTTAATACTATTAATACCTTCCAATTTAACAGTTATGTTATAGTGCTATAATTTATTAGAGTTCATGTTTTCATGTTCAATATGATATTGAATAGAAAAACATTACTTAAAAAAATATTTTTTAATTTATCGAGTTATATATATTTTTCAATTAATTGAAGTTCATGAAATAAATGATATAAATTATAATTTTATTAATATAAAATAACTGTGTTTTGTAGGATAAATCCTTTCATAAGTGTGATGTGGGGGTATTTTTTGAATACATATTTATTGGAGTAAAATAAATATCATATTTAAGTCTCGATATCCAAAAACTGAATATTATTAAAGGTAAGATGATGGATTGTTTATAATAAAAACATTAACCATGTTTTATTTTTATTTATTACAACTTGAAAAAAAAATCATTTCACTATTTCTATCCATTATTATTGTGGGTAACATTTATGTAGGTAAAAAATGTTTTATAATCAACAATGAAATGGACCCTATTACATAATTTGAACTCAATCATTCCAAATACCAAATACATTTTATTATATTTAATTTCATAATTCCATATGACATAATAATAACATAATTAATTCAAAAAACAAAATTGTTTTAGAATGAATATATTACTTGTTAAACAAAATTAACATATTCTACAATCTGTCTTGTAATTTTTCCCACGATATTTATTTCTATGTAATTGAAAATGTTTTAATTTTATTATTGTATAACCAATTGAATATAAAATTATGTTCATTAAAATAATTATAAATGTAAAGGGAAAAATATTTCATTATTTATAAAATAATAAAAAATACGTTCCAAGATTTCATTCGTAGGATTCTAAATTAAAACTAATTTTCTAAAATAATAATTTTACATCTTAGATACATCATTACTAAAAAATATTTTATAATTATTTTATTTGCAATTCTTATTTAATTTAAATAACATAAAAAGTGTCTTATTTATAAAAAAATAATTTTTACTATTCAACCTACAAAAAACCTTTTCAGATACCCTAAAAAAAACCTATAAGAATACATATAGGATGAATCCAAAAATATAGTTAATCCTACAAAAGTATATTTTTTTATATTTTTTTTATTAAATATTAAAATATATTATAAAAAAAAATTATAAATAAAATATTTTTTGGGTTATAATTATAAAATTAAGATTCTTAATAACTGTTTAATTATTAATTTGAGGTTATGAAATTATATTTCAAATAATTAGTTGTGTTGATGAATAAAATTTCATAAAATATTTTTTAAATGAATGAAATTTATGAAAATTGTATATTTTTATGAAATTAATTCCAATGTATGCAATTTCTTATTCTCATATTAATTTTAATATTTTCTTCCATATTACATCATATACATTTTGATGAAATTTTATTTTTATAATGAAATATTATACATATTTTTATGATATAAATAATATTTTTTAACAATAATATTATGTTGAAATTGAAAAGATGAAATATTATACACAATGGATTTATACCATTTCAATTTTATTCATATCAGGTATGGTTTATTTTTTATCATGTAATATAATTCATAATAATTGGTATAATTGATATACATATCATATATGAAATGAAATTGTTCCATAATATTTAGAGATATGAAAATCAAAAACTATAAGGTGCGTGTCGTGGGTCATATAAACATGGTAATATAGTTTGTAATGATAATAGCTATTATTAGTGGATAATAAAAACTCTATTAACACACAACCAATATAATAATTTTAAACATTATAATTTTAAACATACACCCAACTTCCTTTGGAAAATGTAAAATAATATAACTCTTCAATATCATCATTATATCCATGAATAATGTTTTCCAATACATAGACATGAAAAAAGTTGGAACTAATTTTATATGGTGTGACATGAGGGAAATAATATAAGAGAATTACATTACAAATATATAGTAATTTATCACAATCCAATGTAAATTTTTCATCTCAAACACCTTTTTTGGTGTCGACCAATCCAACACATCATCAGTCTTCATATGAAAAAATAAAACATGGGCCATTGGGGTCATATTAACCTAGAAATCTTCATCCCAATTCTTGAATTTAATCATCCAGATAACCTTATAAGGATTATTATTTTAAATTATAACTCATATAATCAATAATTACCCGATATTCCACATCGTTTTTGGACAATATACTATTATTTAATTAATAAAAACAACAAAAAACATTACCATGTATGGGTAAGTGATAAAATTCAATAGCCTAGGGAACAATATAGTGTAAATGATCATATTAAACAACACCCCTTTGAAATCATATTGAATATAAAAATTCTAAAATTCTATTATTTATTTATCAACCATGAAAACCCTTTAATTATGATAAATTAAACTAAGGTTAATAATCACGAACCATATTTCTTTCTCTAATTGGGTGCAGTTTAAATTTATTTAATGAAGTGATTTTGATATAGGATATACTATTGTCACTAACTCTGTAATGAAGGATATATAAGAAGTGAATTGCCCCATTATGTTTTCAGAGTGAAAGTGGAAAATGTTGAGAAATGTAAAATCAAACATTAAACCATTGTATAAATTTCAAACTCATATACTTATATAACCTAAATATAATTTTGTCCCTATGCACTAACACTATATAATTTTTATAGTTTAAATAGAGATTATTCTAGTGGAAACAGATCAATAAACAATCCACTAACATCATATAATAAATAACTACATTCATTTAGATTTTCTCCTCTATAAGTTCACACCTATTTATAATTAAGAACATTGTGACTCTTTATTTTATCTATATGTTTGGGGCATCCATGGTGGAAACCATGATATCTTCTACTACCTACCTAATCATATATATAGGATCCATGTGGCTAATGTTTCCAAAAAAGTAACATTTATAAACTATCCATTCATTAAAACTAATCTAGAATCCAAATTCCACTTTTAAATAAGAAAAAAAAACATTTTTCCTACAACCAATTATGTGTTCCACTCTATAATCCCCAGAAAATTGTATCGGAAAACTATTCTCTATGAAATCAAGATATTTTTTAATCCCTATTAATTTAATCCACTAAGAAAATATTGATCACTATATAATTATCTAAAACTCTAGGATTTAATGGAATGTAAAAAAGAAATAGTCCCAACTAGATTTTCTTACTAAAGTGATACCTAAAATATCTATGATCACTGATATCCATCATAATTATATTCCATGGAGTACCTCATTAGGTATATAAATTATATACCACAGTAAAACATTTTTAGGATTCATTATTGTTGGTAAAATATCATTTGAATCTATAAAATCATTAATGGTTTTTATGTTACTCATATTTATCAATACCTTATATCATTACTAGGGTAGAATACCCTCATATTTATTTTATGTCCTCAATGTACATTATTGTTCAACTACACTATAATGAATTCTCATTGTAGGGACCACCACCTGGTTAGCGTTTATCAAGACTATGTTAAAAATATGAGAATTAGACTCTTTAAAATCAAATGGAAATCATGAATATAGAAGATTATAAAACCTAGGAAGAACATATCTCAAAAAATCATGAAAAATAAATAACCAAAAAATTATCCAATTATGTACTCTTGTGATTTTAATTTTCTCTATTTTTAGGAAACAACTATGTAAAAGTTATGTCATATCAACCCCCTATTATAAAATTGTAATTAACAATTACCCCTTCAATCTATAACTGTAATACTTGTTGTGTATCATGTATGAAAAATATTTTTTGATGTAATGAATTTGTTTAGTATGTCAATATAACTGAAGAAAAACAAGTTGTGTGTAGTGGGAAACGAGAGTTTAATTAGATGAACCACTAGTAATTAAGTAAAATATTATATATCTCAAAATATTATCAATAATAAAAATATAAATTTTATATGAGGAATCTATAATCAGTTTATACACAATAAACTATTACTTGTGTAGTTTTTTAATTAATTTATATTCAGATTTCTGTTGAAGATGTATGTTTTTTCCCTCTCTAATCACTTGGTTTCTTAGTAAATTAAAAATGTTATGGTACCCTTAACTAAATTTATATATTCCTATTAAATAGACACTTATATGTTGAATAATTACTATATTCATCCCTCACACTAGAACCTCTCTAATACTATTCGAACAAGATATGACACATGATGTTCCCTCATAGGGAAACATTAAGCGATTTCTGTCACCCAAAAACAACCTCTAATTGTTTATTGGGTGGAAAAAAGTACAACTATGCCTTATCACCCACATGGGTTGTATTAAACTATTAAAAAATACATAAACACCCAATTTTTAAATAGTATGAATAATTAAATCCTTATATATGACAAACGGTGGTACTTTATAAAATTGAATATTTTTAACTATAATGATAATTTATAATTAATACGCATATAAAAAAATTAAAAAAATTACTATTATCATTGTATTTTATTGTATAATCTATAAAAATATGAAAAAATGTAATTAATATCATTTTAACTATCTTATTAGAAGCATAAAATTTACAAACCAATAAATATTTCTATATAGTAGAACCTTAATTTCCAAATCTAACATAATCACCGCTAAATTGTACGTAAGATAAAATAACACCACATATGTTACAATGATCATGATATAGGGATGAGTATATAAATACATAGTATGATTGAAAATCAATATTGGTGAGAATCTAAAATGAAATTTATTCCCTTACAGAGTGAAACCTAATATGATTAATAAATTTATATGTCAAAAACTATCAGGAATGATTATCACAACCCCAAATTTTCACACCAAGATCGAGTTATTAAAACATAAAAATTATATTTTTGGATTTCATACTAATATAGGTCACCAAATTTTACACATCCAAAACATTCAATTTCAAAAAAATGGATCATTATAATTATCTATGATATTTTATGTTTAGGGTTTTAGAGAATTTATGACAACTCTTACTTGAACAAATCCAATGAATTCAAGAGAGTATAATTCCAACTATAACCATCCCTTAATATTCCATATTAGGTCATCAAAAATATTAATAGGAAACCATTATATTCATAATTAATTTAAAATAATAATTGATAACATGGGGTAAATGAAATGTAAGAATACTGAGATTAACTTTTCTGTAAGGGTAAACATAACAATTAATAATGGAATGTCATAAAAAAGAATAAGTAATGAATAATGTTATGAATACATAATCTGAGTTAATGATAAATCATAAATGAAATCATACCAATAAATACATGAATCATCAATAATGAGACATGGAATATGGCCTTAAAAATTAAAGAGTCAATAGAATCAATATTCATTATATATTTGATATAATTATTCTTCAATGTAAATATTATAAACATAAGGAAGGAAGTGATAAAACTTTTTGTTATCAAGGATCATATTCTTCTTAGAACATTTAAATAATCCTTATATAAATTTTACAAATAGAAGAAACTAAATATAAATTTCATATATAGTTCTCTAGATAATGTAATCATCACACAGTAAAGTTGATCAATATCTGCGTACAGAGATCCTTTATGATATATTGGGATCATATAACACTATCTAGGAACACCCATCATAGAATAATTGTATAAGAACCACAAAATGAATAAATTACATAGATAATTCATTATATAATAAAAATATTTAAAACAAAAGTATATATTTTTAGCAAGATTAACATAGGAAATAAATTGGTTCTATATCAATATATTTGAAATAAGACTATCCCATTAAAAGGAATAGTGTATTGTAATAATATAATTAAAACAAGATTATACTAGGGAAATTAAATTGGTTCATCAATAATTTATTTGAAATAGGATTAACCCATATAAACGAAATGGGTTCCACAAAAACCTTATTGATACTTGATTATCCCTTTGAAAAGAAATGAGTTCCTGAAAATCCATTTTGAAACAATAATAATATATCTAGAAAAATGACGAGGTTGGAATCGCTATAAAATATCCCTATAAGAGCATAATTAAAAATAATGGTATTTAAACGTAAAATAATGAGAATAAAAATTAAAATTAAAAAATATTTTACGGGAAAATATCATTTCATTTTAAAATAATATTTTTTATAAAAATAAAATTTTACACATTCTTAAAAAATGTTTTTTAATTAGAAACAACCTCATGAGTATATAATGTATGATTTAAAAATCATTAAAAAGATTTCTTGAGAAAAAGTTACATTATATTTTGAGAAATCTATATTCATATTTTTTGAAAATAATTTTTATTGAAAATATTCCTGAAAAAAAAAGAATTGAAACCTCAACGCAAATAATTGTTATGATGGTGTAAAATTAAATTCATGTTGTATACAATAAGATAATGATTTCATTAACATTCAAAATGAAATAATGACATCAATTGTTTTTATAAAAAAATGAATATTCTTTAAAAATTATTTTGAAATTAGTAGAAAATGTGTAATGTTGTCTTTAATAAATAACTTGATGAATTATAAATAAAATTTAAACATTTTTATAAAATATGGTTTTCGGAAAAAAATCAACCAAAGAGTTCAATAAAAAAAATTATAAATTAAATATTGTTTTAATTATATCAAGTACCTAAAAGTATAATATTAATATTATTACAAGAAAATATCATGAATTAATAGATTAGAGGAAAACTCATTGAATTATTGATATTTTGAACCAATATTTTGTACAGTGGTGTATTAATTAAAAACGATATCTATAAAAATTGAGATTGAAATAAAAAATAATTACAACATCAGTAGCTTCTAATCATAATCACCATGAATAAATAATATAAAATAAAACATCCAATATAACAATGATAAATAAATTCTTGATAATACATGTCAATGGGACTTCTTATACACCTCATTAAATATTATAAGTAACAATTGACTCAAAAAAATGGAAATTGACACCAAAATACTATACAAAAATCCCATCGTTGAATTGGATATTAATAAATGAATTTATTATGGCTATCAAAATTAAATACACATAAAAAAATATAAATAAATCATATTGTAATAAACTTTCAGGAAAATATAATAATAACATGACATGATCAATAAAGATAATTTTAACACTATAAATGAAAATTGAGTTACAAAATACATTACCTTTCACTTCCTTTTCATTGAATATTTTTTAACCACACCAATAATGGGTTTAATTATGTTATTAATTTATTAATGAACCATGGTAATATATATATATATATATCATATATTTTCTGTTTAATACATCATAACATCCATTCATTAATAATCATTCATTATTTTCATTATTACAGGTGTTGGTCGACTTGATTTGTAATTTCAGATATGCTATGATTGTTTTTTTATTGTGAATATAATATAGTCCTATAATATCCATAAATATAATTATGAAATAATTATAATATTTATAAATTAATTATAATTTTATGACTAATAATTAATGATGTTCTTGAGAAAATATATATGTTATGATCATGGGGATGGAAAGATATAAGTATTACTATAAAAACATATCAATTTATCAATGATCATTATCAAAAATATTTATGAAATATTTATTCATTAAATAATGATATTAATAGATTATATATCATATTATTTCATTTTATATACTTATATATATCATCCATGTGGTTTGTAGATGAAAAAAGAGATTCACATAGCCTCATGAAGGTGGTAGTCCACATATACAAGAATGATGATATCATCTTCTAGTGACTGAAAATGTAAGAATAAAAATTGATATATTATAATTTTCATAATGATGAATATTTAATAAATATAATAAATAATTCATTTATATCATATATTTATTTATTAATTTTTTCCTTATTGTTTTCCAGGTAAAGAAATGGTGAAAATTAATCACACCAATTCATTAGACGGTAGTCCACTATAATCAATAACGATTTGTTTTGTATTCCATGAGGAATGGATGGTAAAAAAAAGTAAATTTTAGTTAAAATGACTATAGAGGTATTATTATGTTATAATTATCATATGAAAACATTATTTCAATTATCACACACAACCATGAATGGTGGTAATGTGTAAACATATAACATTTGTTCTCCAGGTGGTAGTTCTCCATACAAAAGAATGATAATTTCATATCCCAATTCAGGGAAGTGGATATAGTTATAGGTAATTATTTTTTGTAAAAAATTAATAGTAAATGGAATGTTCTTGTTAAATTATACTATAATGTTTTAAAATGCATTAATGGATGAAATGGAATAAATAAAATAAAATTTATCGTTATATAACATTATAATATTATCAGGAAACTGCATTTGGTTGTCATCAAAAACACCGCAAATTGTATTTAAAAAATAATAATTCTTGTACAATGAGAGGATGTAATTTGGGAATTTATTTTGATACGTATTTTATAATCATATAGGGTTTGATGGTGTGAAGTTGATTAGATATGGGGTTTCCAATTGTATGTGAGGTTGGTGACAGACTTATAATTTTTTAGTATGAATGAATTAGTCCTATATTTTTTCTTATCATAAGGATATCATAAAAATATTTTATTTATAATGGAATTTATAGAGGTATAAAAATGGGAAAAATATACTATAGGTACAAAATCATCATTTTAACTCTTTTAATTTCACATTATCCTCCAAGAATACAAATTTATACATTAACCATGTTTATTAATTTATACTATTATAAATATTCATTTTAATAAAAAAAAATTTTAAATAATTACCTAACATATATCATTTTGATTCAAAATACTGAATCCATTATTTTAAATTCAAGTCATATATTAAAAAAAACTATAATACAAAAACAATCTCGCAAATGCGTTAAGAAAGCCGGTTTTTAGATATAATATTATCAAATGATTACAATGATTTTATATCCATTTAAAAAATAAAAAACATTAAAATAAATTAATTTTAAAATATATATATAAAAAATAAAAAAAATTAATTTGAAAAATATTTATATAATAACATTTTTGAATAATTATTTAAAAAGATGAAATTTTTATTTAAAGTTGAGTAATTTTAAAAATTTATATGAAAATTAATCTTTTCAAAAAAAATTCAATAAATCATCCTAATATAATTTTTAAATGATGATTTAAAATATATTTTTTAAAATTTAATAATATAATTTTTTTAGAATTTTTTTAATTAAACCTATAAATTCAATAAAAATGTGTTCTTTCAAGATGTGTACTTCTTTGTAACATAAGATGATTTTATATTAACTATATGTATAATCATAATCATTTTATTAATATAAATGAAAATATACTGATATTTAATATAAATATTTAATTAAAAACTATAAAGACCAAGAAATTTCAAGGGAATTTTTTTTCTAATTTTGTTTGGAATTTTAAGTGTCTGTGGATTCTAAAGGCACTTTATTCTGAGGCCCGGTGTGCCCAGAATCAATTTTTGAAGTTTAGCTCAAGTACGTTCAGTAAAAGAACGAACGTGTTTTTCTATCTTTTGAACCGGTGCTCAGAATTGAATTCTGAGGGCACCATTGATCTCGCAGCGCGGGTTTTCTCTTAAGAAGACTTTCACCTCGACGGAAGATGATCGGGTATGAATGTTAGTTTTTGGTGTTTTACGTGGGATAATAAAATAAAATAAGTGAACATTTTTTTTATTTTGTTAAACACATGTCTTTCGGATATAGTGGTTAGAAGCTCCACTTGGGATTTGGTGGTGGGACCGCTACACCCTAACCCCCAATGAGGGTTAATGGTTGTGGGGCCCACTGAGATCCAACCTCTCATGTGAGGTTGATTGTGGTGGAAACCAAACGAGGCCTCCCATTAATGGGAGGGGAATCATAACTACTTGAATCCCCCTCATTTATGAGGTAGAGCCACTAGGATTTAAATCCCCACCTTAATTGAAGAGGATGAAACCTCCCTTTTCAATGAGGGGACCACCCAAGCAATAACCACCCCCTTCCTTTTTGTGGTTAATTAATGGTGGGACCCACCAGAAAATATCCTCCCTTTGGATGATATTCTTCTGTGGGGACCACCTAGGCCAATAACCGCCTTTTGAATTCCTCCCCATTTTAATGTGATGCTGCATCGGATTAATTGGGTGGATCCCTCTGTCATAAATCCTCCATTTATGACTTGCGGGCCAATGATGAACCCTCCCACTCCTATATAATGGAGGATTGGGGAAGGAGTTCTGGAAGACTTCTTCAAGCGGCAGAATGCTAGCAGTGAAGCACGACACCCAGCACATGGAGAGTTTTCCTCTACCTCCAGCGAAGAAAGAAGAACAAAGAACGCCAATGCCACCCTCGACACCTTCTTTCCCGATGTTGACGGAATGACGCCTGTCTTCCGCGACGCCCATCTCCTGCGACTCGCCCGCATTTAACGCTTTTTTACTAGGTAGGGGTTGTTATGTTCATGTTTTAAAATCGTGCATCATCGATATTGAATTCTTGAGTTTCGTTTTTTACCACATGATACCATCTTCATGAGGAAGGGCTTAGACCACATGAACACGGTTGACCCTTCCCCTCTCGTTTGTTTTATTTGGATGATGGAGGCGGACTGCGAAAAACCAGCCGGTGTCGGGCCGACCACAAGCAGATCGTTATCGCATGATTGTCGGGTCACCACAAAGGGGTGGCACCATTGTGCCACGTGGAGTAGAGTCGTATTGCGGCCAGAACGTGACGAGGCGGAGGGGCGTGACGCGGTCGTGCCCCTCCGGTTGAACAAAGCTGCGGCCTAAGGGCATGGAGGATCTGGAAGGGTGGCCCACTGTTCTGGCCACCGATGGCATCAAGATGCGGAACCTGATGGGGGGGGGGGGTCTCGTGGTTCCCAAGGGGCCAGCCATCATGGCCGGCCATTTCGTAAAACCAGGGGGGGTGTAACCCCCCGCTCTGCGCAATGCTCGGCCGCGATGGCCGAGCCGAAACCGGCCGCCAGGCTGGGTGAGGCCGCGCCAGCCAGGCCGCACCGCACCCAACCAGGCCGACCCCGGACCCGAGTCTGTTCGTCCCGGTTCGTGCCCACCCAAGGGGTGTTGAGCTGGGTCGGACCGGGCCCAAACCCCCTATTTTTGGACCGCTTTCGGTTAAACGGACATATCATGAGATATTGACCTCTGATCGATTCAAATTTAGTTGCATATGATTCCTTGGATCGAGACAGTCATTTCAGTATATTACACTCATGGTTTCAGCGATGTTTTCATATGGACGGGTTGGATCGTACTTGAAACCAACTAGGGCCTCAGAGTGGAAATGCTTATAACCTGGCGATCGGACGTCCAATTGATGTGTCGTCGACTACTTTGGATTTCTATTGATGAGGAAATTCTTTTGAAATACTCCACTTGAGGTTTGGGTACTATTGAGATATAGTCGGTTTGGTTCGTACACGAAAACAACCGGGCCCCCGGGACAAAGATGCTAATATCCCACAGACCGGGCGTCCGATTGACGCGTCGTCTGTTGAGTTGAGATCCCTATGACATGGAGCATAATTGTGATACTACTTTAGGGTACTTCGGGACACATGGAGTTTCAAACAGTGGAATGTGGAGCGGATCCTCCCGGAGACCAGCATACAGAGAACGGTGACCTTGTAGCTGGCTAAGACCAGATAACTGCTTGTACGATTCCATTTAGAGTCACTTGTAGAGCCCAGTGGGGAGAACTAATTTGTGAGGTGGCAGACCCATAGCGGAGGAGCAATAATTTGTGAGGTGGCAGACCTGAGGTACTCAACAGGTTGGGTACCATAGTAGGCTATCAGGGGGAGCACTACTTTGTGAGGTGGCAGACCCATGGTGGAGGGGAGCTACATTGTGAGGTGGCATCCCCATGGCGGAGGAGCACCACTTTGTGAGGTCGTAGACCCGTTTTACTCAACAGGAATAGTAACTCAGTAGTATAAGGTTAGTGAGTGGCACCTTGGAGTCATGGTAGTACAACTGCGCTCGATGGAGGAGGAGTTCCCCAATAGCCGTGTTTTCGTCATCGTGAATAAAAATCCTGGTTTGAGCTGAGTCAATAACCTTTGTGTTTAACTCATGATTGATATGGGTTACTTGATAACTTATGTATATGTGTGGTAATATACCTAAGTAATGTTTGTCTGTTGAGATCATTCTTTGTGGTTTATCCTTGTTGGTTTTAGTGAGACCTTGAGGGTATTAGGGTCCCTACTGAGTATCGTTATACTCACCCCTACATGGGCTATGCCCACACCTCATTGTGTTGGATGCAGAAGACAGATATAATTGATCGTGGTTGAGGCTCGTAGTTCTAGACGGTATCCGAAGGTGGACTTCACAACGAGACAGTACCCGGATGTAGACATCATGACGAGACGGTACCCGGAGGTGACAGATGGAAGTGGAGAGATGAGGTGGCCATCTGTACCTACCCATCAGGTAGGAACTCCGGAGGATTATCTAGGATCAGATCAACACCTTATTGGTGTTTTGTCTTTTCCTTGTACTATACTATTTTGCTTCTATTCTGGCCCTTTTTTACTTTCAGGACATTTGTTAGACTGCTTTCTTAGTGTTTGCTTCTTTATGTACTCTGGTTGTGTGTGTTAACATTTCATAAAAGAAACGCCTTCCCTTTTTATCCGGATTTACCACTTTTGTGCTAGTTGCCATCCCCTGTCCTCTGGATGAAGGGATTGGGGTAGTCCCGGAACGGGCCCCGAGGATGAGTCATGAAAAATTGGTATCAGAGGAGTTGGTTCTACCATATAACATAGAAATATGATATTTTCTTTCTATGAAGCAATAGTGTTAAGGGTACTAAGTGTGGTTTTCAGTTCAGGGAGTCTAGTGTTGGTGTGGAGGCCGACTAATCCATACACTAGGACCATGTCACTTGATTTCTGAATCAGTGCACGAAAACATTGATTGCGTGTGTGTTTTCAAAAGTTTCTTTTGAATCAGCTCAAACCAGGTCAGCTCACCAGGTCTAGTCTGTTGATCATGTCGCATCTGTTCTTTCTGGATGCCTCCCTATGGACGACCAGATAGAGCCCCGAGAGTTGTATGTTCTGAGATCCCTCCATGCGACGAGGCCACCCTACATGGCCCTCTTTCAGATTTGGCACCAACGGAGGCACCAGCGGTACTACCACCCATTGGGCCACCGATGCTACTAGCCCCAACAGCAAGCGATGCATGCCGCTTGAGCACGCTACACGAGTTCCAGCACTACAGGCCACCCAGGTTCCGGGGAGAGATGGATCCACGGGTAGCTGAGGATTGGCTAGAGGATGTGGAGAGAGTCTTTTTACTAGTAGGGAAACCTGCCAACTTCATGGTGATCCTTTCTGCTAGCCTCCAACAGGCAGCAGCATGCAGGTGGAGGAGCTCGATGCTCCAGATGCACAACGAGGAGACACTCCTATGGGAAGAATTTGAGAGCCTGTTCTGGGAGGAGTTTGTATCATCCACCCTTCAAGCGGTGCGAATATAGGAGCTACTACATCTGTAGAAGGGCAACATGATAGTGGCATAGTACTCAGCGAGGTTCACAGACCTCTCACACTACTCCACAAACATGGTATGGGACCCATTCTTCCAGGCCCGGACCTTCGAGCAGGGGATCATGCGAGAGATTAGGGCTTCAGTTGTCTCCAACAACATCCCGATGCAGATAGGGGTGTTGGAGAAATCCCTCTTAGTAAAGAGTTTCCTTACTGATCATTCTCCTGCAGAAAGACCCACTACTAGCCGGAATGCAGCAAAGTCTTCTGTCGCTGGAAGTAGACAGACGATGTAGGGGTCTAAGAGGGCCAGACCTACAGGTGGTCGACCACACTACTCAGGATCAGTAGTGTGTGTAACCAAGGGTAGAGACAGAGCCAGACCTACCATGCTATGTTACACATGCGGCGGACAAGGTCACATGGCTCATGACTGTCCGAGCCACCGCTCGGATGATCAGAAGATAGAAGAAGGACCTCCCATGGAGAGGCAGTGGTTCGATCAAGGCAGACTGCATGGATCAGGAGACATATGAAGGGTAGCTGGTCGTGCAACTGGTGGTGGAAGATTCTTTGAGGTGTTGCCACCACCACCACCGGGAGTTCCACCCCGACCACATGGATTAGGTGGATATGGGAGATCATAGCTTCAGGTAGTTGAAGCATACGACTATGGAGATTCAAAAGCAGGTAGACATGAGTGGAACTAGTTCCAGGCATGGAGGCCTTTGTCTTTGGTGCTTCTAGTTTCCATGTTATCATTGTTGAATTCGCTTTGTGTCTTTGTACTTAGAGTTTTATTAATAAAAGACACTTATCCTTGTGATGTTTACTTTCATATCCTTTTTTATGGTTGATACTAAGAGGTTCCGGTTAAAACTGTTTACATGACCCTCACTTGTGAGATTCCTATTGGAGGAGACCTAGTAACCACACACTGATGCCGACAGTGTGACTCGACCCATTGAGATGAGAGTAATGGTTGGATCTCTTGGTAGTAGCGTCGAGGCCTTACGACATCGTCTATGGAATGAAATAGTGTCATTCTTGTCCGGATTTAATGTATTAGGCAAAGAACATGGTTTATCCTAGGGATGAGACTAGATTTCTCTTTTCGGTAGTGGAGAAATCTCATTATATCTTTGGTATAACGTAGATGAAGAAGGGTGGATAAGAGTTCTTGCAATTGTCAAGTCTCAACCATTGTTCATTAAGCGAACGGTTTACGGTTCTCTCCAACTCAATAGTCTCAGGTGTGTCTTCACTCAGAAGGACATGAACTTGAGACATCAGTGATAACTTGAATTAATCTAGGATTATGTCTTCAAGATAATTTATATTCCTAGTTAGGGGAACGTTGTAGAAGATGCTCTTAGTAGGAGATCGGGAAATCAGTAGATAGGAGTGGCGAGACAAAAACTAGACAAGTTTCAGATATCCTTTTTGATAGTGATGGAGTCAGCATGTGTAGAACAAGAGATGTTTTAGGCTACTACGGAGAAGGTGTAGATCATCCAGGATCGGATGGAGACTGCACAGAGCAGACAGAAGTTCTATGTTGATAGGAGGAGAGACCATTGCAGTTCGAGGGTGGCAACCACGTCTTCTTACGGGTCTCACCTTGATGGGGTCTAGGGTGTTATGGATGGGGCAACAAGTTATCTTTGTGTTTCATCTGGACTTTCCAGGTCCTCAGCAGAGTGGACGAGGTGGCTTACCGCCTGGACTTTCCACCTCAAATTCACCAGGTTCACGACATTATCCACATATCTTTGCAGAGGGGATGTGTGCATGACTTATCCGTAATCATCGTCCACGAGAAGATGGACATCAATGACAGCGCGACCTTCACATGGTTCCAATAAGGGTTGAGAATCGACAGGAGTGAGTCCTACGTGGACGATCGATTCCTCTTGTGAGCTTTTGTTGGCAGCACGAGATCCCCCAGAAGAGCACACAGGAGCGGGAGGATGAGATGTATGCTCGGTACCTCATTTAGTTTCCCTAGTTTGTGTTATAGATTTATGGGGATGTAAATCCCTGAGGCGGGATTAATATAAACCCCCAAAAATTTCAAGGGAATTTTTTTTTATAAATTTCTTTGTGATTTTACGAGCCTGTGTCTTCTGACGGCACTTGATTCCGAGACCCGGTGTGCACAGAATCAATTTAAGAAGGTTTTCTCCGGTACTTTCAGTAAACAAACGAATGATTTTTTCTGTCTTTTGAACCTGTTCTCGGAATTGAAATCTGAGGGCACCGTTGAACTCGCAACGCAGGTTTTCACTTCAGAAGTATTTCACCTCGATGATAGATGATTGGGTATGAAACTTGGTTTTGGGGGTTTTACATGGGTTAATAAAATAAAATAAGTTAACAATTTATTTTATTTTTTTAAACACATGTGGTGAGGATAAAGTTGTTAGAAGCTCCACATGGGAGTTAGTGGTGGGACCGCGACACCCTAACCCCCCATGAGAGGTTATGTTTGTGGGGCGCACCGAGATCCAAACTCTCATGTGAGGTTGATTGAGGGGGAAACCATATGAGGCCTCCCATTAATGGGAGGGGAATCACAACTCCTTGACTCACCTTAATTTATTATGGACAACCTCTAGGTTTTTAATCCCCCTCCTACTTGAGGAGGATGAAACCTCCCTTTTTAATGAGGTGACCACCCAAGCATTAACCACCCCCTTCCTTTTTGTGGTTAATTAATGGTGGGGCCCGCCACGAAATATTCTCCCTTTGGAGGATATTCTTCTGTGGAGACCACCCAGGCCAATAACCCCCTATTGACTTCCTCCCCATTTTAATGTGCCACCGCAGCGTATTAATTGTGTGAAGCCCTCTTTCATAAATCCCCCATTTATGACTTGCATGCCAGCGATGAACCCTCCCACTCCTATATAAAGAGGGATAGATGAAGGAGTTCGGGACGACTTCTTCAAGTGGCAGAACGCTAGCAGCGAAGCACGACATCCATAACATGGAGAGATTTCCTCCTCCTCCAACGAAGAACGAAGAACGAAGAACGCTGATGCCACCCTCGACTCCTTCCTTCCTGACATTGACGGAAAGAAGCATGTATTCCGCGACGACCGTCTCCCATGACTCGCCATCGTTTAACGCCGTTTTAAGAGGTAGGGGTTGTTATGTTCATGTTTTAAAACTTCTCATCTTCATTCTTCAATTCTTGAGTTTCGTTTGGCCACATGATGCCACCTTGACGAGGAAGGGCTCGGACCGCACGAACACGGTCCGACCCTTCCCCTCTCGTTTGTTGTTTGTGGACGATGGAGGCGGACTGTGAAGAACCGGTCGGCATCGGGCCGACCAAAAGCAGATCGTTAGCGCATGATTGACGGGTCATTGTAAAGGAGAGACATCGTCGTGCCACGTGGAGTAGAGCTGGACCACGGCCGGAACAGACCGCCGCGGAGGTGGAGGCGTGCGGCGCTGTCGCGCCGCACCTGAGCTATAAGGGCCGCAGCCGCGGTGGGCCGCGGTGCCGTCGCACTGCGCTGGTTAAACAAAGCTGAGGCCTAAGGCTAGGCCAGATCTGGATGGGCGGCTGGCAGTGCCGGCTGCTGGTGCCATCAAGGGGAGGGAACCGGGGGGTCCCACAGTTCCAAAAGGGCCAACCATCATGGCTGACCGTTTTGTGAAACCAAGGGGGGTGTAACCCCCTCCTCCGAAAAACGCTCGGCCACGCTGGCCGAGACGCAACTGGCCCCTGAGATGGGCCATGTTATCCGAGCTGGACCCAGACCCATGTCTGGTCAACCAGGTTCGGGTCGTCCCAGGGGGTGCTGAGTCGGGTCAGACCGGGCCCAGACCCCCTATTTTAAGACCATTTTCGTTTACACGGCCATATCATGAGCTACGGACCTCCGATTGACGCACTGTCAGTTGCGTAGGATTCATGGGATCGAGACAGTAATTTCAGTATATTACACTCAAGGTTTAGGAGAAGTTTGGGTATGGACGGGTTGGTTCAAACATCAAACTATTCAGGCCCTTAGATCGGAAACACTTATAACCTGAGGACCAGATGTACGATTGATGATTTGTCCACTAAGTTGGATTACATTTGATGAGAAGATTCATTTGGCCTAATCCACATGATGTTTGGGTACTATTTAGTTACAGTCGGGCTGGTTCGTACATGAAACCAACTGGGCCCCCAGGACAAAGAGAGTAATAACTCACAGACTTGGCGTCCAATTGACATGCCGTCTGTTGCGTTGAGATCCCTATGACATGGCAGATCATTGTGATACTTCTTCCTGGGACTTCTTGACACCTGGAGTGTCGACCAGTGGCTCGTGGAGAAGATTCTCTTGGAGACGACATACGGAGTATGGTGACCTTGTAGCTGTATGAAACCTGATGACTGCTTGTAAGATTCGATTCGGAGTGACCTGTATAGCCTAGTTGGGAGCACTACATTTTGAGGTGGTAGACCCATTTCGGAGCAGCACTACATTGTGAAGTGGTAGAGCGGTGGTACTCGACAGGAGGGGTACCAATATAGGCTGTGAGGTGGAGCACTACATTGTGAGGTGGCAGACCCATGGAGGAGGACCACTACTTTGTGAGGTGGCAGACATGCGGTACTCAACAGGAGGAGTACCTCCGCAGTCTAAGGTTAGTGAGTGGAACCTCAGCGTCATTGCTAGACTATTGCGCTCGACAGAGGAGTTATCCAACATCCTTGTTTTCCTCATCGGGAAAAAAAATCCTGGTTTGAGCTGATTCAATTACCTTTATGTTTACCTCATGATTGAGATGTGTTACGTGAAAACATAGGTATATGTATAGGCTTATACCTAAGTAAAGGTTATCTGTTTAGATATTTCATTGTGGTTTATCCTTGTTAATTTTAGTGAGACCTTGAGGGTCTCGGTGTCCCTACTGAGTGTCGTTATACTCACCCCTGCACGGGCTATGCAGGCACCTCGTTGTGTTGGATGCAGACGACGAACAACATTGATCGTGGTTGAGGCTCGTAGAGGTGGACAGTACCCTGAGGTGGACTTCATGATTAGAAGGTACCCAGAGGTTGACTTCACGATGAGATGGTACCCAGAGGTGATAGACTGGCGTGGAGAGATGAGGTGGCCATCTGTACCTACCCATCAGGTAGGAACTCCGGAGGACGATCTCGGAGCAGCTCGACACCGTCCTATTATTTTATATTTTCCTTGTACTTTACTATTGGTCTCGTATTCCAGATCTTTTGTACATTCATCACACTTTTATACTGGTTACTTAGTGTTTTCATTCGTTTGTACTCTAGTTGTGTGTGGTTACGTTTCATAAAGGCATTTCCTTCCATTTTTATCGGGATTTATGCCTTTGGTACTAGTCGCCAGCCCATGGCCTATGGAAGGCGGGCTTGCAGTAGTCACGGTAAGGACCCTGAGGACGGGTCGTGACAAAAATGTAATAATTATGGGTCATTTTAATCAATTATACTGGGTAATCATTATGCACTTTTAAATAATTTTATGAAAACCCCATTTTCCAACCAAAAAATTTAATTACACAACAATAAAATATAATAATTATTTAAATGTAATTTATTTTATAAAATATATATATATATAGTACTTCTGTTACATGAAATAATATTCAAAACCTAATATTGATTTTAAATTAAATAATTAATTGAAATGAAATTCAATTTTTACAAAAAAATTTATTTTTTATCTAATCAATTAAAATCAATATATTATGAATAATCCAAAAAATTAATTATATAAAAATATGAATATTATTAATTGAAAATAAATTATACAATAAATTTTATAAATGATCCAAATATTGATTATATTTTTTAGTTCTCATCCTTATTGCATTACTTAATCTTTACATTTATTCAAGAACTGACATCCTTTCACATTGAGAATCATTTCATGTGAAAATATTTATATAATTACGCTAAAATACATACATAAAATTCCAAATTTATATAAAAATAATATCATAAAATAGTTTCCCTTTATTCCAAAATATAAAACATTTCAAATAGAACATTTTTTTTGAAAAATCATCATATCATTTAACTAGGCTTCATTAATTTCCTTACAAATCCTTATAACATAAGAAATAAATTAAATACAAGGAATGATCACAAAAATATCAGTAATGGATATAACAAGAAGGAAATAATTCAATAGTCCATAAATACTTGTATACGTATGAAATAACTTAAAAAAAACATACATGTCTCCCATATATACATATACTATGAAACATAATATTTGAACAAGATTTTCACAAAACATAATGAACATAAATAGAACCATAAAGATATCTTGGGGCATTAATTACATAATATTGTAACATTCTCAGTTACATTATTATATTTTTCCCTCTTGGAAACCATACAATGTAACCCCCACAACAAACTTATTGTGTATCCATCGCATTTACACATGGAGTAACCATATAGCTGACCGCCAACAAACACATACCAAATGAACTGGATGGAGATATATGTCCCACCATTAATCATAATTAATGCTCCAGAACATGAACATAATATTACATCATTAATAATTTCATAAAAAACATTTCTTTTGAATTTTATAAAATAAAATTTTAGAAGATGGTTTTAAAAGAAAATCCCCTTAAAGAAATCATATAATTGAATTGAGACATAATATAGTTGATTAAATATGTATACAAATTATAAATAGACATAAATAAAAATAATATTAACAAAATTAACCACAAAAACATTTTTAATACTAGATAATTGATGATATAGATGGTTAACCCAATGAATATAAATGTGGTTAGGAATTCATTTACAGCGGGTTATTCATAATAAAATTATGCATAAAACTATTTAAAATTGATAAAATAGTGTTATTAATATCTTATAGAAACATATTCATGTTTATAAAACTTTATATAATCATTTTATAACATCATTTCATAGTTTAATTATTAGTAATATATTCCTTCCATTATTTCTTGTGCGTTCTTTTCAGGAATTCCATGGTCCGTTTGTATTTGATTTTTTGTCGAATGGAAATGAAATTATAATAGTAAAATGAAATAGTAAACAAATTCTTCCATAATATTAAATTATTCCATAAATCATTTTGGTTATATGGTATGAGGATGAATCATTTAATAAATCTTTAGTGATATCATTTTAGATCCTTTTTGAAGTTCTATGATAATCACAAAATAGTTTCATTATATATCATTATATTATGTTTATATATTATTTCTATAATAAGTGAGAAAATATCTCATAAAATCAAAAATAATTTTCAATGATGAAAATGGTTTTTTGACAATATTTGAAGAATGAAATAGAAATTGGAAACACATGATCCATGATTTTGGTAAATTGGCACATCACGGATGGTTTTCATTTATTTTTGGAATGAGAAGAATGGGAGGGGAAGAATGATGATGAATTTTTTTCCATAAACATGATAAAATTCGGAATATGTAAAATTTTGGTTGTTTAATTCATCTTGGATATGGATAGGGGAAGAGAATATAAGAAAAAGAAAAGGAATTGAAATGGATACACAAGAAAATGAAATAAGATTTTACCCTCTTGATCTCTTCTCATTCAGATCCTCCAAAAGGCCATTACTTTTGGGATTTTAGTGAGTCCTGGTTTTCATGTACACATGGAAGAGACTTGGGTAGAGGATTGGGAGGAACATATATAATGCACAAAGATTGAGAGTGTGAGAGGAAGAGGGATAGTGAGGGTGGTATTTATAATGGTAGTGGGGGTTTTTTAATTAATATCAAAGGACACCTCATTAGTGGAATTTGAAAAACCACGGTATTACCAATGGATTTTTACCATGGTTTTGGATAACTGGGACACCTCATATAATATTTTAATCCTCGAGAGTCAACCAGAATTATTACATCATTATTATATCATTATGATGTAATTAAACATCTAAAAACATAAAACTCTATTATTTAGTATTCATTGAAAGTTAAAATATCTCAGAAAAATCCCATAAACCACCCTTACCATTTGTCTACATGAAGAAATAAAAAATGAACTATTTTTTTACTATTTTTCTAAATATGAATACATTAGTTTTTAACTATTAATATTTTATTCATAAAATTGAAATTTTAAAACTATAACTGATTTTATATTACATAGAATAATTCATAAAGATCGTATTAGATTTCAATGTAATATAAATAAAATAAAAATATGATTTACTATTCATAAAGGTCATATTAATATTCATATTACTATTTATAAGGGTATATTAATATTCACTAAAAATAATTGTTTCTATCAAACTCCAAATAACATAACGATCAAAACTGTACATGACTCTTTTTGGAAATTCAAATCATTAAAGCCAAAAAATTATGTTTAATGGTTATTTTATAACAATATACTTAAAAAAGTGTTTTTTAAAAGAGTCGCTATTTTATTGCTTTCACTTTATTTTTTTCAAAACCATGGTGTGTTACATTCTCCCCACTTTGTAGAAATTGTGTCATCACAATTTTATTTTTTTACTAAAAATATAAGGGTACCTTTACCTCATATAATTTTCATATTCCCATGTTTCTTTTTCAACCATGTGCTTTTTCCAAAAAAAAAACCCTTAACTGATGGATTAACTTATTCTGAAAAACATTTTCTCTTTGATGATGAATCTGAATACGTTTATATTCATAAGAAAGGTTCTCTTCCTCCTGAACTTCTTTTGGGATTAGGAAATGAGATAAATTTTTCACATAATTTCTCAGCATTGAAACAAGAAAAACATTATGTACCTGAGATAAACATCGACGAAAATCTACACAGTAAACGAATTGTGTAACGACCTGGGTAGTTATAGAATAATAATTTCTGGTATCTAAAATTATTTATGAATAAGATATTAATTTTATGTTAAAGAGGACACATTTTTCAATATCCTACTCAACGCACAACAACCAGTTTCTTTCAAGTCTTATGTTGCACACAACTATGAGTTATTCCAAAAAATATTATAATAAAAATATTTTTTATATGGTAGTTAACTCATAGTCATTTTATTATTGGGAATGAACATAACTGACTATAATATGATCAAACTTGATTTTTTAAATGATTTTATATTTATCAAATAAATTTTAGAGTCTTAAAATAAGAATGAATTCGATTTGAAGCATGAAATACTCTAATGTACATTAAAAGGTCGATTTACGACCTTTTAAGGAAAACCGTTTTTAAATCTAGTTATTTTAACTTTTATATGTTCCATTTGAAAAAATAACCTTCTTCATTAGAATCGGGATATCAAAATTTACTTTGGGTAAATTTTTTGTATATCTCTAATAAGGTTCATTTTTAATGAATAGTGAAAAATAATACATTTTACGTCAAAACTGTCTTTTCATCTAATTTATTTATATGATTAGTTTATATTTTAATTAGTATTAAAGTGTAGTTATATTTCTTTGTTACCATTTAATCCAATGTTAGTAATTTGATATAATTTCACTATTTAATTAGACATAAACACATGTCAATCTTTTGATAGTTATTATTTATTTAAAACACGCTTTTTGGTTTTGACAACGGGAATCAATTTTAAATTATTTTCTATAACTTTTTTGTTTTATATTTTGTAAAATGTATTCCATATTTGGAATCAGGAGTCTAAATTTTATAAATAGGCTACTTTTACATTTTTGATATTATGAATAGTAACTTCAGTAACTATTTTATTTACCATGGTTAACGGTTAAATATAGTAATACCAATTCAAAAAATAATATTATAAGAATATTAAATTACCATTACACATGTCCTAACCCTATTGGATGAGATATTTCTGACCATGGTAATCCTTGGGACGCTTTTTTGACCCCATGGATTCTCTTGGATGTCAAAATGAAATTTAATTACATTAAATTTAAAGTTATGTAAAATATAACCTAATCATGTATCTTTTAGTAAAGAAATTTCTATATGGGGTTATATAAGTTACCCCTCCTACAATAAATATTCATTGGGAATTTTAATATATTTCCAATATAATGGTATTTTATTTATAATTTTTAGACATCGTATAACTAAATTTACTAATGACACAATAATGATGTAGTGATGTAATTTTTAATGAATGATTTAAAAAATGAGTTAATAAATATTAATATAAATTAATTTTGAAACTATTTATGCCATACAATAATTATATGTATGATTATGGGTTTTATATTCGAATTAATGAAGTTTATTATAATTAATCAAGTTGTTTTGATTTTTTAAAAAGTCCTGATATGAGTAGTATAAAAATTGACATCAATGAGTTTTTAAATCAATTAATATTTTATAAATTTATATAATGGACCTAAAATATATGATTTTTTAAAATGAATTAATAATTTTTAGAATGTCAATTATGAAAAAATTGATATTATATTGGTATTTTATACTAAATATGTTAATCATATAGTATGAATATAAAAGCAGACTTGGTAAAAGTTAAGTTAGTTAACTAAAGGTTAAATCTAAAAGATAAGGTAATATTTTGCGACATAAAATTTTCCAAAACCCATTATATGAGATTATTTTGAACCATTATAATCTTATTATCTGAATATATAACTTTTTTTGTAATTAAAATTCGAAAATCATTTAATAATAAAATAATAATTTCAAACATTCTTAAAGATCCCCTCCTCCATCTCATAAAAGGATACTTTCTATAACCCATTACTCACATGCCTCAAGCATCTTGTCTCATCCAAAATCACCTCCAATAATCTCCATGCATCTCTATCTTCCACCTAGATTCCCTAAATTGGGCATAAGAAAATAGAAGAACACCTTTTAGCTTAAATCAAATGGAGTTACCATAACTGAGGTAGTGTCTTTTAACAAAATTCTTTCATTTATTTTCCTCACCAAACCCCCAAAACACTATTTATCAATTATTTTATAACATCAATAGTATATTAAATATTCTAGGTGGATTTCATGATAATTATTTTAACTACGCTTACAGACATCTTTGTCTAATGGGTATAGAACATACAATTTCTGTGGACGAGAAACTACTACCTCACGAAAGGATGTTAGTTAAATCTTCACCTACAACCTCTTATTGTTTACATTATTATGTAAATGTAATTGTATTTGATATATATGATATTTATTTTAGCTTTATGATTCTGTAATTATCATTAAGAACATAGATATATCCTTTTCATATCATATAAATATGATAATTTCACTTGAGAAAGTGCGGACTTCGGCCCCCTCAAAGTGATATGACTCATCATGCTATACATAGAATGTATAAAGGATTAAATTAATGAACATACGTAACATATATAAAAAATTATATTATACTAGAATTATAATAGTCCTATGTATCGTTATGTTTTAATTCCATTAAATATGAACTACAAATGAAAGTACTGTTCATGCGTACGTACGACTTACCGTCTACATGAACGATACATTTCATTTCTTCTCTCCAATTGTTATGGACTATTATAAATAAAAATATAATGTATATATATATGATATACATGATATCTTAATCATTCATATCATTATGTAGATAATATAGTTTTGACCACATGGACAATTCGAAATTATAATATAATCATTTTCGACTCAAGTACACCATATCGACAAAAAGATAGATATTAAGTTAAATAAATATTTTATTTTTATAATGTGGTAATAATTGAAATAAACAGAATACTAAAATTTAAAATGGTTCAGATGAAAGTATAAATTAAAATACATTTATTATTTGGGAAATTAAATAATGAACAAGTAAATTCCAACACAAGGTAAGGTACTTCATCTCAATCTCCTTTCATTGAGACACATTTTGATAATATATACCTCCTTCTTTTATATGGTAAAACCCTTTGAATATTACATTCATTCAAAGGGAATATTTTTTCTATGTAGTAATTTTCTAAATGAAACAGGAATATTTGTAATGTATGCGGAGACAATGACCTTTCCCCCACCACAAGCAGTATTAGATATTTGGATTCCATAACAAGCTATGATGTTTTTAAATGGAAAATAATTACCATATACACATTTTAATTATTTTCTATTGAAAATGGTTTTAAAAGTGGATTTACAATTTCAATATCTTGAATATATTTCTTGGGAGACAATGGTGCATGACCTATCACTAGATTACGTGAAGTCACTGGTTAGTATGACTTATTATTTGTAGATAAATTATTTTGCTGATCAAGAATAAGTGACTTTGGATCTTCTGTTTTATTAAATTGATATCCTTAGTATAAGAAGATGATTTGGTGATTAAGTGATACATGTTATTTTGGAATATTTTTTATCTTTCTGCAACACTATATTCCTTTAGAAAATAGTTTACTTTAGAATTACAAATGATGAGTAATGTTGGAAATTTATATTGGGAGATTATATGTTTTTTGTGTGGAAAGATAGAGATTTGGGTTATTTTTTGAAATTATTAACTTATCATAGAGAATATATGATTAGGTTTGTTACTTTTTAGTATAATACATTAAGAGAAGATGATGTTTTTAAGAGATAGATGTTAATAATTTTGTGGAGGACTGTGTGATCAAATACATCTGAATTTTGGGTTTCATACATAGTTTGGATTATTTGTAAAAGTTTAAAGGACAATTGTTTACATAATGGTATTTTGTTGAGCTTTGGGTATTGTTTGTTAAATTTTAAGGATTAATAGTAGTATTTATTTTTATAAATTTTTTTCGTTTTTGAGGATTATCTGTTCTTGTACTAACCATTTTGGTTTTGGTTAATGTCTAAAAAAGGGAAAATATATAATTCATATTTTGTGGATAATATTAATCTCTAGAAGTTGATTCTAGCGCTTTTGGTGTGATCAAGTCATCATCAATACTTATTGTTTGGATAAAATATGGTATTGTTGTAATAATTTAGTAATTGATGAAAGTCTATATGAAATGTAAGTATGTTTCCTTATGTTCTTATTCAATCCCATAAATAAATTCTCTATAATTATGAATGGTAAAATAAAACAAAACACATTTTCAGTTTACGTTTCCTACTTGATAATCAAAGACTGTTTAACCTATCACATGTTTTTGGTTTTCTGGTTGTTAACTTTCTCCTGACCATGTTTTCTATCACTCTCTATCAGAACGTGATGGTTAGTTTCTATTCCATATCCATGTTTTACTACATTAAATCCTTGTACGTGTTATCTTGTTTGAAAACTATACATCTATTTATTTCATTTAATGTGATCGTATTATTGTCTCCTATTCTGATGTGGGACATTAAATAATGTGTTACACCTAATTTTAAAATTACTGGGACGCAATTTTCAAAAGCCGGAAAGGATGTAATGAACCAAGTATTTATAATTTTTTTTATATTAATAGTTTTGAATAATATATTAATTTTATGTTAAATAGAACACTTTTTTCGATAGCATACTCAAAATACAACAATAGGTTTCTTTGAAATCTTATGTGGCACACAACAATGAGTTTTACTGAAAAATAATATAATATAATTATTATTTTAAATGGTAGTAAATTGAAAGCTTTTGTATTACTGGTAATGAACATAACTATCAATATTATGATTAAAAATGTTAGTTAAATGATTTTATATGTATCCAATAAATTTTAGTGTCTTAAAATAAGAATGAATCTGATTTTAAGCATGATATTCTATAATATTATTTAAATGGTCGAATTATTGCCTTTCGACGAGGAAACCTTTTTAAATCTATTTTTGTCACTTTTATATGATACAGTTAACAAAATTAAATTATTTTTTAAAAATTGGACATCAAAATTTACTTCAGGAATATTTTTGGTATTTTTCGGATAAAGTTCATTTTTTAGTGAATAGAAAAAAATGCAGCATTTTAAGCCAAAGATGTCTTTTCATATTATTTATTTGTATGATTATATTATATTATTTTATTAGGTTTAACGATTAAATAGATTGTTTTTTACCATTTAATCAAATGGTGGTCATCGAATGTAATTTCACTATTTAATTAGACATAAACAAATACCAATCTTTTGATAGTTATTATTTCACAAAAACATGTTTTTTGGTTTTGACCACAGGAATGAATTTTAAATTAATTTCTAAAAATTGTGAGTTTTGAAATTTTTAAAGTGGATTCCATACATTTATTTAGGAGGTATAGTTTTTTTTAAATAGATAATTTTTTTTGGACTTTATGAAAAGTAAATACAGTAAATGTTTTATTTACCATGGTTAAAAGTTAAATCTGTTAAATATGTGTAAAAAATAATATTATAATAATATTATAATAATATTATATTACTATAACACATGTAGTAACAGTATTTTATGAGATATTTATGCCCATGGTCATCCTTGGGTATATTTGAGGACTCCATGGTGGCACTTGGATGTCAAAATGATATTTAATTACATTAAATATAATGTTAGGGAAAATATAACCGAAAGATGTATATTTTTGTAAAACAATTATTATATGGGGTTATAAAAATCATATATTCAACTATAAATATTAATTGGAAATATAAAAAATTTACAACATCATGAGATTTTATTTATAAATTTTAGACATCATATAAGTAAATTTATTAATGACACAATAATGATGTAGTGATTTCCTTATTAATGAATGATTTAAATAAATGATATTATAAATATTAAAATAAAATTATTTTTATACTTTTAACTCCATACACGAATTTTATGGATTAATATGACTTATTATCTTTTAATTAATGATTTTTTCTTATAATTAATAAATTTATTATGATTTTCTAAGAAGTCATGATATGAATTGTATAAACATTGACATAAATGAGTTTTTAAATCAATTTATATTTTATTAAATGATAAAATTTTCCAAAAAATATAATATTCATCCAAATTACTTATATAATGTTGATATTTTCATTAATAAACCACTAGAAATTATATTTTAAATTTTTAGTATATATATACTCCATATATTATTAATATACAAGAGGATATGGTAATAGTTAAATTAGTTAAGTAAGGGTTAAATCTAAAAGGTATGTTATATTTGCAACCTAGACCTATCTAATACCCATTGGTTGAAAATATTTATTTATATCCTCATCTTATATTATAAATATATCATTTTTTTGTTATTATAATTCGAAAGTCAAAAAATAATAAAACAATACTTTAAAACATTCCTAAAGTGCCCCGACTCCCACTTATAAAAAGTCACCACCTCTATCCCTTAATCACACCTCTCAAGCCCACTTGGGTCATCCATAACCTTCAAAAAAAAATCTTCCAACATCCCAATCCACCTGAACGTTCTATATTAAATAATTTTATAATGTAACTAGTATATAAAATATACTAGGTTATTTTTATGATATTTATTTGAACTACACATAAACACACCACCGTTTAATGGGTATAAAACTTTCATTTTTATGGATGGCGAACTACTACCTCACAAAATAATGATTGTTCAATCTTCCCAAAACACCTATTATGGGGGACTTTATGATTGAAATGTAATTATATATGATATATATGATATCTATTTTATCCCTATTCTTCTTTAAAGATCATTTAGAATATACCTCTTTACTTTTCATGATGTATAAATACGTTAATTTCATTTAAGGAAGGGCGAACTACCGCCCCCTCAATGTGATAAGACTCATTCATTCTATACCTGGAACGTATAAAGGATGAAATTAATTAAATTTTGTAATATATATAAAAAATGATATTATAATGGAATTATAATATACTTATGTATCATTACGTTTTCATTCCTCTAAATATGAAATAGAAGTGAATGTAGTGTTCATGCGTATGTATGCCTTACCATCTCCCTGAATGGTACATTTATCTTCTCATCTACAGATGTTATGGACTATTATAAACACATATATACTGGATATATATGATATATATGTTATCTTAATCATTAATATAATCTGGTGTTAATTTAATTTTTACCACATGGAAATTTTGTAATAATAACAAGTTCATTTTCGACTCAAGTACCCAGTAATGACAAAACGACTGATATTAACTTAAATAATTATGTAATTTTTATAATGTGGTAATAAGTGATATAAAGGGAATAATAAAATTTTAAAATGTTATTAAGGAAGTATAAATTAACTTAATTTTATTATTGAGTAAATTAATGAAAGAGAAAGTCATGTTGGACAAGAGGTAAGGGACTTCGTCTCAATCCCCTTTCACTGACACAAATTTCGATAATATATACATCATTATTTTATATGGTAAAACCCATTGAATATTAATTTCATTCAAAGGGAATATTTTTTATTTGTAACATTTTACTAAATGAAAAATGGAATGTTTATAACATATGTAGCGACAATGAACTTTCCGCCACTACGAGCATTTTTTGATATTTTCCTTCCTTAACAACCTATGCTGTTTTTAAGTAGAAAATAATTACCATATAACCTTTTTAAATATTTTGTTATAGAATATTATTTTAAAAGTGGATTTATTATTTTAATAACATGAAATTATTTCTTGTTATTTTAAATGAAAATTAATAACTAAAATTTTGATATTTTCATTATTTTGTGTGTGATGATTATATAATGGTACTTGGACATTTGAAAGGTGGTTTTGAGATAAACCAAATTATGGGTGGTTCCGTTATAAACTAAGGACAGGTGGTTATATTATAACCTCCTATGTATTGGGTAAGGAATTCAGTCTTATGGCTATTACATTTGTAAGAATAATTTGTGGAAGCCGATCGTATGATTATTCCATTTATAAATGATTACGCCCAAAGATTTCCTTTTATATGTTATGTGTGCTTTATAAGGGTTTTATGGTAATATTTTCGTTACAAAATAAGGGTATGAAATGAGAATACATTAATTGAAGTGTTTTTACAACTTCATTACGGTGAAAAGTATTAATTTATGATAATGTATTCATGGATTACATGTTGTTTTGAAAACTAGCATCTTTCCTTCATTATATTTCCCTTAATGAGCGTTTTATGTACATCCCAAGTTTTTGAAATATTTTTCACTGGACTTAAACAGGAGTAGGGTAAAGTATGGGATCAAGTAAAAGTAATTCTATTTAAAACATGTAACTAAACATATTTCTTTTTCAAGATTTTTTATCTTAAGAAAAGAATGGATACTATGTAGAAGTGTCTATATGTAATATTCATGTAGTTATGTATAACATATAACCTAATTCTAAAAAGTTGTGAACCTGAAAAGATCCTTAATGTTATTTATTTTCTTTATTTAAGATTATGTAATGTTTAAGGAAGGGGCCTTGAAATAGTTTATATTCCTCTTGGTTTTCTAAAGGAACAATCAACTATAGACATAACATCCATTTCTCACAAAAACATATAACATTGTTCCATGGTAAGACTATAAGAAAACCATGATAACATTTCTCAAATGAAAATTTCTTCCCCATATTGTCTACATAACATCTATTTTACTGTAATTTATCCTTATGTGCTTTTGGAACGCCTTAACTTTCTTGTCAACTTTCCCTACGAATTCTGGTCCCATCAAATTTCTTTCGACAAATTCATCACAAGAAGCATGAGTTCGACACTTCTTCCCATACAATGCCTAAAAAGGATATATCTATATAAATAAATAACAAATATTATTATATGAAAACTAATCTAATGAAATATGATTATCCCAAGTACCTTAGTAGTCCATTGAATAGGCTCAATGAATATCCACCAATGTCTGAATAATTTATTATGACTACCCATATGATTGAGGATTAAAGATGTACTAAAATTTAATTCTGTTCCCAAATACATCTGATGTCCCTTAAAATAATTATATGTGAACATGGGATCCTAGAAAAATAAAATTTAAATAGAAACTCTACGTAACCTAAAAATCCCTTTGAGTTATAGTTGATAAATTTGATCAAAATGAATTCTATCTTCAATAGGAAAGAAATGTGCAGATTTAGTCAGTCGTTCAATAATCACCCAAATCGAACAGTTAACCCTAGAAGTATTTGTTAGTCCCAAAATGAAGTCCATGGATACGTTTTCTCATATCCTCTATGGAATTGTTGAAGGTGGAAGCATATCCTTTGGTAACTACCTCCATGTGTTTACCAGTTGACATGTCAATCATTTCATGATAAAATTGTTAAAATGGAATTTCAATTCAACCCACCAGTAATACGCTCTATGGTCTCCATATATCTTAGTTCTACCAGGATGAACTAAAAATTGAGAACTATAAGAGTCATTAAATTAATAATTCTAAAAATGTGAATTATAAGGAACACGTAATATTTTTCCATGTCTTGTAACAAAATTTTTATCAATGTGAAATTCTTGAAACATGCCCATTTTAAACAAATATACCTTTTTCTATAGCTCACATTCTTCCATTTGCACATTCTTAATTCAATATGATAATGATACCTGTACTAAAACCTGAATCAAAATAGAGTTATTTCTTACACCAACAACATATAAGAAAGAATTTATCAAATCATTATCAAGTGATCTTGTTTCAAATATAACATAGTTAATGATGTATGATGTTTCCAACTCAAGGAATCGGCCAGTTATTTTATTTTCCAATATGTAGATTGTCCAAGAAATCATATTCTTTTTTCAATTAAATCTATATTCTCTAAATCATGTTTTATTTCCTCTATGTGAATACATACTTTATAATTTTATATATAGTATATATTTGAAATTTGGATATATAAAAATGATGCCTCCAACTTATTAAAGAAAAAAAGCATAACTTCAAATTCCATATAATGTTTGGGATAATTTAACCCATGATGTTTTAGATGTATTAATGCATATGAAATTACATGATCATTCTGCATCAGAACACAACCAATTCGTTTCAATGAAGCATCATTATATATGATAAAATGACAATTTCTGGTAGGCATATCCAAAACTAGACCAATCACCAATTTCTTCTTCAGTTCCTGAAAAAAAAACCTCATATTATTCTGTCCAAATAAATTCAACATCATTTTATGATAACTTAGTTAGTGGTATAGAGAACAATTTAATTTTTTTAACAAATCATTGGTAATAACATTATAATACAATAAAACAAGTATTTTTTGTAACATTTTTATGTTTGAAAAATCTTCAATCACTTTTGTTTTGGAAGGATCAACTATTATTCCATTCTTATTTATAATGTACCTAAGAAAAAAAATCAATTGAAATCATAAATAATAGTTGTGGAATTTCTCAAACAGTTTATTTTCCTTTAATTTCAAAAAAAATTTATATGTTTTTAAATATATACTATAATTTTAGAAAATACGTGAATTACATTATAAAACACAACTAAAAACTTATCAAAGAACACAAAAAATATTCATTTCATAAGATCGAAGAATACAATATGGTCATTAGTTAACCCAAATTCCATAACAACTATTTAATAATGCCTTTATCTATTATGAAACATAGTCATCGATATGTCTTCCTCGATAACATTTAACAAGTGGTACCCCGACCTCAGTTCAAAAATGGAAAAATACTATGCTTTATAAAGATAATCCAACAAGTCAATGATATGAGTAAAAGGATACTTATTATTAATATTTATGTTATTAAAGGCACTATAATCAGTGAAAAATATCATGGAACCATATTTATATTTAAATTAAAAACATTATCACCCCATGGTGAAGTGCTTGGATGAATGAAGCCTTTATCAAGAAACTCATGCGACATATTTTTCAATTAAATAAGTTATATTTGAGACATTAAATAAGTGAGTTTTTGATATTATCTTAGCATCATGACATATTTCAATCATGAATTCAACTTCCTAAATAGGTATAACACTAGGTAGCTTAGAAGGGAAAACATCATCATATTCATTTACCATTGAAACATCATTAATCTAAATAGTTCCCTTATTTTTAATAATATCGGAAAAACAACATTAATTTCCATTTTTTAATAAATTATGATCTTCTGGATTTTTTATCATTTATATGGGTTTATTCTTGTATTAAAATAGAAAATATTTCATAAAAACAACTTTTTTATCTCTAAAATCAATATTAGCATGATAAACAGAATTCCAATCCATACTGAGAATGACATCAAACTCTACTCAGGGAAAAAAACAAGGATTGAGGGTTAATTATTTTCATATAACATAATAAAAAGATTTATTTAATACATATTTACTGTAATATTTTCCCCTTGTGTTTTTACAATAAGTTTGGGTCACATTTTTTTAGGTGATATTTCAAATTTACGAAAAACAATTCTTAGAAATAAAGGATTTTTTAGACCTCATATCCATAAAAACATTATAAAAATATAGATAAATGAATAAGGTACCTGATACAACTTCATTGGATGGATATACCTATTATGATGTCGACTTAACTAATCACACAACACATTTATTCTTATAGTATGGCTTCTTTGAATCATTTGAATCCCTATTTGGGAAGTTATTTTCATAATAACCCATCACAACACATTTAAAACACATTATATTTTCGTTATCAATATTAGAATTTGGATTATTTTCATTATAATCTATGGACATATGTCCAAACATAACTCATTAAAAACACTCCCCAATTTTGTTATGGTATTCCCCATGGATCTTTTTTCAACATTTTTTACAAACTACAGACATGAATTTTTTACCATCAAATTTATTTAATTGATTATTAACCATCGCTTACCATCTGGGCCTCATCATCTCCTTTTTTTCCATATGCATCTGATCATCATAAAACTACGTTTCTTCCCTATCATCACATTAAAAATGTTTCTCCTAAATGTTTAACTCATGGGAATCCAATTCTATTTGATATCATGGATTTAATGATGAGTAAAGATCATTGATTTTTCTTTCAATCTTTAGAATATGATTTGGAGCATACCTAGACAGTTTTATGGCGTCTTATTTATACAAATCCACTAAATCATCCTCTTTTTTCATCAATTCAAGGAATTTCATCTCATCCCTAAGTCCAAAATCCATAGGAAAATATTTTTCGAGGAAAAATCCTTTATATTCATCTTATGCTAAGGCTTAAATATTTTTTATATCGCTGATATGCTTGCCCATTGACCACCATTAATCAGTTTCACTTCCCAAAAAATAAATGGAAAGAATGGGCTATTTATTATCAGAACATACCATAACATTGAATATGTTTTAAAGGGAATTAATCCATCCTTTAACCGCTAATGGGATAGAAGACACACTAAAGGTAGGTGGGTGTTGCCTCACAAAATTTACTACTATCGACATGTTCCCCTTAGGTAGCTCTATTTTTTATCTTGTATGGATTCAACCACCTTTTATTTCCTATTTTAGTTGATCAATTGTTTTCTCGAAATACTCAATTCCAAATTTTATCATTCCAAGATTCAGATTCAGAAGAATATCATTATGATTTTTCCTTTCCTCTTCAGCATCCCTATTTCATATGTGGAAAAACCTTATGAACAAACATATCATAGTAGAATAAACATGGTAATTTTTAAATTCAATAACATTTCAAATTAAACATAGAGTAAAAAGCATTTATGGTATTATTTTAACATCATCCTAACCCCCAAATTTTATCTAAACAATCATGTGATACCAACTCTAAGGAAAAAACATTATCACAATACATAATCATTATTTTTTTGTAAATAAATCACTAACATTCACACTGAGGTTCATTTAGTGTTTATTATTTTAGAGAATTGTGATATAATATATAAATAACATTCCACATTTATATAGAGTGGATTACACAAAAACCATATCTATTTCTTCTAATGTATAATACATTTAAAATAAAATATTTTTTAGACAAATCATCATAAAATTTAAATTCGATTCATTATTTATCTTTAAAATACATATAACCATTGAAAATCATTTGAAAATGTAATAAAAAAAGACATGTAAGGGATATAAAAACAAGGAAATAAAACATCAGTCAATGAATACTTGTGTATGTATGAAATCATTTAGAAAACATATTTCTCTCCCATATATACATACTATTTGAAAATTGATATTTCCACAAGATTTACACAAAACACAATGATCATAAATAGAACCATAAAGGTATCATGGGGAAATAATTTTATAATATTGTGACCTTACTGGATACCATAATATTTTTAACTCTCACGACTACCTTACAATGTAACCCTCATTGATACGATATTGTGTAACCATTGTAGTTACACTTGGAGTAACCATAGGACCAACCTCCAACATACACGTACCAAATGAATTTGAGGGAGATATAACCCACCCCCCTTCATCAAAAATAATTCCAATGAACCAGAACATAATAAAAAAATATGAATAATTTAAGAAATTAATTTCTTTTGAATTTTGAAAAATAGAATTTTTATTGTGTATTTAAAAAAACCCTTAACAATATCATATTATTGAAGAGATAATTAACAGAGTGGATGTAATATTTTTATACACTGTAAATACACATTATTAAACACAATATAAACAATATTCATCACGTAAAAAATTTTAATATCAGATAATAAATGATGTATAACGTTAACCCAAAGAATGGAAATTGGTTGAATAATTCCCTCACCTTAGGTTCTTCATACTTCAAACAAGTTTGATAAACCTGTATAATGGTTAAAAGAGTCTTATTAATATATTAAAGAATCATATTCAAGTTTATAAAACAATATATGTTTATTTTCAAACCTCATTTAACCCTATAATTATAAGTATTTTGTTTCCTCCATTTTTTCAGGGGGGTTTCTTTACATGATTTCCACGGTCGGTCTGTATTTTATTTTCTAATCATATGGAAATGAAATTCCATAATTGGAATGAAATGTTATTAGTATATCTACAGAATATTAAATGATTCCATTAATCATTGTGGATCTATTATTTTAGGATGAATAATTAGAGAAATATTTAGTGATATATTGTTTGATTATTTTGTTGGTTCATTGATAATCATGAAAAAGTTTCATTATACAACATAATATTATGTATATGTGGTAACTCTAGAAGATTAAATATGATATATCATAAACTTTTTAAAAATATCCATTAATTTGTTTTATGATTATCTTTTATGGATGTAAAGGATCTGGGAAACACACCATCCACAATTTTGGTAAATTTACACAACATAGATAATGTATTTATTTTTTGAATGAGAGGTTAAGGCGGGGAAGAAGGATGATTAATTTTTCCCATAAACATGATTACATTTAAAATATATATTTTAAATTTGGTTTCATGCCTATTGGATAAGTGGAGGGGAAGAGAGTATATGAAAAGAAAAGGAATCGAAAATAAAACATAAGAAAATGTAAAATGATCAGTACATATTGGCCTCTTTTCCTTGAGATACTCCTTAAGGAAATTGGTTTTGGCATTTTCGGGATACCATATGTTCATGGACATGGGGAGGAGACAAGGGAATATGATTTGATAGAATATAAAAAATTCACGACTCATGAGAGGTGTTAGAGTAAAATAGGGCGTGAGGGTGGTATTTATAATGAATATGGGGAGTTTTTAATTAATTTCAATGGAAACCTCATTAGTTGTTTTGAAAATACATGGGATTTCCCATGGTTTTTTCTCAATGTATTGGGCACATGGTAATCATCATATCATATTTTTTTCTCAAGAGCTGACTAGAATGATTAAATCATTATTACACCACTATGATATTATTAAACACCAGAAAAAATAAAACTATATTTTTTACTATTCAAAAGAAATTAAATTATATCAAAACAAATCCCAATAAAAACCCATACAAAGTTTCTACATCTATAATTAAAAAAAGAAGTCCATTTTTTTGAGAATAATTTTATAAATTTGAATAATATAATTTTTAAATAAAACAATATTTCATTCAAAAAATAAATATTTTAAAACAATAAAAGATTTTATATCACCAGGAATAATTCATCAAGATATTACTATCCTATTACCATAATAAAATAATATATTTTTATGATTTACTATTCATAAGGGTCATATTACTATGCACATTATAATTCATAAGGATGCGTTATTATTTACCAAAAAAAGTTAGTTCTATCAGACTCTAAATAAAATTACGATGACCACAGTAGATGAAAAATTTTCAATTTTCAAATCATATAAGTGGAAAAATTGTTCTTAACTGCTAGTATATAACTATCTCCTTAAAAAAGTGTTACTTCATAGAGTATCATTTTTTATGCAATTCAATTTATTTTTTTAAATCCATTGGGTGTTACATTCTCCCTACCTACTAGAAATTTCATCCACACATTTATTTTCATATTATACATGTGAGGGTACCATTCCATCATAGAATTTTCATATTCCCTTGTTGTTTCTTCAACTATGTTGTTTCTCCACAATACCATTACATGGTGTATTCCCTTATTCTAAAATAAAATTTCTCTTCCATCATGAATCTAAATAGGAGTCTCTTTATAAGAATAGTTCTCATACAACTAAATTGCTTTTTGGCTCCAAACATGAGATGAATCTGGGATATACATTCTCAACATTAAAACAAGATTTACATTGTGTAATAGAGATAAACATAGAGTAAAAGTTACATGGATAGAGACTAGTCCAAAAATATCAAGTATTTCCTATGGTCCGACGATCTGTGGAGATAGAGTTCCTTTCAAATCAAAATTCATAACTCTTTTCCATGGTTAGATTCTAGGAAAAACATGATCTCCTACCTCAAAATAAAAGTCTTTCCTCAGGTTATCTGCATAGCTTTTCATCTTTATATGAAATATCCTAATGTGTTGTGGGATCACTATCATTTTTAGTCACTTTCTCTACTAATTATAATCACATCAACCTCCATTCACTGAATCCATCTAAAAAAGATGGCGTTCGACAATAATTCACATATAATTCCTCAAAATGTTACATCTACATAGTAGAATGAGAACTGTTATTATAAAAAACTCTACAAAATAATGATGATTATCCTAACTTCCCTGGTAGTTCACTGAACAATATTAAATCATATCCTCTATATTTTGAATCATTTGTTCTGAATACCCATCTGATTGTGGATCAAAAGATGTACATGATTTTAATATTGGACAAATATCTTCTAAAGTCCCTTCTAAAAATTAGAATTTAAATCAGAATACTAGTTAGATACAATGGAAAGAGGAACACCTTGTAACTGGAAATTCTATTTGAGGTATAGCTGAGAAATATTATCTAATGACATTTTCTCTCAAATAGGAATGAAATGTAATGATTTCATCAGTCATTCAATAATCACCCAAATCAAATTATTACCTCTATAGTTCCTTGGTATTCCCGCAATGATGTCCATGGATAAATTTTCCCATTTCCGAAATGTCAGTTGTTAAGGATGAAAAATCCCCTTCAGTATTTTCACTCATCATTAAATTGTTTTCATGTCAAACATTTCACTGTAAAATCAGCAATATCTGCATTCATTCCATCCGACCGGTAATACACCAGAATGTCCTTTTACCTTTAGAAAATCCAGAATGAACTGAAAATGGACAAATATGGGCACAATACACCATATATTTCTTCAAATGATATTCAAAAGGAACAAACAATCATTTTCCAATTCATAAAACAAAATCATTATCAAATTTAAATTCAGGAAATATGCCCATTTTAACCAATCATACCTTTTTTTGTAGCTCATGGTCTTCCTACTGCACTTACATATTTTTGTATAATAATGATGACTATAATGAAACCTGAATCAAAACAACGGTATTTTTGGAACCAACAACTTATATTCCAAAATTATTCATTTCAATAATTATGGGATCATGTTTCTAACGTAACGTGGTTAATGATTCATGATGTTTTACACTGAATGAATCCACCATTTTTTCTATTATAGTAATTTATCGTGCAATATTAATCCATTATTACTTAAATCTATCAACTCTGCCTCATTTTTAATTCCTTATGAGTCAATATATACTTCATAATTTTATGTTTATTATATATATGATGTTTTTCTCTATATAAATGAAGAATAAAAATTTTAATAGAAAAAAAAACAACAGCTTCTAAATCCAAATCATGTCTTTGATAATTTACCTCATTAGGTTTACATTGTCTTGAAGCATTTAAAATTATCTGGTCATTATTTAATAAAAAATCATGTCTCTTCAATGAAGCGTTACTATAGATGAAAAATTCAGTATTTCTAAAAGGAAGATCCAAAACTAGAGAATTCACCAATATCATCTTCAGTTCATGAAAAACAAACATCGCATTATTCTATAAAAATAAATTTAACCCCTTTGCGTGTTATCTTAGTTTACATATCAAGGTAACCATGAAATGTTTTTAACAAACCGTCGGTAATAACCTATCAATCAATGAATTCTATTAATTTATGTAACATTTGTATGTCTTTTTGTTTAGTCAACTTCTTTTGTTTTACAGGGATCACCTATTATTCCATCCTTATTTCAAATAGTCTCATGAAAATAAATCTGTTGTAACCAAAAATCACACTTTCTGAATTTTCTATAAATATTATTTTCATTTAAGGTTTTCAAAACAAACTGTAGATGTTTTTCATCCTACAGATTACTTTTAGAAACTAGCCTACTTTCATCAATAAACACAACTAAAATATTATCCAACAACTCATTAAATTTTCTTTTTCATAAGATCCATGAATACATTATATTCATTATATAACCCAAATGGCATAAGAAAAAAATGTATCTCCCATATCTTGTATGAAATGTAGTATTTAGGATGCATTCTTCATTTAATATAAACTGATGGTACCCCGACCTCATGTCAACCTTTCAAAAATAATGTGATCACTTGAGCATATCAAACAATTCATCTATAAGATTAAAAGGATAATTTTTTGAAAAGTCATGTTAATCAAGGTTCTATAATTAATGAAAATTATTGTGGAAGAATATTGCCTTTTAATGAACAAAATAAGAGAACCCCATGGTGATTTTATAGGATTAGTGATGTCTTTATCAAGAAACTCCAACAACTAATTTATTATTTAAATATGTTTATTTGAGCCATTCGTTAAGGGGGTTTGGAAATTTTCTTATCATCAAAAAATATTTTAATCAGGAATTCAACATCTCGATCAGGTATAACACTAGGTAAATCATGAGGAACAACATCTAGGTATTGATTTACCACATTCACAGCTTTATTATAAATATTTACCTTATTTTCAACAATATGAGAAAGATAAATTTCATTTCCAACATTGAATCGTTTCTCAATTCCTGATATATTATCAATTGATGAGTTCATTATTGTATAGAATATGAACCACTTTATGAAAAAAACATCGTTATCCCTACAAAAATCATAAAATGATAAATAGAAAGCCAATCTATATCCAGAATGACATCAATCTCCAATATGTTAATTTTTTTTATGCATGTAATGTATTTCAAAAACCATAATTTAAATATTCTTATAATTCCTCATTCCTATAATATTTATCCCTATTGATTTAATAAGAAGTTATGTTCTCATTTCATGAGGTGTTATTTCCAATTTACCAAAAAAAAATTATCAAATATAAAGGAATTTGTATACCCCTTATAAAATAACATAGAAAAATATGAGTAAACAAACAAGGTACCTAAAACAACATCACTAGATGACCTAACATCTTCTTACATATTCACAAAAGATCTCACTACACCATTATTCTTATATACTGGATTCTATTCGTTATTAAAATATATCATTGGGAGATATTTTCATAATGAAACATATCCCCACATCTAAAACACTTTATATTTTTTTATAAGCATTAATCTTAGGATTAGTTTCAGTATAATCAAGGGACATATAACCAAACATACCTCATAAAAAATACATATAGTGATTGGAAAGGCATTCCCATGGGTGCTTTGTTGCCACACTTTTCACATGTGACCAAACATACCTTATGAATTCTTTTATACATGTGAACTCATTTTCAAAACAATACTTGTTACACATATATACATACTTTGTAATACAAGTGATTTCCACAAAATTTCCAAAAAACATAAAGGAAAAAAATTAAAATGTAAATGTATACTGGGGAATTATTTATGACATATTGTAACCCTTTTGGATACATTATTATTTTTAACCCTCATGGCTTCCTTAAAATGTAACCCTCACGTCTACCATATTGTGTAACTGTCGAACTTACAGATGGAGTGACCATACAGACGACTTCCAATAAGAATATATACCTATTAAATTGGAGGAGTATATAGGTCCCACTATTCATCATAAACAATTCCCATAAACCGTAACATAATTATACAACATGAATAATTTCACAAAAACATTTCTTTAAAATTTTCTAAAATAGAATTTTAAAATAGGATTTTAAAAGATAATTCCCTTACAAATAAAATATAATTAAGGATTGAATTAACATAGTTCATGGAATATGAAAATACACTATAAATAAAAAAGATTAAAAATAATATACACTAAATATGTTCCACAGAAAAATTATTAGACGATAATTAATATAGTAGATGGTAAAACTAATGAATGAGAATTGGGTTGTGAATTCTCTTACCTCGGTTTTTTCTTATATAAAATGTGTGTAAACCTCATGTATAAGGGTTTAAAGAGTGTCATTAATAATAGAAAGATAATTATTCATTTTTTGAAAACATTATATGAAAATTTCATTACATAATTTCCCCCTTAAATTTTTTTTATTTTTCATTCAATTGTTTTGGGTGTGTTCTTTACATGATATTCATGGTCGGTTTGTTTTTGATTTTATTGTCGTATAGAAATGAAATAACAAAACCAGAATGAAATGGTAATCATATGATTCTAGAATATTAAATGAATCCGTAAATCATTTTTTTTTGGTTTTATAAAGAATCAATAGATAAATCTTTAGTGATATCCTTTTAGATTATTTTTTCAATTTCTTCATTATCAATAAATAGTTTCATTATATTGAATAATATTATATATATATATATGTTAACTAAATAAAAATAATGGGAATATATCATACACTTTAAAATAAATTTCAACAATTAAATTGGTTTTATGATTATCTTTGATGCATGTATTGCAAATTTAAAACACATCATCCACCGTTTTTCTAAATCGGCACATCACAAATGATGTTTGTATTTTTTGGAATGAGAGGAAGAGAAGTGGAGAATGATGATGAATATTTCCATAATCCTGATAACATCCATAATATATATGATTATATAGCTTTCATTTCTCTTATATAAGGGTAGGGGATGATAGTACAGTAAAAAAATTGAATTGAAAATAAAACACAAGAAAATGAAAGGAGATTTTAGCTCTTGATCACTTCTCCTTGAGATCCCCTTTATGGACATTAGTTTTAGCGTTTTAGTGAGACTATACGGTCTTGAACATGGGGAAGATACACGGGAAGAGTATTGGTAATAACATACAAAATTATCAAATCTTGAGAGATGTGAGAGGAATATGGTAGTGAGGGTGGTATATATAATGGATGTTGGAGACTTTTTAATTAATTTCAACGGATGCCTCATAGGTGATATTTGAAAAATCATGTTCATTATAATGGTTTTTTCCAATGGTATTTGCCACTTGGGAAAACTCATATCATATTTTAGTCCTCAATTGTCTACCAGAATTATTACATCATTATTACATCAGTATTATGCAATTAAACACATGATAACGTAAAACTCTATTTTTTATATTCACAAAAAATTAAACAATATTAGAAAAATATCAAAAAAACTATGTAATCATATATCGACATGTATAGCTCAAAAATTAACACCAATTTCAGAATATATTTTTCTAAATATTTTTAATTTAATTTTTATATAAAATCATAATTTATTCAAAAAAATAACAATTTTAAAACAATAACTCATTTTATATCACCTTGAAAAATTTATCAAGATCTCATTATCCTATAACCCAATGAAATTAAAAAAAATAACATGATTTACTACTCATAAATTTCATATTACTAATCATATTACTATTTATAGGGTTATGATACTATTCTCCAAAAAACAAGTTGATTCTATTAGCCATTGAAATAACATACGGATCACAATCGTAGATGCCTGTTTTTTTAAATTCAAATCATAGAAGTGGAAAAATTATGCTTCATATATAGTTTATAACAATGCCATTAAAAATAAGGTTTGTTTCATGGTGTCTCCCTATTTTATTCCTTTGAATCTATTTTTTTATCCTTGAGGTGTTACGTGTATATATATGTTATATAGTTGTTACTATTGTTTCGACCTTACAATTTAACCGTTCTAATACTGTAGTTATATATATATTGTGAGTATTTTAGGCCTGATGTTCTACATTGAATATTTTATTGAATATATAATTTTATAGGCTTTCAGAACCCCAAGCTATCAAAGATTTTAAATATATTTGAAAATAAATAAATCATAAAATATCAAAGAGTAATATTCTTTACTATATTTTTTGTTTCATGTCATTTATTATATAGACCGAAATTTTCATCATTTAAAATATCAAGGTGTTACATCTTCCACTATTTAATATTTTAGATTCTCAAAATTCGAACATTATCTCTATAATTATTAATTTGATATTTGAAAAACAATTCTGCTAACAAACATGGTAAAAAGGACATTCATTTTACTTGAAAAATGTTTCAAAAAGTGACTTTTTCATAAAGTGATAAATAGATTACTTTTAAATTGCTTGAAAATGAAGTTTTTTTATAATTTCATTAATAAATAATTTGTGTATTATTATATCATTTTTTAAAACAATTTTATTAAACAGGGTTTTTAGAAGGAAATAGGTTCAATGGCTAAAGAGATAAATGATTTTAGGTGTTCTTAAATTCCTTTACTAAAATATTTTGAGAAGAAATGAGTGTGAAAATGTTACAAATAATTGAAAATTACCCAAATAACCCTTAGATAATAAAATGAATGGTTATATTGGAAAATAGTCATTTAATTTATTCGAATGTATATTCATGTGAAAATATCCCCGGACAAAATGATATTTGGATGAAGACTCTTGAAATACCATAATGTTGACCAGATTATTAGTCACAAAATAAATTATGTGTGAAAACATTAAATCCACATTAATAAAATTCAAAAAAAAATATTTTAAATTTATTACACGAATAGTCTTATAATAATAACTGGAACTAGGATGTAATATAACCCAATTAAAATGAATTAGGAAATAAAATTCTTCACTATGTGGTAAATTTTAATTCAAACCTCTTTAGTATAAATAAAACAAATTGAATCTAAAAATAACCTAATGATTGAATAATTAAAAATATAATATATAAAAAACACATCTATATACAATAGTTATATGAAATAAGTGTGGATTATGACATATGTCAAAATAATTAAAAGGATATATAATAATAAATGAACTTGTGTTTCCATTCAGGTGTATGTCCTTTAATAGCCATTATAATATATTTAGTCAGGTCACTAACTTATAAAATTACAATAACCTTGTCTGAAATATCATACAATAACTTCCTATAGAATTATTTTATGCATTTGTTAATTATTTTCACTGATTTAGGTGTTCATTATGACATCCATTACATTTGAAAAATTAAGATTACATAAAATTATTAGAATACTGAAATATTATATAGAAAAACGTCCAAATTCCATTGTTTTTATATTTCCTTTAGAAACATGGAAACATAAACACTTTTACGTAAGTGAGTTACATGGTCTCCCACTATGATATTCTTGAATTTAACCCTTCATAGACATATCAAAAATAGTAAAAATCAACCAAACATGTGGGAAAGGTAAGCTAAAATGCGTGAGCTTCAGTGCTCAGTAAGGGTAAACAAGGGAGACATCTAATAATAAATATGATCATAAGGGTATGATAAAGTTATCTTGAAAATAGAAGATCATACCCTCCATATCAAAGAACATATACATGAAACATGGAATAAATATTTGATGTTTATAAAAAATTAATAACAAGAAAATAATTGGCATATTTGTTGAAATAATAACATTTGATTAAGACATGGAATTGTGGAAAACCAAAAATTATATAATCATTGACATAGTATCTAATGAATTTCTTTCAAAATTGTCTTAGTAGTATCCGCTCACTTCCCATACAATCATAGTAAAATGAATTCACTAATCATGCCTTCTTAGTAGTCATGGTTGACTCCCATGTCCATCATAATTGTCATGGTTTTATACCAAGACCATCAAAGTTAATCTTAGGATTATAAAATATTACCCAGTCCATTGGAGGGAGATTTAGGTCCCACCCATCAGATAATGAAATAATAAAAACATATTACATAATATCACAAATAAAAATATCATGCACCATGAAATAAAATGGGTATAATAAACATGATAGCATTTTATAAAATGTATATATAGATGTTTTATAAAAATTTCATCGTAAACAAAACCTATGAAAAGAAGTGGGATTCAAAAGCATATAAGACATGAAAGATAAATTATATTAAAAAAATAATACCTTTAAAACATAATACATACAATGAAAAAATAGGAATGGAAACACTGAATAAGTTCAAAATAAATTCAATATTGAAACCAATCGATTTCATCATTGATGGTGAATAATTTTGAAATATATTTTAAATATTTTCTTTAGAAAAAAATCATTTCTTTGATGAAAATATGTTTTATATCAAAACACCTTTTGAAAACCATTTTCTTTAAAATAGCATTGAAAACATATAATAGATTCATTCAAAAAAATAAAACAGTTTTTAAATCCTTATTCCACAAAAATGATACTCATGGGTCTTTTGAAAACATTTTTGAAAACATTTTTGAAAACCTTTCGAAAACATTTTTTAAATACAATTGATTTTCGATCGAAGAGATAGGAGACCATATTTTACTAAAAACAATATCCTAAGTAAAAACTCTTCGAAAAAATGTTACTAATAAATTAGGATACGATGAATATTATAATGATATGTAAGATCATTAATATTCTTGAGTGAGTGATCATAATATTTAATCAAATGAAGCATAAAACAATCAATTTTGGAAAGCGATGATATTGTCTGAATAAAATATTATAACATGGTTACATGGGATCATACACTACATGTAAGAAAAATAAATTTCATGAATCTTAATAAATCATAAAAAAGGATATTTATGATATTAAATTTTGAATTTAATTATACAGACCTCCAAAAAGTGCATAACACAACATGAGTCTCAAGCAGGAAAAATTTAGATAAAACTATTTTAACGATATAGTGAATTTTTAAAGTAAACCCCCATGAAATAAGATTAATATAATGGATATTATAAGGGAAATAAATATATTTACATGATACATAAAATACAATAGTGGTATGTATATGCATCATGCAAAAGGAATGAGTGGCGATCATCGCTTATATCTTATAGAAATTAAAAGTGAGATGAAATCCCCTTGCCATGTTTCCTGAATCTCTCCACACACATACACGATTCATATATAATAAATATATTTTTATTATAGATCATTTAATTATTAATATCCTTAAAAATAATACCATATATGGTTTTATAATTACCTTATATTACCCTCTTGTTAATGATCCAGTGTTAAAGATTAACTTTGATTAATATTCTCTTCGTTCTTCGCATGTGTGTTAATTTGTAATATCATTGGTCCTTATAATTATATAACGAATCTTGAATGTATAAAATTATTAAATTATAATTTATTTACATTATATTTATATTATAATAATATATATAATATAGTAGTAATGAATGGAATATACCATTCATGGAGATGGTAAGTCATAGGTTTTCATTAACGTTTTTTGCATTTTTTATTTTCATATTGAATGAATGTATTTAAATGAAATGTGTGTATATATATATATATCATCATTAAAATAGCATTAATATATCATATATATAATATATGTTCATTAATCCCATAATTAATAAATTTCATGTTGTGAGAGAACGAATCAAATCTCTTAAAGGTGGTTGCGGTAAAAACAAACTCAAACGAGATAATTAGGTTAACACTAAATGGAATGAAATAAGTAAATTATTTAAAATAAATAAATAATAATAAATAAATAATGAAATTAATATATGAAATATATAAATAAATTTTCCATCACAATGGACACCTTGATCTGTGGTAAATAAAAAATAAACAATAATATTTTCTTAACGTAGTATTTCACTATACATAGAAATAGTATGTTGGATATCCATTAGATAGAGGTGTATGTTTGTGAAGGTAGAAACCTTATTATAAACACATCCATTTATATTTAGTATACTTATTCTATCACACAAGAATTTAATAATGTCAGTGTAGGGGGAGAAGGAGGGAAATAAAAGAAAAGAGTTGGAGAGAAGATGTTTTTTATAGATCAGGTAACTCTTATTGATTTGTGCCAAAATTCATTCTTGAGATAATTTATGCCCTAAGTGAGAGTCAAAGTTCGAAGGAATTATTGTTGGGTCGCTAATCTGGTTGTTATTTTATGAACATAAATGTTTTGAGTTGTGTCAGTAATGGGTAGAGGTGGAGGCCTTTTATAGGGAAGGAAAATGACTCACTTGACATTTTTAGAAAGAGGTTAGTTGTAAACATGTCATTACCTGAAAATTCATAAACATCCATCCAAACTGAAGAATTAAGAATTTATGGATGTAAAATATAGAACCAATTGGTTTTGGAAATGTTTCTATGTCATTTGGGCCCTTAATTTTATAGTTTAGTCAAAATTTAAATTTAAGTTGGTTTTAACTAATTTGATTTAATTTAATAACATTTACTAATATTTTTGGTTAAATATGTAATTTGGTCTAATTAGAAATTAAATATTATAATTAATTCAAGGAATTGTGTTAGATTTTTAAAATTTAATTCACATAATCATCAAAATTAAGGTTTCTGATAATCCAACAGATGAGACGAAATAAGAGGGTTTTAAAGAAGAAAAAATTTCAAATATTTGTTAAGATTTAATGTTCTATTTAATAGTGTAATAGATTATAATGATTTAAATTGTATTAATAGATGTGATATTTATCTTATGTGACCTTAAAAAATATATATAATATCATTTATCATTAATAATTTATGAGAAAGAAGGTAAGTTTTTTAAAAAAAAGATGTACTTTTCACTATTTATCAAAATATGATGATTCTTAGAAAAATAAAAATTAATATCCATAGGAAAATGTATACATTAAAAATATAAAAATTAATTTTTACATTATAAAATTATATTTATTAATGTTTCAAAAATTAATTTTATTATTATATTCAGTCCTTACCAGAAAACCATATTTTCATAATAATAGGACATTACAAAAAATCAAATCATTCATTATCAATATGTTTTATTTATATAAAAATGTTATAAAAAATATTTTGGAATAAGTTATTACAATTATAATAACTATATATAATGTTTAGTTAATAATTATATAATTTTATTAATTATATATATATAATATGATTCAAAGAAGCTCTTTGTGAAGCGCATCATATGCCAAGTTGATGTTGCTTGTAGCGCAAGACAACTTGGTATTGTTTGTAGTGCAAGACAAGACATTATTGTTTGTGAAATTAATGTTTGAATCAGTTTTTTTAATATATATATATATACATAACTATATAATGTGTCACGTGAAATTAAAATAATTGAAAAGAAAAATTAATTTGAAAATCAATAATTGTCAAAATCTCATGGTGTTACTGTTTTCCCCCTTAAAATGAATTCCCCCTTAAAATCCATCAAGGTAATAAATGATTTAATACTTGAGATTTTTATTCATATAAACCAAAATCAAAAAAATTGATATTAATACAACCATTAAAAATGAATATTTATAAATTTAATCTTTACCCAAATTAGGATAAAACTGGGATTCCACATAGGAGAACATAGGATGGAAGTGATGAATGAATATGGAGAAAAAGCATAAATATTTATTGAGAGTGACCGAGGAAATAAATCAAAAAACAATTGATTGATCAAAGTATATTTGGGCACCTCAAATTCATAAATCTATGATGATTTAAAATTCCATCATCTCAAAAAAATGTATAGGGAAAAAAAATTATTTGATCACATTCAAAATGTTGACTAATTCTTTATAAATATCTATAAAAAACATTCATTCTTGGATTTTCCATTTTTAAATTTCTTATACATCTAATAACTCATTGAATTAATGTCCAAAAATCAATTTTCATGAATAAATATGTAAAATACTATATTAATAGATCTTATGGTTAATAATATAATAAAATTTTTAATTATGTGTCTCTTAAAAAACAAGCACTAATCTATAAAAATAAAATTTACAGTATTGGTTCATCATAAATATTAATTCAAAAAATTAATAGTAGATTAACTAGGATATCACATAGGGTAGTGGTAGTAATGATACCCTTCTTATCCTCCGATTATGGGTTTATGAACCGTGACCTTTCCAGAGTTGATTGGTTCTCACATTACATACATGATATCCTTTTTTTAAACCACAATAACATAATATAAAATATGGACATCCTTGAAATAAGATTAACAACTGATTATACTTTTAACCAAGGTTTTCAACACAAACTAGGTGCACAAATAAATCCTCTAATGATTAACGTATGATTTTAATAAATAGTTAACTTTATAAACCTTCTCCAAGGTGAAAATCGAAAACATTCGAAAGAGACTCATGATATCAAATTAACATTGATGCCCCAGTATATCAAAATGTATCTCTTGATTTTCACATTCCAAAAAAGTAAATACACTCATTATATATTTTCTTCAAACATGCCTACAATCTGAATTCCCATTAATATTTTTTTGTAAACATGCATGCTTCCTTATTCCAGTATTCTTTGGACATATTCATCATGTCCAAAAATTTAGTAAAAATCATTAGTGTTACCACAAACCACCTAAATAAATGTCCTTAATTAGTTATAATTGAATTAGTATTATCAAATTTACTTATTCATATCCCGTGTCTATTTATCCAAACAATATTATCCTAAAAATAAGAACATATTAAAGGGTTACCTCTCTGTAGTCAAAATATCACCATGCATTAAATCCCCTCACCAGTCCATAGGGTTCATTCAACATAAAAAATGAAATTTCTTTTCATAAAACATATGTTTAACAATACTTTTATATATTATTGTTCATAAAATTTTAATCCAAATACATAATTACTTGTATTGCTTCATCCTTAATACATTAACAATAATACATATTTCATTTCATATTTCATCTGTAGTATCATCGTAATCAAAAATGTAACCATCCCTCGCACCACCATGCTGATTCTCTTCATGAATGTTCCTCTTGGGACATTGGGGTGCATAAAGACCATTTACTCCACACATAACACACTTAACCCTCATTGTTAGCCTAGTGAATCCAAATTTCTAATTCATTTAATTAGCCAAACTCTTAATTTTTCCCTTTCTATCACATAAATTTTGATCTTATATTCAATAGTCAAAAAACCTTCTTATTCCAATATTTCATTCAATTAGGTGATTATTACCACACTGTTGAAAAATGGAATTGGAATATCCTTTACTCTATGGTCTCCATTACCAGAACTCTCTTTAAATGACTTTTTTTCTCTTCATTGGTGTGTCAGAGATTTGTTTGAGGTAAAAAAAATTATCTTGTACTGCGAAAACTAATTAAACATGATCATGACATATTTCACTCTAGTGATCATACCACATGTATTCTCCTGAGATATTCTTCCATAACATTATACACAAATATATATTATTCATGTTAATTCATTTTACTATAACCAAAATCATAGTTGGATAATTACTTATCATAGAATAAAACCACATAGCCATGAAATTAATTAATTATAGTATTTGAAAATCATGACACCATCCATAATCTATAATAGCGTAGGTTTATCCTAGTTTATTCAGAGAAAATATATATCTAAAACATTCATGATGGATTGGGCAGTGTTTGTGAATTCACAATGAATATCCCCCTAGAGTGTCAAAATATGTGTGTAACATGGCATGTATTCATTTACAAGATTACCCTAAGTCAAGACTGAAACCTCTTTTCGGAGTTATTTCCCTAATGTACATCTGTGCTAGAGCCACCTCAACTTGTAGTATCAAAACTAGGATGTGTTTCATGGAAACCGCTCACTCTATCCTTTACCAAAATTACATGACAGGTTCTTAAACATTAACACATCCTTATACTTATTATTAGTGACATCCCTATATATATTCTTAGAGATATACATATGAATATCACTAAATTTTTATCATCTTAATGCCCATATGTTAGTTGTAATTTTTCTCTAATGCCATCTATAATGACCCTTTTATTTGAAACATTTACACAATTAATATCTACTGAATACATAAAATTTATACAAATAGATCCCAAATACTATAGTTATTACCTGGAAACATAAACACTGGTACATAAGTGAGCTACCTCATCACAAACTAGGTACTTCTCAACTAGTACCCAACTTAGCAATATCAAACATAGTACATATCATCATAACCCTTGCAAAGATAAATTAATGGGGTGAGATCCAATGCTCAGTAAGGCTAAGTACTTGATACTTGTAAGCATAAAGAAGATCATAAGTGTTTGAGAATGTGATCATCAAAATAGAAAATCGTACCTTCATATAAACTATCATATACATGAATCATGTCATTAAACATGATATTTCATAAGGCATGAATAAAAAGGAAGTAAAGGAAATAATCAATGAAGTAATAGCATAGGAGTAAGACATGGAATTGTGGAAAACACAAAGGAATATAATAACTTCCATTTTATCCAAGTGATTTATTCCATGACCATCATAGAAGTATGGTTCCACTTCCCAAAAAATCACAGTTTCATGTGTTTACTGCTCCTACCTTCATTGTAGACATGTTTCACTACCATGACCATCGTATTCATCATGGATCACTCTCAATACCATCATTGTTTATTTCATCAGATAGAAAACATTAACCATTTCATTAGAGGGATATATAGGAACCACCAATCACATAATTAAAAATACATACATGGTCCACAAGATCATAAATAATCATATCACAAACCATGAAATGAAATGGTTATTATAAATATGTAAACATATCATAACCTATTGAAATGGATCGGTTTTATAAAAATTTCATTATTATCATAACCCTTAAAAATAAGAATTATTGAAAATAAAAATATCATGTGAAAGAGGAATATGTTTTATAAAATCATACCATAAAAACAGAATCTATTCAGATAAATAATATGAATGGAAAAATTCAATAATTCCCCCATTAATGAATGAGTAACACTAATTTATGTCATCATAGTTGGTATATTATTTTCAAATATCTTATAAAACATTTCTCGTGAAATATTTCCTTTCTTCTTTTAAAAAATAACTTTTATAACAACAAACCCATTTGAAAACCATTTTCATTGAAAATATATTTGAAATAAATATAAGGGTTGATTTGAAAAAATAAATATTTTTTAAAATCCTATTTCCTTGAATATTATCTGGAAGTATCTTTTGAAAAAAAAATTGAAATTGTTTTTGAAAAAATATTGTAAACATGGTTTTTTGAATACAATAGATTTCTCCAAATTTAATAAAAAAAATTCCTATGTATCAAATAGTGGAAAATGGTGCAAAAAAATTAGTATATATTGAATATATATTGGAAGAGGAAACTAATGAATATTCATTAAATATGTATCCTAACATTTCATCAAATTAATCACAGACACAAACAATCTCTAAACGATAAGAAATTGTCTTAATAAACTCTTATATCATGGTTACATTGGATCATACTCTCCATGTAAGAAAATAAAAAAACATGAAGAATAATATATAATTAAAAAAATTATATTAATTATATAACTTGTGTAATGGAAATATATACACATCGAAAAAGTGTTTAGGTTCATAATGAAACATGAGTCTGAAAGAGTGAAAATTGAGATTAAACTATATTACTGATTTGGAAACTTTTGAATACTAATCCACATTAAATAATGATAATGTAATGGAATAGTTAACAGCCATAAACTAAAAATAATTATTCATATAAAAAAATCACGTGTTGTACATACGCCACATAAAAGGAATGAGTGGCGAACATTGCTTCTATCTCACCGAAATTAAATGTGAGATGAAATCCCCTAACCTAATGTCTTGATTGTCTCCGTAATCATATGATCATCTTGTATAATAAATATAAGTTTATAATAAATATTTTACAGACTAATATCCTTATAAATAATAACATATATGGCTTTTATTACCTTATATTACCCACTTGTTAACAATCCTATATTAAAGTGTTACTTTGGGTAAAATTCACTTTCTTCTTTGTATGTGTCTTAATTTTTTATATCATTGTTCCTTATCAATATATAATAAATATAGAATTTAATATATGATATAAATATCAGCTATATACATTATATTTTTATGATAATAATATATATAATATAGGATTACGGAATAGAATACAATGTTCATGGAGACGGTAAGCCGTACGTATGCATGAACGTTGTTTCTATTTTGTGTGTCGTATTGAATGAAAGTAGGTAAAAGGCTTATTTATATGTATTTATGTATATATAAATCATCATTAACGTAGCCATTCTATTCCATATATATCATCTATGTTCATTAATCTAACATTTAATGCATTCTATGTGGTGTGTGAACGAATTACATTTCTTTGAGGGGTTGGTAGTCCAGAGTTTCTGAAATGAGAATATTTTATTAATACTAAAGGGAAATAAAAATGTTCTTCATTATAAAAGTAACAAATAAGAATAAAAAAATATATATAATATATTACAAATATTAAATTATTTGTCATCATAATGGCAACCATAATTTGTGGTAAATGAAAAATGAACAACCAATGTTTCATGAGTCAATATTTCTCCATAAACAGAAATAGTATGTTCGATATCCAATAGGCGGATGTGTGTGTAAGTGTAGGAATAAACCATAGCATAAAAAATTCATAGTATATTTAGGATACTATTTTTTTTAAAAATAATATAATTATGATAGTGGAGGGGGTGAAGAAGGGAAATAAACAAATTGACCTTGAAAGAAGACATTACCTCTAAATAATGTAACTACTTTTTATTTGTGGAAAAATGATTCCTTGAGAGTATTTATGAGGAAATGGATACATCAAGGTAGAATTTATGATTTTTGGTATTCTATTTGGGAAGAGCATGGACAATCTTAAAATTTTTGTGAGGTGTGATGAATGGGTATTGGTGGTTCACTTTTATATGGAAAGAAAATGACTCACATTGAATATTTACAAACAAGTTGCATGTGGACATTTTCATAGATAATAAAGTCATAAAACCCCCGAAAAAACTAAATAATGTAAGGATTATGGAAGCAAAATTGATATCATATGGGATTTGGACAAGTTTCTAGATCATTTGGGCCCTTAATTTTAATGTTTAGACACCAATTATGCTTAATTTGGCATTAACTATTGCGATTAACTTTTATTCCATTTAATAATATTTTTTCTAAAAAAATTAAAAATGAATTATTAGACTCTAAATATTATACTAAATAAAATATTATATTTTGAATTTTGGAAATTCAATTCACATAAGTAAAAAAATTATGGTTAGTGCTAGTCCGGTAGATGGGAACCAAATAACGAGGTTTTAAATTAGATAAAAGGTCAAAAGTAAGTTAAGATTATATATTCTATTTCAAATTGAGATTTTTTCTAATAAATTATATTGAACATTTATATTTAATATTAAAATTATTAGTCCTTAATGTATATTTATAATAGGATTTATCATTATGAATTAAACATAAAAATGTCAATTTTCAACTAAAAAGCATCATTTTTCATTATTCATCAAAAAATAATATTTCTTAGAAAAATACAAAAAAATCACCACAGGCTAATTTATATGTCATGAATTTAAAAAATAATTATATTTTATAATATTATGTTTCTAAACATGTCTATAATTAATTTTATTTTTAAAATCATTCCATTCATGAAAATTTTATTTTTAACAGAAAAAGACATGACCAAAAATCTAATCTTTCATTATCAATTTGTCATATTTATATATTTAAATTATAGAAAATATATGGAAAGTTTTTTAAATTATTCGTATAAATTTTTTTAAATTTAATAATATAATTATATCATATAATTATTTATATAGATATATATATGTATAAAGATACTTCATAGAAACCCAGTGTTGCATGTATCATATGCTAAGTGGATGATTCTTGTAGCGTAAGCCAAATAATAATTACTTGTAGCTAAAGATATGTTTTTATTATGTGTGAATGGTATTTTTGAATTATATTGTATATATATATATATAACTATTTATATATTCAGTTTAACTGATACAATCAAAAAGATAAATTATTTCGAAAAAAATAATTCAAAAAATCTCAAGGTGTAGCATAATTTCCTTGTTTTTCGAGTCTGTTTTAACATGATATTTTTGTTCTTCTTAAATTGGTAATGATTTAATAATAAAAAGAATGTAAATAAATATTTATTTATTATATAAATTCAGTATATATTTATTTATATATATATATAGTTTTGAGATAGGAATTGAAATGCACCATTCATGGAGATGGTAGGCCATTCGTACTCATGAGCACTACATCCATTTCATTATCGTATTAAAATAATGAAAATTAAATGATATAAATGTATAAAAATATTATTATTTCAATATAATATCTATTTTATATATTTCAAATAAGTTAATTAAAACCATCCATTTTACATTCTCTGTATAGCGTGAAAGAATCACCATGATTCAAGGAGGTTGTAGTCCACACTTCCATATATGATGTTATAGTATACCCACAATATATATAGCATTATAGAATGCATTATTTAATAATAATATAAGAATAATAACATAAAAAATATAATATAATATAATATAATAACTGAATATACATCATGATTCCCAACCATTAGAGTTGGTGAAGTAAAAATAAACAACATTATTTCACAAAGCGATAGTTTGTCATACACAAATGATATGTTCGTTATCCATTTTTTGGAATTGAGTATTAGTGTAGGTAGGAAAATAATCATAAAAAATTGTTAGTATATTTTGGATAATATTTTTTTATATATTAATTGTATAAATAGAATTAATGTATTGATGGTGTAAATGTTATAAAATAAGATCATTGTAGAATGTTACCTCTTATTCTATTTACTACGTTTCATTTGCACAAAAGGTCATCCTTATATGTATGTATTCAAAATTTGAGTCTTATAAATATAGTTGAGGTATTATGGAATATTATTTGAGTATATTTTTGGAGTAAAAAATTATTTATAGTTGTAAATAAGTTGTAGGGGTGTGTGACCATTTATAGTAGAGGACGAGTGGAATTTTGTAAATATAAATATAAATAATAATGGACGGTATCCCTTACATACTTTTCCCTAAATAGTGAAATAAATATATCTATGTAATTTTATTTCCTAAATATGTCCATAAATTGTCTTTTTTAAATGATTCTAGGTCATTTAGGCCTTATGTTTATGGTTTTGTCCTTTGGGAAGATAATTCTCTTCTTAATCGAAGTAACTAATTTTAATCACATGCTGTAATATTTTTGGTCAAATAAATAATTTTACCATTTTATATATTATACATTTTTCATATTTCAAATATTTAGTAATTTTACACAATTTATTTTCATGAAATTGTAGGTAATTATTTTAAATTTAATCCCATATACGTGGTGAAAAATATGTTTTTAAACATAAATGTTTAATAGTTTTCTATGTTTTATTATCCAATTTAAATGTAATATTTATAACAATTACCTAAATAAAAAAATTACAAATTCATCAAATTAAACCTTAAAAATAATTTAAAATATACATTATCATTATTAATAAATTTAACGAAAAATAAGTTTTGAATTAAAATTTAATTTTTTTTTGTATTCACCAAAAAATGAATCCTCATAGAAAAATATCAAAAATTCCCCATAATCTAATTTTTGTGTTCTTATTTCTTATATAAAATTTATTTTATTCGATTAAATTTATACGTGTCAAAATTTAATATTTAAAAAGGGGTCTCAATTAAAAAGTTGTAAAATTAAATTTATAAAAGCATTGATTTATATGTGAAATATTGGGATTATTTTTATCTTATGATAATAGAATCTATTATATGAATATAAAAAATACTTTTTGAATATCTAATATATATATTTAATTAATATCACTCAATATTTTCATATTAATTTAATATATTGGGGTAAAATATTTTAATAGGAAAACAAATAATTTTCTATAAAAACATTCACTTTATATTCAATTACATCTAATATTCATTTTTATTTAACTTATAAACGGTGAATTAATTTTATATTTTTGAAACTATATATATTTTATTAATTTAGTTAATTATATTAATAACCATTGATGTGCCATCTGGGTTATGAATAATTTTATCAAATAATAATATTTATGTATTGTAATGTTGTTTGGAAAAACTCGATCATGCATGTTACACAAGCTATCAAAAAGGTCATTCATTCATGTAAGGAAAAATAATCTACCGTTTTCGTGAATTAAAATATATAAAAATGGTTTTAAATAGTTAATATATTGTAACGTCTCATGATATTATTTTTTTTTCTAGGTGTTTTGTGTCATGCATGTTATTGAATAAAAGTTATTCATTTAGAATATTCGGGGAATTAAAAACTGACCACCTAAATTAAATTGTCTCCTTACAATTTAATCATGATAATTTAAATATAGTGTTTGATAATTGAAAATTTCATTCATCAAACAATAGTTCATGAGAAGATTTAATAAAATATCCCTTTAATAAGAATGATTGATAAGTAAACATGTCACAGGGAAAACCATATTAATTAGATTATCCATAACAAAGAATTTGTGGGAAGTAGAAATATTGACTTTTAGAAAAATCATAAATATTATTAAGGATTGATTGATGTCATCATTCAAAAACAAGTGAATGGTCAATAGAAATATGAGGTCCTCATTTCAATAAATATATGAATATTTAAAACACTATCGTTTCAACCTAAATTACGGTCATAGGATAAATCTTTATTTATAAATCATTTTTTGAATGTCCGATAAATCATTTCCTACCTATGAATATAATGAAATATAACTGCATGAAATATTTATATTTCACCATTTTCCTACTTTTCATCCGCTTTTATCAATTCCCAATTCATCCACATCATTATGAAACATATATCCAACAATTTTATTGGTTGTCTAAAGTACTAAAGTACTAAATTACACTTATAATGGAACATATGGACAATAAAAAAGTGTCAAGTCATTCCATTTGTCTGTCACTATTATCCAAATCTAATATGGTAATACATTAGTAGCTTAATCCTAAAAATTGATACTAAATTTTTATCATTACTATTTATTTTCCAAATTATATATCTAAATTAAATAAGACATTAATAATGATATAACATATGATAATGGTTGGCTTGAATCTCTTATCGTCCTTTGATCGTGGTTTTATGACCCAGGACCTTTCTATACATGATGTGTCTTCACCCAACATAATGGTTGTCTGCTTTATAAAATCAAATTAATGAAATTTCATAAATAAATATGTTTTATATCCTTGAAATATTTACTATCACTAAATATAAATTTATATATGATTTTTAGTACAACCCCATTACATGAATACTTCGTCCATTTACATCTACATAGGTTATCCCATGGTCTATGGTTTAACTACAATATCATTTGAAGTATTTACAATTCCTGGAAACTTATATCCAATATAAAATAACATAGGTTAAACCTAGGATATTAATTTTCATTTATCTTTTAAATAATTCATAATGTTTTGTAGAAAAAATGTTAATTATCTTAAGCATATCCACTAGGATTGTCAGACAAAGTGCACAGTATGTCTCATTGTTGTGTACAAGGATACACACAAGTCTGGACTGATGCACCCTTTCAATGCTTTTACCCCTATGTACAATTATTCCAGAACCTCATCCACATTTATTTTTCATACAAGGATATATTTCTAGAAAGGCCCATATAATATATACCTTACAAAAATTATAGGATGTTCTATTAATCTTATCTAAAATTATAACATATAGCTATGTTATCTAGTCTATGATTTCTTAAATATAGTTCAAAAAGATGTTACGAAACATTCTATAATACAAACTATTTCCTCATTACCCCAATAATCTTTGATTCTTGTGTCTACTACAATTGCAATGGATTGATTATAAGGAATAAAATCATGAATGGTCGAATATTATTTAAATATTTGTTAATATGATACATACACGAGTCTTATATTAAAAATGAATACAATAGTTACATAATAGTTTTAACTTTTTAGGAAAAAATTATTACATATAGGATATCCTCAAGTATTGTTCTTTGTACACTTCTCAGATTCCTAGGGGAAGGGAAAAGAAATACAGGTGAGATCAAATTCTCATTAATGTTCAAGTATAGATGAAAAAATGAGTGGATGAGTATATTCGAAATGGATAGGTAATAAATTATGATATATTTTATGAAATCAATAAAATAAGAATAATTTGTGTAAAAAACATGGAAATGATTATAACTGGATACACATTCCACATAATCGTTAAAGTGAAAATGAATATGAATCAATGTATTTTTTTTAAAACCCATGGATATTAATAATAAATGAATTTAAAATAATGAAAATTGTAAAATTTTGGATGTCATGTATCCATGTAACATGATAGATTCATCTTCAAGACCTTCCATAAGAGAGATAAAATCCCTAGGTAAAAACATGTATACTCTTCATTGAAACAAACACAAAGATATTTTCACTAAGTATGTCCAACACATGAGACTACTAATGTATCATAGGCATTTTATTAAATGATCCCTTGCCCATATGACATGTGTTAACTGATCTTTAACCGAAATGGATTTCATCAATTTTTCCCCAACCTATATAGCGCATGTCTTATTCACTCCATATATATTGAAAAAATGTTTTAAATAAAAAAAGTGCCATATAAAATATAATTAATGAGTAATAGATATTCATTTATCAGTATTTCACTAGTAAATAAAATAATAATCAAAGAAACATCCATATGATAAATTAATATAATATTTAGGAAATGAACATATAGACGATAAATGATATTGATAAATATGGGGAATTCAATGTTCATTGATCATTAGAAATTAAAATTATCAAGGGGAATAAAATGAATCCTATTTTTGAATTTATATAATATCCTTATCCAAAAAATTGTAATCCATAAAAATGAAGAATAAGGATGGTATCGTTACAACATATACCAAGTGATGTAATAATAAAAGGGTTGTTGTCATTGATAAATGGAATTACAATAAAAATATATTTTAAAAATATTAATGAAAAAATATTATTTTTATTTCGAAAAAAAATTAATATACATTTTTGTGAAAATCATATAAAAAACTTACAAGTAAAACTTTTAATAATAAAATGGAAGCTTAAAATTAATGATGGTAGGTAAATCCTTACATGTCATACTAATAAAAAGAATAATTCATTTACAGAGTAAAATGATAGAAATGTTACATATTAAGAAATAAATAATAATATTACCTTTAAAACACATTAAATTGAAAAAATTGTAAAAGTTTATGTAATATATAATTTTGATAATGGTAAAACATTTATTGTTTTTTAAAATAGTGCCTTTAGATGAAAACATGTTCTCTAACTAAAGAGAGAAATGATATTTTATTTTCTTAAAATCATTTTTAAAAAAATTTTAAGTACAAAATAATGTAAAAATAGAAAATATTTATTAAAAGTTTATTAATAAACATAGATGAAATAAATTAATGGGTTTATTTTACAATGGGCATACAGTTACATCTAATAGATATACAAGTGTAAACTATCTTGTAAAAAATTAGACTGTGTAGTAAACCCTTGAAAAGGCCAAAACATTATTGTGAGAATAAATAAATTTATATATTATTTTAGGACAATATAAATATAAAAACTATATATGAAATAACACAATATATAGAAAAATGTTATTACACACATAATATTAGAACATTAATGACATCGGAGGAGTTATATCATCCAATGAAAAGGAATCAAGTTATGAAATTAATTACCAATTGTAATCTTTTACATAAAATAACATTACAAGAAATAAATAAAATTAAAACACAAAATACCATTAATATAAAATAATTAATGATATAATATATCAAATGGGGTAGTATATACACCACATATATGAATTAAGAGGTGTTTACAAAGTATGCCTCACGAATGTAAAATGAGATAAGAATTTGTTACCCTGAATTCCCATTCAGGGGGAGAACTTATAAAAAACCATATATTGGTTTTAATTATACCACAAACATATAAAATGACAATATTATTATTTATTATATCATATATTTACTTCATATAATATCTTATTACCCATTTATAGATTATTTTCACTATTTTTTGTGTTAATTTGTAACTTTTTCATGTATGTAGTAATGTGTGATTTTTTCTCTTCTTACATCAATCATGACGTCATCATCTATAGTATCTAAAACATGATTTAGTTATCATATATATTATGAATATATGTATTTATTATAATATACAATTCTTTGAGATAGGAAATGAAATCCACCATTCATGAATACGGTAGGGCGTATGTACCCATACAAGTTACTTCCATTTCATTGTAAAATTATAAGGATGAAAAGTAAATGAATAATATGCATGTTTATATTATTATTAATGTATCATATTAATTTCGTATATTTCACATAGGTTAATTATATCAATTTATTATACATTCCATGTATTGCCTAAATGAGTAACATTTCTTGGAGAAGGTTGTAGTCTACACTTCTGTAAACAATGATATCATATCACCACAATATGGACTACATGAAGGGTTTTGTTAAATAAAACTTATAGAAAAATAAATAAATAATAATTGTCATTTATGTAATATAAAAATAGTTTTTTAATCATAATTCACAACCATGAGAGGTGGTAATGGAAAAATAATCAAAATCGTTTCCTGAGGTAGTAATTTTCAATACACGAATGGTATGTTCTTTACCCATTCGATGGAAATATATATAGGATTTTTGTTAAACCCTTAAAATGTCACCATATCAATTTAAATAGTACAATATTTTCATTTTATAACCCTGATAAGAAATTAATTTAATTGGTGGAGAATCACATGACACAAAATATGACCATTGAATAATGGTAACACTTATTCGGGTAACTCGGTTGGTTTACACCATTGGGATTCTATAGATGGAATTAATCCCACATTTTTAATTTCAGGATTAGGGTTGGGAATTTTATATCTTATTTTATAAGATTTTTGTGATATCAAAATGACTTTACACATGTTAATAAGTGGGAGGAGTAAGTTCTTTTTTATAGTTGAGGAGGAGTTGAATTCTTGTAAAAATAAAAAGGTAATCATTGTTGATAGATCTACTATATGTAATGTGCCTCTAATAATAATCCAAATTTATGGAATTTAGTAAATTGTGTGTATATATATATAAATAATGTATTTTTTCATGTTTTTTGGACATTTTTGTCATTAATATTAACTATTCTTCCATTAAAAATATTAATTTTCCTCTCAATCATCGAAATTAATTTTAATCACATTCACTAATTTTTTTTCATAAAAAGTAATGTCGATTTATTATAATATATGTTATTAATATTAAAAATTTTGAATCCGTTATTCCAAATTTCAATGATATATGTGGAAGAAGTTAATTTAAATTTATTCTCACATACAGGACAACAAAATTGGTATTTAATGTTAAATGTTCAAAATTTTACAATGTTTTTATATCCAATTTCAAACTGAAAGTGACTAAAATTACCTAGATTGGATTAAGTTTTAAAAAGATAGATATAATACTACATGAAAATAAATTAATATATAATTTAACTTTATATAAATAAATTATATGAAAAATTATTTTCGATTTAAAATTTAGTTTTTTCACAATTTATCAAAAAATGAATCTCACGGAAAAATAAAAAAAACACCCTAAGATAATTATACTATTAATATTAAAAATATTATTTTAGTTTTTTAATATTTAATTTATTAAAGATCAAAATTTTTGATTTAAAATGGGTTCCCCATTAAAAGGATGGTATAGGTCCATTTATAAAAATATAGATTTTTATGTGGAATATTAAGATTATTCTTTTATTAGGGAAAACTGATCTTTTGATGAATGTAAGAAATATTTTATGGAATATAATATATATATATATAATAAATTTATATATCTCAATAAAATTAATTAATTTAATTTAATAAGATACAATAGCTTTCTAAGTGTGAAAAAGTTTTTCAATAAAAACATCCCCTTTATGTTCATTTTGTTGTTATATTTATTTGTAATTAATTGATAACCAACTAATTATATTTCTATTTTTTAATGTATATTTTATTAAGTAAGTTAATAATATTAATTACAGCTAATTTTATGGACAGGTTACAGTTTATTATATTAAATAATAATTTTTTTAGAATATATTTTTTCGGTAAAAGATAATATTGACTATAATGCATGATAACAGACAAGTATGTTCATTAATATAATGTATGATAATGTTTTATTTTTGAAAAAATATTTAGAATATATAGTAAATATTAAATATATTTTAATATCTCGGGATAATATATTCCCGAATGCGCTTGGTGTTTCATGTCATTTACAGTATCAATGAAAAGTTACTCTTTTATTTGAATATTTTGAATGTTACAATCTCCCATCAATAATTATATTTTCCATTGAAAATTAAATTTGATCTGGAAAATATATGGTTTCAAATTTTAAAATTTCATTATCGAAGTCCCACATAATTAGAATTGTTAATAATATATATTCTTAATAAGAGAGATTGATAATACCTATGTCATGTGTAATAACATATATATTGGTTTATATATATGATAAAATTAGATGAATGTTAAAATATGTACATATAAGAAAAAAATTGGACTGACTTAGGTCATCAATGACAATCATCTGAATGATCATTGGATTGTTTAGTGCATAAATTTATAAATCTATGATGATTTTGAATAGAAATTTCCAAGAAAATAAATTTATTATTTATAAATTTTTGTCCTAATCCATTTTCATAATATAGAGTAATTACCTTATGTCCTAGTAATATAATGATATATAGGAATATAAAATATTTCAATTCCACAATATTAATAATTTGTTTCTCCATTGATAAATTTACAATTCATCCAAAGCATCATGAAATGTATATCAAAAAATTATAATTTATGTGTGAATTACTAAGATACACTAATAATATATTATAAGGGACATAAAAGGGTGAAAATTATATCCATTTGTATTTATGTATAGTCCAAATCCAAAATTATTAATACACTAATATATAAATCCAAATAACTGATAGTACTGATTTTATCAAAATATATATTTCTCAAATTGTATAGCAAAATTAAAAGAGACATTGACTATAAAATTACATTGGCCAGTGGTAGGAATGAAACCCATATCATCCTTTTGTCACAGGTTCAAGAACTTACCACGATGAAATTTATGTGTTGTCACTCTGTATATCGGTTTTCATTTTCATAAATCATATAAATATAATTTCTTAAATAAATTTTATGGAAATATATAGATATGGTTAGACACAAAATATCAATTATATAATGTTTTCAATACAACCCCAATACATAAATAATTCATTAATTTATTTCTACATAGGTTCTTTCATTGTCTAGGGTTTGATCAGAAAATCATTTGTATGATTTTTAATTCATTTAATCTTATATTAAATTAATAAACCTTCATTAAAACCTGGGATATTTATTTTTATTATCTATTAAAATCATTAATAATATTTTGTTGAGAAAATGTGAAATATCCTAGGAATATCCTCATGGCATGGTCAAACTAGTATTGTATTAAGGCTCATTGTCTTGTAATAGGTTACACACAAGTCAGGACCAATGCACCATTCCAATGTTGATACCCCTAACAAACTATTTCGAGAAACATCCCAACATGTTCTATCCAGAAATGGATGTATTTCATGGAATACCCACATAACATATTCCATTCAAAAATTATAGGAATTACTTTTATGCTTATCCTTAAATTATACCTTAGGGATCTCTTCTATACTATATGTGTTACTAAATCTATTTTCCAAGGATGCTGCTAAACATCCTCTGATACCAACTCTAGAAACCCAAACGCAGTACATCCAAAGTTTTTGTCTCCTACCATTACATTGTCACGAATACAATGAATCAAATATTTTATGATCAATGATTTTTGTAGTCCTGGTAAGAAATATACTTATTTTAGTTTTATTTTAGTAATAAATACTCAAATAACAACATAATTTTTTTCTTTTGAGTTAAAATTTATTCCATCTAGAAGATGCATGTATATCAATCTCTATACACTTCATGAATTACATATTAAAGGTAAAAAATATGGGTGAGATAAATTGATCACTATGATTCGGGTATATAAAACAAAACAATGAAACTATGATAATACTCAACAATGATATGTAATAATTGAAGAAACATTCCATGAATTTTGTAATCTGAGATGAATGTGCATAAATAATATGGATTTGTAAATAACTGAAAACATATTCCCTTTAATAAATAAATTTAAAATTAATGTTCATTCATATATAATTTGAATGAAATTTTCTCGTGGATAATAATAATAAATGAATTATCAATAAAGGCACTTCATGATTTTTAGACATATTGTTTCCCGATAACATAAATCCTTTAACATCATAAACTTTCATTAGACATTTAGAATCTATGATTTGAAACCAATCTATACTTCATGGAAACAAACATGAAGGATTTGATGCTAACTAATTTCATCTCCTGAGATTTCTGATGAATCGTGGGGGTTGATTTAAATAGTCCCCAACTCATAGGGCTTGAATTTACTAGTTCCCAAAATGTATGGCTTGTATTAAATGGTCCCTAACCAATAAAAATGATATTCAAATAATTCCTCATATATTGAAAAATTTATTCATATAGAAAAAGTGTCATATAAAATATCTATACTATTTAGAGGATATAGATTTCTTCGTATTTCGATAGTCAATCAAATAAATGTCAATGTACGAACCATATGAAAATAATATAAAATCTTGGTAATGAATTTATCCACGATAAATCATATTAATAATTGGGATAAATTCAATGATCAATGATCATAGGAAATTGATTATTTCCAAGTGACTAAACAGAATAACTATATTTAATGTCAATATTATCCTAGGAAAAGGAAATAATAAACCATAAATAGGCAGAACAAGGATGGTTTCAATAAAAAATATCCCATGTGGTATAAAAATAATGTGTTGTTGTTTTTCATGAATGGAAATATTATAAAAATATATTTTCACAAAATATTTAGGAAAATATCGATTTCATTTTGAAAGACATTTTTAAAATAATTGATATCATTGAAAATAAATTTTATGAATAATTTAATTTAAATTAAACCATTAAATTGGAAAATTAATCTTTAATGAAATGATTTTGGTTTAATCCATAAATGTTATTCAAGGTAAAAACATTCATTTTGCATAATAAAAAGATAGAACTGTGACTTGTTCAGAAAGAGGACAAAATATTCCATCAAAATTTATTGTAAATTATAAAGGGTAAAAATTCATTTAATATATATGTTTGGGAATATTATTAAATTGATGTTAACTTTTTTGAAAACAATGTATTTAGAAGAAATCAGGATCTATGTCTAAAAAGGGAAATAAATCCAACATTTCCTAAAAACCATTTATGAAACATCTTGAGTACCAAAGAGTGAAAAAAGGGTAAAAACATGAAAATAGCCTCTAATAAATTGTGTAGATGATGATATATGGTTTCATTGAATATTTTTCATATAATTTACTATAATTGAAATTAAAGTGGAATCAATCCCGGAAAATAGATTTTGAAGTTAACCCTTCAAAAGAGTATCACATTGATGTGCGAATAAATCAATATATATATTATATGTTAAAACTATAAATCCATATAAAAAAGATTAAATAAATCAAAACATTTTAATATTTTATCACCCACATAGTCCTAGAATACTGACAGAAATTGGGATGTAATATTACAAAATGAAATGGAATCAGTTTATGATATTTTTCACCACCTGATAACTATTAGTTAAGAAAACCACAGAAGAAATAACTAAAATTGAATCTAAAAATACCATGAAAATATAATAATAATGGATATAATATATCAAAATGATAAATATATAAAACAAAATATAAATAATTGGTGATTATGAAGTATGCCTCATGAATATAAAATTAAGAAATGAATATATTACGTTACATTTCCTTTAAGGTGGGAGTCCTTTAATGTCATGTATAATGGTTTCAATCATGTAAATAACTCATTCTATAACCATTATAATATTTATAATGTCATATATTGACTTCATATAATATATTATTACCAATTTTTTATTAATGTTTTCTATTGCATGTGAAAATTTCATTGTTTGTCAAGTATATTTTAAGTATTTGTTTTTGTAATTATTACATAGATAATTAATTAATAATCTATAGGATTTAAAACATTATATAATAAAAATATATATTCAGATAATATTTATTTATAATAAAATATAATTTTTGGAGAGTTTAAAGTAATTTTCCATTTCATTGAGATGGTAGGGAGTACGTACTCACAAATGCTACTTCAATTTATTTATTATAATAAATGATTGAAAAGTAAATGATATATATTTATATGTTAATTATTATTCCATTATAATTTTAATTTCATATATTTATTTATTTTTTTGTTAAAACCATTTATTACAGATTCCATTTATAGAGTAAATGAATCATATCGCTTTGAAGTGGCAGTAATCTCTTTTTTCCATAAATGATCTTATCGTATCCCTAAATTATTGATCACATGATAGTATCAGTTATAAAAAAATATCATAATTAAATAATAAATATCATATAAATATATATCACATTAATTCAGTTTTCTTCTCATAATTTTCAACCTTGTGAGGTGATAATAGAAAAATGAACAACATCATTTTGTGAGGCGAGAGTTTTTCGTACGAGAATGGTATGTTCTTTACCCACATGAGGAAAACATATGTTGGTTTAGGTTCAATACTTAGTAAATATACCTTATATTTATGATATATATTTATATATAATTCTGAGATAAAAATAATTTAAGGGGTGTAGAAATAAGTGGAACAAAATACAATCTTCGATGAAAGTTAACACTTATTCGGGTAACTCCGTTTTGTTTCTTCAAAGAGATTCCAAAGAAAATATAACATCCAATGTGATGTTTTTAGTATTATATGTGGGGTTTTGGGATATTATTGGAACATATATTTCTCAATCCAATGGGATTTAGATGTGTGATTATGTGGGAGGGGTGTGTTCCTTTTTATTGGGTGGAGGAGCGACATTCTGGTAAATATATTGTGATCAGCAATATGGAGTTGTTTCTCTTACATAATATTCCTAAAATAATGATAATAATTATCTAAAAGGGATAATATGGTTCAAATATGCCCATGAATGTTATTTAGGATGAGGTTATAGGTCATTGGGAACCATATGTTTTACCCTTAGTCCATTGTTATGTTAAGATTATTCTTCATTACAGCAATTATTGTTTTTCAATTTCACTATTCTTTTTAAAAAAAATATGTTGTTAAATTTATATATTATAAACTATTTGGATTTAATATATAGAATAAAAATTTCAAAAATCAATTTTAATAAGGGAAATACAATTTTGTAAATTTATTTCTACAGGCGGGATGACAGAGCAGGTTTATAAAATAAAATTTCCAATTGTTTACTACGTTTTCATATCTAATTTAATATTGAAATTTATTATAATAACCTAATTTATTTAAGTAATAAAGGATTTATTTAATCAAATATTAAGAAAAATTGAAAATTAAATTTCACTTTATTAATAAATAAAATAATAAAGAGGTTCTGAATTAAAATTCAATATTTTTCTCTATTCATCAAAAAATAAATCTCAGAATAAATTACATAAACTTAAGCCAATAGAATCTTTTCTGTTTATATTTAAAATACGATGACTAATTTTTCATATTAAATATTTAAATGTTTCAAAATGTAGATTTCAAGAGGGTTCGCCGTTAAATGATGGGAAACATTCCTTTATAATTTTTTTGTTTTTTATGGGAAATATTGGGTTTGTTCTCATCTTATAACTACCAAATCTATTGGATGCACATAATGAATATTTTAAAAAATATATAATATATATTAAATTAATATCACTCAATAATTGAAATTAGTTTTTTTTATAATGCATCATTATGGGTATAAAAAATAGTTTTTTATTAAAACATTCCCCTTATATTCAATTACTTATTATATTCATTTCTAATTATCATAACAACAAATAATTAATTTAATACTTTTTTAAAACATATATTTTTATAATATAGTTAATATTATTCATATCCTTAAATTTAATGGCTATGTAATATTTTTTTATATAAAATAATAATATTTTGAGAATATATTGTTGTTCGATAATAATTTTTCTAACTTATAATTGAAGTTGTAGTGGAAGGTCATTATTGTGTGTATGGAAAGATAACAAATAGTTTTCTTTCATTGAAATATATATAATAAAATATAAGTAATAATTATATTGTAATATCTTGGGATACCATGTTCCCTTATGCACATCTTGTTGTGTGTTAGACATACTACATAATAAAAGGTTCTCTATGACATTTTTTGGGGGAATATATAATAATGATTAAAAAATGTTAGAGGCATAATACTGATTAATATAATATCATTTTATATAAATACTTATTATAGGAGAATCTATAAAATCACAGATAGAATAGATGAAACATTTATTTTATCTTGGAGTATCGTCTTTATCAAACACTTCAAGTTCCATTGTAGAACCCTTAAAAATGGAATAACCTTATGGTAAACATCTAATATCGTTTTCTTGTCAACATAATCTATAACCAATTAATTGGACTTTTATTTGGGTTAACTCATAATTTAAGTTATATCAAGTTCACCTAATTCTTTATGGGATCAACAATAATATTGGCAATGTCCTAGAACAACATCAAGAATAAATCACATAGAGCATTCATTTCATCATAAAACTCAAAAAATCCATAATCCTTTTTTAAATAAGATTATCAAGTGTAAAATTTATTGGTTTCAAAAAAATAAATATAAAATATGATTAAATCAATAAAAATAAATGTTTTCCATATTAATCTCATTAAATCACGGTTCTTGTAGGGAAATGAAATTGCTTCTAAAACAGTATATTTGAGAAATTGTTAATCCAAGAAAATAAATTGGTATCTATTAAAATAACAATGAAACATTAAAAAACTATTTAAAATAAATTGATTATATAAAAATCATGATGAAATGATATAAATCCATACCTATAAAGAAAGAGGATAATATCATTAAAAAATATCATTATTGTAGCAGAAGTAACCAAAAGGGTTTTTGAAGATGATGAATGGTAATTTAATTAAAATATCATTAAATATATTTTGAGATTTGTTTTTCAAACAAATAAATTTCTTAAACAAAATATATTGTGAAAATATTTTTCTATGGAAACATTATTTGAAAAATAGAAATGAATTTTAAAAATCATTTAACACATTTTCTGAGAACATATCATTTCCATTTAAAAAAAATTAAACAATTCTGAAAATCAATTTATTTGAATAAAAAATTTAGATACATTTTTTAATACTAAAATAAAATAAAATTCATTTGCATATAAGTTTATATTAATTATTTACAAGGTATAATAAATATTCTTATCAAATTTTCTATTAAATATAAATGGTCCTAGTTTAGAAAATGAAAAGAATATTCCTTTCAATACATTTTCTAAAAATTTAATAATGAGAGAAAATTTATTTTATAAATAGTTTTAGTATCAATAATAAAATATTTAAATTTATTTTTAGAGAACATGGTTTTAGATGAAAAGGGGATTTCAACCGATGGGAGTAATAATTTTGAATTTTCTAAAAAAATATTTTCTCAATTATTATAAGTAACATATAGTGGGATAATGGAACTATTAAATGATAATATCATGAATAAACATATTAGAATAAATTTATTAGAAATAATGAGATATAGATACTATAGATTCATCATTTGAGTCTTAATCATATATAATCTGGATAAACAATGAGATTTTTACATTAAATCATTAACCCTTTATTAACTCTGAATATTATTCACCACGAATGAAAAAAATTGAACCTGAAAATATGATGAGGATAGATAAACTATATATATTATATGTTAATTTTTTTATTTACTTTTTTTAAGATTATATAGGTTCATAACATAACTTCTGTTTCAAAGAAGATAAAATTAGGAAGAAATCCCCTACAAGGATCATATAATTAATGATTGTATTTATCAGTTAACTAATTATGTATATCAGTTATAAATCCATATAATTCAATTATAAATAAGTCATAAAATAATCCAGGTTCATTATACACATAATCATACCATTAAATAATCATTGATGTAGATGTTTAACCAAATGAATGGGAAATGTGTTATGAAATCCATTACCTCATGCTTAATTTTTGTTAGATAATATTTACCCTAAAATATTTTCGTTTTAAACAAGGTATTGAATTTTTAAACAACCATATTATAGTTATAATATCATATATTATCCTTTTGAAATAACTTATCAATAGTAGTTTAAAATATTTAATTTTTTTATTATTGGGGGTGTTAATTGCATTATTTTTTATCTGTTCTTCTTGATAGATGTTCTTGTTTTTTTATATAACACATTCATATAATATCTAGAATAATAACTAATTGAATAATTTCATATTTAAACATAAATTATACTTTCAATACCATTTATGGAGTATTGTTTTGATAAATTAAGTATATTGTGATGATAGAGATGGTAAACTATACATATGAATGATTAACATTTCCATTTTTCAATGATCAGTATAAAAACGTAAGTAAAATATTATCATTAAATAACTAAAATTATAAATTATAAATTATTATTTATTTTAATATAAATTAATATATAATAAATGGGGTATGTTGATTAAAACAGAGTCAGAACTCATCATGAATACATCAGTCAAAACGAATCACATCACTTCGTGAGGTGGTAGTCTGTCATACACTTGAATGAAATTATCATATCCCGTATGGAATATAATGTAAATACATAAAATATATTATATAATAAATCAATATGTATAGTTTTTTTGAAATATAATATATTTAATTTTTATCCAACATCATTCCAAATAATAAATGGTCGTAAGGCAAAAACTAATGACATCGGTTTGGGAGGTGGTAGTCCTCCATACATACAAGTAACGATTTCATAACACATTTAATATAAGTGGAATGTTTAGTAGGGAATATCTAGAAAAAATCACATATATTAATATGTAATATATTATTATTATTATATCATCCTGTATTAATAATAATTTTAATTGTGATATGAATATATTAAATAAATTTAAATGTTTATGAATGTCACCGACACTCTGGGTAAACTATTAGGTTGTTAAAAAAGTCATCATTTTTTATCTTTTAGAAAAAAAATTATTATAGGATCGTATTAGTGATTTTGGGAACTTATTTAGGTAGGTATTTTCTTATTCAAATGTTAGTCGTTGTGTGAAGAGTATATGAGAGGGGGGACATTTATATGTGAGGTGAGTAGCACAATGGAAATTATTTTAAAAAATAAATTCCACTATGGTTTTTTATAGTAAAAGGGATAAACTACTAAAAAAATTAACAATAATATAATAGATATGGTAGTAAAATTTATATATAATATATTTTAGATCAAATTTTAGTTCCGTTTAAAATGTATCTTTTTCATTTAGCAACCATGTAATCCTATTTTTATCTTAAGAATGTTAAATATATTTTTTTCTATTTTAACTATTTATTTAAGAATAAAAATAATTTTCAATTATTATATATTAGATATTTTTTTTATTTAAAATATAAATTATATTATTCTAAATTCAATTCATATAGTTAGAAAAATATTAACTTAAACGTAATTCTCTAGGTGCGACGTGAAATTTAGTATCCAAATAGAAAATTTTCAAATATATACAATGTTTTTATAGAAAATATCAATATAAAATTGATTAAAATGAAATAAATTGTATTTATAAATATTGTATGGAACAATATTTCCATTATAATAAATTTTAAAAAATTAACATTAAAAAAAATTAAATGAAAAGGCAATTTTAAATAAAAATTCATTATTTTTCAGTATTCATCAAAAATTATTCTTTTATGATATTTTTCAAAAATTAAAACTAATAATATTTTAAAAGATTATTTGAAAAAATATTAAAAAAAATTCAAATAAAGTTTTATTGTTTTTAAAAATATATAAATATAAAACAAAACCCACATGCGCAACGGAAAAGTGGGGATTCAAGAGTTGAATTTTTTCATGTAAGATATGATTTTATTTTAACTCCACGACGCTTAAAAATAAGGATTTAAATATAATTTATTAATCAATAAAATGTAATCAATAAATTTAATTAAAAATATTCTTCAATCATTATTATTTTAAATATATAAAATGGAGAATCATTATGCACATTATAACATTCATCATAAAAACTCCTTTCCAATCCCAAAAAACTAATAAAATTTAAAATAAAATATAATGATGTTTAAAATTTAATTATTTATTATATATAATTAAATTATACTTATGATACATTAAATCATATTAAATACATAATTTGACTTTTATATTACTAAATTTAATGAAAAGTAATGATATTTTATAAAAAACCTTATTTTTCACTATTAATTGAAATTCAATATTTTTAATAGTGTCCCGATATAACACCCCAAATAATTTTTATATTATGATTCAAATATTTTTTTAAAATTTATCAAATATATTTATTTATTTATTTAGGAAAAATCAATATAATATTATTCCACCAAAGTTATGAAAATAATTTTATAAGAAAACATAATTTTGTAGAATAATTTTACATAACCAAAAATCTATTAGAAATTTAAAGTTAATTTATAAATAATTTACATGAATTATGAAATATATATATATATATATTTTTAATAAATAGTTAATTATATTAATACATACAAATAATAACTTGTTTATGATATTAATTTATATTGTGGGTCGTTTAAGCTTGGTGATATGAGTTGAATACGCTATGAAACAAACTATTCTTAGGGTATCATGTATCGAAATGTAAAAAAATTAATAAATTTATCTAAAAATATTACATCTTATTGAATCATGGAGTTACATTGTCATGTATGTTTATTTTTGTGTGTTTTTACACTATTAAAAATAATATTGCTCTTTCAAAATCATTGAGGGTTATAATTATATCAATAATTAAATTTCAACCTCATGTAAGGTGTAAAATTTTGTGAACCTCAAACACTTGGGAAAATTTATTGACATGTTCCATAAAATATATCCATTTTCTACAACATACACATCATTTATCAATAATAGTTTTAGGAGACACGTACTATGTTCATGTCAGTATATTAGTCAAGGGGGTAGTGAACCATATTAAGGACTAACTACTCTACAAAAGTGTATTCATTAATTGAGAAGGTCACGTACACTATAAATAGTATTCCATATACCTTCTACTATGGGGGTTAATTATTCTAGTATGTATACATTTGACCCATGATATTGGAATAATATATAACCCATGGTGGTATTGACCTATTGTCTACTCTAACCACCTCTCACATTCTCCATCAACATTTCAATTGTTATAAAGAATCCTAACAAAGTAAAACTTATTTGAACAACACTATAATTTAAATATCTTCATATTATCATGATAAATAGTGATGAAATATAATAATATTCTACTTATATATCGAATTATGACACTCAGGAGATAAAATATATTTCATTATAAGGTTTATTCTGTACAAGTAATATACCCTAGCATAAAAAATGTGTGGTACTCTACTATTTCTCATATCTTTACACTATAGTCTAGATCAAGTAGGAAATTCCTACATAGCATGTCCCTATATTGTAGAAGACATGTGGGACTCATTGATGAGTCAGAAGGGGAATGATGTGGGTGTCTATGTGTTGTATCTGAATTGATCTTCATGCACTCAATTAGACTGTTATGTGGAATCATTGAGTGAATAATCCATGTAATAATTTAACTAAATTATTCGTTTCACCATGATATGTCACATTCTTATTTTACCATATAATGCGTGAGAATAAATTATTAACCTAAAATCTATATTGGTGAAATTAATTCCATGTGACATGAGGTTATATGACATGTGACTTGATATTCAATCCCATGTCAAGATTATAGCAATTAAATGAACATATTGATTTCATATATGGAAATGTATCACATGTTTCCTAGATGAAAATATTTTATCTGGTTCATCTATCATGATATTGATATTTATGTTATATAAATATCATATTAATTTTTATAATACTTCCATTAAATCTGTACATGCCTATCGTGTATGCCAAACATGATTCCCCCCATCCAGATCCATTTCAAAACCTCACTATAGTGTCACCTTCTATTCTTCACCATTCAATTATAATCTCAATGAATCATTTATTATAGAAACTCTCCAAACTCACCAAATATGTATCATTTCCAGTTCCGCAGCAGATGTTATTCTCCATTATATGGATCAAGCTATGCTTCTATGGATATGAATGCTAGTAAAAAATTATGAAATTACATTAGGTGGTTGGGAATAATAGTCATAAGGGTGTATGGAGAATATAAAATTATTTTTCCTTTATACATCAACATCCCAAATATATTATATCATTAATAACTAAAGAAGTAAGAATAAATTTGACGATTCATTAATTAAATATAATTAATGACCATGTGAATTTTTTATGGATGTGTTGAATAAATATCATCAGTAAATAAGGAGGAAACAAGATAGCCTAAGTTATTTAAATGTATATATGAAAATAATATATGGTTTATCAATGAAAAAATCATGATTACTATATTAAATGATCTTTAAATTAGGATATTAAATCATGGAGTATAATTTTATAACATATTTATCAGAAAAATGTGGTTTAATAAAATATTTCAAAAACACCTATTAAAGATTAAATATTTTAAAAATAGTGTAATTAAAACTAATTATGAGGGAATTAAAATATTAATAATGAAAAAATTTTAAGTAATTAAAATTTACTACATCTAAATATAAAATGATGAAGTTTTATTCATTTCAATACCACCTCATGAACAGTGGTGACATAAAATTAGGGGAATCAATTTGAATCAACACTGAATGGACAAATAAAATCTTGATTTCTTTTATTAAGGGATGCCTAACACATGTTATGATACAAAAAATTTTATTTCTAGCCATGGACTCACCTATGAGTTTCGAAATAAGTATATGAAAAAATATAGTAAAATTCAATATGAGTTCTAAATCTCATATATGAAGATAATAAATCTATTGGTTAATTAATTCCATTATATCCACAATAATAGTGGATAAATATCGATTTCGAACACTATCTATAATTTAATAATTAATTTCAAGAGAATAAGGAATTGTAACTATATTATAGATTTCATATGGACTTATATCATAATAATAATGTACCAAATTAATGTGAACCCTTATAAATATCTTGTTAAAAGTCAAAATATTTTAATAAGAAACTATTGGATTCTACCAAAGTGGTGCTTCACTATGATTTTCTTGTTTGACCATGTGTTTTATAATTATTTACCAAGGAATTTATCTATAGGATTATGTTTATCCAAAAAACCATAATAAATTAAATGAAAACAATTAAATGAAATGTGGTATAAATAATGATTGGTTTTTGTGAGTTATAATGTAGTAAAAGAAAATGATAGAAATATTTATTTAAAAATAACACTATGATTTAGTTTATAAGATTCATATTTCCCCTTCCATTAAATATTAACCATTATGTAATACATTTAACCTCAATTAATTAAAATATAATTTTTTTGATTTTTTGGATTCTTACATTATGTTTTTTCAAAGATGAAGGATTCATTGTATATTTTTGTGGAATAACAATCATGTCGGTATTAAAAATTCAGAATTTTTCTAATGTTTTTCCATTAAAATATTAAAAAAAATGGGTTATTAAATTATGATAAATGGGTTTTTACTATCCATTTTATTATTAAATTTTAAATTAATTTTCATTTATATTATTATATTATGTTAGGAGTATATGTCTGTTAGTTTTTTGTGTTCAAATAAATGAATGGGCATTAAAAGTGAAATCATACCTGTTTGGAATAGAGTATTTAATGTCTCACTGGTTTTCTTGTTAGTATTATGTTTTCAAAAAAAAAATTCATGATTTATTTAATTTTATTATTATAGATATGTAATTTTTATGATTATTCAATTTTTTTGTTTTGTTGTGTTATGTATTTTTTGATAGTATTTAGTTTGGGTTTAACAATTTTGACATAAAAGACCATAACATTCCCCAATACGTTATATAGGTCAAAATATATATATCTAAAATATATAGTGTATGATGATTTCCCATAATAATATATAATTAAAATGGTTTAACACAAAAAAAAAATCTATATGAGGATACTATGATTTATTGGTTAGGATACAATTACATTGTAAAGATATTGATCGAATAATGATATCTAGAATTCACGAGGTACATGAAAATTCATAATACCTATGACTAATCTATTATTACTCAAATATATATTGAATAATTCTTGTACATTGTATCATTATAGGTGTTTAATGGTATTCCTTTGGTTGATAATTTTCATTAGATTCATGTGATTGAAATCATCAAATTTGATTCATGACCCAAATTTTTATATTCTCCCGTTATTCTGATTTTATCCCTTATAAATGTTTAAAAATGTAGTAATCGTTCAATTTGGGTGTGTTTTTAATGAGTAATGATGTAAATTTAAAATGATTAGGTGTAATTGGGTTTGCTTATGTGTTCAGTGGTAGCAGAACATCATTTCCATCTTATTCTTATAAAGAGATTGTTGATGTGGTAATTAAGGTAATATATATGGGATTTTATTTTTCTATTAACATCCACTAATGTTAAATTGTCATGGAATTTTAAATTTGAGTAGATTTATTGAATTAGACTAATTTTGGTAAAGTAATAGATAATGAAAATTGAAGGGAATGATTAACCTTTGTCTTCATTATACGATTTCATGTTTGTATTTAACATGAATTTTATTGATGTTTTCATATTTTTCTATTATAAATCATTTTCTCAACCCCTTTAATATATTTTAAAAAAAGTAAATTTGATTCTAATTTTATTTTTTATATAGAAGGGGAAAATTATAATATAGAAATTTTATTTATTTATTTTTACATAATATATTAAAATTATATTTTATTATGGGTAATAGGAGAATTTTTTATGTGATTCAAGATATGAATTGTTGTGTTTCCCTTGAACAATGTTATTTTACTCATAATTTATTATAAATTCATCTTTTTATTTTGTAATAATTGTTATTTTTGTGTGGTAGTGTGTTTTGGCTTCTAATGTTTACATTGGGGATAGTTTCATGTCTACCATATTTCATTTTTTGTTTAGTTGATTTGGTAAAGATGAAATATATTTATTATGGTCATGGATGAATTTATATGGATTCTTTTTGTGGGGAACATGTATATATTGAATTTTTTGTCGAAATTTTGTTTTGGTGGGTCATAATTTCATATTTTTTTGGAATGTTGGTGAAATAAGTGATATTTTATTTTGGTATTGAGAGGAAATAAATGATAAGTGGTATATTTGAGGAATCCATGGAAACATTGATGGTTGACATTAAATGGTAATGTCTAAAAATAAATATGATTATTTAAATAAATAATTGATATATTTGGAAATTTTGTAATTAAGATAGTATAACATGAAAATTAATCATAAAATGTGTCAATGATACGATAAAATAGGGTGTTATATTTAATATTATGTTGTACTGATTTCTGAGTGTGGTTTAGTTTTTTTATAGATGAGGTTTTTCATATGATATGTTATGTCTCAGGCCGATGTATATTATTTTAGTAATAATTGATATCTTTTATAAATGTACTATTATGATATATTTTAATGTAGTGATTATATGCATCAAATGATTTCTGTTATATTCAATGCATAACAACCTTTGTTGGGTAACATATGGACACCTATATGGTTCATGGTTATGAGATTTTTACCACAAATATATAACAACAATCATATAGATGGTTGTCACCTCCCCCATCTTCACACTATCTTTATACAAGGTAAAATCTTTTGGGGCCTGAGGTAGGCATATATATATATATGGACCAGAAATGTTCTTTTTATATTACACATATATTGGTTAACATATATTTATTAGTTTTGATATAGATATATGTGATTGATTTCAAATTTAGTATAATTTTATGTTGATTATTTGTTATATATTTAATATCCTACAACCATATGGTTCTAATTTTTTGATATATTAAAATTTCATCAATTATAAATTTACACAATATTGAATGAGGATATGTGAAAATGTGGATATGTAATTATGTGGTTATATATGGGATTGAATCACATTACATTATCCATTATAATATGAGATTGACTATATATATGGGTTTATTATTGATGATTACATTCTTCAAATTTTATTTTTTAGTTAAATTTTTTTAAACAAATATTTTTCAGTGAAATGATATTTTTCATAAGTGGGGAGTAGTTAACAATAATTTCTTAATGAACTGGTAATGAGGTTTTTTATTAAGTAATTTATATTCATATTTATCATTGTCATAAGAGGCTTTATGTATTAAATTAATAAATATTTTTCATATTCAATGTATAATAGTTATAAATTGTGTTTTAAGAGGGTATTTCTGAGTGTGTTACACTATATACATTATAGAACTGTAGATTTTTTGATATTATATCTATTGAGTTTTTTTGATGTTTAATTGTATTGTTACTATGATTTATAATGTAAATTACTCTTACATTTGTGTTTTATACCCTCGGTGTAATGACCAATTATTTTCATGGTGCATAATTTAAAGGACCCGAACCTAAACTCTCAAATGAAATACTAAAAACATATAAATTACATTTCATTCTTTGATAATGATAAATTAGATAATTAATTTTCCATCCAAGACATCTAATATTAAAGAAAATATTATATGACATATATAACAATGTTAATTTTTCATGTGTTTTAGAAAATTATGAAAAACCCTAAAATAAAAAAAACTCATACATTCAATGGAGTAATTTTCCATTATAACTATAACTTCAAATTCAACACTAGTTTATCAACATATCCATTAAATTTCATCACCTATCAAACCAGTATATAATGAAAAATATTTCATCATTATTCATAACTTGTGAAAAAATAAACAAAACAAAGGTGATCTTAAATTCATCGAAAACATAAACATAATCACTAAAAATTGAATTAAATCATTGAGAGTGAGATGAAAATAATTTAGTGACGAAATAATAATATTTCATTTTTATAACTAAAGGTACTTCCTATCCATATATACTAGTATCATCAATCATGTGACAAGACATAATGAATCTTTAATTGGAAGAGTAATGGAAATAAACAATAACTAAACATGTGATGTGAATCATAATCAACAGAATCATTACAACCCATATATATCCACCCATAAGATGTATAAAAAATTTTCATTAAACAAAAACTCATTACCATAACTTGTGAAATCATAATATTTCATAAAAATTATATTAATAATATATATAGTTTTTTTCCATCTTCGGACATCAAATATATATCACTAATACAGTCACTCTTTCAAATAGAATAAAAATATGGTTGACATCCAAACCAGTCTAATTAGAGGTCAATCATGATTCCCCAAGACTTTAGATTTGATGGAACCACCGATCAATGAATCTTAACAAAACTCCCAATCCTTGGATTATAATAGACCCACTAATCATCATAATCGATTTCAATAAACCATAATTTTAATAAATTATATATATATATATATATTTAAATTCATTACAAAACATATATAATAATTAATTATACCTTTCATTAATTTGTTAAACAACGGAAAAAAATAGTTTCTACTATAATCTATTTGAAACAGTCATTTTCAATCTACAAAAATAATTAATATGGAATGAATAAAAATTATCTAAATTATAAAATAATTATCATCAGTAGTTGAAGGAACTAATGAATGGATATTCTAATGAAAAATCCTAAAAAACAATTTATATTAAATTACACTTCTCACTTGGAAATTCACTTTTAGAATTTAAAAAACATAAATTTTTAATAATTCTAATTTCATTTTTTAAATTTTATTAAAAAAAGTAAAAATATCATGTTAAATATATTTAAAAAACCCATTATTTTTATAGAAATTTTCATTATTTATATAATAATATAAATCGTGGATTTGTAAGGAAAATATTCCTTGTTAAAAGATGATACATGATCTATTTCACTTGAGAAGTACATTGATGATTTCTTTTTAATGAATATTGGAGGAATTGGAAATTAAACAATTGAACTGTGATCATTACTAGAAGTGATGAAATGATATTTAGTTCCTTAAAATAAAATCAAATAATTTCCACCAAAATGAACTGTCTACATAATAAATCTAAAAAATGAATGGAAATGGAAGCATGATTCCATTCAAAAAATATAATTATTTCAATCGTAAGCCCCATAAAAGAAAACATGAAATGGAAAAATAAATATCATTAACATAAGGATATAATTTATATATTATGTAAAATGGGAGTATATACACCTCCTAAAATACGATATGTGAATATCATAAATGTATGTTCTAATTAATAATAATTTTAGATGAATTACCATGACAAATATCATATCATTGAATTGAAAATTAACCAATTTATTTTTATGTCTATAAAATTTAAAAATACAGAATCATGTCAAAATATATAATAACACAATTTATATTTTGATTCAAAACATATTCATATCATATCAAGGTCAATGAAATATAACCAGAATAATAGAAACTGGGTTAATAAAAACATTTCAACTTGGTATCATTAATGTAAAATCTCATTGGATAAAATAATTTTAGTTTCCAATAAACAAATCATGAAATATGCTGAATTTATGGAATAACTTGTAAAAGGTAATTTATATACATAATATAAAATAAATTATGTCAATAAAAATAAATTATTCCATAATGAATAAAAATTGAGATGAAATACCTTAACTAGAGTCCAAACATTCCACATACATCCTCAAAATATTATAAAACAATATTTTAAAAATTAATCCCCTGTTTATGGAAAAGTTTCTTGCTTTATTAATTTATCAATAAACAATATTATAATTTATTTTCTGTGGTATGTTTAATTCCACAATCAGTTAAGTCCAAATTGATTATTTTGAGAAACCTTGATTAATAATTTCAAAAAATCTTTTCTCTGTGACCATTGTAACATTAGTCAAAAATCCATTATTTCCTCAATAATATTTATTAAATAGTCATCATTTTTATACATCAAATATAATTTCATAAAATCATGAATATATTGTTGAAAAAAAAAACTATGTCACATTCATAGAGATGATAAGACATACAAGATCATTTGTAATGCTTCCATTTTTCAATGATCATTACAGAAATATGCAAATAATTATTTTCATATTATATCGTTATAATTATATAATAAATAATATATAATTTTATTAGATATACTATGATACATCATATATGTACTTTGGTGATGAAAAAAATATCAAATAACTTTGTAGAGGAGGTAGTCCACATTTACACACAAACGACGTAATCATTATTTTTTAAATTGGAAGGTAAGAAATTAAATGATATATATTATTTTAATAATAATAATTATTTCATTAATATAATATATGAAAATTTATTACACCTTTATAACTAGCTATTAGATATAGTGATGTAAAAAAATTTCTTCGGTACGTGAGGTGGTAGCCCACTATACACAAAAACGATGGATGTCATTCCCATTTAACGTTGGTTGGACCTGGATATAGGTATTCCCAAAAATATAATATAAAAATACATAGTGGGAGATACTGATATTTTTATCTCATAATGTTTGGAGAATATTTTATGTATATATAAGAAGAAATAAAACCAAAATACTTGGTTATGAGTATTACCACATCTTCAAAAACCCTCTTTTGGTTTACCATTATTCACAATAGGGTTTGTATTTCAGAAAAAAAATAACACCTATATAATGTGTGAATGTATATTATTAAGTTATTTGGGATGGTATTTCCTTATCCAAAATTTTCATCAGGTGCAATGAAACTAGAAGAAGAGGTTCCCTGTAAATACCTGTACTTTCCATGTAATGATTATAGATAGTTGGGAATTTTATGAGTCCGTGAAAATTGATGATTCGTTATTCTGAGGCCCGGTGTTCCCAGAATCAATTACTAATATTTTTTAAGGTACATTCAGTAAAATAAGAGCGGGATTTTATAACTTTTTATCCGGTGCTCAGAATTGATATCTGAGGGAACCATTGAACTCACTGTGCCATTTTCCGCTTCAGAAGACTTTCACCTCGACGACAGTTGTTCGAGGGTGAAAGTTTTTTTATGGGTTTTTCCTGGAAATAATAAATTAAAATAAAAGAATGTTTTATTTTATTTTATATATTATAACCACCAATGTGGATGTTGTATGTGGATACCACCAAACCGTAACCTCCAATGAAAGGTAATGGCTGTGGGGCCCACCCGAACCTAACCTCCCACGAGAGGTTATGGTGGTGGGGACCACTCATGAAAAAAACCCCCATTTAATTGAGGGAAACTCTCAACAACCCACTTTAATGAGGGATAGACTCTTGACCTCCTCCAACTTAATAGAGCTAATGTACATGCATTTATTATGCCAAATCCTCCCCATAAAATAATTGAGCCAACACATCAATTAATTACTAAAATCATTTTGAAATTTGGGTCAACAATTATATAATAGATCCATTATTCTATTATTTTGGCTAGGAAGTTTCACTTTGGTGGGACATGGGGGAGGAGAGAGTGTGGGATAAATAATGTTCTCCAATGAAGAACTTTATCTCCCAACAATGAACGCTCTCCCGATGAAGAACACTCCACCGATGAAGAATGACCTCAACATCGACATCTTCCTCGGAATCACCTTGTGGAGGCAACCAATGTGGGATATCTTTGAGGGCCGACCTTCCCACCTCATCATCTTCAATGAACCGACGCATGAGATTCGGAATGGACGTGTGTGGTCGACGCGACGAACGATGACAACTCCATCATCTTCCCCGCGACTCCATTGACGATCAACGAACATGGTAGGGGTGTGTTTTTTTGGATCAACATTAATATTTTCCTCTCCTATTTATTTATCCCCCATGATCTTCTTGCTATCAAACTAATGCGGAGGGACAGGGCCAAACAACCACATCCCGATTTCTCTATTGTACTTCTTGAGTTGTGTTCTTCAAATTCTTCATAGGCGATGAAGAACGGATCAATACAGGTTTATTTTACAATGCTAGGATCTCTAAATAATGACCCCACATCATGAAGGCCTAGCAGAGGTGAGACAATGATAGAGAACGATGGATCATACTAGGTCGGGAAATACCGTTCTCAAACGTTCATCATGCAGGTGGATAAAAACGTGTTTTCGGAGCTGATCAGAGGCCCAAAAAACACCAACAATGACTTTGGAACATCAAGGAAACCTAAAGTATGTGTTTTCGTGTAGATCGGACAATAAGAACCAATAATAGGCATCATGGGAGGCGTGCTGGCCAGAAGCGCCATTTATGGAAAATTCTAGAATACACGGCGTGCGCTCCCATAGAACACGTTGTGTTGTATGGGCGTTTAGCTGCTAGGGTTTTGGGAATATGATGGGTATCACATTTCTTGTGACCCCTTTCACATGGCATCTACTCTATACACAACAAGGTAGTGGAGACTACCCAAGACTCAGCGTGTATTAAGGGAAATACACGGGCATGAGAAGAGACACACGGCCTAACGACATGGCGTGTACTCTTTATGAAACATGGCTAAGGTGGCTTTAAGAGACTCAGAGTGTATCCGGGGGATACAATGACATGGGGTAGAGTACATGGGGATGTACTCCACCACAAGGCCAGTGACATGGGCTACCCCGTGTACTAGTTACACGGGTTGGAGAACATGGGTTAGGACCCTGAACGGGCACATGGCCAGCGTACCCGAGGCCAACCCCAAACAGTTGGACATGCCGTGTAACCATACCACACACTGTGTACATATGTTTCTACATGACCGACCTTACGACATGGGCAGTTGTACACGGTCAGTACCTGAGGTCTGAAGACATGGCTTGTGCCTCATTCCTACACGCCTTTTACTTTTTGGAAAATGACTTAGTCATCTTGTCCTCTATATCTTAGACACGTATTTTTTGGGATATCCCTATGACATGGCGGACCATTGGGAATCTTCTTCATTGTTCTTCGTGGCAGTTGGAGCATTTAAAATTAGCTTTTTGAGGGGATCATCTGGAGATGAGAGAGGTTTTGTGCCAGAAACTAGTAGCTGGCTGAGACTTGACAACTGCTGACCAATAGAATCAGAGTGAAATGTATGTCTCATTGGGGAGCACCTAGTTGTGGCGGAATACCCATGACAGAGGAGTGCAAGTTTGTGTCATATGACCTATGGTACTCGAAGGGAGGAGTACCTCTGCTGGTAATGGGGGGAGCGCATGGATGTGGCGGAAGGCCCATATGTGGAGAGTACTGCTTTGTGACGAAGCAGACCCACGGTACTCGATAAAAGTAGTACCTCAGCAGTCCATGGTTAGCGGGAAGCGCCATGGTGTCACGGAATGCCCACTGTACTCGATAGAGGAGGAGTTCTCTGGCAGCTGAGGGTTTGAAAGGGTTCTACCCCAAGAATAAATCCTTGTTTCAACTGAGTTAGTAACTTTTGTGTTTTCCTCATGATTCATATGGATTACTTGATAACTTAGAAATATGTATGGGCATATACCTAAGTGGGGTTATCTGTTGATTTCATAATTTTTGGTTTTTCCATGTATTATTTTTGTGAGACCAGGAGAGTCTCAGGGTCCCTACTGAGCATCATTTTACTCACCCCTTCATGGGCTATGCCCGCACCTCGTTGTGTGGGATGCAGACGATGGACAACACTGACTGAGGCTGAGAGTACTAGGACTGGACGGTACCCGGAGGTGGACCTTACGATGATTCGGTACACGTAGGATACTGACAGACGTGGAGTGCTAAGGAAGTTATATGTACCTAACCTTTAGGTAGGAATCCGTTGGACGATCCATTTGTTGTTCTTCTATTCTAAAGTTGTACTTGTACTTCCAGTTTGTTGTACATTACAGTTGGGCTTGTATTTCCTGACCCTTTTACTTTTCAGAAATCTTTTTTATACAGTTTACTTAATGTTTTGTATCCAGATGTATGCTCTATTTTTTGTGTTTATAGGTTAGAAAGGAAATTACTTCCCAGTTTTTGGGAATTACACCTTATGTTATAGTCGCTATCCCCTGACATCTAGATGGTGGGATTGGGGTAGTCACAGCACGGGCTCCGGGGGACGGGTCATGACAAATTGGTATCAGAGGAGTCAGTTCTGCCACAAAACATATGACTCAGATATTTTCTGTGAAGCAATAGTGTTATGTGTAGTGAGTGTGGTTTTCAGTTCAGGGAGTCCAGTTTTGGTGTGGCGGCCGACGTATCCATACAAAAGAAATTGACTTCTGATTTCCGACTCAGTGCATGAAAATAATGAAATTTTTTGTTTTTTCATTGGTATTTTAAGTCATCCCAATGAGGACAGTTCACCAGGTATAACTTTTGATTGTGTGACATATGTTCAGAAAGCCTCCATGCATACAACTAGTTAGAGTTCCATGATTTGTTTGTACTGATAGCCCACCGAGCGACGAGGCCTTGGTGTAGGGTCCTTTCCCTATAGAGTCACCAGCGGTACCATTACCCACTGGGCCACCGATGCCACTAGCCCCAGTAGAAGAGAGTGCAAGCCACTTGAGCATGGTGCATGAGTTCTTGTGGGAGAGGAAACCACGTTTCAGGGGAGATACAGACCCACGAGTGGCTAAGAATTGCTTGGTGGCTGTGGTGAGAGTTTTTCCAACTGGTAGGGACACCAGCAGACCTCATGGGGATTCTTATCGCCAGTCTTAAATAGGAAGCAACAAGAAAATGGTGGAGCATGATTCTCCAGGTTCATGAGGAGATGATTCTTTTCTAAGAAGACATCGAGAGCCGGTTTCTGGTAGAGTTTTCTCCAGGGACTCTTCACACAGTGCACATACAGTAGCTACTTCATCTGCAATAGGCAATCATGATTTTAGCTTAGTACTTTGTGTGGTTTACAGACCTCTCATGCTACACTACCGAATTGGTGCAGGACCCATTCTTCAGGGACCGACCTTTTGAGCATGGAATCAGGCGGGAGATCAGGGCATCATTAATCTCACATAACATCTCGACGTAGGTGGGGTTGTTAGAGAGAGCCCTCATAGTGGAGATTTTCCTTACTGAGAAGACTCCAGTACTGAGATCCACCACCAGTACACTTACAGAAGAGTCTTATATAGTTTTTTGTAGATAGAAGACATAGAGGTCCAAGAGGACCAGACCTACATGTGGACGACCACATGACTTAGGATAGGTTGTGGGGGGAACCCAAATCGGAGACTGAACTGCAAGGTGTGGGCAGTGTTACGCATACGGCGGGCAGGGTCACATGGCAAGTGACTATCTGACCCGCCATTCAGATGATCAGTAGACGGTTGAAGGAATTCCCAGGCAGAGACATAGATTCGATCGAGTCGGTCCGTAGGGAGCAGGCGAATGTGGAATATGAGCTAGTCATGTAGCAATCGGTGGGCGATGATTAGAGGTGTTACCGCCACCACCACTAGGAAGCCCACCCCGGTCACCAGGATCAGGTGGATAGGGGAGAGCTCTACGCCAGGCAGCTGAGGCCTACGACCATGGTCCTCTGGAGATATTATGAGGTAAAATATGTGTTTATTAGATCATAGCTATAGTAATTACATACACAGGTGCCAGTCACTCATTAATTTCAACTGCCCTCGTTTGTAGCTCGGAGATTCCAAAAGAGCCATTTGTTTGATCCTTATGGATAGAGACTTTTATTAGAGCTGATCCGACGATGCACACTGGTTCCGGCTGTGCGAGCTTACTCAAGGTGGCAATAGCATCGTCTAGGGGTCACCTAGTAGTGGCGTTGAGGCCTTACAACCTCATCATGGGTATGGACTAGTTATCTACAGTCAAAGCTCATATTTACTATATTTTTCTCAAATTACGATGTGTCTGCAAGGATGGCACCAGGTTTACCTTCACCAGCGAGAAGGGAACCAATGCATCACAGGATGTACATTCTCGTAGGAGGGTGTAGATGATCACCCATCATATGGATTTCCTTACCCTTGGAGCTGTTGATGTGGAGATTCTGAGCTATACTGTAGTAGTGGAACAGTATGCGGATGTCTTCCTTAATGATGTTCTAGGTCTACCTCTTCATAGAGAATTTGGATTTTACATTGACCTATACACCGAGACGACACCGATATCTACACTAGCATATTGTATGGCTTCGATGGAGCTTCGTGAGATTTGGGTACAGCTGGAGTACATGGGAAGAGAGTAGTTTCATGCGGTCATGGGATGTGACCCAATGTCTCTACCAATGATTCGAGGTACGGTTTATGTCTAATACAAGCTTCTGTATCAATAGACCTAGGTACCAATCATTGCTTACTTCCACAAATCTTGTCAAGGACCTAGAGTTTCTGGTTAAATCGTTGATTTGACCCTCACGTCTGGAGATACCTTTTGGAGGAGACTCGATAATCACACTTACGCCGATGGTGTGATATGACTATTGAGGAGAGAGTTTAGTTTAGAACCACTTGGTGGCAGTGTCGAGGCCTTACGATGTTAATTTGGGTTTGGAATTGACATCCATATTTCTCACTCAAATTAATTGTATTAGGAAAAGGGTTTGTGGTTTATCTACAATGTTGGAATGGGGTTTTCCCTGGTCGGTGAAAAAAGGAAACATAGGCAGCACATGTTGAAATCTTGCATAAGAGGGTGAATCCGATCAATCTCGAGTCAGATAGCCTTACCCTTGTGGAAGTAGAAGTTAGAGTTTTTAGTTTCCAACAAGAATGGATAGAGTTCCTAAAGGACTATGACTTCGTGATAGTCTATAATTTTAGGATGGGGAATATATTAGCAGACACACTCAGTAGGATATCTGGTTTACAACTACTGGGTGAGGTGATAGAAAAGCTAGCCTCATAACAGATATCCTGTGTGGATAAAGATGGAGCATCATACCTCTAGTCAATGACTGTCACTCCCCCAATTCATCAGTGAATTCCGGAGGCACAGCTTGAGACATTGACTGCGAGGCCCGACGTGCTCAGATATCCTCAGGATCGCCTCCTAATGGATTTTATGATGGTGGTGAGCACTCCATCCTCTTCAAAGGACGTACAATGCTACTAGTGTCACTTCAGGAATAAGAGTTGAGGGATTTCAACACATCCCCTCTAGAGGTAAATCCATGAGTGGAGAAGACGTACCATGACCTCCGACGACTGGAATGGTGGCCTGGAATGAAGGAAGCACTAGTAGTGTTAACTCCCAGTGCCTCACTTGTCAGCATGTGATGGCGGAGCATCAGGTACCAGCAGGCTTGGTTCAGCCTTTAGATGTCCTAGAGTATAAGTGTTATAAGATATCCATAGAAATTTTGATGGGTCTTCCTCATACATATAGGGGACACAACTAGATTTGGGTTGCTATCCACTGACTCACCAAGACGGCCCATTTCCTACTGATCAGAGAGCATGGATCCATATAGAGCCTGGGAGGCCTCTATTTGCAGTAGATTATGGGATAAATGGAGTACATTCAATGATTATCTCTTATCGTGACACATGATTTACTTATCAGCTATGAACGGGGTTGAACGAGGCTTTCAGGACACAACATTGTTTGAGCACCAACTTCTATCCTCAAACGGATGGCCAGACTGAGCAGACCATTCAGACCCTCAAGGACATACAATGTTCATGTGTCCTCAACTATGATCGTAGCTGGGAGGATCACTTAACTTTGGTGTATTTTGTATATAATAATATCTATCACTCCACCATTGGGATGGAACCTTTCTAGGCATTGTACTGGTTAGCTTTAGGATCACCCTTGTGCTGGACTGACCCAGGGGAGTCAGCACTAATGGGACCAGAGATGGTACGGGCTACCACAGAGAAGGTGAAGATCATCCAGGAGCAGATGAAGACTGCCCAGAGCAGGCATAGGTCTTATTCCAATAGAAGACAGAGTCCTCTGGAGTTCGAGGATGGAGACCACGTATTTCTACGGGTCTCACTCCGATGAGGTCTATGTAGATTTTCCTGTGGGAGCATGTTATCTCTATGTTTCATTGGACCTTTTCTGGTCCTCTACAGAGTTATCAAGGTTTCATAACATTTAGATCTTCCACCTCCGTTGCACTGGGTGCACGACTTCTTCCACATATCCTAGCTGAAGAGATACCTGCATGACCCTTCTCACATCATCGACCAAGGTGAGTTGGTCGTCCATGATGGGTATACTTTTTCTAAGGTTCCAGTAGATATTGAGGATCGACATGATTAGGTCCTTTGTGGACGGTCGATACCTCTGGTGCGCATTCATTTGCAGCACGAGAACCTCTAGAAGAGAACATGAGAACAGGAGGCTCAAATGCATGTTCAATACCCCGATTTGTTTACATATATGAGTTTTGGATTATGGGGACATATAGCCCTTTGGTGGGGAGAATTTAGATAACCTAGAATTCCCATGTAATTTTTATTAAATATATGGGACTTTTACATGTCTGTGAAATTTTTTGGTATGTGATTCTGAGGCCCAATGTGCCTAGAATTAATTTATAAATTTTTTTGGGTACGTTCATTAAACTTACAAGCGGGTTATTATATCTTTTGAACCGGTGCTTCGAATTGAAATATAAAGTCACCGTTGAACTTGAAGCGTCGTTTTCCTCTTAATAAGACTTTCACCTTGATGACAGTTGGTTGAGGGTGAATGTTAGTTTTGGGGGTTTTCATGGAAATAATAAAATAAAATAAACCAATGTTTTATTTTATTTTATCTATTATAACCACACATGTGGAAGTCAGAGGTGGGGACTCCCATATCTTAACCTCCCATGAATGGTTATGGTTGTGGGGCCCACCCGAACCTAACCTCACACGAGAAGTTATGGTGGTGGGAACCACCCGAGACAAAAAATCCAAATTAATTGAGAGAAACTTTCAACACCCCTATTTAATGAGGGAGAGAATCTTGACCTACTCCATCATAATGGAGCCAACACACAAAAATTTATTATACCACGTGCTCCTCATTAATTAATTGATCCAACAAATCAATTAATTACATAATCCATTTTGAAATTTGTGTCAACAATTTAATAATAGATCACTTAATCTATTATTTTGGCTTGGAATTTTCATTTTGGTGGGACTTGGAAGAGGAGAGGGATTGGGAGAAATAATTTTCTCCAACGAAGAACTTCATCTCCTAATGAAAAATGCTCTCCTGATAGAGAACGCTCTACTGATGAAGAATGACCTCAACCTCGACATCTTCCTCGGAAGCACATATCGAAGGCAACTAACATGGGATGTCTTCCATGACCGACCTTCCCTCCTCTTCGTCTTCAATGAAATGATCCTTGATCTCGGGATTGGAGGTGAGTGGAGGATGTGACGAATGATAAAAACTCCTTCTTATTCCCCGTGACTCCGTCAAAGATCAATGAACAAGGTAGGGGTGTGTTTGTTTTGATCAATGTTATTATTTTTCTCTCTTATATTGATTTATCCCTCATGATACTCTTTCTTTCGAACTAATGTGGAAGACCAGGCTAAACTATCAAGGCCCAATTTCTCTGTCATACTTCTTGTGGTGGGTTATTCGTGTTCTTCATTGGTGATGAACAACGAATCATTGCGGGTACATTTTGAAACGCAATGATCCCATAATGAAGAACCAAAATCACAATGACCAAGAGGAGGTGCGATGATGATATCAAACGATGGATCAGATCGGGTCAGGAAAGACCGTTCGTGAACTTTCTTCATGCGGGTGGATCAAAACGTGTTTTCGGAGCCGATCAAAGGTCCAAAAACACCAAAAATGACTTTAGAACATCGGGGTGACCTAGAGTATGCGGTTTCAAGGAAATAAGACCATCAGAATGAAGAACTCGAATCATGGGAGGCTCACTCGCTAGAAGAGTTGTTTCTGTATCCTTCTAGAATTCACGGAGTGTACTTCTGAAGAACACACCATGTAGTATGGGCGTTCGGCGGCTAGGGATTCGGGCGTTTGATGGATATCACATGGCATGTGACCCCTGTCACACAACGTGTACTTTCTACATAGCATATAAGAGGCGGATACCCAATACATAACGTGTATTCGAGGAAATAAACGGGCACGAGAAGGGTCACATGGCCTAACGACACGGTGTGTACTCTCTTCGCAACATGACAGAGGTGGCTTCGTGAGACTCGACATGTATCCCGGGGATACACAGACATAAGGTGGAGTACACTGGCATGTACTATACCACATGGCTAGGCATGGCCATTGACACAGGCTACCCCTTGTACAAGTTACACGGGTTGTCGCACATGGGTTGAGGCCATGTTTGTCCACATTTCCAGCGTACGTGGAGCTAACCCCAGATTTATGGACATGGCATGTGACCATACAACATGTTGTGCACTTTATTTTCTACACGACCAGCTTCACGACACAGTTCATTGTACACGGGCAGAAACAGAGGTCTGAAGACAAGGTGTGCGCCTCATTCCTACAAGTCGTGTACTTTATGGAAAATGTCTTGGTCATCATGTCCATTTTATCTTGGACACGTATTTCCTGGGTTAGACCTAGGATGTGGTGGACCATTGGAATTATTCTTCATGGGACTTCATGACAGTTGGAGCATATAACATTAGCTTTTGGAGTGGATCTTCTAGAGACAAGAGAGCTTTTGTGCGGGAACCTAGTTGTTGGGTAATACATGACGATTGCTGACCGATTGACTCGGAGTTACTCGTATGCCCCATTGGGGAGCGCCTAGTTGTGGCGGTAGACCCACATTGGAAGAGCGCTTGGTTTTGGCGGAAGACCCACGGTACTTGACAGGAGGTGTACCTCTGCAGGCTATGAGGGGGGTCGTCTGGTTGTGGAAGCAGACCCATAGGTGGCGAGTTCCTCTATGTGACACAACAGACCCATGGTACTCAACATGATGTGTACCTCAGTAGTCCAAGGTTAGTGGGGAGCTCCATGGTGTCGCAGCAGGCCCACATTACCCGATAGAGCAAGAGTTCTCCAGCAGTCGAGGGTTCAAAATGTTTCTACCCATAATATAAATCCCATTTTGAGCTGAGTCAGTAACCTTTGTGTTTTCCTCATTATTGAGATGGATTACTTGATAACATAGGAATATGTATGGGCATATACCTATGTGGGGTTATCTGTTGATTACATACATTTTGGTTTATCCTTGTTGGATTTTTGTGTGTCCATGAGGGTCTCGGTGTCCCTAGTGAGTATCGTTATACTCACTCCTGCATGGGCTATTCCAGCACCTCATTGTGTTAGATGCATAAAACGGACAATGCTGACTGAGGCTGAGAGTACAAGGACTAAATAGTACCCAGAGTTGGACCTTACAACGAGTCGGTACATAGAGGAGACTGACATAGGTGCACTGCTGATGAGGTTTTATGTACCTACCCTTCAAGTAGGTATCCGGAGGATGACCCAGCAGTGGTTCTTCCTTTCTACAGTTGTACTTGTACATCCAGTTTCTTATACATTACAGTTGGGATTTTATTTCCATATCCTTTTACATTTCAGCACTCTTTTTTTATACAGTTTAGTTACTGTTTTGTATCTAGTTGTGTGCTCTGTTGTGTGCATTTATAGGTTATAAAGGCAATGCCTTCCCAGTTTTAGGGAGTTATGCCTTTGGTGCTAGGGGCCATTAACTAGCCTATATAATACGGGTTTGGGGTAGTCACGTCTCGGGCCCCGAGGGATGGGTCGTGAAATTCCATTTTATTATTGAGGTGATGGAAACTCCTTGAATTCCATAAAATTACAATTTAATAAAAATATTTTTTTAGTTTCCTAATGGATCCAATTTGGTAGTATTATTAGTTAATATTAGTATTATATGATATAATCTCCTAAAATTAAATATAGAATTTTTTTACCATTAATTGTTATGCATATCATTTAGTTTAACCCCCCCATTAAACATTTTTACATGAAATGTGAGAACATGGGATTTTACACTTTGAGGTAAGGATATTTCCTATAAATAAAAATAAGGTCCATAAATGGACCATGGTAAATATATTAAACAATTACATACATAATTTATTTAATATATTATTTTTAGAAATTTAATATTATTTAAAAAATTAATATTTTTATAAAATGTCATCATTTTTTCTTTTTGAACTATTAAATTACAATGAAATTTATAAAATAAATAAATTAAATTAAATTAAAATTATATAACTTAATTCATACATATCATTATAAATTCATTTATAAAATTCATCCAACAAATTACATATTTAATATTATGTTATTTTTAATATTATTAAAACCATTTATTTTATATACCTATTTATTAAATAATTCATAAACCAGAAATGTGTAATTTTTTTAACATTTCATTTCCTAACAGAAAAATAAATAAATTACATTATGTGGTCAAATAATTTTTATTTCAAATTACAATTATTAACTAAATTGATCTTGTATTTATCATCATTTTTAAAATATTATTGTTATTGAAAATAGGAGTGTGAGATTTTTTATTCATTTTAATATAATTATTATAATGGTAAAAATAGTGTCTAAATGGAAAAAATGAAATATAAATGAATCATGGAAAAATATGGATGAAATTGAATCAGAAAATTAAAATAAGTAAAGACTTAGTGTAATTTTCTATATTTTATCATTTTATCATTATATTTGATTAACCAATATCCTATGTACTATGGTAAAAAAACTTGTTAAGGTTACTAATCATATTGACCAAATAGAAAAGGTGCCTATTTTCCAAATTTGAACATCCAATTTCAAAATCTAGATTCAATTTCTCAAAATTCAAATAACATAAGTGGAAGAATTAAATTTTAAAATTGATCCTATTAAATGTGATGAAATCAATATTTTAGAGAAATTACTATGTAAACAAAGGTTTTTATAGTATAAAGATATATAGAATTTAGTCAAAATACTAAAATTTGATTGTCTATAATTAATAGTAACTCAAGGATGATTTCATAAAATTCTATAGATTCCTGAGGCATCACATTTACAATGAGTATCTAAGGTGGAAAAGTGGGGTGACTATACCCTCATTATCATAGTATAACCCATTGATATAATAATTTCAATAAATAGATAAATCATAAAAAAACTAATAAGATGAATAAAAAAATTACATCACAAAATTATATAATAAAATAAATACATGTAGATTTTAAATAAGATACACATAAACAAATGTATACAATAACAACCAAATAATAAAAAAGAATAAATAACTAGATATCATGATGAAGAATATATTGGTCATGTGATTCACCTATCCCTTTATTCAATAAATTTATAATTGATAACTGAGTTTGGTTACAATTAAGTGAACCAAGTCTGGGATGTCACAAATATTTATAAGAGATTTATTTTCATCAGCTTGTTGTTTTGGGAAATTAGAATGGTATTATAGGACATTTCAGTATTTGATAATGAGTGTATTCCTTGGATTATGTACCCCATGTACTAGGAAAAGAGAAATTGCCTGGGATGGAACATCTTATTTTGATTATTCTTATTATAGTTTCCTTGATTTAGTTATTGGGTGATGCACTTGATGATTAATGTTTCTTATGACCTCATATTTCTACACTTTCCATTATGGAAGGGGTATAATGCATTGTTATTCATCATTTTAAGATTAGAATTTATACTAAATGGATTATTTCCTTCCAAATTTCGTTACTACATTTATTTCATAAATCATGTTACGTTTCTAATATTTTTATGTCCAAGAAGGTTATGGATCTAAAATTGGAACAACCCATTGTGTAGAATGTTATAGGATAATTAACCACCCTGGGTGGATTATGTGTTCTATTTAGCTTTTAGGTGTAACATTTATCCACTATTATAGTATTTAAATTATTTTTAATATTCAAAATTGAATATAATAAATAAAAAAATAGAAGGTCATGTCCATAATTCATTGGATGTTGTCCTTCTTTCTTGATCTTAAAAAGTTGTTTATATATAAAATCGAAATCAAAATTAATTAGAGGATTCATGTGATTTTAGGGCATATGATCATATTCATTTACTGGATCCACCTTATGTTGTTAGTTTATATTAATAAAAATTTGGTGGCTAGTTGAACTAAAAGTTATCTAAAATGTAATGGTTAGTTCTTGGGCCTGGGTTATATTTTACTATCAGGTCATGATTTATATTTGGGTTGAAAATTATGATCCCCAGGAATGGATTTTTTTAGTCATGAATAATTAAATAATTATAACGAAATAATTATTTGGAACCTTGGTAGACACATGGGTTCCTCGATGAACCCCATTGATAAACTCATTTGGATGATTGATTGGAAAATCAATACTAATACATGGAATCATTATATGTAATATAATGAATATAATTACAGGGAAGACAATTATATTCTCCCCAAGTGATATATGTTTTTAATATGATTACTACTAAAGAATAACTTAAATAATAGAATATTTTATATGTTATTAGTGAAACAAGGGATCCTTATCTTTACCACTGTCGACATACTCAGAATTCAGTGACATGATAACTCACCTAGAGTTATATGAGGGTTCCATTGAAGAATGTTTATTATGAGTTTATCACTACTACAAATACCCCTTTTATCAGTGCTAAAACCCCATTTTATCAGCTCTAGAAAAGTGCCGTAAAAGACGACAAAGATTAAGGGGGGTTCCCTTTATCAACGCTCAAAAAGAACTGATAAAGGGTCTTTTATCTGCGCTATGTTTTAACACTGATTAAAGTGTCCTTTATCAGCTATTCCATTATCAGCACTTTCTTTTTAGTGCTAATAAAAGTCCCATTTTATCAGCGCCTTATTAAATGTGCTGATAAATGTTTATCGAAAAAAATTAAAAAAAATTAAAAAAAAATTAAAAAAATCCTGACAATCGTTGGGGCTTTTATTGTGCTTGACCCCCCCCCCCCCCGTTTTCAGCGCTTTTCCTCCCCCCTCTAGCTCCCCAATGCACCCTCTCCACCCTTTATCGGTGCTACCTCCCATATTCCCCCTTGCACGAGTCCCCCTGCCTCCACCAGGTTTTGAACTCGAGAGCTCCACCATGCGCGCCTAAGCCCTTACCACTACTCTATTTTAAATTTTTTCCATTTCATGAATATCTCTCTATATATATTGTTATATTTATTCGTATAGTAATATATATTTATACTAATATATATATAGTAATATTAATATATATATAGTGATATTAATATATATTTATAGTGATATTAATATATATATTTATAGTAATATTAATATATATATATATGTAGTTATATTAATATATAGATATATATAGTTAGATTAGTATATATATATATATAGTTAGATTAATATATATGTATATAAATATTCATATATTTTTATTTTGAATAAAATGTATATTAGTTATTATTTAGATAAATCCAATATATTTTATATGTAAATATATTTTATTATTTATATTTATAATTAAATTTTTATGGGTGAATATATACAAAATATGTATATATTGATATATATTTGATTATAAATAGCAGTGCATGTTGAGTCAATAAGGTTTTCCTTATGACTTTTCCATTCCTTCTTGTTTTGAAAATCACAAACACCTTACCTTTAGGTAAATTTCTTTTATAAGGACAATTGCTTTCTTAAGGAAAATTGCTCTTATAAGCAAAATCTCTTTTATAAGAAAAATTATCCTTATCTTATTATCATCCATATTTTTCATAAGTCTGAGATTCGGATTTATTTATATTTTCTCGGAATCGTTGAAACTTTGATATGAAGCATTCTATTTTAGGATTCGGATTCTGGATAAGAACTATAAGAAAGTTTCATTCTGAATTCCGGATATGAACTCTGACTAAGTTCTATTCCAGATTCAGGTTACAAATTCTTATAAAGTTCGATAACGAATTCTCAATAAGAATTCTAATGATTAATTCTCATTACGAATTCTTATGACGAATTCTCATTACGAATTCTGAAGAAGAATTTTCATTACGAATTCTGATGACGAATTCTCATTACGAATTCTGAAGAAGAAATCTCATTACGAATTCTGATGAAGAATTCTCATTATGAATTCTGATGAAAAATTCTCATTACGAATTCTGATGAAAAATTCTCATTACGAATTCTGATGACGAATTCTCATTAAGAATCCTGATGAGGAATTCTCATTATGAATTCTGATGACGAATTCCCATTCTGAATTTGCATTCCGAATTCACCTATTAAATAGAATCTTATTATCTTTGTTTTATACACTCTGAATTAATTCAGACTCCGAAAAATATTTTAGTTAGACTCTGAACTTTTATTCTGCTTATACTTCTATAATTTGTCTACTCTTTATTATTTACATTACACATCGAACCTTCACTCCGAAGCTTTCATTCCGAACATCTGAGTTAGTTTTTAAAACGATGTCGTACATTCTATTATACTTGTTTTGCTATAAAATGATGTCGTCTATTTTTTTTATAAACTAACCGTTGTCAAAGTGACACGTGTACAGTTCCCTCCGATATTTAAAGAAAATATGACCGTTGGAGAAGGAGCCGACCTTACCTATAAATAGGAGTTCATTTGAAAGCGCTCAGTGCTGAAAGGCTGACTGATCTTCGACTCATGTGATTACATGCTTGAAGTGATTTCTAGAGAGAGAGGCTCTTATTAACTATCAAAGCTTCGTGCGACTCCGAATGTTGGTGATTACATTCGAGGGATTCCGGGGATAGGAAGACAGAGGTGCCGACTACCTTGAAGTTCAAGGGCTTCCTTTCTGAGGAAGACAGAGGTCGCCAACTACCTTGATGTTGAGGGATTGCGGGGATAGAAAGACAAAGACTCCGATATTTGTATCGAGGACTTACCCTGGTGTGGGTAAGACAGACATGCTTGAAAGTATAAATCAAGGGACCTTTATCCAAGGTTGTTGGATACCCTTCTCTTTGGGTTAAAAGACATATATCTTATTACTAGTAGTTCTACAACTTGTTTTTATTTCCGCTGCATTTTGTTTTATAAGGAAAGTATAACTTTCTTATACTTCCTTACTTGTACTCTGTTTCTTTTATATTCTATACGCTTTAAGGTAGAATCTCATATTGTAATCTTTTTTTAAGTTTCAATTTCCGGAACCATATTTCCGGAACCCTATTACGGAATCTCATTCCAAGTTTGAATTCGGTATTAGAGGTGTTGTAAATTTTCTTAGTTTAACTTTGTTAAACATAGCCCTTTCCTTTGCTTAAGGAAAACATTGTTAATTGTAACTAACTTTAAAGGTTTCAAAGGAATTTTTAAAGTATACAATTCACCCCCCTCTTGTATATTGAGCATCTACATCACTATTTCGATCCTACAATTGGTATCAGAGGAGGTCTCTGAAATACTTTTACTCACATACAAGTTTTTCTTGTTCATTTTCCCATTCCGAACATTGTCCTTCCGAACATTCTCATTCCAAACATTGTTATTACAAAACTTTTTCTACTAACATGTTTGTGTATCGAAGGTTATTTCTAGTATGGCAGGAATTAATGTTGGTTCGATTGATAATCTAAATCTTACAAGACCACCAATCTTTGATGGTAATGACTATGAGTACTGGAGAGATCGAATGAAGACTTTTGTTATTAACACTGGAGTAGATAACTTTGTTATGCTTACTGGTGATTATAAAATTCCTGAGAAGGAAGATAGAACTTTCACTAACCAGGAAAAGAATGAATATCAACTCAATTATAAGGTACACAATACTCTACTATGTTCAATGACCAGAAATATATATAGCCAAATTTATTCTTTTGAAGAAGCTAACTGTATATGGAAGAAGTTAGAAGTTACACACTTTGGATCTTCTAAAGTGATTGAGACTAGAAGAGCTATGCTTAGTGCTGAATATCATGGCTTCAATTTTCCTTATGGTGAACCTATCTGTAAAGTTCAACAGAGATTTATGACTATCATCAACAGCCTACAGTCTATGGGAGAAAAAAGGTTTAGATGATGAAGACCTTGTGGACAAGATAATTGATATTATGCCCAATGAGTGGGAATCCAAGAGAACAGCTATAGATGAGAACATTAAGGTCACTCAAATTACTCTTGATGAGCTTTTTGGAACTCTTCTACAACATGAGACTAGAATGAAGAGAGATGCTGACAACATCACGAAGAAGAATGGAAATCGTACTGTTGCTTTTACTACAACTTCAAATCATATGAAAGCTAAGACTCCTAAGAGAGTAACCAGATCCAATTCTAAGAAAGTTATTTTCCAATCCGAATCTAGTGAGAGTGTAGTCTCATAAAATGAATTAGAAAATCTTGCTCGAAGGATGAACACGATACCTGGCCAAAAGAATTTTCAATCCAAGTATAAGAAAAAGGAATGGAAAGATAAGAAAGTTGGAGAAGTTACTTGTTATGAATGCAAGAGAGCTGGACATATAAGACCAGATTGCCCTATTCTCAAAACGAAAGAAAGAAAAGAAAGGCATTCAGACAGGAACAAGAAGAATTATTATAAATCTAAAGCTAAGAATGTTCTGAAAGCAAATGATACTTGGATTGCCAGTGGTGGTGACTCTTCAGATTAATCTTCTGATTATGAATCTTCAGGACAGAAGAATCTTGGTCTTATAGCCAGATTACCTATTGATAATCATTGTTTTATGGCTAAGGTACGAAATGTTGAATCACTAACCAATGTTTCTTTAAATTCTAATGATAGTAAGTATTATAACTCTTATGATGAAGAATCATCTTCTGATGAGGAAAGTACTTTACCTACTTATGAAGAAGTCTCTAGGTTTGCTGAACTTCTTGATATTGAGAACTCCAAACTCAATAAGAAACATGATAGGGAAAATTCTAGGAATTCTATTCTTACTAAAGAGATATCAGATCTTTCTAAAGATCTTGATAAGAAAAATACTGATTTCGAAAGTATTTCAAAAAATCTTGAGGAAGTAAGTTCTGAGAAGAACAAACATTCTAAAGAGTTAGAAAAAGTAATTTCTAAGAAAAATGTTTTCGAGCCTAACTCTAGGTTAAAAACTAATTATTTTGAGGATAAAAACATGGTTGTAAAACTCAGGTCCAAAATTTTTTCCTTAAAGAAGTGTTTATCAAACTTTACCCATGGTAATGAAAATTTTGATAAGATTTATTCCCAAATACAACCTTTAAGAAATAAATCCGGATTTGGTTATACCCATGCAAAACCTATTTTTAGTAACAATTATCTTGTTCCTCAAAGTGCCCCATTTTGTACCAAGTGTCAATGTGGTGGTCACTGGGAAAAGAATTGTTCCTTAAACAAAACCCAATCTCTAGGTTTTCACAAAGCCTACTTTTATAAGAAGATTTGGGTTCCTAAAATTTTATTGTCTGGAAATCTCAGATCCAAACAAGTTTGGATTCCAAAAATCTAATTTTCTTTTTGATTTCAGGAAAACAAAGAGAGTACCAACAACAATACATGGTACATGGATAGTGGATTTTCCTGGCACATGACTGGTAACAAAAGCTATTTTGAAAAGATTATCAAAACAAAAGGAGGAAAGGTGACTTTCGGAATTAATGCTAAGGGAGAGATTGTTGGTATTGGTAATATTGTTCTACTTGGTAAAAACTTGATTTCAAATGTTCTTTTTGTTAAAGGTCTTAAGCACAACCTCATTAGTATAAGTCAGTTATGTGATGAAGGTTACCTTGTGAATTTTAGGAATGAAAAGTGCTTAGTTCACAATTACAAGGAAGAATTTATTCTCTCAGCCAATAGGCAAGATAATGTTTACACTCTGAATTTAGAAGACCTCAGAAGCCGAGATTTACCTTTCCTAAGTGCAATGGAAGATCATTCTTGGTTATGGCATAGTAGACTAGGTCACTGTAACCTTAGGAACTTATGTAAACTCTCTAAGAAGAAACTACTTGAGGATCTACCAGAGCTTAGATTTGATTCTTCTAAAGTTTGTGATCCTTGTCAATATGGAAAGCATCATAAATCTTGTTTTAAATCAATCGGTGAAGTCTTAACAACCGATGCATTATATTTAGTGCACATGGATCTTTTTGGTCCAACACAATATGAATGTTTTGGAGGAAAATACTATGTGTTTGTACTAGATGATGATTACACTAGGTTTACTTGGGTCTATTTTCTAGAAAAGAAGTCTGAAGCTTTTTCCTTCTTCAAAAGTTTTAGAGCTCAAGTTAAAAATGAGAAAAACCTCCCATTGAAAACTATTCATAGTGATCTTGGAGGAGAATTTAAAAATTATGATTTTGAAACTTTTTGTAGTAAGAAAGGTATTACTCACACTTTTTTAGCACCTAGAACTCCTCAACAGAATGGTGTAGTTGAAAGAAGAAATAAAATTCTTCAAGAGATAACTAGAACCATGTTGAGTGAATATTCTATTGCTAGGCATTTCTGGGATGAAGCTGTAAGTACTGCTTGTTATACTATAAATCGAGTTTTTATTAGACCTTTTCTTAATAAAACTCCTTATGTGTTATGGAATGGTAGAAAACCAAGACTTTCCTACTTCAATGTTTTTGGTTGCAAAGCATTCATTTTTAATACTAAAGATAACATACATAAATTCGCACCAAAATATGTTGAAGGAATCTTCTTAGGTTATTCCACAACATCTAAGGCTTATAGAGTTTTTAACAAAAATACTTGTACTGTTGAAGAAACATTACATGTAAAATTTGATGAGTCAGGTCCTTTTTTTAAACCATCCCTACCTTCTTCCTCGGATGTGTTTTCAAAAACTGATTTTCAACCTTTGATAGAAGAACCTTCTGATAAGGAAATTGTTCAAGAAGATACTTCTGAAACATTTACCCCAGAAAACTTTCTACCCTATGTTGATGAACAGGTTTTACAAAACCCAAATCAGGTGTTTCTTAAGAATCATCCTAGTGATAGTATCATTGGTGATGTAAACCAACCTGTAAGGACTAGAAGTTCCTTAAGAAATGAAGTAGAACATATAGAATTTCATTCCCAATTAGAACCTAAAATCACTGATGATGCTTTAGGTGATGATGATTGGATTAAAGCCATGCAAGATGAAATAAATGAATTCGAAAGGAATAAAGTCTGGACCTTGGTTGAAAGACCTAAGGAAACTTCTGTTATTGGAGTAAAATGTGTTTTCAGAAATAAATGTGATGAAAATGGAGTCATAGTAAGAAATAAAGATAGAATTGTTGCTAAAGGCTATAATCAGCAAGAGGGAATAGACTATGAAGAAACCTATGCTCCAGTAGCTAGACTTTAATCTATCCATACTCTACTTGCCTTTGCAGCATTCTTTAATTTCAAACTTTTTCAAATGGTTGTGAAATTTGATTTTCTTAATGGTTATGTTCAAGAGGAATTCTTTGTTGAACAACCTCCTGGCTTTGAAGATACAAAACATCCTGATCATGTTTTTAGACTTACCAATGCTTTGTATGGCCTTAAACAAGCCCCACGAGCATGGTATGATAGACTCACTGGATTTTTGCTTCAAAATAACAATGTTAAGGGAAATGAAGATCCAACTCTTTTTATAAAGAAAGATAAGAAAAATGTTTTGATTGTTCAAATTTATGTTAATTACATCATTTTTGGTTCAACTCAGCAATCTTTGACTGACTCTTTTGCAAGTCTACTGAAATATGAGTTTGAAATGAGTATGATGGGTGAGTTAACATTTTTCCTTGGTTTTCAAATTTCTCAAAAACCAGAAGGAACTTACATATCTCAACATAAGTATATTAATGATCTTCTTAGAAAGTACGGTAATGACAACACTAAGAGTATAAGTACTCCCATTGGTACCTCAAACTCTTTAGATCTTGATGAAGCTGGGAAACCAGTAGATCAAACATCTTTTAGAGGTATGATAGGAAGTCTACTTTACTTAACAGCTAGTCGACCAGACTTAATGTTCTCAGTATGCTTATGTGCAAGATATCAATCCCATCCTAAGGAATCTCACCTAAAGGCAGTAAAAAGAATTTTTCGCTACCTTATGGGAACCATGGATCTAGGGTTATTCTATACTTCTAGAAATGATTTTGTTCTAAAAAGTTTTTATGATGCTAACTTTGGTGGATGTAGAATGGATAGAAAAAGTACATCCGGAACTTGTCACTTCTTAGGAGATTCATTAGTTTCTTGGTCCTGAAAGAAGCAACATTCTGTAGCACTTTCCACTGCGGAAGCTGAATATGTAGCAGCTGGAAGTTGTTGTGCTCAAGTGTTGTGGATGCAACACACACTCACAGACTATGGCTTGAGTTTTACTAAAACTCAAATTTTGTGTGATAACACAAGTGCCATTTCCCTCAGTAAGAATCATGCACATCACTCCTGTGAAAAACACATAGATATTAGGCATCACTTTCTTAGGGATCACACACTTAAAGGAGATATTATTCTTTAGTTTATCGGAACGCAAGTTCAACTTGCTGATATTTTCACAAAATCTTTGCCTTCTGATAGATTTGAATACATTAAACAGAAGTTAGGAATGATAAACGTAAGGTAATCCTCCTAAATTAACTTTTTGTTGAAAAAATCTCCTTATAGAAATAAACTCCTTTTCATAGTGGGAGTACATCTGATTGTTAGATTAACAAAATTTTCCAAAATTTGTTTTCAAACTTTTCGTAACTACAATTCTGGAATGAAATTCCCGGAACTAAAATTTTCCAGAATGGACATTTTTGTACAAAATACTTTTGGAATGGAAGAGTTCGTATTAAAAATTTCTGGAATGGAAAATTTCGTACTGATATTTTCATAATGGGATTTTCGTAACGATTCTTTCATAATATGTTTTTCATTTTCATTTTATTTAAAAATTTTCGTACTGAGTTTTCCGTAATGAGTGTTCCGTAGTGAGTTTTTCGTACTAAGCTTATTTTCCATAGTAAAGTTTTTGTGAATTTTGTCTTCTCATAATAAAGATTTTTTGGGTCATTTTTATATTACCCATTACGAATATTCCTCCTAAGCCAATCTGAAAGGTATGATTTCCTTACTTCAGTTTTCGTAGTCATATTTTACTTGCTGGCATTTTCATGTATTATGTTTTCGGATTATACTTTTCTTAATTCTCTTTTTTAATAAAAAAACCCCAAAAGATCGGATTCAATTTTTCAAGATAATTGGTTTTCAACCGTTAGTTCTAATCTCAGCTTACCACAACCGTTAGATCAACCGAGGAAGTTGAACCGTCATCTCACTGCCTATATAAAAGGGACCCGAATACTCATCCCAAGTCGTTTCTCAAGCTCTCACGTCCCAAATCCCTGCCTCTCTGTTTTAAGGCCGTTCCGAACTTAATTTGTCTCCATTCCGATCTTCTCAAAGGTTTTCAAATCCGAATGTCTGTGGAAGTAGCTTCTCAAGATATGTCTTCATCTAAGCCGATCTCGAAGTGGTTAGTTTATAGAGAGAGGTTGGTTAATCCAGATTTCTTCAACAAGTATGATTCTCTTATTTCTATGAATATCATGCTTAATGGATGGGAAAATGTTGCAGTGTCAAAAGCTGGGAACCAAGATGAAGTGTATTCAGACTTACTTGTTGAATTCTATGAGACAGTTTCTTTTCTTCAGGAAGATGTAAAGGACAAATTGACTTTTAAGTCTTATGGGAAGACTTATAAACGTTCATATGCCAAGGAAGCCAGCTTGGTAGGGCTAAGGAATGAAGGTGAAGCTGAGTTTGTTTCTCATGTGTTGTCGGATTCTAAAGGTAGCTTCGACAAGGAAAAAGCATTAGAAACTCTCGGACTGGCTGAGGACAAGGCTCCGAAGATTGCAAGTTTATCTACAAATTTTCGGATTCAAGAGCTATGGGTATAGGGTCTTATCGTATCTAGGAAAGGTGACAAAGATATCTTGAAGAAGAGTAAAATATATATCCTAGATTTTCTGATAAATCTGAGGAAGTTTAACTTGATGAAGCACATTCTTATCAATCTTGAGAATTTGAAGAAAGGAAATCTGAGAGCTCAGATTATTATGTATCCAGAAATCCTCTCAAAGTTGATAGTTCGGTGCCTATAGTCTTTCAAGGAGGCTTTCAAATCTAAACCCAGAGTTTGCAAGATTATTCTAGTGAGCGATGGTACTCTTAAGAGAATGCTTGTAGCATTTGACAAGGAGTCTGGACAGTTTATTGATTTACCTGCTCAAGGAGAAGCAGTTTCGAAAGATGCTGATCTGAAATCCTCTAAGACAGTAAGGAAGAGAAACCCAAAAGAAGTTTAAGTAGAAGCAGAGAATCCTAAATATAAGGAATTCCATTCTGCACCTCCAAAACCAAAGAAAAAGAAAGCCTATCCTGATGAAGTTGTTGCGAAGTGGAGAGTAGATAAAGAGATAAGGAAAGAAGGGGATCCGCAGTTCGGATTGGACCCTATAGAGGCTAAGGCCTTGAAGGAGACAACTACTGATGAGCTTGAAAAAAAGTAAAGGAAAAGAAGATCAAGAAGAAGATGGATGAGGCTGAGGTAGCTCAGACATTGTTGAAATTCAATGAGATGGTTTTAGCAACTATTCCTGTTCCAAGATCTTTCTCCTTGGAATCTCTACCTGAGACTCCAGGAAGAAATTCCGTAGCTTCGGAAGAAGCTGTTGCTAAGAATACTGAGGAAGTAGAGCAAGTTGAGCAAGCGGAACAAGAAGAAGATGGTTCTGAAGGATGTGGTGAAACCGGAGATGTGCTGAAACAAGTAGATGATTACAAAGGGACACCTTCGGAACACTTATCACTCCGAACATCAGAAGCTGAATCTTCGAAGCTAGTTACTCCAACAATGGAAGAAGAGAAAGGAGAAGAAGAAGATACTTATCATGGAGAATAATAAAAACTTTTACTTGATATTGCTCAGAAGGAAAACGTACGGGTTCGTGTTCAGGAAGTTGCTGATGAGGAAGATAATGTTGTCCAAGTTTCTTATAGTGAGAAGAGAACTCCGGAATAGGATTCAATTCTGGAAAAAGACAAGGGAAAGTAAATTCTTGCTGATACTCTGAGCTTAGAAGGGAGAAAGAGGAAGGAATTTGGTAGTACTACGAAAAGAAATAATGACCTTATTGAAGAAGAAAATTCTTCAAGAAAAGTTTCATATTCGGAGTCATCCTCGGTAGGGCATGACATTGTTGTTCTGTCTTTGAAGAAGTTGGTGGGAACCATTCCGACCATCTCAAGTATTGATTAAAGATGCCAGATGCTCCAACATGCTTTGAATCAGAAAATAGACTCCGTATCCATGGTTATGGACAAGTGCGTTGAGATTGAGGCTCAGTTCAAAACCTTCTTTGTTGGCTATGAAGGTCATAGAAAATCATGCAAGAGGATGAAAAATTGGTCGAAGAATACTGTTGAAGAGATGAGATTATTTGATGAATTTGAAGACAATGGAAAGGATGCTTTTGAGACTGAGGACAAGAAGATAAATGACCTGACTTCACCCTTCGAAGATAAACTGACAGATGAAAAGAACTTCCGGATTCAACAAGTCAGAGATCTGAATGGGAAGTTAAATTCTGTTTCTCAGAACTGGATATTTGAAAGAGATCATCGGATTGAGTTTGAAGAGAAGATGAAGGCTCAAGAAGAAAAGATCAAAGCTCATGAAGAAAAGCTTCAGGCCCAGGAAGAAGTAATTGAAGCTCAATGTGCAAGAATAGTGGTATTAGAGAAACAAGCTGAAGAAGATCATAAAGACCTGAAGAAGATCAAGACTACTCTTAAAGGGCTCACGTCGAAGGAAAAAGATCTGAAATAACTAAAACCGATATTTTTGATGTAATATTTTCTTTGTTGTCGAGATTTCAATCCTAATGAAAATTTTTCCTCTCGTCTCTTTCGTTTTTACTAATTTTTCAGGTACTTTGTTTTTTTTCCATTCCCTCAATTTCTTTTTGAAAATCACAAAGGGGGAGAAGGAAAAGATCCTTAAGAAAAAGAAGAACTCAAATGAGAGTTTATCAAAGGGGGAGAAGGAAAAGATCCCTAAGAAAAAAAAACTCTAATAAGAGTTTATTTAAGGATGAGTTTTTCATTCAAGAAGTCTTTATTATTCATAATAAAATGTCACTCCAGAAATATGAATAAGATCCATAGAGTTTCAAGGCCTAAGGGGGGGTTAGTAATATTCGTCAATATCCTTAAAGTAAAGGGAGATAAACTTTAATGTTTTTTTCTTCTTAGAATTTATTTTTCGTAAGGATGTTTGGGCTTTCCAAAAAGGGGGAGATTGATGAGTCAATAAGGTTTTCCTTATGACTTTTCCATTCCTTCTTATTTTGAAAATCACAGACACCTTACCTTTAGGAAAATTCCATTTATAAGGAAAATTGCTTTCTTAAGGAAAATTGCTCTTATAAGAAAAATCACTTTTATAAGAAAAATTATCCTTATCTTATTTTCATCCATATTTTTCGTAACTATGAGATTTGGATTTATTTCTATTTTCTCAGAATCGTTGAAACTTTGATATGAAGAATTCTGTTTTAGGATTCGGATTCTGGATAAGAAATATAAGAACGTTTCATTCAAAATTCCAGATATGAACTCTGACTAAGTTCTATTCCCGATTCAGGTTTCGAATTCTTATGATGTTCGATAACGAATTCTCAATACGAATTCTAATGATTAATTCTCATTACAAATTCTGATGACGAATTCTCATTACGAATTCTGAAGAAGAATATTCATTACAAATTCTGATGACGAATTCTCATTACGAATTCTAACGAATAATTATCATTACGAATTCTGATGAAGAATTCTCATTACGAATTCTGATGACAAATTCTCATTACAAATTCTGATGACAAATTCTCATTACGAATTCTGATGACGAATTCTCATTACGAATCCTGATGATGAATTCTCATTACGAATTCTGATGACGAATTCCCATTCCGAATTCGCATTCCGAATTCACCTATTAAACAGAATCTGATTATCTTTGTTTTATACACTCTGAATTAATTCAGAATCCGAAAAATATTTTAGTTAGACTCCAAACATTTATTCTGCTTACACTTCTATAATTTGTCTACTCTTTATTATTTCCATTACACTCCGAACCTTCACTCCGAAGCTTTCATTCCGAACTTTTGAGTTAGATTTTAAAAAGATGTCGTACATTCTGTTATACTTGTTTTGCTATAAAACGATGTCGTCTATTTTGTTATAAACTAACCGTTGTCTAAGTGACACGTGTACAGGTCCCTCCGATCCTTACGGAAAATATGACCGTTGGAGAAGGAGCCGACCGTACCTATAAATAGAAGTTCATTTGAAAGAGCTCAGTGCTGAAAGGCTGACTGATCTTCGACTCATGTGATTACATGCATGAAGTGATTTCTAGATAGAGAGGCTCTTATTAACTCTCAAAGCTTCGTGCGACTCCAAATGTTGGTGATTACATTCGAGGGCTTCCGGGGATAGGAAGACAGAGGTGTTGACTACCTTGAAGTTCGAGGGCTTCCTTGCTGAGGAAGATAGAGGTCGCCAACTACCTTTATGTTGAGGGCTTGCGGGGATAGCAAGACAAAGACTCCGATCTTTTTATCGAGGACTTACCCTGGTGTGGGTAAGACAGACTTGCTTGAAAGTATAAATCAAGGGGCCTTTATCCATGGTTGTTGGATACCCTTCTCTTTGGGTTAAAAGACTTATATCATGTTACTTGTAGTTCTACTACTTGTTTTTATTTCCGCTGCATTTTGTTTTATATGGAAAGTATAACTTTCTTATACTTACTTACTTGTACTCTGTTTCTTTTAGATTCTATACGCTTTAAGGTAGAATCTCATATTGTAATCTTTTGTTAAGTTTCAATTTCCGGAACCATATTTCCGGAACCCTATTACGGAATCTCATTCCATGTTTGCATTCAATATTAGAGGTGTTGTAAATTTTCTTAGTTTAACTTTGTTAAACATAGCCCTTTCCTTTGCTTAAGGAAAACATAGTTAATCATAACTAACTTTAAAGGTTCCAAAGGAATTTTTAAAGTATACAATTCACCCCCCTCTTGTATATTGAGCATCTACATCACTATTTCGATCCTACAGTGCATTATAAAAAATGATAAAATTTTGAAGACATAATATCAATATGAATGTAATACCTTGAAATAAATTCAGTCCTCACAAAAAAAACCAATAATACCCCCTTAAACGAGGCTGAAAATAGACAAAATATTAAAAATTCGGGGTACCCCGAATAAAAACACAGTTTTAGAGGCATTCTATGGATTTTTATCCTAGAAAAAACCTTGACGGGGTCCTTCCAAGTCATAATGACGTATAGCTCGTCGCAGGATTTGATTTGATTTGTGGTAGAGCTCAAACAGACACCCGGATCAAATGTTATGCCCATTTGATGTTCGAGATGCATTTTCGACAAATTTCAGATGTTTTTTTATTTCTTTTTTATTTTTTATCTTAAAATTGTTAATAAATTACTATTACTCCAAAAAAATTACAAAATTATTAATTAAGAATATGTTTTTTTATAAGAAATTTTCACTAAATATCTTATATATTAAGTGTAACAGTATATTTATACTTATCTATAATATATTTAAAATTATATTTAAAAAATGTATAATATATTTATATCAATAAAACTATATCTATATATTTAAATATTAATATATTTTTTTAATGAATTTTTATTGCAAGTAGAACATTTATCAGAGATTTTTAAAAATGTACGGATAAAGACCTCCCTTTATCATTAGATATAAAAAAGCGATGATAAAGGATGTACCTTCAACAGCACTAAAGAAACGATGTTAAATGGGGTACCTTAATCAGCCCTAAAAAACACTGATAAAGGGGTACATTTATCAGCACATTTTCGTTAGCGCTGATAAAAGTGTGGCGCTGGCCTTGCCCTATTTTGTGGTATTGTATAAGGAGTTCGGTTCAGGTTATACCTAGAGAAATCACTCTATTACTACTTAAGAGTATCAAGGATGGGCTTAGGCTTCTTTATAATTAAAAAACGAAATAATTATATTAATCACCTCCTATGATAGTTCACATGATTGGATTTAGTCAAACCATTACTTGATTTTGGCCTTTATACACAACTTCATTATATATCATTCATGAGGGATGCTTTGGCTACTAGGTTGGTCAAAATACAATATTATCAATTAAATGATGCCTGACTAATTACTCTAAGGCATTATGTCTGAGGAAAATTTATGTTGTAGAGGACTGATATTATTTGTGAATCCAAAACTATGTGGGTTATTTATATAACACATTTAATTTAAATCATTTATTATCACATGAAAAATATTTATTATTTTATAACAGAGTATATTTATAGTATAAAATATTAGTGGTGGCCTACTATTTTTATCTCACACCTTATACATGCCACATTTTATGTACTAATATAAACTTTATAGATACTGGTGCGGATAAGGGAAAGATATCAGTTATTCATTATTAATTTATTGTAGAAAGCGAGTTAATAAGGACATGAAAAATATAGGGGATATGATGGATTAGAGAGGTAATGTTCTTAGTAATTTTAGTTCATTTGGTTTTCATTTGTTTATGTGTACCTTCTTGTATGTCTACCTATATATGTTATTTTATAGAAATCCATTATCATAATATTGTATATGAAATTGATGGATGTGAATAGTTGGCTATTTATATAGATGTTTCTTATTCCATTAATGTTTAGTTATCCTTATGTTATTTCTATTATTTGAAATTTCTATACTAATGTTATACACTCTATCAATAGGGTATAGTCTCCTCGCAATTACACCATTAAAAATACAAGCTATTTTGAAACCTATGGTGTATGGGGAAAAATAATTGAGGTCATGTGGCCAACATGGTTCAGTTAAACTTGAGTAAATAATGATTAGAATGTCATAATAGAATATGATACGCTAAAAAATTCCATGGATTTCCTGTAATTAAACTATTTTATAGTTATGAATCTATATCAATTGCATCGCATAGAAGATATATTGGACAATATTTCCTGAGAAATGGGTTTATATAATATTTATATGAGATCGAATTATCATAGGTGTCTATTGGACCATAAAATATAATAGGCTCAATGTTTTGAAGTAGATAAGGATTGTATCGGTATTTGACCATGTCCTTCGGTCTGATGATCAATCTAGAATGTTACATGGAACTGATGAATAGGGTTTTCCATCCATATCTCACATCATTTTTTCTGGTATTCAATGAATATAACTTAATTTATTATCACACCTGAAAAAAATTGATGGTAGTCTTTTGGTAATATTGAATATAAGAAATTGAATCATTTTTACTATAATATCCTTATTTGTCCATTTTTAATAGAGAAAATACACTTCTAGGGTCATAATTTTCTGATACAAGAGTTTTAGATCACTCAGAGAAGGTGATAGTTGTAGTCTCTAGAATGAATCCTAATAAATTATTTGATATATATAGTTATTGAGGTTATTTTGTTATAAAATGATTTTAAAATAGGACATATCACACATAAAATCTCTTCTTACATGCCAGACAAAGATCCGTTTGATGTTTATTTCGTCGGAATCCTATCAGATAGCCTTTGAAGAGTTGAAAGGGAGACAAAATCTAGAACTGATACTAATTCTTATATTATCATGAAGAATATATATAGTGTTTTATGGTTCATAAATTTTTTTATAGGGTGTAATTTAGATAATTTATTGCTGAGTCATGACTAGAGGGTCTCATTAGTTGAGGCCACCTAGGTGGAGTAGCCTGAAAAATTAAATTGAGTTAGCTGATATTTTTTATTCCATGCGTAATTATCAGCATTACATTCTCAGAAATGATATTTTTTGGTATACTAAACACAAAACACATAACAAAATCATTAATAAAACATATTGAATCTCATTATTTTAGTAGGGTTGAATACATACAGTATTTAGAAATTTATTTTTCTTATACAACTATAATGTGGAATGAAATTATTGATTCTCTATAAAGGATGAATCAAACATAGGATGTTCAAGAGAACACTAGTGAGTGGTGGCATATGGACATATTTTATGAGATAAATTATTATGGTTTAGGGTTATAATGGATAGTTTTTACTATCACCGTTAGTTGTGACCTCTTAACATCTACAAAGATTCAAGATGAGGTAGTTTTCAGATTATGATTCTTTATTCATATGGGAGAGTATTATAGGTGATTACCCTCCACCTGGTTGGATTGTTGGTGAGGATAAGATCTTGTGAATCCCAAGATTTGATTGACTCCCTAAATATTTCTTAGAGGGGTTGATTTGGGATTACCAAGCCTATATATGGACAGTACACCCCAGTTGTACCTTGAGGTATTGGAACATATAATGCCATTATAAGTTAATTTGGATGAAAAGGGTCATATTTGAGTTTTATACACAATATTTCAACTATAAATATGTTTTGTAAAAACACCGTCATCCAAAATAAATTTTTCAATTTTTATATATTCCATATTAAACATGTTATGTCGTCAACAATTAATTTATAAAAAAATTTACTAGATAATATTTTGGAACTGACACCATGTGGGTGGTCATAGATCGTATGAAAAAGGTTCCCAATTTCTTTCATATTTAGGAGTATTTATATATGGATGAGCTCCAAAGGTTCAATATTATTTAAATTATTTGAATACCTATGGATATAAGTTCTATCGAATCATAAAGAAGAACTTTGGTAATGAATCACTTCTAGAAGGGTTTATAGAGGCCATTGGATTCAAAGTTTCTTCTATATACAACATATCACCCATAGATTGATGGTCATTCCAAGAACATAATATAGGCTTCAGGGAACCTGAAATGAGCATGTGTCATTTATTTTAGATATTATGGAAATTATACTTACCTTTCACAGAGTTTTCTTATATAAAGACATCCATGAGACGATATATTTGAATCCTTATCAGGTACTTTATTATAGGTTATGAAATTCACACATTTCATGTTATAAGTTGAAAAACAAGTGTTTGAGGGTCCTTGTCTCTTTTATGAAACATTATAAAAGTCGCAACTTATTATAAAGGAGATGTATACAAATAAGTCTAGATATAAATAATTTATTCATTGTCGTTATCGACAACTAGAGTTCGAGGTGGTGGTTAGGGTTTTCTTTTGATTATTTTATAGACTGGGAAATATATAGATTCCAAAATAAGGGAATTTTTTTCCTTTTTAAGTTAATCCCATTTATATTCTATATAATGTCGAGATATTATAATATTTGTTACAGTTACCTCATGTTGAACCGTACAAGTAAAACATCATCTATTCATCTCATATTTCCTGACAACATTGTAATCCACTTCATTTTTTCATCCCAATGAGGTTGATTTCGAGGGTGATTTGTCTTTTTAAAACCACCCCAGCTATATTTATGACCATTTAATAATGGTTCTATGGGCCTAGTTAGTTTCTATGGTACGTGTTCTATGGAAAAAAGGCTATATACATGATGAGACATGGTAGTTGGGGGAAAACATACATTCATAGGGATCATTGTTATCCTACTAAGATTCAGTACAACACAATGAAGTGAATGCGTGGATTAATTGTTTTAAGGGTGGATGATTATAAGAAATAATTTTTTCGTATGTGGTATGGTAACGTTTAGTTTTAGTTTGGATCAGAAATTTTATTCCCTTGTGATTTCTTAGAGGGGTCACGAATGAAATAACTGTGTGCAAGGATTGTTTGAAGCATGGTGCCTGAAATATTAGTGGAAGTATATAGGCTGCATAATTAGTATAAAATTTGCATCTCATTCTATATGGTTAAATGAAAATGTAAACCATAATCCAATGTACTATCCAAGGATTCATGGTTTGGGAAAATTGTGCACCCTATTCCGTAGAAAATTCACTTTCTATAGACATTATAATATAGGGAAAAGGAACGTTCAGTGCATATATTGTAAAACTATACCCCCATTACCAGGTGTGAGGGTTCCATAGGGAGTGATTATTATATGGCTAGTGCGATTTTTGTCCAATCATTAGTCCAAACCATGAACCACATAATATTTCGTATAAGGACCATCTTCCCTTGCTTCATTACAAGAATTGTATCTCCTATCACCCCTCATATCTCAAATATAGGGGTGAAGCCACTTTGAACCCTCATTTTTCCCTTTATCTATGAACTATGATATAATTATCTTCCACACATAGATTGAATGCATCCATTATCCTTTTATTTACATGGACACGTAATCTATTCCACTTGATCCTTCATTCCTTTGGGTTTCCCTCATTGGAGTTATTTTGGGTTGAGATCATATTCCATGTTTTTGGGGTGCTCATTATTTACTTGATTTTATAAATTATGAAACATAATAGTAGACAAAAAAATATGATTACTCAACTAATAAGTTGACATATGCTACCTTTTTCTTTTCTCTTCATTTCTTTTTATTTATATATTATTCTATATTTTCATTAAACGGTTAATCTAGGAAAATTTATAAATGCAATTATTATTTAAATAAATATTAATTGGAATGACCTAGATGACTGATGAGACATATTAGGGTATAATTAATGTATATGGAACTGAAATTAAATCAACATCGTGGATGAAATTTGAGCCAATATTTAGCAAACATGGGAGGATGTTTTGATTGATTCACCATTTCGGTGTTCAATTTACCCCATGTTAATGGATGTTACATGATATGGAAAAATTGTAAAATGAATTGAAAAAATATGGAAATGGGAAATCATTTCCTTATTACATTTACCATTTTCCTTAACATTTATGATTTACATTTAATTTATATTAAAATTATTAATTAATATTGATCAGAGGATTCTTGTGATGGTAGTCATCGTAATCAAATGCATTGATTTGAGAAAACATCATCGGTTAGATAATAGGATTTTAAATGTGACTTCTAATTGATCTAAAACAGATATTAAATGTAATGTTTAGTATTTGGACCCATGGACACTCTTATTCCCATGTGGTGAGTGAGAGGTTCATTAAAATATAGGATCTCCGTAAACATAATAATAGAGAATACATAATTAAATGATTATAAGGTAATGATGATTATTCTTATTTGGTGACAAATGGGTTCAAAATTTGATGGATGCATGATTTCATACACTAGAGTGATACATAGACTCTTTATATAGAATTATAAGTACAGAATCATAGGGTAGACTATCATATGTTCCATGAGTGATTCATGGGTTCCCATTGATGATTTCCAAAAACAGACTAAAAGGTAAGATTAATTTATATGCCATGACTGATAGTTAGGATCCCAATGTGGACTACAAATGATGGAATCCGAGGGAGGTGACTTTATACCACACCTAGAGCATTACCAGGGTTCCTATATGTATTTTCCAGGATCGTCATGTAATGTTATTGGTTCATTTTACACATAGAGTGATACCCTGGTTCCAAATTAATAACAGAAAGGAATATCTTAGGCTACATTTGTATTAAATAATGATTTATATAAGATGTGTACCCCATTAAGAAGAAAAATCTTAGATTCAGTTAGAGAAATACATTATGATGGACTTTATAAAGATATTGACCCTATATTATTCATAGAGGATTCTTGAGATATGAACCAAGTCCCAATACATTATTATAGGTAAAATAAAAACTAAATGATTTCTAAGAAAAATTATATCTTAGGGTGATGTAGGTAACAGAGGATTGGCCTTCAAAGGGAACTTGGAAATATATTGGTTATTTATAAATTACACTTCATGTACAACTTTTATTGTTACATTTTCAATGTTTACCATATATTCACAAACTGGATGGAATGAGACATTGTGGGGAGTGGCCTATTGAGTTTATCTCACAAACTACATGTGATTAATATTTCATACAAGAAAAATCATCATGGTTACTTGTTTGGACAAGGGAAAGAACATGATTGATGATGGTAGATTTATTATTACATGGGAGAGGGTAATCACATTACCAAAATATAGGTCATGATGCTATAAATATATAGTCTCTTTCTTTTTTTCCTTCATTTAGTATACCATTATGTATATGTACCAAGCCTGTGCAACTCTGCATAGGTATTTCTAGTCGAACATGAAATGTGATGGTGGGAAGATGAATTCACGATCTAGAAAATGGTGAGGGGCATTTACAAGTGGTCATTTATGGAATGAATTCCAACTAGACCTTTGGGAAATGTAGTCCCCTATTCCAACGAGCCTTGTAATGGTTCCACCTCAACCAATGAATTGGGGATTTATCAAAAATAAAATAAAATGAAGGCCTTATGTTAATTCATGTTTGATTTAATATTTAAAATTTATGGATGTATTTACTTTGTTATTTTTATGTTGTATTTTTATTCATCATATATTTTTCAATCATTATTATTTTGAAATTTAATGAAGTTATTATTCCATTATACTACACATTGACCATGAGGTTATAGTCTCCTAATTATACCACCTTGGAACCTCACTTCTATTCAGTATCTTCTAGTGTAAGGGGTGTCACACTTATGATCATGTGGTTTTCTGTGTTAGAAACTATTGAGGGACCCCAGTCCGATACACAAAAAATTCACCATAATGAAATATCTACATAATAATTCTGAATTTGAATTTCATTTTATGAATAAAAATTTCAAATATATATACGGACTAAAAATAATATTTTCTCATGAATTGAAATAAATTATATTTTTTAGAAAATAATTCATTTAAAAAATAATGGATTTACTAAAAATTGAGTTATTACTTATGAATAATTAATTAGAAATTTTTTATTAACTATATCGTATATCTAAATTTCAAAAATTAGTTATTATTATTCATACCTTCCAATATATCATTTATGTTATAATGGTCATTTTAGAATATCAATACATTGGGGTTCATTGAAACTCATTTTTTTCTTCTTATATGATATTGAACATAAATTTATTTTAAAACCCATAGTTTGTACATTCTCCATCCCCATTAATAAATGTTTTCTTTGAAAATTTTATTATTTTCTCAGTAATGAAAAATATATATTTTTTGAAATCCCACATCATTAACGGGGTTAATAAAACATCATATTCAAAAAGGTAAAGGGAAATTAAAATTTTATCCAGAGTAATTCATAAATAGGATTAAAAATAGGGGAAAATAATTGTAAATGAATATATGAAAATAATATACAATCATAATAAAAAAATTATTGTTGAAAATGACATAGATTATTGATTATAGGTATGTTTATTAACATTAAAAATTTCAATGCATATAAAACTACATATTAGTGTTGTTTGCAGAAGACGATAAATTTAGTGGAATAGACTTTAATAAGATAAAATTATTGTTTTTATATAATTTTCATGGAGTTAAGGAAATTATACTAAGAATACATCGGAATACACTTACATTGTTTACAGAATAGATCATTTAATAAATTTACACCATAATACATCTATTTGCCAAAATGAATAGTGATGAATATTATTTATTTTCATGAATGATGCACTAAATAAAATTCCATCAGATCATGTTATTCTAAAGAAATATAACAAGTTATTTCTCATGTCTTATACATTACTAAAACCAATGTAGGTATAACATTGTAAGATAATTTACAAACAATAAATCCTTAATGTAATGAAATACAACTTTAGTCTCCCAAGGATAAATAATGTCACCCAATGTTTCATATATTTAATTCTATTAGGATTTTTTCTTAAAATTTATTAATATATTCCAAACAATGATTGAAACCACACTATTAAAAGGATTTATCCACACATTTTTCATAGATAATTATTTCATATATTACAAATTATCATTAGTCACTCATTAAATGATATACCATATTCATATAATCTTCATGATATGATAATAATTTCCATAAATAAAAATAAAAAAAAATAATCCCAAATTTATATCAAGTATTTTTTTAAAAGAAATTTCAACATTGGCTCATCAAATAATACAACAGGTTTGACCTATCTGTTACATATTCCTCCACCCAAAAAAATATCTCCAAAAATAACATTATAATCATTAAAATTTAATCCCATAAAACATAAAATGGGGTGCCTGTAAAAATGAAAATATGATCATAATTAAACTTGTAATTCGCAAATTATATTTCTAACTATTATGAAATACTCCCCTAAAAACATTATAATCCCCAAATTTTTCAAAAACCTTCTCTGATAACAAATGTATAAAATCCAAAAAAATAATACTGTAAATGGTATTAAAAATATAAAAATTACATTTTTTCATTTGATACCAATAAACGTGACTAATTTTTTTCCATCCAAACCATAATAAATCAAATGGAAGTATTGGATCACATATATATAGAAGGAAATTTTAGTTTTGGAGTTCATGATAATTTGGGAAACCCGTTACATCAACAAAACTAATACATTCTAGAGAATATTTATCCATTATACCTATAATCTCATATTGCATATTTTTATTCAACATCTCCATAAAATTTAAAAAAAATTAAATCCTTTATAGGATCAAATATTTTTTCTTGATTCTTCAAAATATGTTAAATGGAAACATAATAAGGATGTGCTCAAATGTTCAGTAAGGTTAAATATAGACATTAACAATTAAATTTCAGTAGTGAGAGTAGGATGATAATAATGGTATGATGAAAAAATCATAGTCAATGGGCAATAAATAAGGTAATTAGTACCAATAATTACATGCAACATCAAACCTGAAATATGGAACATTGTTTTCAAAATGGAAAGATTCATTAAAATAAATAAGCCAATGTTCTTCAGGGGAATAATAATACTCGAATATATTCTCACCCATTAGAAGTAAGATATTATTTTTCTAAAAAACTCATTATAATACCTTTAGAAAAAATAATATTGGTCAAAAATACATAAATAATATATAATACGTTTAGGTAACATGTGACACCATCCCCATATTTATATTACTATTACTCATGTAAATGAAAACACAATATAGTTGAATTCCATACCCAATTAATTAGAAGCCTGTCATGGAACCCCAAATATTTGAATATAACATAACCTTTGATCCTATGTTTTTAATAGAACTATCCTTTATAGGATTACAAATGAACCGCCAATAATAATATTCAGTTTCCATGAACCATAACATAAATAAAATATATATAGAATTAACATAAAAATATAACTCATTGAAAAGTAAATTATTTACTTTATTACATAATTAACCCAATGTAAAAGAAATGGGATCCATGAAAATATTCATGAAAAATTCATAATACATATTAAGAATGAATTTGTATGGTATTATTATTTAATATTTCTAGTGCATAAAATGTATCATGAATTATTTTTTTTGATCAATTGATATAACATTAAAAGATAATATAAAATGTTAATGATTATAATAGCATATTCACTATAAAAATAACTTTAATATTTAATAAATTTGTTATATATTAGGAAGAAACTATTCATTGAAAATGAAATTAGAAACACATAATAGTTTATTGAAGGAAAATATTGGACATGAAAGTGTAAAAATTTGTTCATCTTGTAAACATTAAAAAAATGAATTTTATAAAAACATTTAAATTGTGTCTAACATGACCAATTTTGAAATTGAAAATAAAAATTCATTCTATATTAATTTAAAATGATGTAAAAAAATATATTGTCAAAATAAATTAGTAAATAATTTATTTTAAGGATTGAAAATAATTTAAAAAATTTTATAAAACATGGATTTGAAAGAGAATAATTATCCATTTAAAGGAAGGCACGTGAGTGACATCACTTAGAAAAAATAGTATTTTTTATAATAATAAGTGTGTAAATGAAAATTTATCATGATAAAAACATTAATTAATAAATATTAATGAAATTAATTTGGTTAATAAAAATATGATCATATAATTCCCTCCAAAAGTATCCTTCAACATATACAACCCGGAAACAACAGATTTTATAACATAGTAGCATTTCCACATTGGTAAATTTTCATTCAAAAATAACATTTAAAAATGACATCAAATAAAAGATTAAATATATTGAAAATAAAGAGATTAATTATAAATTGAGTGAAAAGGGGATGTATATACACTTCCTAAAATATGATATGTGCATATCATAAATGTATGTCTACTAAAATAGAATTTCAGATGAATTACCCTAAAATGATCACGACCTTAAATTGGGAATAAAGCAATAGAGATAATTTGTGCGACAAATATAACTTCTAAAATGTGGGAAACAAAATTAAATAAATTTAGATATAGATTTACACATAATCATGAAATAATAAAGTCAATTATTAAGATTTATAATGAAACAAAAGGATATTGCATTAAGACACTCTTATCCACTTGTTATGTTTCATGTCAAATACCAAAAGTTAATATAATTAAAATTTACACCAAAATTGTTACAAATTTTATATTATTAATTATTTAACAGGTAAAAGTTTTAGAAAATGTTTCATACAATATAAATGAGGTGAATACCAATAAAATCTTCCTATATTTAATGCAATTATGATCAAATCATTTAACTCGTGTGGATCCATTCCATTAATGCCTATTTAATCTTTTATAAGAAACATATTTAAATTATTCACTTCTATTTGAGAACATATATAGGATCATTAATTTTTCAATTATACCAGTTATCTCAATTCTTACAATGTGATATCTAATTTCATAATTAGTTTAGTATAAATCAATTATTTTTTGATACTTCACTCTATAATTTCATAATATATTCGGTGTGTTAAACATGGTCAAATGCTCTATTTTTCCATAATATAATGAATAATAATAATTAAATAATTATCATTTATATACATAAATTATAATTTTAAAACCTATAATTAATGGTATTAATGAATAATGAACTACAATACAATCATGTAGATGTTTGGTCGTATATGCATATGAGTATGGTTTTCGTTTTTTATTGATCATTATGGAAATAAAGAAAGTATTATTTAAAAATAAAATAATTATAATTTTATCAAAAATTTGATATTATTTATTTACATATACGTAAATATATCAATTATGTTTTGTGGTGATGAAAAACGAATCACATCTTCTTATTGAGATAACAGTCAACACATACGCATAAGCAAGAGTATCACCCATCTGTTTGTGGAATGATATAAATGAGATAGATATATTATAATTTAATACTGATAAAATTTTAATTAATATCATAGATAAATATTAATTCCAAAACTAAAACCATCCATGTGATATGATTATGGAAATCGAATTACATAGGCCAATGATGCAGTAGTTTGATATACAGATGGATAATTGGTTTCATTCCCATTTGATGATGGTTGTAGATGGAAATAAGTTATTACATCAAAATAATGACATATATGAATATGGGATATAAGAATTTTATTTTCTAATCATGGTTGGGGATTATTAGTATGAGGTGTAATTTGAAATAAAATTAAAACACCCAGATAAGAACTATACCACTTCTTCAAAAAACCTCAGGCGCTTTATATCTTATACCCAAAAAATATTATTTTATTCCGAAACTAATACCACTTTAATGTGGGGATGGAATTTATTAAGGAATTTTTGGTGTATATTTTGAATAAAATTGTTATTTTTTTACTACATGAGAAGAATATATTCCATTTTGTAAGAGAGGTTAGGGGGAATCGTGGAATTTCAAAATATATAAATTTACTATAAAGATATTTTGATTTCAAAATAGATAAAAAATGAAAAAATTAGAATTAATTTTAAGACATAATTAAATAATATAACAAAAAAATTTAAAATTTAAATGATATATTTTTAAAATTATCTTTTCATTACCCCTCATTAATCCATTTCATACATACAGTGACAACACGAATATTTAACTCAGGGAATGCCATGAAAATGATTATAAATTTTAAAATTTATCATAAAGGGAAAAATATTTTATTATAAGTAATATCCTAATATGTTTTCCTATTATAATACATTTATGAGATTTTTATCATTTAATATAATATAACATTCATAAAATATAAATATTATCAATTATATAACTATTTATTTCCATAGAATTTTGTGACCAATATAAAAAATTGTAATGAAATATTTTCATCCATCCATATAATTTTATGATTTAAAATTAAATTTATGTATCAAAATAATTATTTCTAATTATACAAATTTTTATATTTTTATTATCATTTATTTTATTTACAAATATATAAAATAATTTCTGTGATAACTTTGTGAACGAATATAAGGTAATAATTTAATATGTAAAATTTGGATAATAAATTACCCTGAGGTATATAATTCATTTATATTTATATTTACTATTTATATTTAATCATATCCCATTTTATCAATATATAAAAAATATTATAGTTATTGAATGAAAGAATGTGACATTTTTCCTTTATAATCATGTAATTTCTATAAATGTAAAAATATCACCCAAAAGATAACAACATGGAATAAAACTAAATTTTGGATAACTACAGGAGAAGATATTCAATCCAATAAATATATTGATTTATTTAGTATAATTTTATAGTCTACATCATAGTAACTTAAACTCCAATTACTCAATTTTACCCTACACCAGAGTATGCAATTTTATAAAGGTTACTAAATATAATGTCCAACAATTAAAGAGAAATATTTAACAAACACTAACCATCCGATCTTATAATAGATTATGTAATATCAATATTCAAAATTTTGAAGAGGAATAATTTAATAAAATATAAAACTAGAAATTGTGATAAAGTGGTTTATCAAAGAAATGCCTATTTAATAAAAACATTTTTTACTAAATTCATGTAAAAAATTAATTCCATGTATTATAAAATAATTATCTTTAATAATGAAGGACACCTGAAATATAAAAAAAAATTAAAACTGAGTTTTAATTTTTGAATAATTTATTTGAAATTAGTTTTTCAATTATAGAATGTAATTTTTAATATTCATTGAAAAAAGCAATCATTTCATAAAATTTTAAGAAAGTAATAATATTATAATTTTTTATTGATGATTTAAAATATGATGTTTAGTTTTAAAAATAAATTTTATAAATTTTACAGAAATTAATTATAATATTCTCTCACTAAATATAGCAATACACAATTAATCAAGAAAACACATCACTAATGAATAAAATGGATTTATAAAAAAATTAGTTCTTATATATAAAGATTTAATTAGAAAATTATTCTTAATATGAAAGTAAATATATAAAATATATTTAAAAAATATAACTATAAAACTCATACACACTATTTTTTTGTAATGGCGTAGACCTCTCTGCTCCATTCCATAGCTGAAATCTAGTGTATGAGGTGTTCCGAGAGCTCAAGGTAACTTATCCCCAACACTTTTCCAAATTTATAGTTATATGGAAAGTGTTTATAGTTTTTTGGATAGTGTATCCATACAATAATAGTTTTATACTGTTTCTAAATGTCAATAGGTTATAGTGTTTCCATATGTTGGTAGGTATATAGTGTTTCTAGACATTAATAGGTTTACAATGTTTCTAGAAATTGGTATGTGTATAGTGTTTATAGCCATTTTTAGGTTTACAGTGTTTCCAAAGATTGGTAGGTGTCTAATGTTTCCATATGTCTGTAGGTGTATAATGCTTCCAAAATTCTATAGGTGTGTAGTGTTTCAAGTCGTCGGTGGGTGTGTAGTGTATCCAGACGTCTGTAGGTCTACATTCTTTTCCAAATATCGGTAGGTGTACAGTGTTTCCAAACATCGGTAGGTGTATAATGTATCCAAAAGTTGGTTGGAGTACTTTTTTAGAGGTCATTAGGTATACCGAGTTCACAGAATTCGGTATGTGTACAGTGTTTCCACACATTGGTAGGTGTACAGTGTCTCCAGGCATCGCTAGGTCTATTGTGTTTCCATCCGTCGGTAGTTGTATAGTGTTTCCAACTTCATACATCTTTTCCCCTTTATCATTTTATTTGACAAAAACTCATTCAAATTTTTTTAGGGATTTAAATCCACTTCAAATCCAGTAACTCCTATATTAATTTTCTTAATGCTCGGGATGCCTTTACATGATCAAAAAATGTATTTTAATGTGATCATCTTTTAAGGGAAAATCATTCATGTCTTAAACCGTTTATCCATTAAATCTTTTAATTGGAAAATATATCATTCTACCTTGTTCTAACTTTTTATTTTCTATTGAAATTTGTTAGATCATTTACTTATTCATATAGGAGTCGTGCGACAAAACATTACTCCTTGGATTGGTTCCCCTTGACATTCATCCTTCTACAGTCACACACCATATTTTGGTGTAACCATGCAGTATCGATAAGTCATTGATATAAAGAAATATCTAGCCTCATTAATCTAGTTTTCTCTCTTTCTTTTTCTCCTTTCCATGTTATGGAATTTTATCACTATGTTCAAATGGATTTTTTTTTGGTGTTGGTCGGTACAGTCATGTCGCGACTTCCCTAGGTGGATGCAGTTGTCGTGGGGGGAGGTGATCATGACCCGTGCATGGATCATTATCATGTAAAGAGGGTCAAGAACCTTTTTAGGTAAAGGATTCATTGCTTCTATAATATTTTACATGAAACTGTAGAGTTAACATGATTTGGCCCACTATATCACAATGGAAATAACATAATAAATATTTAAAGAGAATAAATTAATTTATATCGATCATATATTATTTCCTCTTGTTTATATAGATATAGTGATATATATGATTTCATATTTTTTACAAGTCTTTGTTTATGGAAATTTGTAATAAATGTAAACATGGATTAATTGTAATTATTTTTCAAAGAAAATAGGCATGTAAATGAATCTGGTTGTTATTGTTGTAATTTAAATTTAATCAAATTTATGTACTAAAATTTTTAATTATTTATGTTAGCTATGATAGCTTTCTATTTAGGTTTCCAATAGTTTCATCCTACTAATAATAAATTTGGTAATTCAAGATGTATTAATGAACTGGTTGTTTTATAAAATATAATTCCTTCTGGGGTTCTCAGTTACCCTCTTTCTTGTAATGACCAAGATACTTCCGCTTGGATTTGTGATATCTTGATGTGTGGGAAGGAAAAATTCCTTGGTTGGGGCCAAGAGCTCAGTTGCTTTGTTATTTACTACTACGTGGGATGTGTTATGATCCTAGATGGTTGTTGTGAGATGTGAGGGTGAGGAGGCCAATTGGATGGGGAAAAAGTAGATGCCTAGAGTAGGGAGATGAATCGGTTTATGCATGTGGATATCAGGGAGGGCATCTCATATAATGAAATAGGTCTATTATAGAATGATTTGATTCTTGAAGAATCATGGTTTTTATTTAACATATTTACATTCTCCACTTCTCATGGAATATGGTCTTTCTTACCCTCATTCCCAAAGGGGAAAATTCACATAGGGTATTCCACGTACTTTCTATGTTTATTTTCTTGAGTAAGGATAATTAGTTTCTCCTAATATAGGAGGAAATTACTTGACGGGTAGTTCATGTACTCACTGTTTTGAACCCTCAATGTTTAGTATCATATAATTATTTCTATAATGCCTTAGAATATGGAAAATTAATAATGTTGTTAATAAATGAATGAATAAATGATGTTATCCCACGGGATTAAAGCTTCCTGTCATGCAATGGTGAGGTTCTAATTTAAAGAAACAGTGATGTTTCGGTTGGATTATAATGAAATGTAATGTTCTATTGATAATGTATAATTAATTTTTAAATAATTATTTAATATAAGGTGTAAATGATAAAAATGGATTATGTAATCTAATCTAGATATTTAAATGGTTGAGTGCATATAGGATACCTACTCTCAGTAGTAGCATTTGGAAGATCGAGAGATGTTAGCAATAGTTGATTGTAAGAATAGGTTATTCCCATAGTGTGCTTGTGAGAAATAGTATATTATGTACGTTTTCCTTTATGTACACTAATCTACCCCATTACCTATGGAAACTGACACCCTGAGGATTCTGAGCCATAGGGGGTGTATCCCCCAACATTTTAGTCTGGGGTGGATGGCTGACTACCACCTTTGGCCCATTTACCTTTTCGTAGTAGTTTCTTGTCCTAGTAAGAAGAGTTGTTAGTTTTCCCTATATATGGGTAGATGGATGTAATGGCTTGTGGTTATTCACAAAAATATATTCTAGAAATTGTTTCCTATGAAAAATATATGTTGAACGTGAATAGGCTATGATGGATTGAGGATCCTCACTCAGTGTATTGGCTATAATGGCTTTAGGGAAAATTCATGACATTTGATACATGTTATAAGAGATGTGGTGGCTTTTAAAAAGTACCTCTTTAATTTGGTTACATGGATGTGGTGGTTTTTATACATGAGGTTCATGTTGTGGTGCATCGCCTAGGTCTCTATGGGAAAGACTTTTGGAGAGAGGTGAGTAGGATGTGAGGCATCTGGAAAAAGAGGGAAACCAGTGGTGAAGTGGTAGTGGGGTACCTTTTATATTCTTTATTATATAATATAATATTATATGAAATACTTTTTGTGATTATCCTTGATGAGGATGGTAACATCGTATACCTATTTAGGTGACGATTTAGTTTCTTTTGTTGTTCACTATGCTTTAGTGTGCATTCATTACATTTGATCGAGAGGCACTGAGGGAGGATCCTACTGAGGATAATGTTATTGGCACCCTATGTATATGTAAACTATTTCAGGTCATTGGTGCAGGTTGGAGATCAGTTTGGTTACTACTAGATTGGGGTTACTAGAGATGTTCGAGCTTTACATTCGCTATAATTTTTACTTTCTTCTAATAATTTCATTATTCCCTTTCATTTATTGTAGTTTGTTTCATGGAATTACATATGTGAACTTGGGATTTCATTTATATTTTAGACTGACATGGATTTGGTTGGTGTCTTTATAATCTATCTCTTCTACATGTGTTCTATTATAGGGTAATGCCTCTAATTTGTGTGTCTATTATGCCCTCAGTTCTAGACATGAAAATGAGGCCTACTATAGGTGGGATTCTGGGTTAACTATCATATTTCTCAAAATAAAGGCCATAAAGGTATAAATATTGTGGGGAGGGGTCATGAGAAGGTGGTAGTAGATGTCTAGTTGAGTGATAATATGGAGTTTTTTATATGAATATGTAAGGTTTCATGGTTTAGTAGGCAAAAGGTGTTAGTTAAGTTTAACTTGATATGTAAAAACTAGATACCCTTTGAGAAATAGGCATTTATGGCCCCCTATGATCTAATGAATGGACCTTTATGTTTACAGTGGCTACTAAACTAGGAGATATTAGTTGGTGGTTATAGAACTAGGAATGGATCATGAATCATTCTTTTTTGTTCATGCTCTTGAATGGGTATACCTTGGGATAAGATAACCCAATATGAAAAAAGAAAACTGATAATTAATTAATTCTGAGTCTTCAATAATCCATGTTTTGGAGCTCTAACTATATGTTATTTTTCAGGTATTACTCCAGGTCTACGTTCTCATCATTTTCTCACATAACATGTCCAATAGGTTACACCAACAGATCAACGTATGGTTGAGGTTGATGATGACAACACATAGAGGAGGACACTTCAACGGTTTCAGCATCGATGTCTATAGATGTAAGACAGATCTATTTTAGATGCATTCAAGAAAGACATATCAGTGTAGGATAAGATATACATTATCTTGATTTGTGCTCGGAAGGATCACTTGCTGTATTTGGTTGTGACGATGCTGTGTGGGGTAGCATGGAAGTGGTGGTTCATATTCTCCCAGGATCGTGAGTAGTCAAAAATATCATGGGAGATTTCTGAGGAATGATCATAGTGGATTTTCATTCCTCAACTGCAATGGAATAAAATCTCAAAGAGCTGCTTACCCTTCGACATAGGAACTCTTGTGTGTAAGTGTTAGGAATCCATTTTAGGAACATTTTGTGATATACTTTGAACATTTTTTTCAGATTGGTAGTCCAGTGCGAGGAGTTTTGAGGAGTCTTTGCATCTAGAGATCTGGAACTAGGTCACCCAATTTAGGTTAATGAAATATCTTATGGTGTTGTATAGGGAATACTTCATCGAGAAGATGTTATCCAGAACTGGATCTTCACAAGAGGGGAGTTGTCATGATTTCTCATGATGTAGTGTTGTGGTATGGGGTTCCCAATTTTTATGGAATAAGTGTTTCTGTTCAACTAGTAGTATGGCCCACCTCATATAATCTTGTTTCTCGGGGGGGGGGGGAGGATGCTCTCAGGCCTTTGGAATGGAATAAAACACATTTTTTATGTTGTGTATATAATCATCAACTGTGAGACATCCTGACCTTTCAACGTGGTCTTCGTGCGCTAGGTGTTCTCTTTCAGGTTCCTTTGTTGATGCTGTTCTAGCCGAAATCGCAACAGCTTGTTGCGCAGGCCTTGGATCAGTAGAGATAAGATGAGGTAGGCAGTGGAAAACACTGAGATTATCCCCATCCTCAGAATGAAGAGTGTGACCATGTTGGTTGTCATCATCCGAGATAGAGAGTCTGTGGATCAATTCGAATTCAACTTCACGCTTTTGTGTTGCTAGTTCCTGGTGAGCCAGAAGTCTTTCGGGGTAAAATTTTCTTTTTTTCTACTTGGGTGTATGCGTTTTTGACTCATGATCCACACACTCCTTCATATATCCTAACATTGTGATGACATTGGTAAATTAGGTAGAGAGGCTTCTATGGGGATTTTCATTAACTACTCTTGCTGGAGTTCTAGCTGACTTGTTTGAAGTGTGTAGAGATTGTAAGATATTGCAAGGGAAAGATTGATCATGGGGATATTTCCTATGATTATGGATAAAAACATATGATGTCATTCATGTCATGTATTGGTTGTATTTGTTGTAGGATACCATGGATTACATCAGGGGGAATGCAGTATTCTTTGATGTTGATGGAGATCTAGGGCTGTATGTTGTTGAGTGAGACCCATAGATGTGTCATAGGTGTGTTCAGTGTTTATCATCCTTGATGTCTAGGCTGATTCAATGTTCTTCATTGGTTCAACAGTTGGAATTTCCCAAGGACATCAAAAAGTACACTAATGTATTTCCAGTAAATGTTGTAGAATTACCCCCACGATGAGAGATAGAGTTTGTAATCGACCTAGAGTCAAGAGTGTCTCCTATATCTATGTCTCTGCATAAGATGTCCCCTTATGAGGTAAGGTAGATGGGTATACAGATCGATGGTCTGTTATTGTGTGGATTTGTTCAGCAAAGTGTGTCACTATGGGGTGCACTAATTTTTTTTCATGAAGAATGATGATGACTAAATGTGGTGGCCTATTGATTATCATTATATATACAGAGTGACAGTGAGTATTTGAAATCCTCTTCCACATATTTATAATTTTATCGAACAATCGAAGGGTTCAAGAAAGTTCTGAAATTTTAACTTGTGGTTAGGATGTCATCAGACTCATATAGAGGATGAGGAACCTGAAGACTTCTTTTCGTTGTCATCATGGTCATTATGAGTTTGTGATAATATTGTTCGGTGTCATGAATTCTCTAGATTTTTTCATGGGATTGATGAAATAAGTGTTCTGTGAGTTCTTATATATTTTCATGATGGTTTTCGATGATGACATCCTTGTGTACTCCACATCTATAGAGGATCATGTAGAGCATTTCCACATTGTTTTGGGTGATCTTCATCAATAAAATCTATTTGGGATGTTGTGAAGTGTGAGGTTTGGTTTTGATAAGTCTGTTTCATGGGGAATGTTATATCACTGCAGGGAGTAACTACGGATCCATCAATGATATAAGTAGTTGAGTCTTGGGAAGCACCGAAGATAGTGGATGAGGTAAGAATTTCCTTGGACTCACATGCTATTATAGGTGGTTCAAAGACGATTTATCATTGTTTGTGACTCCAATGATAGCGTTGACCTGGAAGGATCATGCATTCCTATGGACTAGTCTGTGTCTGGAAGATTCCATGTATCTGTTGGATAAGTTGGTAAGTGCTCTAATTCTTCATCTTCCAATAAAGGGAGTTCTGTTTCAAGTTTTCTATGATGCTTCACATTTGGGGTAAGGATTCATTATAATTTAGTAGAGTTCTATTTTTTATTAGGGGTCTCGATAGTTTCTTCCCAAATAACGTAACTAGACCAACCCTAATCTTGAGTTATCGATTGTGGGGTTTACTTTTAAGATGTAGGGACATTACATCATTGGTGAGTGCATTTAGGTTTTCACCGATTATAAGTTCATAAGGTATTTTTCTCCCAGCATAACATGAACATGCAGCTACATCCGTGGAAGGATTTATTATAGGAATACAACTTAAAAATATAGTATACAGCTGGGAAGGGGAATGTTGTAGCTAATGCGCTAACCCCGAAGTCACACAGTGATGCATTGTGTGAATCTGATGATTGGTGGAGAGTAATGGAAAATTATTAAGCATTACATATCGATATGAGAGAAGTTGGGGATATAGGTTTTCTTTTTTAGATGATGGTGCAATCACCTCTGGTGCAATAGGTGGAAGACTACCAGTTGGGTGATCTAGATGTGCAGGTCTGGAGAGATCATGTTGTTTGTGGTGAGGCCCCTGATGATTCTTTTGAGGCTGAAAAACCATGAGTGTTGTATCTGGGAAGGCATTAGTACCATTTTCAATGCATTAGATTGTTCTCAGAGGGTACTATATTTTTCCTTTAGTGGTGTATCCTATAATGAAAATTATTTACTGAGCATTAAGGAGTCAGTTTTGTTGTCCTCAGTTAAAGAGGGGGGTTTCCAAGTTTGTGCCTTCATGATTGGTCTTCTAGAAAGTGATGTATGAGAACCGTGTCGCCAATGGAATACACCATCCATTAGATGTTCCTTAGTGGATGTGGGAGGACATCCCAATGTACCTTTTTACTGGTTTACTTCAATATCTTGAAGGCCATGAAGGTATTTCGGTGGTACTGGATAATTCAAAGAAACTATCCCACTTCATTGCAATCAAGGAGTCGAGCTCAGTGGAGGATTTTTCAATGAACTATCATGAGGATGTGACGAGACTCCATAGAGTCCCAATGATGATGATTCCTGATCAGGGATCACATTTTACCTCTAGGGTGAGAATAAGAATCCATAATGGTTTTGGTTCTCAAAAATTCCTTAACACTACATTTCATCAGCAGACGAACAGTAAGACATAGTCGACCATCCAAGCTATTGACGACATGTTTTTCGCTTGTTTCCTGGATTTTGGTGTTTCATGGATGAGGCACATTCTCTTTGTAGAGTTCACAAATAATAATATTTTCACTCCACCATCAGTATGGTCCCATATGGAACCTTATATTTATTATTTTTTTGTCTCCATTTTGTTGGACTCGGGTCGGAGAGTCATCTATTCTCATGATAGAACTGGTATAGAACACAACAGATAGGGTTAAATTGATTCGTGATAGGATGAATGCATCATAGGATCGTCCTAAGTCATATACCAATCAAAGTAGAAGACCCATGTTGTTTAATGTAAGGGATCATGTGTTTACAATGGTGAATCCCTATCACGTCCACCAATGGTTTGTTCATGGGAGTAAGCTTTCTACTTGGTTTGTTGGGAATTTTTATTTGTTAGATTCTGTTGGATTCATGGCGTGTGAGGTAGCACTTCCCCCATAGATGATTAGGGTACATGATGATTTCATGTGTTGCAGCTCCATAGTTATCTTCACGATGACTCTCACGTCATCGATTGGGAAGATATCGATGTCAATGATGATGCGTCCTTCGAAGATCAGCCTGTGGTGACCCAGGACCACAAGTATAAGCTATTTTAGTGGAATTGTATCCCCTTGGTTCGTGTCTCTTTGGGACATAGTGTAATAAGGGATAGTACATCGGAACATGAGTCACAAATACGTGCTCAGTACCTCAAGTTATCTGATGTTTAGATATTTTATTATAATTCTATTCATTTTTGACTGTATACCATTAATTTTTATTAGATGGAATTCTTTTGATGGTTCTTTAGCTTTCTCTCATCAGAGAGTTATCCTAATGGGTGGTTGTTCAGACCCCATTTCTTTTTACTTTTAGGTTGGTATTTAATTATCGAGCATGAAAATGTTTTGAAATGTATCTAATATAATGGAACATACCTCTTTTACCCATTAATTTACATAGATCTACTGTTTTAGGTGTTCCATGAGCTCACAGCGAATTATCCCCAAAACTTTTCCAAATTTCTTGTTATGTGAACAATGTTTCTCATTTTATTGTACAATGTTTCCAAACATCGGTGGGTGGACAGTGTTTCCCGATGTCAGTAGGTTCACTGTGTTTTCAGAAATCAGTTGGTGTACAATGTTTCCTGACATTGATAGGTGTAATATGATTTTAGATGTCGTTAGGTGTACAATGTTTCTGAACAACACTAGGTGTATTTTTTTCCAACCATCTGTAGGTTTATAGTGTTTCTAGATGTTGGTCAGTGTATAGTGCTTCCAAACATCAGTATGTGTATAGTGTTTCCAGACATCGGTAGGTGTTCAATTTTTTCAGATGTGGGTTTGTGTACATGTTTTCTAGATGTCGATAGGTGTGAAGTGTTTTCATACATCTGTGTGTGTATAGTGTTTCTAGACATCGGTAGGTGTATAGTGTTTCTAGGCATCGGTAGGTGTTCAGTGTTTCCAAACAATTGTAGCTGTATCGTGTTTCCAGACATCGGTAGGTGTACAGTGTTCCATGATGTTAGTAGGTGTACTATGTGTTTAGATGTCGGTAGGTGTACAACATCTCCAGATGTGGGTAGGTTCACAAGGTTTCAAGTCGTCTCTATGTACACAATGTTTCTATCTTCCTATATTTTGAACACATTAGTGTTTACTTTGATAAAAAATGAATTCAAATCATTTTTAATGGATTTAATGTTTATTCAACCCAATAACTCCTATATTAATTTTCCGAAGTACTGGGATGAATTTACATGGTCAAACTATGTGGTATAATTCGATCCACTTTTAAAGGAAAATCTATTGTATCTTAATCTCTTGTTCCGTTAAATATAGAAAATGAAGGAGCTATCTTCCTCCCATTTTGTAACTTGTTGTTCCCTGGTCATGATGATGGGTACTCTGCTTCTTCCTAGATGATTTGGGTGATCAAAATTTTCTCCTTGGATTTGTCACCCTTAATTTTCATCCTACTGCAAGCGCACCCCCTATTTTGGTGAAACCAAGCAGTATCGATCAGTCATCGATACAAGGTATAATCCAGAAATGTTCTTCTAGGTTCCTCTACTTTTTTTCTCCATTCCATGTTATGGCATGTGATCTCCATGTTTCTAAGGGAGTTTTATTAGGTTTTGGTTGGTGTTCTCTTTTCGCACCATCCTTGGGTGGATGTTGTTGTTAGGATGGTAGGTGATCAAAATATGTTGCATGGATCGTTGTTGTGTAAAAAATGCCAAGAATCTTTTGAGGTAGGGGATTCATTTGTTCTCTATTATTTTATGTGAAATCATAAAGTTTGCATGATTCATCCCACCAGATCAGAAATTAAATTTACATGATAAATATTTAAACCGAATAATTTTTTTTTACCAATCATATGTTAATGCCTCTTATTTTGTATGATAGTGTGATATATAAGGTTTCCTTGTTTAGAAGTTCATTATTGATAAAAATTAGTAAATAATGTAAATTGGGATTAATTTTAATTATTTTTCATAGATAATGAAGAATGTAAATGAATCTGGTTCTTGTTGATATAATATGATATTAGTCAGATTGATGTAGTAATCATGTTTAATTATTTTTGATAGTTATGATAGATTTATATTTTTGTTTCCCATAGATGGAACCTACTAATAATGAACTGGTAAATTCAAGATGGTTTAAGAAATTTGGTGTTTGATAAAAGATAATTCAATGTAGGGATCTAAGTTACCCTCTAACTTGTAAAGGCCAAGATCCTTATGATTTGATATTTGAGTTCTCATTGCGTGTGAAGGCAGACGACCTTTTTTAGGGCCAAGATCCCAGTTGATCTATTATTTCATATATATTTTGATGTGTTATGACCCTAGATGGATGTTGTGAGATGTGGGGGTATGTATTCTCATTGATTATGGAATCCGTTGATGCCTACATTGGTGAGATGCATTAGTATATGCATGTGTGTATTGGGGAGGACACACCAAATACGATGAAACATATCAGTTATTGAATGTTTTGGTGCTTGTTGAAACTTGTTGGTTGTTTATCTATATTAATTGTCCAATGATTAAGGATGTTGTTATCTCTTACCATCCTTATAAAAGGGGAGATGTGGGATGGGGTATGCCATTTGATTTATGTGATTATATTCCCAAGTGTTGATGGTTCTACGCTACATCTATTGGTGGAAAAGACTTCACAGGTAGTTCATCTACTGACCGTGTTGACCCCCCATGTATTTAGTAGCTTAGAATGATTTCTAGAATTATGGGGAATATGGGATTGTAATAATTTTGTTAATAAATGAATGAATAAATGACTTTAACCCATGGGGTTGTAGAATGATGTGATTCAATTCTGAGGTTTCAATTTAAATGAACAATGAAACATTACTGTGATGATAATGAAAATTAATTTGGAATTAATAATAGTTTATTAATGAATAGTGATTTAATTAACATAATTTAAAAATGATAAAAAGGGATAAATTAATCTAATATAGTTCTTTAAATGGTTGTGTTCTTATATGATACATTGTCTCATCAGTAGCAACCGAGAGTCCGAGAGACGTAGGCTGAAGTTTAGTCTAAGGCATGGTTATTAACATAGTTTAGTTGTGAGTTATAGTATATTTTGTACTATTTTTGTTTCTTTATATCCCTTTTCCTTGCCAGTTGGGTCAAATGACCCCCATGCGATTCAGGGCCTGGGGGGTGTTTTCCCCATTATTCTGGTGGGAGGATGGCTAGTTGACTACCCCATTTGGCCCCACTCTCATCTCTTTTTAGTTTCTTCTACTACTCGGCATAACATTTAGTTTTCCCAATAACTGTGTGTAGAGGGATGTGATGTCTTGAGGTTATTTAGACACATATATTATGGATATATTTTCCTATGAAATAATATAGGTGTTACGTGTATTGGTTGTGAGGGATTTAGGATCCTTACTCTGTTTCTGGGTTGTAATGGCTTTAGATATAATTCCATAAGTTAGATACATATTATACGAGTTATGGTGGATCCCAGAAACTAACTGGTTACTTTTCTTACATGTGCGCGGAGGGTTTTATGCATGAGATGCATGTTGTGGTGCATCTCCAAAGTGCCTGCAAGAAATCCTTTTAGAGATAGATTCTTAGGACGAGTAGTGTTGAGAAAAATTAGCAAACCAGTGGGGAAGTGGTAGTAGGGTACCCTTGATATTCTTTATTATATTATATACTCATGTATGCGATATTTAGTGAGAGTATCCATGCTGAGGTTGGGAACATAGTATATCTATTTAGATGACGACTTAGTTTCACTTGTTGTTCACTATTCCTTTGAATGTTTTCATTACATTTGAAAGAGATGCATTAGGGGAGGATTCTACTGAGTATGTTTCTATACTCACCCTATGTATATATAATCTGTTATTCAGGTCACTTGGAGTAGGATGAAGATTAGGCTGCATAAAACTTGCATGGGGTTGCCAGAGCTATTTGGGCTTCGTGTTTGTTGTTGTTTTAAATTTCTTTTGGTAATTATTTTTTGACTAAAGATGAAATTCAATAACGATAGTGTTCAGCAGAAATACAAGAACATAACTAAGGTGGGAAGTGGTCAAGACATAGAATATCATCATAAGGAGGGCCAACGGCTGCCAGCTAGTGAGCGGCCTCGTTCCCTTCCCTTTTGATAAATGAGAAAATGCAGGAAATGAAGCATTACCTGAGAGAGTGAATACTCCGAGTGATGGATCCAAAAGATTGTAGCCCACCTTCGTTGAGATTGATGGCATTGATGATGGTGAGACTATCGGATTCGATGTGGATTGAGACACATCCACGATCTTTTGCAAAATTTAACCCAGCAAGGATGGAAGCATCCTCTGAGACTGAGGGCTCCCAAAGTGCGTGGCGAGATTCAGGTTTGGCTGCAATAAGATGTCCATGGTTGTCCTGGGCCAGCATGCCTAATCCAACAGGTCCATCCTTAGGGATAGAGGCATCCACATTAATCTTAATAGTCCCTTACTGTGGGGGTTCCAATGTTGGGAGTGAGGAAAGGGGGTGAAAAATCCTTGATACTCAGTGTGGTGCTACCAACCCGCAATCCAAGATGATGCCCGATCAATCCAAAATATGGGGGGCCTAAGAAAAAGATTGAAAATGGCATCGTTACACCAATCCCAGATATCCAGGGCAAAATAAATAGGGTGCCAGATTTAACCGGTGAAAAGGAGGAGCACCATCGAATCATGAGAGTAGTAAGATCCAAGGTAGCGTCCAGGTAAAGATCTGTGGAAGATCCCCAGCAATTCCAAACCTTCTGAGCCCCAGGACATTGAATGAGAGCATGAAGAGAGGATTTAGGGACAGAAGGGAAGAAGGGGCATGATTTGTTATTTGAAAATTGTCAGAAGGCTAGGAGGCTCTTGCCATGAAGGATACCATTTCATACCTGCCACCAGAAAAAGCGGATTTTAGGGGGAACATTGAGCATCCAAATTGATTTCCAGGGCTTCACCTCCCCTTCAGTTGTCCGAGCACCGAGAGCGAGTTGGTAACCGGATTTCACCGTGTAAGCTCCCGAGGTGTCATTGGTCTAGTAGAGATGGTATGGGCCTGCATCTGGGACACAGGGGATACTCGGAATGATCCTTCTGTCCCTCTCATTGAACCAAGAGTATATATTTTCCATGCACCACCCCTCCCCCTGATCAGCAAAAAGGCATCGTACTATGGCGTGTTCGGAGCTTGGATGGATAGGAGATGATGCCTTCACACCTTCCGAATCAATGATCTAGGGATCGGACCAAAAGTTAACCATTAACCCATTTCCAATCTGACATCCTAGTCCTTTACTCGAAAGATTGCGAGCACCCCAAATACTTCTCCAGTGAAAACTGGGTGGGTAGCCAAGATGGTATTCCAGGAAATCCTTATGTGGGAAATATTTAGCCCGGAGGACTCACGGGCAGAGAGATGATGGATGATTAATAAGGTGCCATCCTTGTTTAGCCAACAGTGCATCATTAAAGAGAGAAAGGTCCCGAAAGCCCATTCTGCCTTCGGATTTGGGTTGGCAATGTGTAGGCCAGGAGTACCAGTGGACTTTATTTCTGCCATCATTTCGACCCCACCAGAAGTTGGATGTGCTGGAGTGAATTTGGGAAATCACCGCGGTAGGAAGCATAAATATAGACATAAAATAGATGGGAACGAATTGAAGATCCGCCTTAATGAGAGTTTCCTTGTCGGCTTTGGAGATTTTTTGGGGGCCCATCTTTGGATTTTTTTCTCAATCCGATCAACAATAGCTGTACAAATTTCTTTCTTGGACCGACCAACCACTTTCAAGAGCCCAAGATACTTCTGTTGCTTTTCAACCATTGGGATGCCGGCTGTAGAAAAAAGTTCATCTCTTTTTGGCTGAGGGACTCCAGAGCAGAAAGAAATTTCTGATTTCCTTGGTTGATCGTTTGTCCAGATGCCCGCTCATACTATTGAATCACCGGAATATGGCAGTACACTCATTGTGGGTAGCTCTGGAAAAAAGAAGGCAATCATCAGTGAAGAAGAGGTGGGAGACCGGAGGACTATTGCGACACACTTTCACCTCATGAATTCTGTTAGAGGAGGCTAACCTGGAAATATGGTTAGAGAACACATCAGCCACCAAAATAAAAAGGAACGGTGAATGATGGTCTCCCTGGTAAAGGCCACGGGATGGGGAGAAGCTTCGGGTGAGCACCCCATTGACATTAATATGGAAAGACACTGATGAGATGCAATGCATGATCATGTCCATCCATTTGGTTCAGAAACCCATCTTTAGCATCACGAATCTGAGGAAGTTCCACTCCACATTATCATAGGCCTTAGCCATATCCAATTTCCAAGCCATGATACCTCTCTTCGCTTGTGAGCGTGTCTTCATGGAATGAAAGACTTCATGAGAAATAATGGCATTATCAGTGATTAATCTCTTTGCCACAAAAGCACTTTGGTTATCTAAGATGATGTCAGGTAAAATGGACGCAACCGATTAGCAAGGATCTTTGAGAAGATATTATACGAGACATTGCACAGACTGATAGGTCGATAGTCTGAGACCAAAAAAGGTTTTTTCATCTTGGGAATGAGGGTAAGGAATGTTTCATTAATAGCAGACATGTCCATTTTCCCCACCCAAATCTTCCTCATCAGATTGCTGATGTCTAGGCCAATGATGTGCTAGTAATTCTTGAAGAAGAAGGCATGGAAACCCTCAGGACCCGGGACCTTCATAGGGTGGATTTGTTTTAATGCCTAGAGTGTCTCTTCATCTGTCACATCATTGGAAAGCTGTCTGTTAATATCATCAGAAATCACAGGTGTAATACAATCCTCTATCTCTGCAGAAATGTTGGAGTGTCCTACGGAGAAGAGATCCTCAAAGTATCTGAAGAACACATCTTGGATTCGCCCTGCATCTGACACATTACTTCTGTCTGATTTTAATATGCAAGAAATAATGTTTTTTCGGCGTCTAGCTGAAGCTTTATGGTGGAAATACTGGGTATTAGAATCCCCTTCTCTAATATGGGTATCTCACGCTCGCATAGACCAGAAACATTCCTTGATGCGTAGGGCAGCATCCAGATCTCGTTGGGTTTCGCTGATTTTGGATAGTATGCTACTATTTGGGGGTTTGCTGAGAAGAGTGCATAGTTTCCTTTCATGAAAATTGTGTTGCTAGTCAGGGTGATGCAATTTATTGGAGCTCCATGTCTTCAGATCAGACGCCACTTGGTGAAGATTGGTTCTAATGTCTGCTGGCCCACTCTTCCAGCCTGATCGGATAACCTCTTCGCACTCGAGATATTTTGAATAGAAGCTTTCAAACCTGAATGGTTTCCTGGTTTTTGTAGTGCGCTCGTCATGGGTTCAATTGATGAAAATCGGACAGTGATCTGAGCAGTTAAGAGTGAGATGTCTGATGTGGTACATTTTGAAACGGTTTATCCAATCTGTTGAGCAAAGGAATCTATCAAGACATTCGGTGATATGGTTCCCATCTGAACTGCCTCGGAACCATGTGAATGGATTACCCGTGTATCCCAGGTCCACTAGCTCCGCCTTAAGAATTGCTTCTTTAAAATCTGACATTGAAGTGGAGGATCGTATGGCTCCGCCTCTTTTCTCCTTCTGAAAAAGGATCTCATTAAAATCCCCTCCAAACAGAATAGGGCTTGGCAGATCGTGACGAAGCTTACAAAGATGGTCCCACGATTTCCACTTTTCAGTCTGGGAAGGCCAACCATAAAATCCCACAAAATTCCAGAGTGGGTTGTGGGAATCATGAATGGATGCTTCCACATGGCGCTGGGAGAAAGATAATATCCCGACATCAACATTTTCCATCCAAAGGAGACATAGACCCCCTGAATGACCCTGTCGCGGAACCGGGATGCATACCTGGAAGCTTCATTTTAGAGCAAGACTTATGGTGTCCTTGTTTACCAATATGGTTTCGTACTGGAAAACCATACCAGGGTGACTTTGAGCGTAGTGACGCTGAAGCATACGAACCGTACATGGGTTGTCAAGCCCATGAAAGTTCTAGCATAATGCAATCATAGCTCTAGGTGGGGTTGGGCCTTACCCGACTCCGCCTTTGATTCATCTCGGATCATTAAATTACCTGATGCTTTCCTCTTTTGGGTGGAGTTTGTAATCGAACCACTAGGGTCAATTCGTCTTTTCAGATCCCCTGGATTAGGGTTCACCGAAAATCCGCTTCTACCAAAACTGTGTGCCCTTTTCCACGCTCGTCGAGTCATAGGCCCTGAATATGTAGCATCTATCAACCCATAATTAGTTTGTAAAACTACTGTAGTCATTACCATATCTGATGTCTGCTCAGCAACAGGCGGTTTGAAGGTCACCTGTTTCGTCATCAGACTATTCTCTGGTGGTTCTTTTGGTTTAGTTAAGGGCATTATTGCAGTAACGCTCGTGACAACCGTTGGTGTGGAATCAATAGCCGGGTTGTTGTGACCCTGAATCAAGTGACTTTCCTGTCGGATCCCATCATTGCAATTGGAAATAATATCCTGGGAGGCGCTTCCAGCTCCCCAAAGATCAGCTGGGTTCTCTTTAGGGAAATCTGGTGGTCCCATCATAATGACCGTAGGTTTTCCAACTTCCGGACGCCTTAGGTGGGCTGTCATGAGGCGGTCACGATCCATTTGTCTCTCCGCCTCAGGAATATTGGCCTCTGTTAGTGCTTTGGCCCGGAGCCACGGGTCACATTGTTAGATAATATTGCCAGCGTTATTTTCTATCTTTGAATCACACGCTTTCTCTAGGTGGCTGATGCGCCTGCAAAAGAAGAAAAATATTGGGTGTTTTTCGAATTCTAACGAGATCCAGATGTTGGATTCATCAATTTTCAGGAACATGCCTCTCATCAGAGGTTCTGACACATCGACCTCATCTTTTATCCGAACCAAGGGGCCCCATTGGATTGGATCCGAGAAATCCCACTCCATGAAGTGACCGATCCAGTTTCCAATTTCTGTCATCACACGTGATGTTCTCCCATGAAACGGTATTCCTTTAATTCTTACCCAAAAGGGGGATCGGGTAAGTATATAGTTCTGGATCCCGTCCCCCCCTTTAAATTCTTCCATCAGGATGAGGTGATTATCAATGGACCAGGGTCGACCTTTGAGAACTTTACCTTTGTCTTTGTCGCTGAAAAACTAAAATAACAGAAGTATGTTATCGACATCCTGAATAGCCACTCCTGCTTCCAATTTCCATAGATTTTGCAGGTTGTTCCTGAGGGCCTTTTGGTTGAACAATACCTTGGACACAAATCTTCCGACAACAAGAAGAACCAAACATTTTGTCAAAGTAGAATCTTTATTTTTCCATGTTTCAATTGGAGATTTTTCTTTATCTGTCAAGGAAAGGTTCTTCCATTGGTTCACCAAGTCTTCCTCCATAGTGCATGCCATGAAATTTGAAGAAAAAAAAAACAGGTCCTCAATGTTATGTCCGGATAGTTTCCAAACTCCCTTATAGGATCCGGTCCTTGAAGAAACACGTCCTCTATGATCTTCCTTGTGTGGAACAGGAGGGGTCGTCTCCAAAATACTATCTTCGACTCGATGGGGAGTCTGACCCAACAGGGATCCCCGACCCAAGTGGTGCTTCTAGCCCAACACAAGAAGTGCCAAACCGGTCTTCACGCTGGGACATCGCGCAAGGGCTTCGCACAAGGAAATCACGAAGTGTCTTCACGAAGTGGCCTCGCATGCCACAAACCAGCTCTCAAGGTGTCTACGCGCAGGGTCTTTGCGACCCACCTTCGTGTCGGGATTCACCGCGGGAGTTCATGAAGAGCCTTCGCGGCCATGTTTCGCAAAGAGGATTCGCACAGGAGCATCGTGAAGTATCTTCGCTCAGGGGCTTCACGAAGTGTCTTCTCCCAGGTGCTTCGTGGCGTTGAAAACTCACTTTGCTTCGGAGCTTTACACAGGGGCTTCACAGGATGTCATCGAGACTTGGCTGTGCGATCTGCAAATCAGCACTTGACCAGACGAGACTCACAGATCATTCAAGCTTCGAGGTGGGATTTCGTCACCCACCATTTTTGGTCAGGCTTCGCGACGAGGCAACGGACCTGCTTCGTTGTCCGGGAGAACCTGCCCTTCCCATCCAGTCCTTCTCAAACTGAGGAGATTCATCGCGCCGTCACACACGTTGATGCGTCTTCCACGGATCTATCGAGTCAATGCCCACACTCCATGCGCCAGGCCTTTCCGGGCTAGGTTCGTCACTGTGCAGAAGAACAAACCAGAATTGTCACTGCAGATTCACCAAAACAAATTCGGACGTCGCCGTAGTTTCGCCAAGACATGCCTCAGATGCCGGATAAGGGGGTTTGCTTCAGTTCGCCTGAGACAGAATCCACAGAGATCGGCATCGGACACCGTTCAGACCGAACATGGCATGATCACCTGAGCAGGATATGTAAATATCGACAGAAAACCACTATAGAAGCGCCAATCTCTAGACAAATCGGGCTTCGCACATGAATGAGGGTAATGCCTCCCATTTGTGTGTTTATTATACCCTTGGTTCTAATCACCAATCTGAGGCCTGCTGAAGGTAGGACATGGGTGGTTACTATCTCTCTTATCACATTTCCAATCCTATGAGGGGTACACCTTTTGGGAGGGGTCATCACATTATTGGTATAATATTACAGTCATGTTTTAATAAAAATACTTTTGGGTTTGTTTCTGCTCATTGTATTGTGTATTATACTCTATCAAACATATTTTTTCTTTTAAAAATAAACATATTAAACATTATGAGTTGATTTTAACAATTAGTAATGATTCATATGAAAAATGAATATCATTTTATGTGTTATGGGGGATTCAAGAGGGTTCTTGATAGTTTCTATTGAATTTATTGGTGTTTCATGTTGGAACATAGTTTCCCTATATAGGGATGATTCTCGTAGAAACAGTGAAACATGGTTGGAGTAAGATGGTGGAGGATATATAGATAGTGAATTATTAGAAAATATATATGAATATAATAAAATCACGGTGGATCATGAAATATGAGAAAAGTATATTTGTCATTTGGTTTACCAAAAAATGAAAAAAATGATTTGGTTTTCGGGAGAGGTACTAAACCTCTAGTTATTGCGATAGGATTTATATAATAATGAAACCAAACACATTTTCTACGAATTAATAATATAAAAATAATTATTAATTACCATAATCCACCAAATATTACCCATTATTTTCACTAGTCTCTATTCCTGCAAACCAATATATTCCATAAGTCTTATTTAGAAAATTATTTACTCCAAAAGCCTAATTCTAGAGGTTCCAATTATGTTATTATCCCTAGAATTAAAATATAAGATATATTAACCGCTTTTCATAATCATAGATCATGATGAATCATTTTTCCATTGAGATGAATCAGATATTCATGTTGTTGTGTTTAGATATATTTATTTTGATTCCATATACCAATGAAAACATAGATCACATCTAGAATCAGACTCATTCTATGTTACGAGTTGAAATTATTTTAAAAATTGCAGATATTTTTTTATTAGTCGTTATTAATATGTATGTTGGTTTATTACACCTTAAATTTCCTATAATCACATCTAATATCAGTCACTATATTGATCTGATTGATTTTTAATTGGTTCATATGGTTTTTTATCTCGATTCTTAATCCAATAATTTCACTACGGTTACATGGTTATCATATCCTGATATGTCTCATAGTTTTTAACCGTTGAAAATAATTTAAAATTTTATAAACCATCATGTGGGCTTCAGTACTCTTGGTACAATGAAGTGAAAATTATGTTTTGAGACATTGATTTACAATACTAGTTTGTGAATATTTGTGTCTGAGTTTGTACCATGTGAGACCCATATGGGATACTCTATTCAATGAGTATACTTTTGTGGGTTGTATTATAATGTATGATATTGGTCCCATATTATTTTATATTCAATCATACTATAATTAAAATGTGTTATTTTATTCATGTACATTCCCTACCATATTTTTTTATCATTCATTTGGATTAATTTCCAGCAGTACTAAAAATAGATTTTACATTATAGTATCATTACCTATGAGATAGGGGGTGTACATGGATTGTTATGATGGTAATGATCATAGTGAACAGAAGGTAAGGAAATGACGGCCCTGTGGATTCAGTCAAGGGTATATAATTAGGTTATAATGGTAATGTAGATCATCGTATTTATATAAGGGGAATGACGGTGTTGTTGATTGATGTGTGATTGAGATAGGGTGAAATGATAGGTAACTGAAACATTCTCATCAACCATGGAAATACATTGGGATATTCCTCTTGGTTTGTGTCTAAATATGATCATTAATACATTTTATAAAATTCAATAATTAGGGAGATGACCTAGGTACAATCTAGGGTATAAGTATCTTTTTCATCAAATAAATTATATTTATATGTTTGTTATATAATTAATATATAATTACATATTCCATTTGACCGAACAATAATAATTATCCAATATTGTAAAGGATTATTTTTTTTGTCTTAATAGGTTTCATTACTCACATGAAGCCTTGTAATCTCATTCTGCATGAATACATCATGATAAGATATTTAGGTAAGGTAAATGGAGAGAAGGTAGATGGATGGGTTATAAAAATTGATCTTATTACAACTTAATTAATACTTATGAGGAACTCAACTATGTATTATAATTTATCCACATAGTCTTATATATTATAATTTTTCATGAAACATTGTGATCCTTGTTTATTTAAATGTATAAATTAATAATATTTTTTTAAAAAATAAGTTAATTTACCTTTATATATCTTTTTATGGTTTATTTTATTTATTGGAGTTCATTTTTCATATATGTGAATATTTAAGGGATAATATCCCTAAAACACCCTTATACAATCACCACTAGTGGGCATCTTATGTCCAATGGGGAGGTACACATTATGTCTTATACCATCCCCAAAGTAGTGTTTTTTTGGAAAATCATTGTTGGGGTGTTAATAACTGGTGTCAAAGTTTTGTTTCCCCTCATTTTTTCATGGATATTCTTAACACAATTTAATGGATTTGGGATATACGAGACTCTGGTAGTTGGGCTTCCATGTTCTTTGACATTACATGTATAAGAGACTCCTGATTTTCCAATAATTGTATTTACATTAATGTTTTATTGAATTTGGGTCCATTCTTTCATATTTAGTAGTCACATAGTGTCTCCTTATATATATAAATATACTTTTAATGTGACTCATTCTTGTTTTCCATTTTAATATTTTTAAATTTGGTAATATTTGAGTGGTGTTTTTATGATTAATAATTTAATATATTAGATTTATTTAGTTTTTTTTAAATTGATTAAGCTTTTATGTTTTTATATATTTTATTCTAGCAAACGTGTAGGTAAAGAGGACTATGCTCAGGCCTTAGGTACAACATGAAGGTTTATACCATGTCTGTGGGTATATTTTTATATTTTTCAAATAAAAATAACTTATGTGCACCTTATAAATTATTAATTTATTATATTAATTAATCTATGTTGGTCCATTGAAAATTTATCTTCAAATATTATAAAATTCCTCCACAATTATTCATAATTGTACCTCTTGGTGATGCAATATATAATTCTTATACTATGGTGGATATTCCAATTACACTAAAATATATGTAGTATGATGCCTATATGCATCCTCCCAAACCTTTTAGAGAGGCTTGGACATTAAATCCAATCAGGGTTAGATTAGTTTGGATTATGCATTCTCAAGGTTGTAGGATATAGTGTACAATCGTTGAATACACCAATGAATTATAAATTTAACATCTTCTAGCCTTCAAGGTCATTATAACACCATAGTAAACAGTTTAATGTTTGACATTATAGATGAAATACTTTACTTGGTTAAGAAAATTGATTTATATTAATTTAGTCTAATATTTTTCATGTTTCATGGTCCTTTAAGGAGATGGTGGGTTATCATAGGAAAAAAGGAGAAAATGATTGTATTTAGTGGGATGGAATAGATAAACTCTTTTATATGGAGTTCATTACCTACATTTTAATATAGTGTCATGATCAATAATTTATCAAGAATACTCAGGGGTAAATTGTTTCTTTTTGTATTTATTCTCATTTAAAAATGATAATTTTTTCACAACCCTCTAGGCATAAAATGTGGTAACAATGTCCATGATGTTCATGATATATATTTTAAAAAATCATATGGATGTTTATGTGATTTTAAAAAAAATATTTTTTGTGATTATTACAAAGTCCATTACTATTAATAATATCATAGAGGATGATTGATTAGTTGGATTAATCTATATTTTTAGTACACTGCGAGGTGGACATCTAGATTTATTACTAACATTCTCATCACATAGCTAGAAGTGGAAGACAGAGGAAATGATGCATAGTAGTTGTAAAAATAGTGATAAAAATATATCTTTTTATCACTCTAATGAGGTATTCCTCAATGATTAAACTATATAAAGGTCGTACATTGTCACATGTTTTACACAACACCAAAGAAAACATATCATTGATCATTCATGATGGGGAGCCTCTATCAATTTTACTCAAAAGAATTAAGGATGGGGTTCCCAATGTGTGGAGGAAAGGTGTGAAATGTGTCTTAATAATGCATCTAGTGTCATTTATTGAGGGTTCATACTACTATGAAGATTTTGTCTCTATAAACTGATGAAAATCATTTTTAGAGTTGGTTAAATGAGGTAGGGTTGGTTTATATAAAGCACAATGTTCTTTCCTAACTTGGAGAGGTGCTATTGATCCGTAGAGGTACTATCTTGATCAACTATTCTCTCACTAATTCTGTTATCAATAATTTTCCTTCTAGTTTTATAATATCTACACAAGTGAGTACTACACTCAACCTAATGACTATATTGTTATTTGATATTTATTATCAAAGGAGTCCCTAAGGGTGTAGATTTTTCTATCCTATAGATATACTAGGTTTCCTCTAGTTTTTATCGATTATTGACATCTGGGTTATTTCATTATCCATTAAATGACATAATTTTATGTGATCATTAGAAAGGATTGGGTGACTAGTATTATTCCTCATATCAACTGTTATCATAGGTGTGTATCCATCATTTCACTATGCAGTATGAGGTTTTCTATTAAAGGTGAGTGTGATGTCCATGGAAGCATTATGGTACTATATTTGAGGTAGATTATACCTATCAAATACAATTTAGTTGGATTTTCTCATCAAGATGGACATAGTGTTTTGTCTCATCTCTTTTAAACCTACCATTGAAATATTTCAGGATGATTTTCCATATGACATATCGATTGATACTATTGACGAAAAAGTGGTGTTTATAAAAAAATCATGCTCAGAGAATAAAATATTTTTATACCTTCATATCTTATAGTGTCACCCCTATTGATATAGAATAATATTGTACATGAGAAAATAGGGATAAATTGGTTTTTTCTATTGAAAACAACACTAACGGGAGATCCCATGTTGGTCTCCTGGAATTTTAATGGTAGTATTTAAATTTATGTGGAATATAAGAAGATGAATCACATGATAGTTATGAAAATTTATAAATTTTCAATGACTAATTTCCACTTCGATCTATTGTGGGATCCAGCTAGTTCTACAAAATAGATATTCATTAATGGTATAATCATATGTGGGATAAAGAGGAGGATATTCGAAATATGGAATTCTAGAGTATATATGGTTTTTATTTATACCTCATCAATCATTTCAGAATAAAAATTACATAGTGAAGCTCATATATTTATTGAATACAATCATCATCGTTTATCTTGACTCTTTCATAATGTTCCAAATTGGTGATATCAATGTATATTCACAACCATTTGAGTAACATTCCAAACAACTAAAGACAATGTTGAGCATAGTATATTTATATCAACTCTATGACAATATTTTCTACTTTATCATATGGATCCAAGGAAATAAAATTATTTGTTATCATATCGATGAGTAAATAATTTCATTGGGAGTAGAGAATGTCCATGTAATGGTTTGATGGGCTTACTGTTATAATGTAATTTTTATTTAGAGTCTTCATGGGTTTGATGTATATTATCAATGGTTTATTATAAATTTATACCATATAGAATAATTGATATTAGCTATTACTATGAAATGGTTTATATCTTTTTGGATTTATCAATGTGTGGATTCTTTTCTATAACTAATGAGGAGATAGAGAACACCACCAGTTTTGATTCAACGAGATCCATTGACTATAAAATATATATAATTTCATTTCATTTATACGGATTGGGGAATAATTATTATATAGTGGGTTTTTTTCACATTTGGATCACATCTTATATGAACCCATTAGTGTAACTACCTTATGAATGATATATAGTTATATATTTTGGTCCACACCATGTAGTGTCAGTTACATTATCTCCTCAAAAACTATAATTTCAATTACATGGATTGTAAGATCCCATGATATTTCTAGGATTAATTGAAAAATATTTTAGAGGATTTAGTTATAGTATGTAATGAAGTAAAACTTGGAGATGTACTATTCACTATGAAAAATTGATGTTGATGTATACACTAATAGCTAGAAAACGTAAGATAAGTAATAGATTGGTGTGAAACCATCCCCATAAAAACTGAATAAGAATATATAAAAGGATGAATGTATTGTAGATCAATTATAGGATATTTTAGTTTTTACTTGTGAAAATTCATTCATTACATCATTATTAGTAGAGTAGTTGAGGTATTTTTAAGATTAATTCCATGAGTGTGAATGGATTTGATAATGATTGAAATAAAATTTTTCATGCCAAAAAATTTAAATATATGTTGCTGAAATGAATAAGTTCATGTGAAGATTTCAGTTCTAGTCTCCATGGGTGAGGATTTGATGAGATAACATCGTTCATAAAAGTGTGTTGTGTATCAAGGGTTGATGATGAAATATATTGATATCAAAAATCAAATATGGTGGCCTGATATCAAGATGGAAATCACTAGATTTAATAAATTTATATTTCCCCATCATATATTAATTTTTGAGCATCAACATTCTGGTGTTTTTATTCATCAACATCTGGATCCATGGATCAATTTGGATGAAGTGACCATGGACAATTTGGTGGTATTTCATGAAGCATTTTGGATTAATGATTTTTTTTCGGTGACTTTTTATATTTTGGAAAATTATTCTCTCTTAATTCTGATATATGAATCTGAATGTATTATTGATATAAAAATTATGTATTTATGATATATTTTACCCCAAAAATGGAGTTCCCTCATGAATTGAATCAGATGGAGATTTTAATTTCACATCATAATATTTGTAGGTCTTGTAGAATGGAATTACAACTCAAAAACAACTAAGTAAATTGTATCATTAAAAGACTGATGGGTAGTCTTAGAGGATGAAATATATATTTAGGGAAATATTGTGAGCATATTTTCTAACTTATTATAATTTGATATGATAAAATAATAGTATATTTATACTCATAATATAAAATCTAGTTTTATATTAATATTGAACCATTCGATTTACCATATGATAAACCATGTAATTCAATGTTATGAAACCACGATTCATGTGGAGAATTTTTTTTGATAGAGCATGGTAAAATATACCTTCACAAATGTGATGTTAATCAAGAAGTTTTTAGAAACTAAAACCTATATGAAATTATAATATATAGTTCTGATATTGAGACCATTAGTGTTTAAATTTGGTGATATAGTTTTCATGATGGTCACTAAAAGGTTATCAGATTGATGGTAAGATAGTTCTATGATTTAATATAATGTTCATGATTACTGATCATATCAAGAATATGGAATAAAATTTTTATTGTTGTTTACATTATCAAGGTATGTTGGATATTATCCATGTTTATTATCATAGAATGTAAATTCATAATTCTACATATATGACTGGTTTTCATGATGTTATTTTCTATCATAATGCATCGTTCATGGAATGCCTAGTGCAGATCATAAACTAGAGGAGGAAGGTGTTGTAGTTGAAGAAAATGAAAATTTTCAAAATTCTATAATGACATGGGTAGATCAAAGAGAAATAATTGGTGTGGGTGTCATAAATTTTTGATTCACATCTTGGGATATTATATAAATATTAATAGTAATCCTTCTTAAGGATTACGAGACATTAAAGTGGTAGAATAGAAATGCTTCATATTTTTATGTGCTGTTTTGTGTTAGTTTTGTTCTTTATTCATGATTTTTTGGATATATTAAATGTTGGGTATATTATCTATGTTCCTATTTTCATTTTTTGAGTTTTTGTGTGCCAATTTAAGGGTTTAATGTAGGATTATAGTTTTTCCCAAACTATTCTGAATCACTAGGAATCTATATTGATTGTTTGGAGAAGGATTGTGGTTGGAACACTATTATTAAAATGTTATTGGTAAATGTGAAATGTTACAATGAAATAGTAAAGCATAAGAAATAGTGGAAACTATTGAGTGGTGAACATCTAAAAAAACTATGTGACCAACCATAAGATTACAATGAACAATTTTTTGAAATTTACAGGGTTGGTGAATGCTTTGGAAAATAGTGTCACAAATATGTGTTTCATTGGATTAATGATAAAAAAATCTTGTCAATGTCCCTAAACTAAAAAAATTGAACCATTCTTCACTACAATATCTTTTCCCATGACCCTATATACTCTACTAGAATTATATTATTAATTAAAACTAACTAGTGGAAAAAATGTTTACCATGTCGGTGTTTATTTTGTCAGTTAAATATAAATAATGCACTAAGAAGTAAAAATTGGTTTATCACATCGGTTATAAAATAACCGACCTGATAAATCACCAAGAATCGATTTATAATGTCAGTTATTTTATAAGTGACATCTAAAAAATAGATATTTTATTTTTCACATCGTTTATTATCTAACTGCTGTGAAATATCGAATCTCAGTGCCTTATGATGATGGTTATTTTATTTCTGAGGTTATAAGTTTATTCTCAGTGATTTATCACATTATTTATTTTTATAACCAATGTGATAAATCACCATTTATCACATCATTTATTATATAATAGACGAGATAAACCTAAAAAATTGTTTATCAAGTCAGTCATTAAATAACCGACATGATAATGCTTTTAAATGATTTATCACGCCCCATATTTGGTCATTCTGGTTTCTTCTATTAGATGACCTATGACTCCTCTCTCTCTCATGCAAAACTAAGAAAGGATTCTTCAAAATCGTGCCCTCCAGCCTCATTTTTCAACATCATTCATCATCTTTATTATCATATGATATATCAGGTCGACTCACAACACTCATGTAAGCCGCACATGCTTCAGTTTCATTCTTTATTTTTTGTAATGCCCTAAATTTATGTTTTGAGATATTATTATTCTACCATTGTACTTTCTATCATGGTAACTATTATATTGTTATTTTATACCTTTATAAGTTGTTTTTTGGTAAAATAAACCATTGGATTGATGGCATGCATGTTTTATGATTTTTGTTGCTACCATGTGTGTTCTATCATGTGAGTGTGTGTACTTCCTAGTGTGTGATACAATGAAATCATTGTCGTGCATGTTCTGCCATATAACATTACAACCAAGGAACTTATTCAATACATTTTTTACCATCAATAATTTAATCATTCTTTATTTCTTAATTTTTGGTAATATAGTCAGAATAAAATTAGTTTTATTTTAAATATTTTATTTTTCTTTATATTATAAAACTCTTTATTTAGTGTTCGAATCTATACTATCTGTGTCTTCCATTATCTTTAAAAATATACTTGGTTGCACACAACCCCCACCCCTGGACACCCCTATCCCCCTAGGCATCTCAAACCCTTGAAATCCCCCCTCCCACGGATATCCCCCACACCCTTGGACACCCCTACCGACTTGGACAACCCCCCGCACCATGGAAAACCCCAACCACTACAAACCCCCACCCATGGATACCCCCGACCCCCTAGACACTCCTACCCCTTGGACAACACTGCCCAAACCCCTTAGATAGGCCCCACCCCCTGGACACGCCCACCCCAAGGAAACCCCCCCCCCCACCCCTAGACACCCCACACCCTAGACATTACCACCCACTGGATATCCCCTCACCCCCTGGACACCCCCACCCCCATGGATATCCCACCACCCCTAGACAACCCCCCCCCCCCCACTGGACACACCCACCCCCATGTAAATCCCACCAACCCCTTAGACACCCCCCGAACACCCCCACACATAGACAACCCCTACCCCCTTGGACATCCCCCCACCCCCTGGACACCCCTACACCCCTGGATAGCCCCCTCACCACCCTCGACACCTCAATGCCCTTGGACACCCCCACCCCAATGGACAACCCCCACCCCTAGACTCCCCCCTAGACACCCCCACCCCCATGGATAGCCCCCTCAGTCCATGGATACCACCCCCACACACTGGATAGCCCTCCCCCGCCCCCATGGACACCCCTACCACCTTGCATAGCCCCCATCCCCCTGGACAGCCCCCCCCCCCCCCCTGTATGGACACCCCACCCCCCAGACACACCTGCACCCATAGACACCCCACCCCCTGGACATCCCCCACACCTAGACACCCTCACCCTCATGGACACCCCCACACACCATTGGAATGACCCCGAGACACCCACACGCCATGGACACCCCCACCTCCCTTAACAGCCCCCACCGCCATGGAAACCCCCACCGCCATGTACATCCCCCAACCCACTGGAAAACCACCCACCCCACTAGACACCCGCACCCATGGATACCCCCCCAAGACCTAGACACACCTCGGACACTACCACCCCCTGGGAACACCCTACCCCATTGGTCAACCCCCACCTCTTAGACACCCCTACCCCCTTGGACAAAACCTCATCCCCTGGACTCCCGCCACCCCATTGAAACCCCCACCCTCTTAGACAGTCCCCCCCCCACCCCTTGACATCACCCCCTCACCCATGTACAACCCTAGACATTACCCACCACCTTGGACATCCCTTCCACCCCCTGGACACCCCCACCCCCAATAGAGATCCCCCAAACCGCCTGGACAACCCCCCCCCAGACACCTCCACCCCCTCGACACCCCTACCCCCATGGACAACCCCCACCCCCTAGACACCACCTATCCCCATGTAGAACCATCTCCCACCACTAGACACCAACCCCCTCCCCCTTGGAATGCCCCTGGATTGTTACCCACCCATGGTAATCCCCCCAGGACACCTACACCCCTATATACACCCAACCCCTAGAAACCCTTGACCACCTTGGACCCCCCCCCCCCCGAACACCCCCAGGACACCCCCACCCCCTTGAACACAACTAGAAACCTTGGATAGCCACCGCAACCCTTTATACACCCCCCAGACACACTCTCACCCCCCGGACACCCCTACCCCCTTGGACAGGCCCCCCAATCCCTTGGAAATCCCCCACTCCCCCAGACACCCCATCCCCTAGACACCCCTAGCCCCATGGAAATCCCCCACCCCCTAGAAAACCACCATTGAAACCCCTCCAACATGGACAGCCCTCCAACCCCCTAGATAGCCCCCCCGGGACACCCCCACCCCTTGAAAACCCATACCACCTTGGAAATCCCCCACCCCTGGACATCCCCCACCACCTAGACACCCCCACCGCCATGGACAACCCCCAACACCATAGACAACCCCCACCCACCCCCACACCCTGGATACCCCTACCCCCTTAGATAGCCACCACACCCCGGACACGCCTACCCCCATGGACAGCCCCGCCACCCACCCGCCAGACACTCCCACCCCCAGCACACCCCCAACCCCTAGGCAGCCCGCACCCCCTCGCACCCCCACCCACATGGACAACCCCATGGACATCTTCCCACCCCCCATGGACAGCGCCACCCCATGACAACCCCCACCCCACCACTAATAGGTATCCCCCAACCCCCTAGACAGCCCCCCCCCCCCAGACACCCCCGCCCCCTGGACACTCCCTACTTCCTTGGAAAACCACAACACCTAAACACCCCATACCCACATGGACAACCCCCTCACCCCACTCGCCCCCCCCCCCACACACACACACCACCCCCTGGACAATGCCACCCCCCGGTTAGCCCCACCCCTAGGATACCCCCCACTATTTGGAAATCCCCCCACCCCCTAGACACCCCATACCACTAGGAAATCCACCTCACCCCCTGAAAAATACCCCCACCCCCTTGAAGACCCCCTGAACACCCCCACACCCTTGGACTGCCCCCACCCCCTACACACCCCCTCCCTCAATCGACTGGCACACCAATCCCCGGGATAGCCCCCCAGACACCCCACCCCTAGAAAAACCTACACCCATGGATATCCCCCACCCCCCTTGACCCACCCTGCCCCCTTGGACCCCTTCACACCTCGTACACCACCGCCCACCCCCTTGGACACCCCCTAGACAGCCCTTCCACACCCTGGACAGCCCTCCCCCCCACCCCCTAGACTCCCCCACCCCCCTGGATACCCCCCCTGACACACCAACCCCCATGGATAGTCCCCCCTGGACACTCCCATCCCCTAGACAGCCCTACCCCTTGGATAGACCCCCCCACCCTTAGACATCCCCCAAATCCTCGGATAACCCCCCTGTACACCCCTACACCCTTGGACATCCCCCAACCTACTGGTCACCTCCACCCCCTCGGAAACTGCCACCCCTAGAAACCCCTAGAACCATGGATATCCCCCACCCCCTTGGACATCCCTCACCCCCGGACACCCTCACCCCCATGGACAGCCCTCCAATCCCATAGGACAACCCCCTGGATAGCCCCCACCCCTTGGACACCCCAAACCCATGGACATTTCCCCAACCCCTAGAAAGCCCCCCCCCCCCTCAAACACTCCCCCACCCCACTGGACACCCCTACCCCCTTAGATTTTCCCCACCCATGGACACCCCCTACCCACTTGGAGATCCCCCCTCAACACACCGCCACGTAGATGACCCCTACCTCCTTGAAAATCCCCCCCCCAGGACATTGCCCCACCCCTAGACACCCCCTACCTCCTCGGTGAGACCCCACCACCCCTCGACACCCCCACCTCCTAGAAACCACCTATCTCCTTGAACAACCCCCCCCCCCCCCCCCCAGGACACCACCCCCACCCCTTGGACACCCCATGGATAGCCCCCACCTCCCTAGACAGCCCACACCCCTTGGAAACCACCACCCCTTGATACAACCCACCCCGGGAAACCCCACCCCCTTGGACAGCCACCCACCCCTCATATACCCCTCCCCCAAGACAGGCCCCACCCCCTGGATAGGCCCCACCCCTAAACACCACCACCCCTGTGACACCACCTCCCCCACCCCCAGAGACACCACCCGACCCCCTGGACACCCCACCAAACCCTCCGGACATCCCCAACCCCATGGACATCCCCCACTCCCTGGACACCCCCAAACCCTCTAAACACCCCCACCACCATGGACTGCCCCCACCCCCTAGATATCCCACCACACCCATGGACAGCCCCCACCACCATGTACAGCCCCCACCCCTCATTTTAATAGATTATATACTAGAGAGTGGTTGCCAATGGTTCTTGAAAATTTGGTATGCATATATCCGAATAGTTTCCCTTAAACCATTGGAATAGATTATTTGATAGACAACATGAACACCATAGGTTCTTGAGCCGTTTATATATATATATATCAACTGTTTCATAGAAATTTTTTCATATATTAAATCCAGACAGAATATAACAATGGTTCCTATAGAACCGTTGGTATAACGAAATTGCAACGACCATCATGCCTAATGTGTGTGAAACCATTGGGATATTATATCCACAATGTTTTAGGAGAAATCCCAATAGTTTCAAACCATTGGGATAACTGTAATTTTAATTGCTGAATGTATACATATTTTAATATTTATACTTCATACGTCTTGTTTACGAAAAAGTTAATTTGGTGTCCGGTTGCACAAGGATGTATTCTCTGTGTACCTTAAGAAGAAAGTATCCAAGATGAATTTATACTATTATATCACTATCAATATGAGAGATATATGTAATCATAAAATGAATTTCATATAAATATAAAACAATTAAATCTAATTAAATTTTGCTATTAATTTTTTTTCCATTCATATCATTTTCAATTACGCATATATTTGTTTTATATATAAAATTTGTTTACATTTAAATTATTATCTTTTTAATAATAATATAAAATTGGATGATTTTAGCAAGATGATTAATTTTGATATTTGTTATAGTTAATAATGAGTCGAAGCTAGATTACATAACATTGAATGTGTACGGAATATGAAGAAGGTGTTGATTCCTTTTTGGTATTTGCTAAAACAAATGTTCCAAGAAATGAGATTTATTTCTATCCATGACTAAAATGATTGAATAGGAAGAATTTGAAAAGTAGGGAGATCAAAGATCATATGATTTTTCATGGTTTTAGTATGATTTATAGACCTTGGATTTGGCATGGTGAAACTGGGAAGAATGTCAGATCTACTGATGATGATGATTTTCAAGATGTTAACACCACTAGAATTGAAGAAATAATTCGTGATGTTGCATTAGAACAAATTGAGATAGAACTAACATTATCACGTCTATATGGGGATTTTGGAAAACCATTTTATCCTTATTGTATGTATATTACGGTTTTGTTGGACATGATAATATTGATTAACCTGAAGGAGAATCATGGATGGATTCACAGATTTTATACATAGATTCTAAAATTGTTCAAAGACATTCTTCTAAAAAGAAATGATCTTCTAGATTCACATTATAAGGCCATAAAATATTATGCCCGATGGGATTGTGATACAAGAAAACACATGCCTTTACAAATGAATGTATGATATATAGGAAGGAATATGAATTTTTCTTATAGTTTCCTAAATGTTGGACATCACGGTATATGTTGAATGAATAATCACTGCTTGGTGTAGAGATTATAGAGATCCGTGACATGGTATTTTGGAATCATGCTATAATAAATTGTTTGAAATGTTTATTTTCTAATTCGCATGATGAAAAAAAGGATAATATTGAATATTTATGAGAGGATATGTGATGGAAAAATATTTCATCCAACTAATTTTCCACATTGAATGAAAATTTATGAGAAGTATCCTACATTCATAAATGAAATTAGAAATCTCATACACAGGTTATGTAAATATAGAATGAATCCATATCAAAACTATATTATCAAACATAGTTCATGGCCTATTTTATTGGTAATTTACAAAATATCTCTTTATGTTTGTATGAAGTGAAAATATTTCAAGTTGAGTATATTGATATCTAGTTCGATGCAACCAAGAAATGACATTGATGTTTTCGTGTCACTGTTGATTGATGATTTGAATATTTTATGGTGGTTGGTATTAGGTTGTATGATTCTTATAAAATGTAATATTTTCAAATACATGTAGTGCTTATGATCACTATAAATGAAATCCCATCGTATGGAAATTTTTCATGATACAGTGTTAATGGGAATAAAGAATGTCCAATTTGCAAAAAAAAGACATCATATTTTCAATTTCATCATGTGAGAAAAATAGTATACATGGATCATAGAATGTTTTTTGCTATGGACAAATCTTATAGAAGATTAAAAATTAATTCAGTGGCCCACAAGAATTTTATATATGTCCAAAACCATTATCCCCTGATATGTATTTTGAGAGCGTGAAAAACTGTGATGTGACATTGGGAATGACACATAAATATGGTAATGATATATATATTTTGAATAAAAGGTCAATATTTTTTGAGCTACCATATCAGAGATATCATGATGTGAAATGTAATATTGATTTCGTGCATGTAGAGAAGAATATATGTGATAGTTTGATTGGAACATTTTTAGATATTAAAGGAATGACTAATGATTGGTTGAATGCAAGATTAGACTTATTATCAATTGGAATATGTTTGGTGTTATCTCCCACTCCAAATGGAACATGAACATTTCTTACCCCTGATTGACATACATTATCCAAGAGGGGGGATATTAGTTTTTTCTAATGTCTTCATGATATCAAAGTGCCTCAAGGTTATTCATAAAATGTAAATTTTTTTGTCTCTTTTATGGATTTGATGTTGATAGGATTGAAATCTCATGATTGTCACGTCATGATACAATAACTTGTACTAGTTTCATTGTGTGGAATATTTCCTATATGTGATAGGAATGCTATAATAAAGGTGTGTTATTATTTCAATTCAATTAGTAATAAGGTGATTGTTGTGAATTCTTTGATAATTTTGGAAAATGATGCAATTTATATACTTTTTCATTTGTAAATGTATTTTCCTCCATATTTTTTTGATATAATGGTGAATTTAATGGTTCATTTGGTTTGGGAGATAATGCATTGTGGACCTGTATATCTTCGTTGGATATATGCTTTGAAAGGTATATGAAAAAATTAAAGGGGTATGTTAAGAATCCATATCCACCTAAATCCTACATTATTGAAATGTATATTTCTGAGGAGGTTTTGGAGTTTTGTATAAGCTACATGGATATGGTGGGGCAAATAGGTTTGCCTCCATCTATCCATAAATGAGTTAATAATGAGGGAAAAGAGATTAATGGCTTGAAAGACAAATCATAGTCAGCAGAACAGATGAAGAAAGTATAATTATACATCTTGAATAACATAGCTGATCCTCAAATTTATATCACATTGGATATTAATGTGTTTAAACAATGTCATCCAAAGAAGAAAGAAATGTGAATTTTGAATGATCAAAAAAAATTATTTTTTCCATGGTTTAAACATACCTTTATTTGTAGATCACATTTATTAGAGGAATTAAGATGGTCAGTGGGTGGTACATGTTTAAATATTATAACATGGTCTGAGTATGACATTAATGGCTATACAATTCATACGAAAGATCCGTAGAACATATGTTCAGTTCAAAATAGTTGTGTAATGGTGTTTGTAGACGAAATGAATTTTTTGAGTTCTAGAGACAAAAACCCAATTTCAGCATCAAGTGCATATTATAGAGTTAGTGAAGGAATATGGGAGGTTTATTACATTAAAAATAATGTTCTTTTTTTAACGAAAAATGGTATATTGGTAAAAAAAGTTATACACGATTAATTTTGAATGATTGTTATTAATCTGAATAGATTAGAAGACACAACCGTTTATTTTATAATGGAAACACATGAAAAATAGATTTTCTATATTGTTGATCAATTAGATATTCAGTTGCCTATTTTTTTACAAAGGAAAAAAATATATTTGTGAGGATTAAATTTATTAAGATGCTAATTTATTTGAGATCCCTACTTCAATGTAACGATTAACAGAAAATAATGATGAGCATGTTGAGTACATGGTTTGTTCCATAAGAAATGATCATGATGAAGGAATTTGGGAAAATAAAACATCATTTCATTCCTAATAATTCAGGTGACATATGATTATTTCTTGTTTACATTTATTAATTTCATAAAATGTTAGATATTGTAATTTTTTCCTTTATTCAAATGCGTATTAAAAAAATTAGTAGAGATGTTTGTTTATTTTAAAATTTTTTATTTTATTTAATCATGTTTACCATTACCAAACATAAATATCTTATTATTTTGTTGAATGGAATTTAATTTACCATGATTACCATAGTTTACCATAGTTTAACTTTACATAAATTATATATTTATTTATTTCGTTGACTGACAATTAAACTACCATATTAACCATGATTACCATCTTTAATATTGTTTAACATGCTTGAAATGTTAATCATGTTTACTATTACGTAACTTAGTTCATTTTTTAAATTTGTTATACATTAGTATTGTAATATTTGAATTTTTATATTTTTGACCTATGTTTTATTTTTTTATTTGAATGATTATGAAAAATCAATGGGTTGATCAACCACATGATTTTAGATATGAGAATCGTGATCAATCCTCTGGGGAGAAACATTCACATTCTCGTCATGATGTTCCCCAATCATCCTCATCTGCTCCGAAAATTACAAAGAAGAGTTCAAGAGTTGGTGAACCTGGATGCACATATTTAACAAAATTATCACTTTCTTGTAGCCAGGACCAAAGGATACTCATTGAGTTTGATGAGAATGATATTCCTAGAGGTCCAAATGAAAAATATTTTAAGAGTTTTGTATTATCTCTGGCTAAAATAAAATAAAGAATTTTGTTTGATGAATGTTGGAGTATGGAAAAAGAGATAATATCTCAATTATGGGAGACAGTTTTGGTAAGATCTTTTTCTATTGATTGACTTATCATTAAATGTTTATTGTATAATATGCTTTACCTATTCTTTATCAGATGACTTTTCATATTCCAGACATTAGAGGAGTCCGGGGAAAATGTTTATTGATGGATGCTAGGAGATAGAGGGATTTCAGATGAACACTCATATCTGATTTCATTTTTATTCATAGGAAACAAGAAAATCCATTTCATTTATAGATTTTAGTAGATGAAGACACATAGAAACAATATTTTGATAGTATAAGAAAATATTCCTTTTTGTTAAGGGTAATGTAAATTTTTATATGATTTCTTATATAAATGTTCTTATTAATGTTCTATTAATGAATTCTTATTCACAATTTACAGAAAATAAGGAAATATAATTAAGATCTCCAATTTAAAAATCAATACCCTCATTGATTAACTCAGGGATGGTATAGTTTATTGGAAGAAAAAAACGATGGTGGAAAAATTACAAAAACATAGAGCTAAGTCTTCAAGCACTGAAGATGTTTCCCCTCCATCCCCTTTATATAGACATGAAAAATGGAAGAGATCTCGGAGGGTAAATACGGGGAAATATCTTTCGGAATATTCGAGAATCGTAGCTGAGAGGATTGTAAGATATTTATTTTATTACTATAATTTAATTCTATTCTTTATATAATTTAATCATTACCAAAATGTCCAATTAATTAATATATAATTCCCTTCCGGAGGAGAGTGAACATGGGGTATTTACAGCTACTGGGAGGAAATATATTTTATCAAAAGCATTGGGAATTCCCAAACACCCCGGTCATGTAAATGGATACCCGACGGATGTATTGGTAAGAAAAGTGGTTCCAGATTCTTCAACATCTTCCATTGAGGGTGTTTATAAGAAAAATAGAATAATTATAAGCTTATGTTCATAGTATTAATTTGAAGAAGGGGGAAAATATTATAGCATCGATATAGTCTAGGTTTGCAGACAGGAAAAGACAATTTCATACTGTAGCTCCCACTCCTCCACCTCAACCTACAATCCACATTATTCATCCTCCACCTCTGCCAGCAGCTCCCCCTCCCCCACCTACAGACCCCATTATTTATCCTCCACCTCAGCCTACATCCCCAATTTTTTATCCTACTCATCTACCACAACTTCCAACATATTGCGATTTTTATGATTATGATCCTCACCACTATATAGTTGCATATGGGGTGGTATATTGTATAGGAGATATAGTTCATCATCAATAGGTAGAGGTAGAGAATCATAGGGTAACTGTATAGGATATTATAGATACATAACCTAGATTACCATTACCTATATATGTGGTGAAAATATTTAGACATAATATCGACAACTTTTCGGTTTGGCCATCCAATCATCTCCAATACATTACCAAAGAGGTATGTATATTATATCATTTATTTTATTTTTTTAAATTTTTTTCATATTTTAAAACTAATATATTTTTCTATTTATTTATATAAATAATTCAAAGGTAAATAAATAATTTATAGACAACAAAAAATACAAATGGTTATGACATCAAATACAGATTCTAGTAGTCTTGACAGATTGTCATGATATTCAAATTTGTTGGAGGATAATTTTTCGATTCCAATGGAAGCTCATGTTTATTGAAATGAAAAAATAAATGTTGTGATTATTAAAACTGGTATCATGGAACTTCTTACTGGAGAAAAGTTGGGCATTAACGTGGTGAATATTTATTCCATTTATGTATTAATATCGCTCCTTGCATTATATTGAGTAAAAATGAATATTTATGTATCTTTTGTATTAGGTATGGTTATAACATGTGTGAAAAAAACAAGAGTAAAAATTTATATCAATTCATTGACCCGCAAATGATTTCCCATGAAGCACATGCATTGTATGAGTAACCAAGAACACTCTATAATGCTGAATGATCTGAACAGAGTATAATCACACATTGTTGGGTGATGCCTTGTTCTGAGAGGTATGAAAAATATATTTAGATATGTTTTCTTTAACATTTAACATAAAAATCACTAAAATTAAAAAAAAATATGAGTGATCATTTACTGTTAGGTCTTTTGTGTTCAAAAGAGAAAACCACTTTATTGGATATGCTTTATCCCTGGAGATGTGTGGTGATGTTTGGAGAATATGATAGAAAGGTAAGTTTCAATTTCATAATATTTGTTTCTATTATAATGAATTATAAATTTATCCCATTAATTTTATTTTCTAATAGGGGATGGGAATACATTCAAAAAAACATAATGAAAAACAGATCCAAAATCAAATATTTAGAAGTAAAGGTAAATATCCATTTATAATTTTTACCTTTTGATGTATTACATAAAAATGATATATCAAATTGATACTCATTTAAATAGAATTTTCATGACCAAAAAGGCTTCATCGAATACATATATTTTATGTTAATAATTATGTATTAAATAATTACAACTAGAATAATAATGAACATTGACCAGGTTAGATTTAATTATAATATTTTCCATAATATTTCATTTGATTTATTCATTATACATGTTAACTAAATTCCATTTAATTTGTAGCTATTTTATGTCCCAAAACCCTATAGTGCTCAATAGTTAAAACACTTACAAGTGGAATGGTCAAATTATATTTCAAGTTTCATTAGATTTTAGTTTATTTATTATAAAATGTAACGATGAATATTGTAACTGTAACTGTAATTGTGTATTTGGTAATTGTTTTGGTTGGATTTAGATTTTTTTATTTTACATTGTATGTTCTGAATGTTAAATATTTGAGTACTTAATTTTTCTCTGGTTCTTGTTCTGTTCATGTTCTGATGTTTTTTTAGTATGGATTCTGGTCAGGGTTTGGTCAACTTTTGGTTTGGATTCTGATTATTTCAAATCAACATCGGCTGAGAATAGTAATAGATTCAATATTTTATTAAAGAAATTGGGGTTTCAAATCTGTTATTTTATAACCGACATAGTTAATTCATGGGGAATGGGTTTTCATGTTTATTTTATAACCGATGTAATAAATGCTTGGGGTATCATTTATTACTTCGGTTATGTAATAACTGATGTCGAATACCATTTTTCACATTGGTTATTGCACAACCAACATGAAATAAAATTCGGAGCCACGATATATTACATTGGTTATGTAATAACAGATGTAATAAACTATATACCATGTCAGTTATTAAATAACTGACATAAAATATCGATCCTCTGAAGGGTTTTTCACATCGAATATTTAACAACCGATGTGAAAAACCATTTAGAGGCTTGATTTATGACATTAGTAATTTAATAAAAAATGTTATAAAATATATACCATGTGTATTATTAAATAAAAGTCCTGATAAATCATGAATCTGAAGGGTTTTTAACATCGGTTCTTAAAAAACCGATGTGAAAAACCCTTCCGAGTCTTGATTTATCACCTCAGTTATGTAATAAATAATTTATTAAACTATATACCACATCAGTTATTAAATAACTAACATGATAAATTGAATATCCCAAGGGTTTTTCATGTCTGTTATTTAATAATCGAAGTGATAAAAATTCAGAATTATGAGTTTTACATCGGTTTTGAAAACACCTAAGTAAAATAAAATATTTATAACATTCACATTATTAATGTCGACTATATACCGACGTAAGAACTAAAAAATATCCAACATAAAGAACGTTTTCAACACTACTAACATCGCAAAATTGTGAATGTAGTGGATCCAATCAGTTATGCGATAATGAAATTATTGTATATAATCTATGGACATCTGTACATTGGGGTTCAAATAGATCCAAGATTTTAACCTCGAATAAAATAATTTATCCATAATTTCATGGATGGAAATTTATAATCTAATGAAATATAATGATTAATTATTAGATATTTTATAGATTAGTGGTGTATCTAGTAAGTCTATGGAAACTCATTTTATAGGTTCATATATAAAATCGATGACAAATCCCGTAAAAAATCTGTTATTTACAATTTTTTTAGATATAAATAATCCTGAATATAATTTTAGAGTTATGATATGATTGACTATGAATGGGATCTAGGGGTCCTTAGTGTATAAAAAAGATCTATTTGGAACATAAGTGTTAATAAAGTATTGTATCTTTATGAGTATTTAATTTTTTTAATATATAATCTAATTGTAGAAGTTCATTACTCTCATGTAATCTTATATCCTATTCTTACCAAGATGTTTTACATTCATCGGCATATCTAGATTATGATTTCTAGAATATAATTGAATCTATTTTTGTTTATCTCCTATGTGTCCCATATATTATTGTTGATTCTTTGTGTATGATTATGTATATTTTATGACCATGTTTTATGTTGATCACATATAATTTTTCTGTTTCTACAAATTTTCATGATGATGTGTTCTGTTATTCTAATGTAGTCTCTCCGCTATTATGTATTATTATCAAATATTTATACATAATACTAGTAATACTCAAAATAGGTCGCTAAATATAGAATATAAATCCCATAGGGGAATTTTAATTGAATTTGATGATGATGATGATGAACTGGATTACATGATAAGGGAATGATGTACATGAGGCCAGGGTCGAGGAAGCAAGGGTGGGGTTTGATGGCCATGTCGATAGAGCGTAATAATTGATGTGTAGGGATGGAATTGGGGTTTAATCCTTTAGTTACATAGTATTCTATGAACATTTTCCAGACCCAAAGCATTACCTTTGGAACTTTTCATAGAAACTCATTATCCCTGTGGGTAACAATGATCAGGATTTATCTTAAGACTATCCATCAAGCAGAGATATATGGTATGCATTATTAGGGAAAACAGTTTCATTATTTGAACCATTATGCTCATAATATGTTTTTTTATTTCGATCACATTTAAATTTACTATGTAATACATATGTTAAACTTGAGAACTCATGTCAATCAGGTACTTTTGGTTTTCAATGGGTATTATATCTCAAAACCCATAATAGAAATCTTGATTTTCACCTAGAATTTATAATTATGATTTTCACATGGACTATTTCATATGAAATAAAAGTAATATGGAGTCTGTAGTATTAATTGGACATATTTTTGGGAAAACACTATGTATTTTTATTTATCCACATACACTTATATTCTCTGTTTTTGATTCCCACATTGGAATCATAGTTTATTAACATATATAACATGGGTAAACTTTTTTTCTACACATTATTAATTTATGTTCAACCATGAAATTCTATGAGGTTGTATTTAGTTTTCTTTATGATATATGGATTTTATTTTAAATGATATTGTTTCCCCACATCACCATTACACTATGGTTTCCAGTTGGCAGCCTCTTGTGTATGGGGAGGGAGACAAGTGGTCTTATAGTGTCTCCATTAAGGTGATGTTTGGGAAAAGTTGTTTTGGGGAACTACAGTCAGCGGTTTTTAGGATCCCATGACCTATTACTGGTTGGATTTAGTGTTGAATTTTATATTCAATTCTAGTTTGTAAGGAGTTTATGTGAGGGTTATTTTTGACATGTGATTCAAAATCTCTCTAAAACCTACGTAAAAAATATGTTAAAAAACCACAATGATTTAAGTAACTAATCACTCATATATATTGATAACATATTATTGTGATAAAATTCATTGAATATTTTTTCCATTCGAACATATGTTTTGTTGACAATATAGGAAAAAGACACAGTATGAAAATTATAATTTATTGATATTAAGTGATTGATTTAAATGATATACTTTTTTCTCATGATTGTTATTATTGATTAATAAAACTTATCACTCGTTATTTGAACCAATTTAACCTTATATGAAATGTTCTCATAGACTATGTGATATAGTCTTAAAAATCAATAATATTATATTTTTTTTTAAAAATTGTTGGTTCATAAATAAAAAACAATTTATAAAAGACATAATGTGTAGTGTGGTGACAAAAACAATAGTTTTCCTTTGCTGGATTTTCCATCATCGAGATGAGTTTCATAAGAAAGGAATTTGAAATGACATGATAAAATCTCTTCTCCAATACTTTTTCCAGACTAAATATTCCAAATAAAAATAATATTAGATATAAAGTAAAATTTTACTAATCTATCACGCATTCACATTCTTTTTTTAAGTAATAACTTGTTTAATGAAATTCAATATAAAGAGAGATAGAAAAAAATGAACAACCATATATTTATCCTTATTTATATATCATAAAAATTAAATGTAAAACTAATATCATGATCCCATGAACATAGGTTTTGGTGTCCTAAAACACTATTTATATTAAAAACTTAATTGACATAAAATGTAACCATTTTTCCATAATTGATCCATACTAAGAACACTTCTAGATTACACATAATTTTTACTCGTCTTCATCGAAAGGAAAGTAGAAATATAAAAAGGGGTGATATAAAATTCCTAGTAAGAGAGAACATATAAATATTACCTAAATTTATAGATAATATGTATATGGGAAAACTGGAGAATGGGAGAAATATCATACTAAAAAATGACATTGAATAATGTCTATCCACAATTCATGAAAGTGGAATCATGATTTATCAAATTTAAAAATATGTACCATTATAGAATATTTTATCTTAAGAATTAATACATAGAATATTGGAATGTCTTCATATGTCAATAGAATTATAAATATGAGGAAAAACATAAAACTACTCATTATAAGCATAATTTAAGGACCCCTTCCAGTGAAATATTAAATAATGTATGTGCCTAACTACCCTTCCATCAAAAAATATATATAATGATATCAAAACACTACCCAATCTATTGGAGTGATATAAAATTGGGCTCCCACAAATAATATAATGAAAATAATATATTTGTGTTCCTTAACAACATGATAACCTTCTTCTTTAAAAAACCACTTAATTATAACATGTAAATAAACAAATTTCATATAAACATCCATTGAACACTTAAAAATCCATCCAAATATTGTAAGATGAAGATGGTATAATAAAATATCACTTGAATATCAAAATTATCACTATAACTGTTGAAATTTAGGAAATAAAGCTTATTATTATCACAAAATAAACAAATTTAAATGAATAATCAGAAACACCCCTTTAAATTTTAACATCATTACGATTTGGGATTATTTTGGAATAACATTTCAAGTCAGGGAATTTAATATTTTTTGAAAATAATGGTTGTAATGATGAAATAGGGGTTTCTCTTTGAAAACCCTTGTAAGAATTATTGTAAGTTTTTTTATATTATCATCAGAAGATTATGGTATGGTTCAAATTCCAAATTTATTTTCAAAAAGGATATGTTAAAAATTGTGAAAAAACTCATTTCATTATACAAAATCTTTAAAAAATTTAATAAATATTATGAAAAAATAATTTTGATTGGAAGGTTAAAAAATGATAATATATTGAAAAAAATCATAATTTAAAACACCATAATAAAATTCATTCGTCATAAAAGCAGAATACAAAACACCCATTTTAAAAAACAATAATTCATATATGAATTTCATAAGTGATAGGAAAGAAGTATATCACAAAATATAACTAGAAACATTTATTTCTCATTAAATAAAAATATGGAAGAAAAAAATTATAAATAAAATGTTAATTATAATTTAAATTATAATCCATTTAAGGGGGAGGAAGTAATGTAGGAGGATGATTTGAATAAAAATATCAATTTATAATGATATAAATTTCATTTTCAATATAAAATAATATTTGGAATGAAATCAGGGTTATAACAATGATATTCGATATAAAATATTATAACCAATTAATAATTGGTTAAATTTTACAAAAATCATTTACTTTACCATATTTAGCTGAACATTTTGTACCCTATAGTTTAAAACACATTATAAAAAATTTCGTAACATAAATAATTAATATTAGCTTTTTTAAACATTAATTAAATATATTAATTATAATTAAAATAATTAGATATATTTTATTTTAGTCATTTTTTCCTATGAGAATAAATTGTTTTTTAGTAATAGTGACAAAATTGTTGTGTTGATTATTTTTGTTATATTAAATTATAAACATTACCATATAACTATAGGTATTGTAATAGATGTTATATAATAATTTATAAATTAGTAATTACTTTTTTATATGTATTATAGTTATGATTTGTGATGATGAACTTTGTGATGAAAATGTTTCGGTATATTTTATGTAAAAAAGGATGGAAAAAATATTAATATTAAAATAAAATTTTCAACACCATAAACCAAATATTATATTCTCATTTGGGTAAATAATTTAATTTAATATTTAAATATTTTTCAAGATATAAATTTACAAAATTGTTCATTTATATGGTTAAACCCTCCCAAACATGAACATGATTTTATAAATGAAAGAGTATGACTATGAGAGTAATATTTAGTTATAAAATTTATAAATAATAATAATTCTATTAAATTTTTTTTTTAATTTTTAGAATCATTTTTTAGTTGAAATTGAAAAAGAGAATATGAATGGATGAATAAGTCACTTTTGTTGTGGATGAATTCTACATGAATCCTCAAGAAAATTTTGTATTTATATAGGGAGAGAAGTACATACGGAATAAATTAGTAATTATGAAAGATAATAATGGTAAAAATATTATATTATTAAATTAAATATACTTATATTACGATTCATGTATGAAGATAATGAAAAATCAAGCAGGTTATTTGCAGAGTTGGTAATCCGCACATGCTCATGAGGAAGTCTTCAATCATTAAAATTTTATTTTGGTTAGAAATGAAATTGATATCATATTATATAATTACATTATAATATTCTATTAATAACTATTTTATCTTCAATTAGTGGATTAAATTGGGTTTATGTGGTCATGGAAAATTAGAATTATGATAGTTTGGTTGAGAACATTTCCTCTCCCATTGGATGTTCACCCATGGGTAACATCTTAAGGCCCATTGGCATTTTATTTTCGAAATATTATTGGTTCTAATAAATTTATTGAGATATTAATATAAGAAATAAATTAGTTTTCTTTTTATGATTATTTATAGTGAGATGATAATTCATTAGTGGTGAGATCCGTTTTTATCAGATGGGAATGTAATGATTGTAAATACAACCACCTAATATAAAATGATCACAAGTTTCAAAATGATATTTCAACCAAAATAAGGAAAATAAGGGATTAGAGTAATTTTTTCTTCACATATCAACCAAAAATTTGAATTCATGATTTATGTTTTAGGTTTTATGCCTCTTAGACTTTATATTCTATTTTTAACTAAATTTAACTTTACTATTGTAACAAATTTTTTGTACTCTATTTATTTTTATGGCTAAAAATAAAAAGAAATTTATTTAATTATTTTGAAATTAATAATTCAAAATGAAAAACACATTATCTAATAAAATATATATAGAAAATAAAAATTAATTTTTATTTTAATTCCCATCATAAGAAAACACCATTTTAGGAAAATTGTAATTATTAGCATTGAATGATTATTTAAGTTATAATTATAATGTTTCGCTACTTAAATGAATAAAATTTATTTTTAAATAATAAAATAATTTTAATTTGGAATATAATATAACAAAATATTAAATTATTTCTTTTTTAATCAGAATAAAAATAAAAACAATAAAAATTGTTTTTTTCTAAAATTCATGATTACCAATTTTTCAAAATTTTAATATTGGGTTTGATAAATTCTACATTGTATTTCAAAATAAATATTTTTTCTACATTAAAAAATTTATGGGAAATTAAAAATAATTTATAATCTTATTAAGTCAAAATTAGATCATGATAAATAAAACCACACTATGGTATTCGTAAAAAATATTTTATCACTATTCACCTAAAAATCATTCATTTTAGAAAAATTCAAAACCTTCATCGTAAAATAATTTGAAGTGATAAATTCAACAATGAGGTTAATTAAATAATATTTATATTATAATGTCTATTATTCTATCATTTATATGAAAATTAATAATATAATGAAAAACTATATTAATAGATATATAAACATATAAACATTAATAAATATTAATCATTTATCATATGAAATTCTATTTAAATGAGTGTTTTTATATCATATTCCTATATCAATTGTTATGGAATCGTCTTTTAAAAATTATTTATTTAAATTTTTAAATTATACAAACATCACTATTAATATAGTTCTTCTAGAAATATACATTTTTAATTTCTAATAGTTTTAACATCATTTTTTTATATATTTTTTAAATAACCTAAAAATTTGAACAATGCGTCAATAAATATTTAAACATAATTCTTTAATGGTTTTCAATATATGATTTATTATAATGAAATTTCATTTCATTTTATTTACTTGAGGATATTTTGTTGCAATTTTATTTCTATGTTTCACACAACATTTTACTGATTTTTTATGTTTTGTAACTATCTATGTATGTTTTTTGTTACATAATTATAATGAAATAAAATACCTTATCAATATTTAATTGAAATTTATATAGTAAAATAATTTCTTGTAACATTTAACCACTTAAATACATTTCATCCTTTTAATTTTAAATATCAGAAACTATAAAAAAAGTTGTAAGGGTATCTAAGTGTATGACATGACTCAATATGTTATCTCTTGAGACACATTCAATTTCAAAACGTAAGAAACAAATATTTTCCCCTAAGAATGGGTCAATAATAATATTTATTTTTTCTCAATCAAATTGACTTATATATAACTCATTATTATGTATTATAACTATTATTGTAGAATTAGATTTCCCTGAGATCTGATAGTCATCCATCCAATAATAAATGACCATAGGTTGTTATGAACTGTGATAACACTGTTTTGGTAATTAATAAAGTATATATTTGAAAATTGAAAACTCATTTAAAAAATCACATTAAATTAATTTAACATGAATGTTCATAAGAAATTGATGATTTATTACCCCAAAACATTAAAATGATTCATGTGCAATGGATATAATAATAATAATATATAGAATCATAATATATAATTTAATAGATAATAATTGGTAAAATTTTACAGGGAATTATTCAACATCAATTCTAGAGTGAATAATATGTGTACCTAGCAGAACATAATTTTCATTTGCTACATCAATAGTAGTTGTTGAATATTTAATTAGTTATTTCGTTGTCATATGTGGTTGATGTAGTTGATTTTCACCATAAAATATTTTATTAGTGAATTGCTCTTAATTTTTTAAAAATTCATCACATCTAAAATGTTGAACAAAATTTGATACTTGAGAAGAAATTTAGCATTCCCCATTTTCTTAAAAAAAGTACTTTTTTACTTGGAATTTTTTTTCCATTATTCCCTCCATTTCTGGATAATAAATTTTTTTATATTAAATTATAAAAATTCCACTATAATATTCATTCCAAATTTTTAAAAAATAAGATATTGAATAATCATTCCATCGTCATATATTTACCCAAATAATTTATGAGGATATGTCCTATACATCATTATTTTGTTATAAAACTAATCGTTGTTCATGTTATTAAACATAATTAAGCAAAGTTGATTAGTAATAAACTCAAGGATTCTAACTCCTGATTTTATCATGCCAGGTTTTTTATATTGACAATGTCATCATTTTATAAGAAATGAAATATTAGATTGGATTAATCAAGCTTAAAAAAAATTTAAAACCAAAAGTAGTTAATTTTGATGATGTAAAATGAACATCATAATATAATTATGATAAACGAGAAACTAATTGTTCCAATGAATTATACATTATAAAATCAAATTTTATTTTATATCAACCTAAATCACTATCGGTTCAATATGGGTTTCATTAGGTTATTTTCTCAAATATTCTTGAAACTAATACCTAAAATAATATCAATCATAATGGATCATAAATGGAAATAGATTTACCAATGAATATAAATTGAGATTTTTAATTGAGGATTATTTAATTAGGAAAAGTAATTCGGAACTGAGAAAATACTGAGATGATACACATCCAAACGTTTTCAAGGGGATTACCACTAGATTCATCTATGCCACAATTTCATATACTTATTAGAATCCTCATTGATAATTTATTTCAACAAAACAATAGAATCACTACTCTTCTAGAATATTATTATATTATCATATAAATATTGTTTTTATAGGGTTTAATCTAATGTTCTCATAAACTACTAACATAAATGAATAAAATAATCTCTAAAAATATATAAATCCCGAGCTGATGCCAACTATGGCTCCTCAATCCCACATTCCAAGGATTGATTCTGTGAACAATTTCATTACACTAATGAAATAATATAAATTGAGTTGAAATATGAATTAAAACACATATACCAGATCATTTTCATATCATAAACATTTTATCCCAAAATAATATCATAATAAAATGATCTAATTATTTAGTTTCATTGAGTACTACATCAATTACAAAACTATTTTATGGCTCATATGATCATTTCATTATAATATGATAAATTTTGATTCAATTATATACTTCATATAATATATAACAAAATTCATGACCATTGGATTGTAAATATTTGAAATGGGTGATTTTGAACACCTATTGTGGTAATAACTATGACTGTGTCATCAGGGTATGATCTGTAAAAAATAAATAATAACTTATTGGGATAAATATTTTTTTAAATAATCTCCATGATAGTAGAACAAAAATTATCATAAGAAAAAATGGGGAATAATATTTTTATATAAATTTAGAAACACGAAAAAGGGGAAAATATCATAAATTCAACTAATCATAAATATATAGAAATATGATAAATACTTATATCATAAACATAAGTAAATTATAAATAGAAATAAAAAAATACAGTATTCTAGATTACAAAATAATCCCTAAACATAGTGTATGTTGAGATCAAAATATCATATAATCCATTGGAGGGATATATAATTCCATTCCATCCTTCCAAATAATGAAATTGATTCATTTGTGTCCTAGAGGAACTTGATTAATTAAAAAATAAAAATATAACATAATTAAAATACACATAATGAATATCTTTCCTAAATAATATAAATAATATTGTATATTTTATCCACAGAAAATGGTTTTGTGGTTGTGTAATGATATATTCCTTATTTTTTATAATAATAATTGATGTTTTTTATATAAATGAAAATAACCTTTCAATATAATTCAATAAATCCAATTATGTAAGAATAAGAAAGGCTTATTTTAATATTTTATAATAATTATGATTAGAGTATATTTAAAAACCATTTGAAAAACTCAAAATGAAGAATAATGGTTAATATTTTTCATAATAGATAAAGAACATGTTTTTATAAAGATCCTTTAATAATATTTCACCAATGAATTTTAATATTATATTAACAATATGATTTTATGAATAACATTTGAATATTTTTTTCTTATAAGTAATGCAAAAATATTCAAAAACATTTAATTTAAAAAAATACATCATCGACCGTGACTTGAAAAAAATAATACAATCATATCAAGGAAATGTAGACTATATTAAGAAATAAATAATCATGGAGGGAGAATATATTTAATATTTAATAACACAATTGTCTACACCCAACATAATAAAAAAAATAAGCAAAACAATATTTTGAAATGTGGTGAATACAAATATTTAGGTCCCATGGGATGACACCTAAAAATGATTAATTACATAAACAACAAGATTGGATGTGAGGGAAAATATGTAAATTTATTTTAAACAATCGTTATTGATAATGGGAATTATTCCTAGAAATGTGACCCTATTTTGGAATGGAAATTCACAAAGGTGAAAACTTTTATCCAAATGATTCATTTTAACTAGAGAAAAAGGGAATTATTATTATAAAATATTCACATGTTAAAAACTAATATTATAAGTAAGGAGTTCAATATGACACATTAAAACACAACAAAAGGATGTCTGCATTATAAATAATTATTCTTATTTGTCCTATATAGCTTAATGGCCTTTAATGTCATAAATTATAACTATATTATATATTAAGAAATTATAGAAATATATTAATACGTATAAAAATTTACAAACTTTAGTTATATTCAATTATAATATTAATATCAATAATTATTTATTTACAATATCATATCTCATAAGCTTTGATTGTTTGTTTAGTATAATATTCACAACTTGAAGTGTTTATTAATTATTAATATTTACTGTTCATGATTATGATATTATTATAGCCATAATATAAGATGATTAGATATGATTTATATTTTTTTTAATTTCATTTTATAATTATTTTGGTGATCATTTTTAATAACTATGTTGTAAATGATCTTGTTTCGTATATATTTGGTGAATTGTATGTTATTATAATAATAATATGTAAAATATTAATATAAACTTTATAGAATAATATATGAAAAATTATTTCCAATATATTATTTAATATTACAAGTAATTGAATATTTCTAGTCCTCTTGGAATGAAATACATGACATTTTTCATGTAGGTGGTTTATCCCACCCATCCAAAAAAAATTCTATCTTATGGATGAAAAAATTTGAAAAGTTATTTATTTCGAATAATATAATTAGTAAAAATGTAGAATTATATTTTTGGGATAATTATATGGGGGAAAAACATATTTTTTTAATTTAGTCTGATATTAAATATAAAACTAGATGTAAAATACTATACATCACTTTCATGGAGTGGTTAGTTTGGAAGTGCATTGAGGGATATGTTCATTTAAATTACGATGTGGATTGGTTTATAATATTACTATATTATTATTTTTTTTATAAAAATAAGGTGAATTCATTAAATATAAATTTATAAATCTAATGTTTGGTGGTGAAAATAAATCAATCACATCGTTCATGGAGGTGGTAGTCTGCATGAAAGCATGATGACATCATAATTTTTTTGAGGATGTTATAAAATTGATAATTTATTTTTGGTGATTTTTTTAGGAAATTAGTTATAGGTATGTTATTATAATTTCATATATATTTTTTTTTGAGTTTGTAGAATAATAATATTGTTACTATAGAATAGAATAGATCATTATAAATCCAATTTGATGTTCTCCATTTTGTAACATGTTCAGAAATCATAGCTAGCTTGTGGGGAAAAATTTGGGCCTCTAGGATACAGGGAGAGTTATATTTGAGTATAGAGATGTGTTTTTTGTGATAATTATTTATAAATATTAGATAAATGGGGCACTAGTGAACTTATTTTTATATATAAATTTTAAAACTCATTAATTTGTTTTTCATGAATAAAAATGAAATGAAAATTATTTATTAATTCAATAATTATGATATAAAATAATGAAACTATTTTATGATAATAAGAAATATAATGGTGACAATATGTAATTTTTATATATATTGATTATGTGAAAAAGTCATTTTTAGAAAATTTGTACTTCTAATAATTGCATTATATTTTATGATAAATTTATAAATGTTTTTGATTTATATGAAATTACATGATTTATTATAAAAAAACTTGTGTTACATGGATTTGAAAACAAGACAATATATTATTCATCCTTTGGAAATTGTAATGAAGTGAAAAACATGTTAAAAAGGTTTTTATTACATTGAAATATTATTCATGTTTCCAAATGTTAAACACAATTTTTTATTAATTTAATATTGTATTATTAATTTAACTATAGTATATCTTATTATAAATTCATTGTCCTATAAAATGTTTTAAAACTATTTTAATTCGTTATGAGATCATGATTATGGAAAAAAGCTACAATATTTATAAAAACTATATTTTTCACTATAAATTTGAAAAAAAAAATTATTCCTAGAATGAAATAAATAATTTATAATCCTATCTTAACATGAAAATTAAAAATATGTGTCTATATCAAAAAACTAAAATATTAAAATTAAAAATTCATCATTTAAATGTGAATAAAAACCATAATGAAATAATATTTCATTTGAAAATATATATTTTAATCATTTAATAATCTAAATCATATTTCATACCAATATCGACATAAATGAGTGATTATATATTCATTTAAAATAATTGTTTTTATCATAATTATAATTTATAAGTCATATGTTTAGTTGACATTGTAAAATAAAAATAATTGTAATAATAGTACTTTAAAAATTATCCCTCACTGACATATAATAGTAAAAATAATAGTGTATTAGTTATTTAACTTCTTAACCATAATCGTAATTATCAAATAAATCATTATATTAAAATATTTATAATATATAATAAATTGAAATGTATTGTTTTACTAAGTCAATTTTATATCTTTTTATTTGTTTTGGATTATTATTTTGTTTTTTATTTTTCATATAGATTATTCACATCATATTATTAATTATTCATAATGTGTATTTTTTTTATTTTACATTATTGTTTCATGTATCAATATTTATCTAATATAGTTTATTTATTCATAGAATCTATATATTAAAATTTGGAGGCATTTCATTTAAAAAATAAAAAGTGATTTTAAAAATGTTAAAAAAAAATCATACAATGTTGAATACAAACATGAGGACCTATATGATGAAATAATTTAATACATGAATTATATATTATAACTAGGATGATAATTTTAAAAAATCCTTTCAAATTTGATAAACACCCTTCGATCCATAGATAACCCTATGTTGTAGTTAAAAATTATATTTTATCAACTGGAAATGGATTACGGTTTAGAAGTACATAAGGATTAAAATTGATTTCTAATTCATGATATTATTATTAATATCCAAAATGTTTTAAAATCTATATTATTTTATAATCAATTTACCATGATAGGTTAAATTTAGATTTTAAGTATCTTAATACTGGTAATAATTTCATCTGAATCCCATAATGGTTCATGATTTTAGGGTTGAAATGGTGAATTGATGACCATATTGCTGATTAAAATACAAAATTAAACTTATAACCACTATTTTCATTCCAAACATATTATCTTGATCAAGATCCACTAATAATGTTATATCGCATTGAATTTATAATTTTTTTAAAAAAGTTGAAAAATTGTAGAAATTATATTTTATGATAAAAGGCCTAGGGTTTTTTTTAATGGGTTGAAATAGAATTTTCATTGAATTTCAAAATCAATGAATTAATTTATAGTTTTCAAAATTTAATCTCATTAACCACAATATTGACTATTTTAATCGATATTTATATAAAAAACATAAAATGGTCTATACAATTCATTAATGTAATTATTGACGACACAAAGAAATATAATGGAAAGGATATATCATAAATTTCACAACCCACCTTATTCAAGATGAGGTAAGGGATATAATAATGTCAATACATTCCTTCATCAAGAATAATGAGAGATGATGACCCTCGAGTCCCCCCCCCCCGCAATAGCCCCAGGGGAGGAAAGTAGCACCGAAGGTCGGTAAACATTAAACAAATGGTGGTATTAAACTTTTTAATGAAAAACGTATTGGGAGATAAGATGTATCAACCTCAAACTCTAAGACCTGTAAGCGCACAAACACACACAGATATATATATGTGGAAATAAAAATCAATCCCATATGTATATTTAATGTAATTTTTTTAGAAATATAGTGAAGGCTCCTAGTAAGTAACAAAATAAAACTATGTAGTGTCATATACAACGACCCCAACATCTGAGCATGTAAGGTCCAACACAGTCCGCACAATCTCTCTTGAAACTCAATAGATTTTTATATATGCAAGGTGAGCATACACATATACATTGTAGATAAATCCAATTTCACCCATGCACTAATGGTATAATCATACTAATTCCCTATAGATAAAACAGCATGATCTCAAAATCATCTAAAAAGGTACACTATCCAGACTAACCTCCCCAAATAACACTCACCAAATAACATATTCCAAGTATTCAATGTAGTAATAACATCGATATTTGGTTACCTTGATCCACTTCACGTTGGACAACTTCTCATCTGTAATGGTGAACATCTTGATGCTACCACACTATTTCATAAGACCAACTATCTCAACCTACCCGCACACACCTAGGGAACAAGAACACAAATTATACACACAACCACCACACTTCTTTCCCAAAAACACATGTGCTTCATCCGAAAGACGCCTCGAAAACAAAATACATCTCACACAGCCAACACTATAAATCTGGTAATACACCTCAAGCCATTACAAAAAACCCAAAAACACCCAGATGATAAATGCCTAGAAGAAGGAGTAGGTTAAAGTCTGTAACCATCCATCCATTCTTCCTCTAGGATGTTGGGAACGACACCCTCCCCCATATCAATGGGGGTGGTTGGCACATAGCGCTCAACGTGAGGGTGGTTTGTATAGATAAATAATTAACTAAGAGTATATATATATATGTACCAAACACTTATCTCATTCTATGGAATTATAATATACATATATCCCACTCAAAAATACCTTTTATTCTACCAGTACATGTACAACCACACAAAAACCACAACCAAAACACCAACCCACCCTTTTCTTTTAAATAGTTGTCATTATGCATTATAATTCCATTCCTTTACTTATTTCATCCCTACATTAGAATATTAAAAATAATTTAAACATTATATAGTTAACCAACCACACCAACCCATTCCAATTACAAATATGGATAGAGTGACCAAGGTAAATAAACCTGTTATAACACCCATTCATAAAAAAACATCAAACAACCAGTCTGTAGTCCCACAACATACCCCCCTTTCATAGACAATCGTTCAGACACAACCAACTATCTTCATTCAAATTTACCATACTCAACCATCCTCTCACACCAATACCTTATATACCCACTGAAAAAGCACCACACCCAACACACCCATAAACATGAGATCATGAAATTCCAATCCTACAGCCCTACTAACCAACCACTTCCCAGATGCTGTCCCACTTCATAAGATGTCCGTCCAATTAGAAATAAATCAATATCTCGACTTAAGATACCAACACACTACAAATATCACCCCATACACAAATCCCCCAACTTCAACCACTAAACCATATCCCCATATCACACACATACACATCCTTCTCACATAACTAACTCCTCTATCCACCTCATCACCCACAACTGTTCTTCCAATAGAAACACCACATAACCAACACATGTTAACAAACCCAATGAAACATAGAACATAGCCACAACTATAAAATAGAGTGTATTTGGATTTGGTAAACACTGTTATTTAAATCCACTTTGATAAATTTGGGTGATCACACAAGGTTTTTCATCCTAAGCAATACATTTATTTGACAGAATGTATGTAAATAATCAGATGCATATTTATAGAAATTATTCATAAGGAAACCAAAAATGTTATAAATCATCACCCATTGGAATGCAAGGGCCACCAATGAACATGATTTTCAGAAGCCACATGGGAACAACATATCACATCATCAACAAGGATAACAAAAAATTAGGAGATCAACATCAATCCAATATATTGACATTTTAAATTTTGTATTATCAATTATTGTTGACTGAAGATTGATTCTACAGTTTTCAAAATGTATGCTTATAATGATAACCCCATATAACACATAATTAAAAGATTGAATAAGGAAATACGTACATGGTACAATAATAAAGTAAAAGTCCTCCATGAGCCAAAATAGTGGGTTGTACAAGTAGATAATTAAAAGGAAACCTGATGATGTGGGGGGATACCACATAAGAACAAGACATTTCTGGTAAAGAGAAGATATCCATTGGCCTAGAGAAAATGATAAGGGAGAACATCAGATTTTGAATGCCAGATCCTATATAAATATAGGGAAATAGTTCCATAGGCCATTAAAGTAGGATCATGGCCATGACCATGTGGTTTGAGTATCAAATTCCCCCAAGAATTAGGATATTAATTATATAATTAATAACCTTTTTAATGCCTTTAAAAACTCAGAACAAAAGCATTAAACATGGCTTATATCAAATAAAATGTAAGAGGGGTGAAATTGGAAAAACTTGAAAGAAACTAGAAACGAGTCACCAATTGGTGAGTCATCGACACTGACAGTGAGTCACCGATTAGTGATTAACCAACAGAAAGCCAATGAAATTGACAGTTATTTCTTAATGGATGAGATATCAATGCTAAGCAACCGAAATTATGCCTCCAACATGACCCATTAATGCCTGACTCATCGATGCCCTAGATCATCGTCATCAATGCTTGAACTCACCTACATTGACACCCTGACTCACCGACATCGACAACCTAAATCACAAACATCGATACCCTAACTCACTGACACTAATGCCCTGACACACTAACAAAGACATGCTAACTCACCAATAATGACATGCTAACTCATCGACACCGACACTCTGACTCACTGACACCGACAACCTAACTCATCGATGAAAAAAATTAGGTATTTGGAAAAATATTGGATTGATCTAGATTTGTATACCAGAACATCCCAAACAATGTATTTTAATAAATTAATTTACAGCTGAGGTTTGGGCCATTACATTTGATACCTCTTAATGAAATCTTAACCTAGAGAATTAAAAACTGAACACAAAAGAAATATGGGTCCTAAAAACCACCCTTTAAGATACCTATAAAAAAACCACATCATTTTGATTGACTAAAACCTCACCATCCAAGAAAAACTTCTTCCGATATCATCCATCTAAAACATTCACAATATAACCAAAAATGATACCAATTTTTCGGAGAAAAGAATTAGCCAATTCCTTTCTCCATGTAAAGATTTTATCACATATGGGGAGCTCTAACTTTCCCAAACATGTTTAATTGCATCCACGTTAACAAGTCATGATTAGATATCAGGTATCTCCCTTTTCAAATGTTCTGATTTTATTGTATGTCACATAATAAGGAAATAACTCATAGTATAGAAAACAAGGTCCAATAATTAAGTTCCAAAGAAAATAACATTGGAAAAACTAAAAAAACTCTGCGTACAGGTCACACATCTATGTCTCTCACTCCCAATAATTCTTCCCAAGGACACCATGCCTCCCTAAAATGTGAACTAAGGGAATGGTCCTTACATGAAACACCTTCTCCGGATGATCCTATATCTCCACTGGTCCCTCCAGGAATGTCACGTCATACCTGATATCCAATTATCCCCAATCAATGAAATGGGTGTCATCGTGGAGATACCAATGATGATGGGAGACATGAAATAGTTCATGGAATCTCCATAACTATAGTGTAAATGACATCCAATATTCCGACTTTTCAAATCATCCCAACACCATGAAAGACTTGATGAACATGGGGGAAAGAATATTCCCTTTGTCAAACCTCCGTTGACTACATTGAGGGGAAACCATAAAGAATACATGGTCCCCAACCTCAAACACAAAATTTATCCTCCTATGATCTATATATGACTTCTTACAGTCTTATTCTACTTTCATTCACTCATGGACAGTTTTCTCCTTCTCTGTTGTACTCTACACCATGTCTAATCCAAGGATAACTCCCTCCCCAACATCCATCCAGCACATGGGTTAATGACAGGCTCTCCCATATAAACCATGAAATATATCCAAGAAAATTTTATAATGTTAGATAATGTAACACCCCAGGCTTCCATGATATGCTTCTCGCTGAATAATACAGTAGTGTTTAATGTACGCAACTTCAAGTTCTAACACACACCACAACTAATAAAAATAGCTGTTATGAATAGTAATACCCACTTTTTGAAATTTTATACATTTTATATTTCAAAATGGACTTAATTTTTGGATTAGAAAGATCGAAATTATCCTAGGGTGAAATTTTGGTACTTTTCGGATAAATTTCATATTTTGATGAATAGTGAAAATTACTAAATTTTAATTAAAAATCACTTTTTAAATCGAAATAATTAAATGTGATAAATTATGAATTTCAGTGGTTATAACTTATATTTAGAATATATTATTACCATTTAATACAATTTTAGTCATTGTACATAATTTCACATTTAAACCAGACATAAACAAGGGTCAATCTTTTGAAAGTTATTATTTCGTAAAAAACGCTTTTTGTTTTGAGAGTTGGAATTAATTTTAAATTAATTTCTGCCACTTCTGTGTTTTGAATTTTGAAAAATGGATTCAATATTTGGACACAGGATTTCCAAATTATGTAAATAGGTAACTCTTATTTTTAGACATTTTGAATAATTACTTTGGTAAATATTTTATTTACCATGTTTTAAGGTTAAATCCGGTAAATAAAGGTAACAAAATAATATTATAAAAATATTAATTTACACTAAAATGTGCCCTAACCCTATTGGTTGATACATTTCCGACCATGGTCATCTTTGGGTCGATTTTGGGATCCCATGGATCCACTTATAAGTGATAATGACAAAATATTAATTATGTTAAAGTAAATACAAAAATGACATAAGCCTATATCTTTTAGAAAATGAATTTTTACATAGAGTTATAAATGTTATATTTTCGACTATAAGTATTAAATAGAAATATAAAAGGATTTACTAGATAATGGTATTTTATTTATAATTTTTAGACATTAAATAATTTAATTTATTTACTACACAATGATGATGCAGTAATTACTTTATTAGTGAAATATAAAAATAATTGATTTTATAAATACCGAAATAAAATATAATTTGAGACTTTTAATGAATGAAACGATTTTTATAGTTAAATATGACATGCTAGGATTGATTTAATTGACATTTTTTGAAGTAATCATGCTGTTATGATTTTCACAAGAATCAAAAACCAAATATTGTCAAAATTGACATAAATGAGTTTTTTTAAAATATTATATTATTAATTGATATTAAATTCCTAAAATAATAGGTTCAGCCAAAGGACTTTTATAGTGATAGGTGTATCATTAAGGGACCACTTTGGGGTATCTTGGAGATATATAGTATGTTTAATAACAATATAATATAAAAATACAATGTGACATGGTAAGTGTCAAACTAATTAACCAAGAGTTAAAACTAAACGATAAGTTTAATATAATGACCCAAACCTGTCTAAAATATATTGGATGAAAGGATTTAGACCCATACCAATATTATTATCTGAATAATGCACTTTTGAGCCATTATAACCCGATTATGAATTTATTATAAAGTAATACTTTATGTTTTTTCTAAAGAACCCATCGTCCCCCATATAAAAGGACACCACTTCTAACCAATTCTTCACACCTTCAAAGCCTTTTTGCTCGGCCAAAACCTGCCCAAATATTATCTAAAAATCCCTCACATCAACATAGAGGCTTTATTTTGATCATAAAGCCATCCTAGAGATCCCTTTTGATCGAATAAAAATGAAGAACCCAAAGAAGAGGAAATGACTTCACCACCCTCTTTCAAGTTTCTTTCTTCTTCCACTTCTTCATTATTTGTTGTTTCCATTATAAATAATAACTCCAGTATCTTATATATACTGTAATATTATTATAAATATGTTCCAACCATATTCATTATTCTATCCATCCTTTGAATGACATGTCACCATACGTGCGTACGTACGACCTACGGTCTCCACGTCGTGGTGTAATTGTTATTCAATATATTATTATTTGTATGAGTAGAATAATGATGTTTAGTTAATTTAAATAATAAATATAACATGATATTTATTTATTTTATATGATATACCATCCAATTATATATTATTTTAATAACAAAATAATGATATTGTCGCTCCTGCGTACGTACAGATTACCGTCTCCACGAACGCGATGAGATTCATTCCCCATCATATCCATTGAAGACTAAATTTCATTTGATTAATAAAAATAATTTTTAGAGACATGATTTAATTCTGGATATGAATAAGATACATCCCATCTATAACAAATACGGCTCGCAAAACAAATAATGTAAAGGAAAACGAATCCATTAACACCCGAAACGACGATAATACTAAGATATTATTTACAAATCAATGTTAAAAGATCATATATGATATCATATTAATTTAAATGATATTTTTATAATTAAAAAACAATTATTTCACCATTATACAGGATTTTAACCTTCCGTTGACCATGGAAATAGTACAAATTAAGGGGTTTCATATCTCACTTTTAATTTTGTGAGAATTCCATTGTTCACCACTTATTTATTGCATGTGCTGTGTGTTCTTCCCATGATTGTATTCATTGTGTAATATACTTTAGTTTATGGATGTTTACATCATAATTTTATGATCCTTATTTCATGGGTGTATGATTCGTAAGTTACCAAATCGATAAGGGAATTTGAAATTTCAATTTCTATTCATTCGGCTTTACGCATACATCATTGATTATTTTACTCCAAGATTATGTTTGGAATCACTATTCATTTCTTTATGTCATAATTTACACTCCCCTTTCTATTGATATACTATTTATAGACATAATCACTCTATTTAAAATTTCTCAAGTCATCTATATGAACTTGATAAGAGTAATTTTAACTCAATCTCCATTTGTTGTGTTAAATATCAAATTCATTGGTGTTGTATTTACAAGAATATATGTGAATGTCCCCTGATTGATTTACACTGAATATCCAATCATATTGAGTGTCTTTATATTTGTCACAGATAATTATGCCATTGATTTATCCTTAACCTAAGGATATGGTCTTTATTATATTTTTCATCTCAAATTATATTGCATTAAGACTCCTTTGTTGTTATACACCAAATCACTTTTATATGGTGTATATAATGTACTTTGACATATTATATCATGAATCCCTTTATTATCATGATATTACAATGTTTTTTATTAGCTCATTTATTTGTATTCAAGTTTCTCTACTTTGGTTAGAAATTCTAACTAAAATATCATTTTTAAATGTTTTGACGATTTATTCTTCTAAATATTCCTCATTAATGTACATGTTTTAAATATGGTTTTAAGGGTTTATTTATATGGAAATTATGGTTTTAAAATTAAAACACCTTTAAAAAAGTTTCAATGTGGTATGGGACACCTTGATTCAAAAATCTATTTTTGAATTGATTCTTGAAAAATAGTGTTACATTTAAATGTTTTCAAAAAAAAATGGGGATATTACTCTCAAATAGTTTTGATGATTATTTTCATATATGTAAATATCTTTTGTTATTCTCAATTGAGGTTAATATGTTACAATACAATATTCCATATTGTATTGAATGAGTTATGTTTGACTGTTGATATGTTATTTTTATACCATTCATGGTTTGTGGATAATGTATTTACATTTCGTATGCTAGATTCAATATGGATGTTTATGTTATATTTCAAACATTTTCATATGAGGAATGCATTGGACTTAGTAAGTGATGGGTGGAGCCCACTATAACTCCCCGATTCATCGGTAGGTCTCATGAGTCAAACATGTGTCTTGGCCTGAGGCCTTGACAAAATCCTAATTTTAGTCTTGGCACAAGGCCCTGGCAATGTGGTTATGATAGTTTGGAATTATGTATTCATCATTATGAAAGTGGTTATTGATATTTCATGTGATTATTCGACTAGTAGAATTTCCACGTGAATAAGTCAATGTAATTTTTTCATTTTATCTTTGACATATTATGCTGAAGTTCATGTTTAAAAGTCTTTTGTTTTAGGTTTACATTGCCTTAAGTGTTTATGATTATCTATGAAAGCTTCTGCTATATTTTTATCCTTACTGAGCATCTGAGCTCACCCCTTTCAATGTTTTCTATTTCCCAGGATGTGAAGAAGTAATTTATGAATGACCTATAGGGATAGAGTCAGGGGATATGAAGATAAGATGTTGTTTTAGTTTTTTTTTACCGTATGATGTAATGTAAGACTTATGACTATATCTAGTGCTTCCAAGACGACTAAACTAATCGGTCTTGTGAAACATGATCCTTTATTATCATTCCAATGCATTTTAATAATGCACCAACTCTGGGTGACTGGAGTCAGGGCATTACAGTTGGTATTAGAGTAAGTTTAGTACAATCCTTAGAAGCTAGATTTATAAAAACTCTGATTAGATCACATAGCCCTAAGATAGACTTTGAGGATTAGTATAGAAGAACTTCCTAGAATTTTGGTATTGTAGATATTTTGTGAGTTTTCCGAGCAATACATCTCTATCTGGATAGAAGTAGGTAGAGGCGACACTGGAACAGATGTACCTAGGGTTAAAACCTGAAAACACCTACTTGAGCTACACTCGAACTGGAACTAGTGCATGACAACGGGCCTTGCTGCACTCTTGGTTATGACCCTCCTGGGGGATATGCTTAGGATAATTTATATTTTCTTTACAGACCGATTATAAGTATTATATATTAGATGAGGGTAAATGACCTTGGTTAATCGTAATGTGTTTTAAAATGAGATTATCATGACATGATATTCTCTAAATGATTTTATGACTACTATTACTCACACACCGATTTCTAGTTTTAGTCAATGGATGGATTCCAAGGATGTCATAGTGACTTTGAGAATGATGTACAAGGTGGGAATGGTGGTGGCAATGAGCAAAAAATGAAATTTTGTTAGGCGTAAAAGATATCATCTTCATGCAAAATCAATTTTCCAAAATTATGATCAAGAATATATATATTAACCAATTCCTGGACTCAACAATGAAGAGAATGTTGATGAATGATAAGAGCTCCAGTAGTGAAGACCATGGAGAAATGAATCCTCTATTTCCCTCATGTAGTAAATGTGGAAGGAGACACCCAGGAATGTGTCTCAATGGGACAAAGAAATTCTTTACGTGCGGGATGTAAGGAAATAAAGTGAAGAATTGTCGAAGAAAAATGAATTGTACTATGTAAGAAGATAAAAATAGTCCCAATAATCCATTTATAGTCATTTTACATAAATTTAGGGGACCTGGCCATTACCCGAGTGAATTCCCTATTCTATAAGATATTTTCTTGGTCAAAGAAGATGCAATGTTGAAATAAATGGTTGGATAAATGTTTAAAAAGTATTAGTGCTCCATGATGATGGGTTTGCTTTGGAATAATTTTCTCCTGTATTTTTAACCCTGTAGTTTAACATGTGAGAATGATATTTGAGGAAGAATTATCTTTTCCATTGTGGATATAGTTATAAATAAGCATTTGGTTTTATATGATCATTGGGTTTGTGGAAATTACAAGTTATTATAATTTGTGATGAAAATGCAAGGTATTCGATAAAATTTGTGGTTAAATTATGTTATGGTTATTTTGATGAATTTTTCTCATTTTTGTAATGTTATAAAATATAGTTTTTGAATGAGGGCAACACGCAGACTGTGTGACAACACGTTGCGTCGGACAAAGCTGTGGGAATCGACCCATAACCAAAGTGCGATTGGGATTTATCACCTACCACGGGACTACATGAATTCCATGGTTAGTGTGACTATTATTCTTAGTTAAATGATTTTATAGATCAATAATAATTTGATTTGGGATCTTATGTCTTATCAAATGAATACCCTTAGTATAGGAAAATGATTTGGTGATTAAGTGATAAATGCTATTTTAGAAGATGTTATCTTTTTTGGGAACACTATATGCACAAGGAAAATAGAATAGAACGGGATTTCATTTGAGGAGTAATGGTGTATTTTTTTCTATGTTTATATTGTGTATTTATAGTGATTTGGGTTATTTATGGAAATGATTAGCCTATAAAATAGAATAAGTGATTAGGTTAATTACTTTTAAGTATGTGACTTTAAGAGTAATTGGTGTCATTTGGAGATACCATTTAACATGGAAGACTACATAACCAAATTCTTCTATGTTTTGAGTTTCAATATTATTTTGGATTTTATTAAAGGATTTTAAGGACAATTCTGTATTGAATTCTATTTATTTAACTTTTGGGTATTATTGGTTTAATTTTAGAAATTAAGATTAGTGTTTCTTTCTCTAATAAAATAAACTTTTGGGGGATCATCAGATCTTATACTAATCGTTTTCATTTTGATAAATCTCTAAAGACAAGGTAAATATATAGTGTATTCTTCGGGGATCATGTGATTCTATAAGAATTGTATTGTAGCTCTTATAGTGTTACCATGTCTTCTGGAATACTCATCGTTTAAAAATGAGTTAGTAGTAAAAATTTATTAATGAATGAATCTTTACATAAAAATTATGTATATCTCTTTATGTTCTTAGTCAATCTCTGGAATGAATTTCTCTTATTTATGTAATGTATCTTAAAAAAATAAAAATGTTTTCCGTTTACTTTTCCTACTGGTAAAACTAATTACCATTTGTCCCATCACAAGTTTGTGGTTTTCTTGTTGTTAAATTTCTCCTGATCATATTTTCTATCCCTCTCCATTATAACATTACACTTAGTTTATCATCCATATCCATGTTCTTCTATATGCAATCCTATATAGGTTATCTCGTGTGACCATTATACATCTCTTTCTTTCTTTTAAAGTGATAGTTTTATTGACTCTTTTTCTTATATGGGGATTTACATAATATTTCCAAGCCCAATTTTAAAAAATGCGAGGGAACCATTTATTGAAGGAGGGGAGAATGTAACACCCCAAGCTTCGACAATACGCTTCTCGCTGAATAAATCAGTAGCCTGTGTTGTACGCAACTTCAAGTTCCAACACACACCACAACTAATAAAACTAGCGGTTATGAATAGTAATACCCACTTTTTGAAATTTAATATCTTTTATCATTCAAAATGGAATTCTTTTTTGGATTCGGAATATCAAAATTAGCCTACTGTGAAATTTTGGTACGTTTCAGATAACTTTCATATTTTGATGAATATGGAAAATTACTAAATTTCAATAAAAAACAACTTCTTTAATCGAAATACTTAATAGTGATAAATTATGAGCATGAGTGTTTTTAAAGTATATTTTTAATATATTTTTACCATTTGATAAAATTTTGGTTATTGGACATAATTTCATATTTATACCAGACAAAAACAAGTGCCAATCTTTTGATATTTATTATTTCTTAAAAAGAAGCTTTTTGTTTTGACTGCTAGATTTTATTTTAAATTAATTTCCGACATTTCAGTGTTTTGATTTTGGAAAAATTTATTCTATATTTGGAATTTTCTTGTCCAAATTATTTAAATAGGTAACTCTTATTTTTAGATATTTTGAATAATTATTTGGGTAAATATTTTATTTATCATGGTTAAAGGGTAAATCCGGTAAATAAGGGTAAACAAAATAATATTATAATAATATTAATTTACCCAAAAACATGTCCTAACCATATTGGTTGATACATGTCCGACCATGGGAATCTTTGGGTCTATTTTAGGACCCCATGGATCCACTTGTATTTGATAATGGCACTTTATATTAATTAAGAAAAATTAAATACAAAAATGACATAAGCCTATATCTTTTAGAAAAACAATTTTTACGTAGGGTTATACATGTTATATTTTAGACTAAAAAAATTCATTATAAAGATAAAAATATTTCATACATAATGGTAATTTATTTATAATTTTTGGACATTAAATAAGTAAATTTATTTATGACACAATGATGATGCAGTAATTACCATTTTAGTGAAATATTTAAATAATTGATATTATAAATACCCAAATAAATATAATTTGAGACTTTTAATGAATTACAAGAATTTTATAGGATAATATGACATGTTAGGATTTAGTTAATTAACTTTTTTCGAAGTAATCATGCTGTTATGATTTTCACAAAAATAAAATACCAAACAGTGTCAAATTTGACATAAAAGTGTTTTTTAAACAAATAATATATTATTAATTGATATTAAGTTCTTAATAATCTATGGTTCTGCCAAATGACTTTGATTGTGATATGTGTATCATTAATTGACCACTTTCAGGTCTATTGGAGGTATATAGTAAGTTTATTAACTATATAATATAAAAATACAAAGTGACATGGTAAGTGTCAAACTAATTAACCATGAGTTAAAACTAAAATATAATGTTAATATAATAACCCAAACACGTCTAAAATATATTGGTTGAAAGGATTTAGACCCATACCCACCTTATTCTATGAATAATAAACTTTTTAGTCATTAGAAACCGAATATGAATTTATTATAAAATAATACTTTATGTTTTTCTTAAAGAGCTCCTCCGCCCCCTTATAAAAGGACACCACTTCTAACCAATTATTCACACCTTCAAAGCCTTTTTTTCTCAGCCAAACCCTACCCAAATATTCTTTAAACATCCGTCACTTCAACCTTGAGGCCTCATTTTGATCATAAATCCATCCTAAGTATCCCTTTTGGTCAAATAAAAAGGAAGAACCCGAAGAAGAGGAAATGATTTCACCACCCTCTTTCAAGTTTCTTTCTTCTTACACTTATTCTTTATTTGTTATTTCCATTCTAAAATAATAACTCCAGTATATTCTATATACTTTGATGTTATTATAAATATGTTCCAACCATATTCAGTATTCTATCCATCCTTTTAATGACATGTCACCATAAATGCGTACGTACGGCCTACCAACTCCACGTCGTGGTGTAATGGTTATTCAATATATTTTTATTTGTATGGGTATAATAATGATGTTTAATTCATTTAAATAATAAATATAACATGATATTGATTTTTATATATGATATACCATCCAATTATATATTATTTTAATATCAAAATAATGATATTGTCGCTCCTGCGAACGTACGGATTACCGTCTACACGAACGCAATGAGATTCATTCCCCATCATGTCCATTCAAGAATAAATTTCATTTGATGAATAAAAATAAATTTTAGAGACATGATGTAATTATTGATATTAATAAGATACTTCCCATCTATAACAAATACGGATCACATAACAAATAGTGTAAAGGAAAATTAATCTGTTAACACCCGAAACGATGATAATACTAAGATATTATTAACCAATCAGTGTTAAAAGATCATATATGATACCATATTAATTTAAATGATTTGTGTATAATTAAATAAAAATTATTTCACCATTATAAAAGATTTTAACCTACCATTGACCATGGAAAAAGTACAAAGTATGTTGTTTCTTAACTCACTTTTAATTCTGTGAGAATTTCATTGTTCACCACTTATTTATTGCATGTGGTGTGTGTACTGCCCATGATTGTATTCATTGTGTAATATACATTAGTTTATGGATGTTTACATCATAATTTTATGATCCATATTTCATGGGTGTATGTTTCCTAAGTTAACAAATCGATAAGGGAATTTGAAATTTCTATTTCTATTCATTCGGCTTTACGCATACTTAATTGATTATTTTACTCAAATATTATCTGTGGAATCACCATTCATTTCCTTATGTCATAATTTCTACTCCCATTTCTGTGGATGTACTATTGATATACATAATCACTCCATTTATTATTTTTCAAGTCATCTATATGACCTTGATAAAAGTAATTTTAACTCAATCTCCATTTGTTGTGTTAAATATCCAATTCATTGGTGTTGTATTTAAAAGAATATTTGTGAATATCCTCTGATTTATTTACACTGAATATAAAGTCATATTATGTGTATTTATATTTTTCATGCATAATTATTCCATTGATTTATCCTTAACCTAAGGATATGGTCGTTATTAGATTTTTTATCTCAAATTACATTCCATTGAGACTCTTTTGTTGTTATACACCAAATCAATTTTATATGGTGTATATAATGTACTTTTACATAGTATATCATGAATCCCTTTATTCACATGATATTAAAATGTTTTGATTACCTCATTTATTTGTATTCAAGTGTCTCTCCTTCTGTTAGAAACTCTATCTAAAATATTATTTTTAAATGTTTTGAAGATTTATTCTTATAAATCATTCTCATTAATGTGCATGTTTTAAAAATGGTTTTAAGGATTTATTTATTTAGACATTAAGGTTTTCAAATTAAAACTCCTTTTATAATGTATCAAAGTGGTATGGGAAATTTCGATTCAAAAATCTATTTTAAATGGATTTTTGACAAATAGTGTGACTTTTAAATGTTTTTAAGAAAAAGGGGGATATTTCTCTCAAATAGTTTTGACGATTATTTTCATCTATTTCAATATACTTCATTATTCTCTATTGAGGTTAATATGTTACAATACAATCTTCCATATTGTATTGAATGATTTATGTTTGACTGTGGATATGTTCTTTTTATACCATTCATGGTTTGTAGATAATGTATTTATATTTCTTATGCTTGTTTCAATACAAATATTTATGTTACATTGAAAACTATTCATATGAGGAATGCATTGGACTTAGTAAGTGGCAGGTGGAGCCCGTTATAGCTCCTCAATACATCGGTAGGTCTCATGAGACAAACTAGTGTATTGGCACGAGGCATTGAAAAAATCTTATGTGTAGTCTTGGGATGAGTCCTTCGATACATAGGTATGATAGTCTGGAATTATGCATTCCATCATTATGAAAGTGGTTATTGATATTGCATGTCATTATTCGACTAGTAGAATATCCATGTGAATAAGTAAGTGGCATTATTTCATTTTACCTTTTCCATATTATGCTGAAGTTCATGTTTAAAAGGCTTTTCCTTTAGTTATACATTGCCTTAAGTGCTTATGCTTATCTATGAAAGCTTATTCTATATTGTTATCCTTATGGAGTATCTGATCTCACCCCTTTCAATGTTTTATTTTTCTCAGGATGTGAAGAAGTAATTTATGAATGAACTGTATGGATAGTATGAGTGTATATGAAGACAAGATGTTTTTGTAGTTTATTTTAACCTTATTATGTAATGTATGTCTTGTGAATATATCAAGTGTTTCCAAAACTACTAAACTAATCGGGCGTTCGAGACTTGATCCTTTGTGATCATGACAATGATATGTAAAAATGCACCGAATCTGGGTAACTTGGGTCAGGGCGTTACAGATAAGGTTTTAATAAAACCCAAACAAGGGAAAATTTCATTCCCAATACCCAAAAATATCCAGAACACATGCCCACAATATTTCCACTGACTTCTTGATGGTTCTTTATGTTCTTCCATCTGTCTGAGGTTGTAAAGTAGTACTGATTTTTAATTGAGTATCAAAAACATGTTGAAATACCCCTCTGTAATCCCAATGTAAAATGTGTTTCCTGATCTAAGATGATGTATCTTGGAACTCCATCTATCAATACCGCATCATCCATATATGTCTGTTCTGATGAATCTATTGTGTTGGACTCCCTGATCGCTATGAAGTGAGCTGAATGTTTCAACCTATCTACGACTACCCAAATAACATCACATCCTCCATGATCCTTGGGTAATACTATGAATCAATCCATCAATATTTCATCCCACATCTACTGGGGGACATATAGGTTCTATAAAAAACCATCGGGAACCCGGTCCTCATCCTTCACATAATTTCACACAAAGTTCATTCTTCACAAACTCTACCACTTCCCGCTTCATCCATTTCCAAAATAATTGTTCCCTCAAGCCATGGTACATATTGTAAACTCCTAGTTGTACCTCTATGGGTGATATAGGAAACACATTAATAACATCCTCATCCATTTTCATTAAAACAAACATCTCCCCATAGAACAACAGCCAATTCTGACCATCCTCTGACCATCCCTCGGGAGCATCTCCCTGGTCAATGCCATCATGCATCACCTCCTCCTTCGAGTCTCCACACTGAGTATCTTATACCGTATTACTCAATTATGATTGTACCATCATTTAAAATAGTAATCCACTACCATAATCCATTCATGCATCCATGTGTATTACAGCAATATCCTCCATCTCCCTCCAAGCATATACAGATTCCTGAACAACTCCCTTCTACGGCATCCTACTCAATGAATCAGCAACACAATTCCCAATTAATTAGGTTCAAGATATATCTTAATTTTAATAATGAAGAATCTCTATCCACCTATTCTATTACTAGTTCAGTTCACAAGAGGAAATTATGTAACATAATATCTTGTTATCCCTAAAGACCAAAAAGAACAAACCAATGAGGTAATGCCACCACAAATGTATTGTGCACATGACTACAGCTAGTTCTAAATCATTGGTGTAATAGTTATGTTAATGGATATATAATTACCTAGACCCAGATGAGATCAATTCCCATTACTGCATAAGAACACACCACAATCCTATGTGGAATGTATATAAAAACACATCGAACATCTCCCCTTCCTCTGGCTGCATGTGCAGTGGAGCAGTAGGCAATTTCCCCTTCATAGAGCTAAAAGAAGCCTCACACTACTCACTCCACACAAATGATTGGCAATTTATGGTCAAATGCATCAATAGAGCTGCTACTCTAGATAAATTAGGTATAATTCTCTGATATTTGCATTCTGGACTGAGAAAAAAGTGATCATGTTCCATGATCTTAGGTGCTGCCCAAAAAATTTCATCCTCAACCTATGAAAGGTCCAAAACTTTTCCCTACCATGAAACCATGTTTCCATGTAAGTGTACATTGATTCAAAATAACATTTACTTTGATATCTTTCGGTAGAGATGATGATGTCGAATGATAACTAGGAAGGTCTTGAGATTCTCAGAATAATCCTCCTCTTACTTTGAGTAGATCAGGATGTCATCAATGAATATGAAGGTGAATCAGTCCAAGAAATCATGAATGAATGATTTCCTAAATCCCATAAATGTGGATTGTTTGATGGTAACACCAAATGGTATAAATATGAACTCTATGAACCCATACATACACCTGAGGGTAGTCTATAGTATGTCACCCTACCTCACCCTCAACTGGTGATATACAGACTACATAACGATCTCATAGAAAAAACTTTTCTCCCTCATCAAGTCAAACATTTAATCTTCCTTATGAGAGGGTAATAGTTCTTCACCATTATTTGATTCAGTCTCATGTAGTCTATTCAGATACATAGACCACCGTCAGGCTTTTCATGAGCAAGACTAGAGTACCCCACTACGACACACAAGGTTGGATGTAACCCTTGTTTTTGGATTTTTAATCTAAATCTGAAACTCCACAACTCATACAGATCCATTTGATAAGGATCCATCTAAATCATACTATCAATAGGTTTTAACTATATCCCAAACACAACATTACATTAATGGGATAGTGAAAATTTTCAAAATCCTGGAACCTACACCATCCCAGCATCCATCGATCCCACTGAAAGTGGTATACCACGGAAATAAGAGTCTCAATATGATAAATTCCCACCTATTATCTCTACTCATAAATGAAAAAAACACGTTGGCCCTTCACGTTTCAAAAAATATATCTTCATTGAAAGTAGTCGATAACTGCATGCACTAAAAAATAGTCCATGGAAAGGATGAAATCAAACATCTGCATCTTTAGAACAAAAAAATATATCCCCACAGGATTGAAACAACCCCTACATCAATATACACCCCCCGAAAACATTAAAGAATATGGTCATACCTTTGACTAGTGTACTTAATACCAGGGGCAAAGAAAGTATCACTATGTCGAGTCCCAAGACATGGGCCATACTATACTCAATGAAGATGTGAGAAGCTCCAAACACAAAAAAAGGATAAAAAGATTACTAAACAAACTGATTGTACCTCAAATGATATTTGGTCCTATTAGAACTACAACCTCTAATGTGTAAAACCACCCATGCCAAGGTCCTCTACCCCTAGGATGTCAGCATCCTCCGCTACCATGCCATGTTTGAGGTCCACTAGGAGATCCTTGAGGTCCTCCTCCTCCTCCATAATCTTCCCTTGGTGGAGTAGTGTCCTTTTGCCCCTACCATTAGAAGGGAATGACTCAAAACTATTGTTGAGATAGGTTCTATACCTGCCCACATCCACTATACAGAGCACGATTCAGGAACTGACTCTGATGGTGTTTACAGCCTCCATAATAGAAACAAATCATCCCCAGGAACATGGGAAAAGGGAGAGGACTAGAAGGTCATAACTAAAACTACTCGGGTAGACTACCCATTGGTTGAAACATAGAATTAATTGACCCTAGATACATGCTACTGACGACCTTCCCATTGAAAGAGCTCAGCAAACTTCCCACTGGTGGTATAAATCCTTGCTAGTGCATCCTCTCCACAACCACATCCTTCATCTGAACATCTACATATGTCAGTATGATGAAGGGAGTAACTTCAATCTAAAGAGAAGGATGGAGTGACTCCTCCAAGAACCATTCCAATGTCTCCTCATCTAAAACAAGATATATAGGAAATGTAGGAGATCTGAGAACATGATATGCAACACACTAACTTACATACACTCTTACTAGAGGAGAGAAACACCAAACTCTTTTCAAATTTCATCATGGATGAAAGGAATCCTACATAAACTACTTATCATTGTCGACTCATAGAACATCAGTCTCTTTCCTCTCCTTGAGGCAATGTTTCTACCACTATCACTCTACTCCCCTCATCTGGATCACCGCCAGAGGAATCTAGTACTCTGTTGGATCCAGTATGAAGCAAAAAGTGATCACAATATCCTCAATCAAACTCTCTATTTTGGTAATGTGGACAAAACCCTCATACTTTCCCAAAGTCTATCACTAGAAAGAACAATGAATCTTCCTCCACTTATCATCCCCCTCCCCTAGATTGTACCTCTTCTGGTAAAATAGTCTTCCTTCTGACCCTCCACTGCTTGTACCAAATATCGGTGACGACCGGGTGTCATAATAGAATAGAAAATAAGAAATTCATATTCCAGTGATTTATGGATTTTATTTAGGATTATTTTAAACTCATTATTTATTTTAATTTCCCTAAAATTTCTAAAAAAAACATTGGAAAAAGTCATCATGATGCATGTACCTTGCCAAAGGTCTCTACTCTATAAACAGTGTAACCTCACATGGTCATTTGGTATGCTCAGAGTCCATGAATCTGATCATGAAGGTCCCTAAAACTCCTTTTCAACTCGGTTATTCTATGTCCTATGTCATGCACCAAGATCACATAACAGTGTTTGCCAACCAAGTAATGCAATCCATATTATTCCAAAATCCAAAGTCGTTCCTACATCTAAACTATTGCCTCCGATCTTATTCTGTCACCGACAAAAAATTTCATGATGAGGGAAGGGATATAAAGATTCCAAAACCATACATTCTCAAAATTATAGAGATATAATGACCCCCCAAGTCCCACCTACAATAGGTCCTCCGGTGGAAACATGCACCAAGGGTAGGTAAACATTCACACAAATGTGAGGAATTACCCTTTTTAAATAAAACAGTACTAGGAGATAAGATGTAACAATCTCAAATAACTCCAAGACATATATATATATATACGGAAACCAGAATACATCCAATATGCATGTTTAAAGAAAAACTATTATAATTACATTGAAAATTCCCAGTATGTTCCAAAATAAAACTATGTAGTGACACAACAACTGTCTGCAATGCATGTGATAGTAAAGAGTAGCATGGTCGATGTAATCTCAATGGATATCTAAAAACAATTTTCTATATTTTGGGTGAAAAAACAAGTGTTATCAGTAGGGGAAAACAAATTTCATTCGTGCATAAGATGTTGAAGCATACTAATGCACTAGTGAGAAAATGACCGAAACTCAGAAGAACCTAACAAGGAATATTATCAACCCCAACTCACCAACGAATGCTCACCAAAACATAACAGTCAAGTCAAGTAAAGTATTACAAAAATTGATATTTGCGTACCCTAAACATCTTCCCAAATGATAACAACTGATCCTCAACAACAAACATCCTGATGAAACCACGATCATTCCCAAACCCCACTATCACAACCTACCCGCATACACCTAGGACCCCACCACACCCCCCCATGAAATCTTCAGCCACAATCACCACACGTTTCACCATAAAACACTAGTACCATATGAAAATGAAACCTAGTAAACAAACAATCTCTCACATAGCTAACACCCTAAATCTGATAATATACCTCAAACCATTACAGCATACCCAAAAACACATGGGTGATAAATTCCTAGAAGGGGAAACAGGTAAATTCAGTAACCGTCCATATATCCTCCCACCGGGATGTTGTGAAAGAAACCCTTCCATATAACAATGGGGTTGTTTGGAACAAATTGCTCAAAATGAGTGGGGTACGTACAGAAAACATAAGGAATTATATATATATATATTTGTACCAAACACTCATCCCATCATATGGATTTCAAACATACAACTAGATAACTCAAAACCAACTTTGCTACTACCCCTACATCCAAAACCACACAATAGCCACAACCAAACCATAAACCTACCCCATTCATTTAACAAGTTGTCATTATGAATTATAATTCAATTAATTAACTTATTTCATACCTAAATGGTAAATTAAATTACATTACAATCATTATAATGAAATAAAACCACACCAAAAACTACCAACGTAAAATATGGAAAGAGATACAAATGTAATGAAATCCATTTTGACAACCATTCATAAAAACAAACCTATATACCCAGCCTATAGTCCCAAAACAAACACCCCTTTCTTTGACACTCATTATTCAACTTCCATCTTTTTTTATTCAAGGTTATTCCACTCAAACGTACTATTATAACTAAACATGATATACCCATTTCAAACCAACCCCAAAACCAAAAAAACAATAAACCTGAGTTCAAAACAACATAGTCTTGCAACCCCGCTACCCAACCACTACCAGATCCATTCCCACTACAAAATAAGTCCATCCAATCCACAATAAATAAATCTGTCTACCTGAGATACCATCACAACTCCCATACCTCCCCATAAACAAAACCCACAATAACCCCCAATAAACAACATCCCCACTGCACACACATACAACACCCTTCTCACAGAACCTACTCCTCTGCTCACCCAGGAACCTATTACTATGCTTTTAAAAGCAGCCCCTTACATCCCACAAAAGTTATAAAACCCAACAGAACCCAACACACAACAAAACCCATTAATGTGGATGTATTAAAATTTGGTGAACATTGCTCATTATATCCAGTTTGATAAACATGGGTGATAACACAAGGGTTTTCCTCCTAGGAAATCCATTTATTTAACCAAGTGGACGTAATTAATCGGATTTTTTTATAGAACTTATTCATATAGAAACAATAAAAGTTATAAATCATCACCAATGAACACACAAATACCACAAACAAACATGTTTTTAAAAATACACAAGGCCAAAAAATATAACATCATCAATAAGGAGAAAAAATATAACATTCGATTAACATTAATCATGTCCTAGATCATTATCAAGTTTATGATAACATTTATATGAGTTAGATATTTTATTCGTAAGTTCTCACAAAATAACATTACTAAATCCACCTTATTTGATACACAATTAAAAGAGATAAAAAGTAAATAATTTTAAAAATAGGTGACCAAAACTCCTACTTGCATCAAAATAGAGGGTCGTGTGAGTATGATAATCCAAGGAAAACCGAAGAGGGAGTGGGGCTAAAGAACGAGTGCAATGATTTTCAAGGGAATTGAATTGTTCTATGAACCAAAAGAAAAGGAAAATAATTTACCTCATATTTCGAATACTAGATCCTATATCAGTGGAATGAAACAGTTCCAATGGCCATTAATGTCAGATTATAGCAAATACCATGTAGTTCGAATCTCAATGTCCCTTGAGAAATATGATATTAATGATATAATTAATATCCTTTGAAATGACTTTTGAAATGAAAAATGAAGGCTTTAAACATTATTTTACATCAACTGAAACGTAGTTGGGGAATATTGGAAAAACTGGGAAAACTAAAAATGAGTCACCAGTTCGTGAGTCGTCGAACCCGACAACGAGTCACCGATGGGTGGGTCACTGATAAAAATCCTCGGACACTGACACCAAGTCACTGATGGGCGAGGTACTGAAATTAAACCACTTTCACAAACTACTAATTACTAACTCAATAACTCCCTGACCCACTGAAACTAATTCACTTAGTCACTGACACTGACACGCGGACTCACCAATACTGATACTCAAACTCACCTACATTGACACCCTGACTCACCGACACTCATGCCATGACTCACTGACAACAACACCATGAATCACTCACACTAACACCCAAACTCACTGACACTTATTCCTAGACTCACTAGTAGAGACACACAAAGTGACTAATTGAAAAAGTGGAAATTTGAAAAACTCATGAAATGAGGTACCATTGTTTCCCCAAACATTAGAAAGACTAGATTTTCACAAGGTAATTGGACATGGAGATATGGGACATTACAATAATAAATCCTGAAACAAAACCATCATTCTTGTTATACCAAATATTAAAATATTTATATTCAATGCCCTTATATTGGAAACAAATATTATAATTCACGTACTTTATTATTTAAAAATTGAAATGATCCACATGAAATTGTAATTAATATTTCTATTTTTATTTTCATTGGAAAAATTATTTTAATAATATAAATGACATGGAGAAATATATTTTATTTATAATATAATTAATAATCTAATCAATTGTAATCTGATATTAACATTTACTTTGATCCACTAATGACTTAATTTATGAAATTATTGGAGTATTTCAAAAATAGTTATGATGGGAATAACAAATAAATTAATAAACTAAAAGGTGATTTATTTATTTTCCTAAATGATTATTAGAATATATAAATTTTCAAATAAATTATATTTATGAAAAATCATAATGGAATATGTTTTATTATGGAATAATTTTCAAATTGATATAAAATTATTGGTGTATTTCCAATTTGAAAATAAAAATGAAAAATGAAAATAATTATTTCATAATGAATATATCTCTTTAGAGACATTGATATTTGTAGGAAATGAAATAACATTTTAAATGTGGTGGAACTTCCATATCATAATATTTTTTTATTCCTGTGATAGAGGTGTTTGTGGAACTACTATGGTATTTTGAGGCGTTGAAGAAGAAATGTGAGTTTCATTGCTTATTTATTAAAGAATGTTCTATTGAACCAAGAGGCTATGAAATAATGTAGTAGAATCGTTGTATGGTGGAATGAAAAATCATGGATTCTTCGGTGATTAATTTTCATTTCTATAGACAATTTGGGGGTACTTATGTCCGGGATAGGTTTTTACGGAATATACCCTCTTGGAAGAATGCCGTTGTGGAATGGAGACCTCAACTATGTTTTCAGGTCCTATTGGTTGGTTTTTAGTTTCTCTTCAAATTTTGAACTATTATTCCATGGTTAAGGGATAATATGTATTAACATTATTAATTATAATGTTATTAGGATGTAAAATACTAGGTTTTTCAATCATATCCTCCCTTTTATAGTAATTTACTAGCAATTAAGGATTATTTCCCTAGAAACACCTCTCATGCTCACTAGTTAGTGAAAAAGGGATCCATATTGAGTATATGTTTAATAACTACAATGGGAATTCTATTTTGACTAAATCCCCTATAGTTTTCCAATAGTTGAACATAATTAAATGATCAATGTGAAATTTGACAATCTGGTTGTCTTTCTAAATGCAATTAAAGATGTCACCAGAAGGAATGCCTTGATTAATCAATTTGATGTGCTGGTTTGGGAACTAGTTACTTATGTGATCATCATTTAATAGTATATCTATTGTAATTCAATGGAATGAAATAATAAAATATGGATTGGAAAAATGCTCAATAAATGGATATCCCCATCTTGTTTCTTATTTCTCTGGAGAATTTCACACTAAATGATTCTAGTTGATAACTTCCCGCATAAAGTTGGTATTAATCACCACTCCTTATGTGAATTATTCCATAAAAATTTGATGATATAAACCATCTTTTTCTGAGCTATGATATATTTATTGTACTCTGGTGAAATATTTAGAGTATATTTAATGTGTGACTAACAAAAACTGACTTTATATAGGTGAGCCAATTTGATTGCACTCAGATATCTCTATCAACAAAACATTCCAATATTTTCCCAGCATCATGTGATTATCAAAATAAAATAATATATAAATATGTAACTCTAAAATTCATTAGAATAACACACCCAATTTTCTTCCTTCTCATCTAAGAATAATAACCGTAATAATAGATTAAAACTCATTGCAACTTGGATAATGGAACAAAATAAAACATGACCTAATTTTTTGAGAAGGATAGGAATCGATAAAGCTTTACCAAAAGTGCTTTGTACTACAGAAGCCTTTTGGGATACTCCATTTAAGGGTTGTCTAAAATTTAAATTGGATGGAGCATTGAATGGAAACCCTGGTCCTATATGTTTTGGGGAATTATTTAGAGACCACATCTCAAACCTTATGTGGCGAAATTATGGTCAAAGTAGTATTTATACATACCAGAAGGTAGATATTCTTAAGATCATAAATTTTTTTCACATATTTACTCAAATAGGTTAGAAAAATATTTGGTTTGAATTTGACTCCAAGTTTATACTATATGCATTTATAAATTTTCATGTGCATCTCGCATAAAGAGTCACTTTCCAAGGGATAATTTTCGCAAATCTTAATAAATTTGTAAATTGTTTCATTACTCATACATATAGATTGGTTGGCCAACATGCATATGGTCTTGAAAATAAATGGATAAATATTAATAGTTTTAGTTTTTTGATTCCTTACATAATGATATTATCCCTCTTTTACGAAGGTATTTTTGAAAATATACAAACATTGTTTTGATGTAACATTTCTCTTTAATGAATGTGTTTTTTGGAGTGTGGTTAACAATTAGGCTAATGTATTTGACTTGGTAGTTTCAAAAACGTTTTTCCTATTATTATGATTGTATAAATTAATGTTTTTAAGGCATCACCATGGATATATCTTTTTCATGTTTATTATAAATTAATATATCCCCTAAACACCAACCATTCCACATTTATTTCTCTCATTTCAAGTGATACCCAAGTGCATCCAAATGATATCATTAATCCCCATATTGAATTTATTTTACCCTATCATTGGATGATCTATTAGTCAGGGTTCCAATGATTTCCCCTATTATCTATAACACTATTTTCTTTTTTTTCTATTAGCTTCTTGCTCTCTGATAATCTTAAAGGGGGTACTCATAGGTAATCATGAATTTTACTATTTATTTATAAGGCAGTGAGTTGATTTATTTTTTTAGAGAATGGAAATGTATCTCTTATTCAATATGGAGTTCATTCATGTCATTCCCCATACATAAACATTTTATAGTGGATCAAAAACATTCTATTGGGGAAAACAATCTTTCATTTGTTATCTTATGTATAACAGCGGAATTGTTTTACACATGTTTTTATGTGGTACTTTTTTTCTACAATCCTACTAAATATGGAGAAATTGATAATTAAAATTCCAAGGTAAGTTAATGATTAAAATTTTTTTAAATGTTTTTTATATTTAGATATTATGATTATCCATGCTCATTTTATAACAAAAAATTATTTCTATTTGTAACCATTATCTATACATCATTGATATGTGTTGTGAAGAACTATATTAATGATTTTTTGTATACCAACGAAATAGAATATTAAAAACATTTACATTGATAATTAATTGGTTATACTAGGATATAAGGATTGATTGATAACTCATCTAAGATAATGAAGTTGAATTGATAAAAATAACATTGATACATATGCAAAATGAAATGTGATAATGTGAAATATGTTTTTAGTATTTGAATATGTGTGATATGTGGTTGTGGTTTTTGGGAATGATGATTTGGGGTGTGTCCATGTGGTGGGGCTATGTTGTGATGTTATAATATTTAACAGTTATCTGGTGAAAAATTGGTGTGCCATGCAGAAAATGGTTGTGAGGTTGAATGGGGATGTGGCTTCTAATGGGTGTTATTTATGGCATGGTATATTGGGGTTTTCATTTTGTTTTTTGGTAATGTCTATTTCTAGTTCCTCCGTATTATTGGAAATTAATGAAGGAATTAAATTTAAATTGAATGAGTTGGTTTGAATAATGTGATGGAATAGTCTAATGATTAAATAGAAAGGGTATATATTTCTTAAATGGTTTTTAATTAATGTAAAATATGCTTAATAGATTTATTAATTGAAAAAGTTTTTAAATGGTTTGGTTGGTAATTTTAAATAAAATTATTTTATATAATTAATATGATTTTGAAAAGGATATTAATTGTTATTCTAGATTGTGTGGTGTGGTGCATTGAGTAATAGATGTGAAAATGGAATTGTGGTTAAAGACAGATATAATGTTTTGAGTATGTTAGTTCCATCTTTTAAACTCATTTCTTGGTCATTAATTCTTTATATTATATATGTTTTACTTATATATGATTTCTACAAACACACCATAAATTTCAACAGTATTATGATGGAAACCAAATGTTCTGTGATTGTTTTCCCTCTTATACAATGGAGAGGAATTATGGTTGGCTACCCACTCTTCCCTACTACCTATTTTATGAAATGATAAAAACCCTAGGATATGATGGGGCGATGTCATAATTACACTATCTAGAGATGATGTATGCGATGTGATGGCCCAGGTATCAGCGGGCAATCTGTGTTGATATGTGTTGTGATGTGATAGATTTCGGAGGGGGACATGCATTATAGGAGGATTTAATGAGGTTTAGGTCATTAATTTTGATGATACTTTTCTACACTGGTTATGAGATTTTATGTGATGTGACAGACATATTTTCTTTTGGAGAGATGTGTTGAGATGTGATATCCTATTAGAATTTGGGAGAGATGCGATATAATGTTATTACCCAATTTCCTTTGGGTGAGATTTATTGTGATGTGATATTATATAGAAATGGTGGGAGCTCCTTCAATATAAAATTTTCGCAATTATATTTGAAAATAAATTGTATTTTAGTGTGGGTTACTTTTCATTAATAGGCTTATGATTGTGTTCTTATACATGGATGGATTAATTGTCGAGTGTTCCCTATTTAGTATGAGAATTTGTAGTTGAAATGTCTATGTTCTATTGGTTCTGTATTTTCCTCACTAGTTTACTAGAATGATTCCTCAAGATTTGTGAAGATAGAAAATGGGATTTGTACTGAGTAACTTTTATGATTACCCCTATATCTATATAAATATTTTTTTGTTATATTACATACTACTACTCCGCCCGTGCGATGCATGGAACTATAAAATAAGTCTTATTATTAACTATAGATTACTATTTATAAAACATAATAGTTTATATTAATATTGAATATATTTGAAAATAAAATGATGTAAAAAATTAGTATTAAAAGTTACATAAATTGAAGAACGTATAGATACTGGGAAGCCTTCTGTATAAAATTAAAAACGAAGGAACCAACGGAGAAACAGAATGAAAATTAATAAATAATATATTGAAATTATAAATTTATTCACAGAAACTATTTAAGAAATTCTAATTTTCACGGGATTATTCAATTTTATTTTGAAATAATCTTTCAATGAAATAGTATGGTTTTACATAATTTAAAAAATGTAATGCCATTGTACTCAATGCACTGAAACAATTTTTTTCATTACTGAAAATAAAATATAGTAGTAAAAAGTAGAAATAAATATTTTAGTAAATTGAAGAAAGGTAATATGAAAAGAGATAGTAATATATTGTAAAAAAAAATTTAAACGATGTATTCTTCAGATCAATTATGAAGAAGTAATATAAACAGTGAAACATTCAAACTGAAACAACAATTGTTTAAGAGTTAATTTTCAATGGAACACATGGAAATAAAAATGTATTGTTTGGAAAAAATATTTATTTATCAAGGAGTTGGGTGAAAAACATTACAGTTACAGAATACTATAATAGTATATGGTGTCCCATTTGGAATGAAAATAATTTCAATAAATTGTGGTTGTAAAAAACTTCAAAAATTGGATTCTGGTGGCGCTGTAGTAGACAAGTATTGGTTGTCGCTGGTTGGTAGTAATCTGGTACCTGCACATGTTTGTAGAAATAGGTTACAAATTTAGAAAAAAATTTGGATATCATACATATAGCACCATTTTCTTCCTCTACTATGCTTGAAAAATCACACAACCATGCATACAAGGATTGGGAAAATGATCCGGAAAATTAAACAAACCAAACCATTCAGCCATTTGAATCCAATCAATTAGCCTCATTTAGAACATACCCTACAAAATATAAAAGCTAACTAAATTAGTTATAATTGTAGGAGCATTAAAACACCAAGAAAAAAGACGTAACACACAACTCTAGAAATGGGTAAAAATGAAGGCAATGACAAAGCAACTTAACTAAAAGTACCCATCGATCCATTAAATATCATTAGTTGCAATCCAGGGGACTCCTGCAATGGACCCACTTAAAATAGGAGGGTGCATGTAAAATACCAAGCATGTTTTTCTACATTCTAAAAAAACAACCATTAATAAATCATTGCAAAATAAATGAAAACACGATCAACAGTTGGGTAGAAAATTGAAAAAAAAAATAATATTTTGAATGTCTAATATGAAATATACAATGGGCAGTTATTATGAACATGAAATTAATGTAAGATTAATCTTGATTCAATACTGGTATGAAGAAAAGGGTCGGTATATCTTCTCCAACATTATTTTATTTTAAATGGAGGAAAATGCTACTTATAATTGATCACCATAGTTTTGTGAGAAATCATGAAATATAATTGATCACCAACCTCTTACCCCAGTAGCCCCCTCCCCCTACCCTCATCATCCCCTCCCCTCCCCTCCCCTACCCTCCAACCAACCCATCCCCCTCCCCCCTGTTGTACCCCTCTCTCTTGGATTTTAATGATCACAATCACTCTCATCATGTTCTAACTTGTGTTCATGTGTTTTGATCCTTGGAAAAAGGTTGCCCAGGAGTTGGCCCAAGAACACTGATAGTGGAATCTCTGAGTCCACCGGCCAACCGGTGAATTCCCACCGGCCAGCCGGTATGGGCACCGGCCAACCGGTTCTTGTCCACCGGCCAGCTGGAGGACCCAGGCAGTAGGCTTGCCCACTGCCTGGTGACACCAGCCAACCGGTGGATGACCACCGGCCAGCCGGTGGAACCCAGACAGAAAGCCTACTCTTTCTGGACCACCGGCCAGCCGGGAGCTCAGCACCAGCCAGCCGGTGGACCACCAGCCAGCTGGTGAGACCCCATCAGCCAGCCGGTGTGCCCAGTCAAACTAGCCGTTGGGCTTTGACCAGACTTGTACTTTTGACCCCCAGCGGCTCTGGAAGCCCTCCAATGGCCATATTGAAGTGTTTATGGGTATTTCTCTTATAAATAAGAAACCATGGATGCTGGGAACATCACCGAAACATATTTTGATGTCTTGACGCTCTAACGACAAATCTCCAAGGCCTCTTGTGATCATTTTCCATCCTTGAAGCTTGAGCTCCCTCTCCATCAGCTGCTCTCACACTTTTGGCGCTCAAGGCTTCTGTGTGTTTGTATTATTTTATTTGATTAGTTCTTCATTGGGTTTGGATTAAAACAAACCTCTCATTTCCATTCTTTCTATCATTTGGGTTTCTTGCTACAACCATAATAAAAAAGCAAGCTGTATGAAGGTGTTCTAGCCTACCTTAAAACGGCTAGTGGGTTTCTTGCTACAACCATTAAAAATCAAGCTAACGTATTAATCTCTCAACGGTTCTTGTTGGGAGTGGAGACGTAGGCTTGGGAATTAAGCCGAACTTCGTTATCAAATTGTGTCTTGCCTTTTTTATTTCCGCGGCATTGATAATTGTTTTAAATTGTTAATTAGTTTTGAAAAGGCAATTCACCCCCCTTCTTGCCATCCTCTACGACCCAACATTTTGTATCAGAGGGAGTGTTTGTATAATACCTTAACCGGTTAAAAACATAATATCCATAGTGATGGCTAATTCCTCGTATGCTCCCGAAGGGTATTCTATGACTCCGGATCCATTCTTTGATGGAACCGATTACACTTATTGGAAAACTCACATGATTACTTTTCTTAGAAGCATTGGTTATCCTATCTATAGGATTGTAATGCAAGGCTATACTTTATCTAACAAGGATGAGTCCAAATGTACCCCCGAAGACATTTCCAACTTTGAGCTTGATGGAAAATCCATGAATGCTCTTCATTTTGGGCTAGACCATAATGAATTCAACCGTGTTCCTACTTGCTCCTCTTCTTCTGAAATTTGGAAACTTTTAGAAGTAACCCATGAGGGCACTAACAAAGTCAAAGACACTAGATTAGACATTTATCGCCAAGATTTTGAAAGTTTCACCATGCACCCACACGAATCAATTACTGAAATGTTTACTCGTTTTACTGACGTTTGCAATGGAAGAAAATCTCTTGGTGAGGATGTTTCTGCATAAATGATGGTCAAGAAGATTCTTTGGGTCCTACCAAGCTCATGGGCACCAAAGGTGACCGCAATTCAAGAAGCAAAAGATGTCAAGAAAATGCCGGTTGAAGAGCTCATTGGATCACTCATGTCCTACGAGATCACCATGAAGAGGCAAGCCGATAAAGAAGGTAAAACCATCAAGGAGAAAAAGAACATTGCTTTCAAAGAAAAGGAAGAAAGCTCCTCCGATGATAGCGAATCCGAGATTGCTCAACTAGCAAGAAAAATGAGCAAATTCATGAAGAAAAAGAAGAACGTTCGAAGGGCACGAAAGGAAGATCCCAAAGCGGAGAATGAAGTTACATGCTTTGAATGTGGAATGAAAGGCCACATCAAACCGGAGTGCTCCATTTTCAAGAAAATGGTAAAAGAAAAGAAAAACAAGTAGGCTTTCAAAGCATCCACATGGAGTGCAAGTGATGACTCCATGTCTTCAAGCAACTCAAGCGATGAAGGTGAACAATGCCTAATGGCATTTGATGAGGTATCTTCTTCTGACTCCTCTTCCTCATCTTCCTCTTTCAATAATGACATGTCCTATGAAGATCTCCAAAATGCAAGAGATCAATTAGAGGACGGTTTTCACGAACTTACCTCTAAATTTATGGCTTTGAAAAAGAAAAATAAAATTCTCAATTATGAAAAAGATCAACTTCTCAAAAAGAATGAGGAACATACCCTTAAGATCCAAGATATTCCAAATGTTGATTCTTTGAATTCAACCACTAATGATATAAGGGAGTCTCTTTCCATGTTCACCCAAGGTGAACAAAATTTGACCAAATTACTAGGTTCTCAGCATTCTGCTAGAACAACACAAGGACTTGGATTTAACAAACAAGCCACTTCTTCTAGATCACCCACTACTTTTGTAAGGGGGACCTCTCAATATAAATTTTTTAATTATTGTAAAACGACCGGGCACATGATTTATGAATGTGATTGTAAAAATGCAAGGTATGGAAGCCCCAAAACCATTACCTACTCGGATGAGTATTTTAGATGGCAACCCTCTAGAAACATATGGGGTCAAAAGTCTCTTTTAGCTAATCTTTCCGGACCCAAACTTATATGGGTACCAAAATCTATTCTCTCTTGATTTTGTATAATAAATGCCAAAGAAGTAGGACTTCGAAAGGCTCGTGGTATCTCGACAGTGGATGCTTGAGGAACATGTGTGGCGATCCCTCCGTGTTCAACTCCCTTGAAGAATTCGATGGAGGATACGTCACCTTCGGTGACAATTCAAAAAGCAAGATCGTCGGAATAGGTACCATTGGATTTGGTAGCACCTCTTTAATTAAAGATGTTTTATTTGTAAAAGGTTTAAAACCTAATCTAATTAGAATTAGTCAACTTTGTGATAGTGGTTTTCGGTGAATTTTCAAAATGATTTATGCAATGTGTTTGATTTTCAAAACAAATTGATATTTTCTGCTTCCCGTTTTCAAAATATTTACATTATTGATTTAAAGTCTTTAGCTATCCAAAATGTTAAATGTTTATGTTCTCTTGACAATGAGTCTTGGCTTTGACATAGAAGGTTGGGGCATTGTAGCTCTCATTCACTTCTAAAGCTTAATAAGAACAAGCTCATTCGTGACCTTCCTAAACTTACATTTAAGAAAGATTTGATTTGTGAGCCATGCCAACTTGGCAAGAAATACAAGTCTTCTTTCAAATCTAAGAAGGAAGTGTCCACTTCAAAATGTCTTGAGCTCCTACATCTTGATATTTTTGGTCCTACCCCTGTAGCATGTCTCGGTGGAAAATCCTATACCTTTGTCCTAGTAGATGACTTTTCTCGCTTCACTTGGGTTTTCTTTTTAGCTCATAAAAATGATGCTTGTAAAACCTTTTTGAAATTCTCTAGGAAAGTAGAAAACGAAAAAGGATATAAAATTATATCGCTCCGTAGTGACCATGGAGGTGAATTCGAGAACAAAGAATTTGATGAATTGTGTTCCTCTCAAGGATACAATCACACCTTCTCTGCCCCTAGGACTCCAAAACAAAATGAAGTGGTTGAAAGGAGAAATTTAACTCTCCAATAAATTGCTCGAACCCTCCTTAGTGAATTCAACCTCCCACAATTTTTCTGGGCCGAGGCAGTTAACACTGATTGTTATACTATCAATAGAGTCCTTGTAAGACCCCTTCTTAAGAAAACCCCCTATGAACTTTGGAAAGGCAAATTGCCCAAAGTTGGTTATTTTAAAGTGTTTGGTTTTAAATGCTTTATCCTTAACACAAAATATAACCTAGTGAAATTTTATGTCAAATCCGATGAAGGTATTTTTCTTGGGTACTCCAACTCAAGCAAAGCCTATCGTGTCTTCAACAATCATTCAAAAACCATCAAAGAATCATCTCATGTCAAGTTTGATGAAAATCTTCCAAAACCCCATCCGGTCATTGAAGATGTTGAAGATGAGCTTGATAAACTTGAATTAAATGATTCCTCTTCTCCTCTCAAGGAGGATGATGATCATGAACCTTCTTCACCTTCTTTTCCTTCCACCTTGCCTAAGGTTTGGAAACCTTATAGAGACCATCCATTAGAAAATTTTATAGGTGATCTTCAAGCCGGTACTCAAACTAGAAGATCAGTCCTCATCGAGGTTGAACATCAAGCCTTCATTTCTCACCTAGTGCCTCAAACCATTAATGATGCCATTAATGATGAGAATTGGGTTCTTGCAATGCAAGATGAACTAAATCAATTCTCTAGAAATGATGTTTAGACTCTTGTTGAAAGACCCAATGATCATCCAATTATTGGCACTAAATGGGTTTTTAGGAACAAACTTGATGATCAAGGAAATATAACCCGGAACAAGGCTCGCCTAGTAGCTAAGGGCTATAATCAAGAAGAAGGAATTGATTATGGTGAAACCATTGTGCCCGTTGCTAGATTGGAATCCATTAGGATCTTGTTGGCTTTCGCCGCCCACTTAAATTTCAAACTTTTTCAAATGGATGTTAAAAGCGCCTTTTTAAATGGTTTTATTTTAGAAAAAATCTTTGTTGAACAACCTCCCGGTTTTGAAGATCCAAAATTTCCAAATCATGTTTTTAAATTAACCAAGGCTCTATATGGCTTAAAGCAAGCCCCCCGGGCTTGGTATGAGCGGTTAAAAAAATTCCTTTTAGAAAATGATTTTAAAATGGGTCAAGCTGATTGTACCCTCTTTTTAAAACACACTTCAAAAGATCTATTAATCGTCCAAATCTACATTGATGACGTTATCTTTGGTTCTACCAAAGAATCACTTTGTACTGATTTTTAAGATTTAATGTGAAAAGAATTTGAAATGAGCTTTATGGGGGAATTGAAATTTTTTCTCGGTTTTCAATTCTTTCAAAATTCAAAAGGTATTTTTCTAATCCAAGGCAAATACACAAACGATCTCTTAAGTCGTTTTGGTATGGATCAAGTAAAGGAAATTAGTACCCCCATGAGTACTTCTTGTAAGATTATGTTAGATGAAGTCGGGAAACCGGTTGATAACAAGCTTTATAGGAGTATGATCGGGAGTCTACTTTTCCTAACTGCGACCCGTCCTGACATCATGTTCAGTGTTTGACTTTGTGCTCGTTTTCAAGCCAATCCCAAAGAATCTCATTTTAAATCGGTCAAAAGGATTTTTAGGTATTTAAGAGGATCCAAAACCATTGTTTTATTTTATCCTTCTAATACTTCTTTCGAACTTTCTTCATATTCGGATGCTGATTTTGGAGGATGTCAATTAGATCGAAAGAGTACTAGTGGAACCTGTCATCTGCTAGGCAAGTCCCTTGTATCGTGGAGTAGCATGAAGCAAAACTGTGTTGCCCTTTCTACTGCCGAGGCCGAGTACGTAGCCGCTGGGAATTGTTGTGCCCAAATTATTTGGATGCAGCACACTCTCTTGGATTATGGACATTCCTACGATCATGTCCCTATTCGGTGTGACAACACTAGTGCCATTAGTATTTCTAAGAATCCAATACAACACTCTAGAACAAATCATATAGACTTAAGGCATCATTTCCTTCGTGACCATTTTCAAAAAGGGGATATCACTTTGGACTTCATTTCTACTGATTTCCAATTAGCTGATATTTTTACCAAACCGCTCCCGGTTGAACGTTTTGATTTCATTAAGGGGGATTTAGGAATGATTCATCAATGAGCACTATTAAATAGAGTCTTTCCTGTTTTTGACTTGTCTTTGTATGTAACGTTTCATCTTTTATAAATTTCAAGTTGTCTTATCTATAATATTTTTTTGTTGTCATTGCTTACCTCCTTTTTTTTGTTTGTTTATCTAATTTCTTCTCATTTTATTCCTTTTTCCCTCCTATTTTGATAATCCCAAAGAGGGAGAAATTTCTCTGGTTACTAGTTTCATATTTCAATTGATTAAAGCGCTTTTTTTTTAAAAAAAGTTCAATTTTTTTTTAAAACCAGTAAGTTATTGATTTCATGTATTCCTTTTCTTTAAAAAATGACCTATGGTTACAATTTCAAAATGACTCATTCTCTTTAGATTAAAATCATTTTCAATACATGGTACATCTCTTCAATTTATTTATTTTTTGAAAGGATATCTAATATATTTTCATGTCCAAAATTGTTTATTTATGTTTTCAATTGCCATATCCTTTTTAAAGCTTTCTATTTTGTGATTGTGATCATCAAAATAGGGGAAATTATTGTACCCCTCTCTCTTGGATTTTAATGATCACAATCACTCTCATCATGTTCTAACTTGTGTTCAAGTGTTTTGATGCTAGGAAAAAGGTTTCCCAGGAGTTGGCCCAAGAAGGCTGATAGTGGAATCTCTGAGTCCACCGGCCAACCAGTGAATTCCCACCGGCCGGCCGGTGGTCTCTGGCAGAAGCATTGCTTTCTGCCAGAGCCACCGGTCAGCCGGTGTTAGCTCACTGGCCAGCCGGTATGGGCACCGGCCAACCGGTTCTTGTCCACCGTCCAGCCGGAGGACCCAGGCAGTAGGCTTGCCCACTGCCTGGTGACACCGGCCAACCGGTGGATGACCACCGGCCAGCCGGTGGAACCCAGACAGAAAGCATGCTCTGTCTGGACCACCGTCCAGCCGGGAGCTCAGCACCGGCCAGCTGGTGGACCACCAGCCAGTTGTTGAGACACCACCGGCCAGCCGGTGTGCCCAGTCAAACTATCCATTGGGCTTTGACCAGACTTGTACTTTTGACCCCCAACGGCTCCGGCAGCCCTCCAACGACCATATTGAAGTGTTTATGGGTATTTCTCCAATAAATAAGAAACCATGGATGCCAGGAACATCACCGAAACATATGTTGATGTCTTGACACTCTAATGACAAATATCCAAGGCCTCTTGTGATCCATTTCCATCCTTGAAGATTGATCTCCCTCTCCATCAGCTGCTCTCACACTTTTGGCGCTCAAGGCTTCCGTGTGTTTGTATTATTTTATTTGTTTAGTTCTTAATTGGGTTTGGATTAAAACAAACCTCTCATTTCCATTCTTTCATTCAATTGGGTTTCTTGCTAAAACCATAATAAAAAAGCATGTTGTACGAAGGTGTTCTAGCCTTCCTTAAAACGGCTAGTGGGTTTCTTGCTACAACCATTAAAAAGAAAGCTGACGTATTAATCTATCAACGGTTCTTGTTGGGAGCGGAGACGTAGGCTTGGGAATTAAGCCGAACTTCGTTATCAAATTGTTTCTTGCCTTTTTTATTTCCGCTGCATTGATAATTGTTTTAAATTGTTAAATATTTTTGAAAAGGCAATTCACCCCCCTCTTGCCATCCTCTACGACCCAACACCCCCTTCCCTCATCCCCCCTACCCTCCCATGCCCTCCCCTTCCCTCCCCTCCACTCCCCCTTGCTCAACCTCTTCCCACAGCAGCCCCCTCCCCCCTTCCCTCTTCCTCCCCTCCCCTCCCATTCCCTCCCCCCTACAATATATGTCTTATATAGAAACAGTGAAAACCAAAACAGAGAAATCATCTGCTAATTGGAAAAATTCTACAGGTCGAACCGATATATAAATATTCCACTCTCTTGCATAAAGCCTTCTGTAAGTGTGCATCAATGCTGAAATGGAAAACCACTTTTGGTTGATGGTTGAAACTAATTATTTTCATTTGTTTAATATAGATGATAAAAAAGAAACTATAAAAACGTTACAATGTATCTCCTATAAAAATCAGAAAGGATACATATGTGTGTTATATTTGTTATAACTGGTTATCTGTAACCTATAATAACATTGGAGTTAAAAGTTGATTCAAATATGCATAATGTAATTTGGAAATTATAGGTTCAATGGTTATTTTCATACCTTGAAAATTCACCACATAATGTCAGTCAATTTTTTCAGGCTTGTTGATTTCGCATCATGTCGAGACATTGTAAATGTTCGTTGGACTACACTATAATTTTGTGAGAACTCATGCTCATTTTATAACTAAAAATAGTTTCTTTTTGAAACCATTATGTATACTTCATTGATATGTGTTGTGAAGCACTATATTAATGATTATTTGTATACCAACAAAATAGAATATTAAAAACATATACATGGAGTATTAATTGGTTATACTAGGATATAAGGCTTGATTGATAACTCACCTAAGATAACGAAGTGGAATTTCTAAAAATAACATTGATACATCTGAAAAATTAAATGTGATAATGTGAAATATGTTTTCGGTATATGAATATTTGTTTTATGTGGTTCCGTTTTTTGAGAATGCTGTTTTGGGGTGTGTCCATGTGGTGGGGTGGTGTTGTGATGTTATAATTTATAATAGTCATGTGATGAAAAATGGGTGTTTCATGTAGAAAATGGTTGTGAGGTGGAATGTGGATGTGGCTTCTAATGGGTGGGGTTGTTGGCATGGTATATTGGGTTTTTCATTTTGTTTTGGTAATTTCTATATCTAGATTCCTCATTTTTATTGGAAATTAATGAAAGAATTAAATTTAAATTAAATGAGATGGTTTGAGTAATGTGATAGAATAGTCTAATGATTAAATTGAAAGGGTATTTAGTACTTAAACGGTTTTTAATTAATGTAAAATATGTTTAATTGATTTATGAATTGAATAATTTTTTAAATGGTTGGGTTGGTAATTTTAAATAGAATAATTTTATAAAATTAAGAAGATTTTGAAAAGGATATTAATTATTATTCATGATTGTGTGGTGTAGTGCATTGTTTGATGGATGTTAATATAGAGGTGTGGTAAAAGGAAGATATAATTTTTTGAGTATGTTCATTCCATCTTTTGAACTCATTTGTTGGAAATTCATGCTTTATATTATATATGTTTTATTTATATATGATTTCTACAAACACACCATAAATTTCAAGAGTATAATAATGGAAACCAAATGTTTTGTGATTTTTTTCCCTATTATTCAATGGTGAGGAATTATGGCTGGCTACCCACTCTTCCCTTCTTCCTATTCTATGAAATGAAAAAAACCCTAGGATATGATGGGACGCAGTCATAATTACACTATCTAAATATGATGTATGCGATGTGATGGACTAGGTATCAGCGAGAAATATGTGTTGATATGTGATGTGATGTGATAGATTTGGGAGGGGGACAAGAATTATATGAGGATTTAATGAGGTTTAGGTCTTTAATTTTGATGATACTTTTCTAGCCTGGTTATGAGATTGTATGTGATGTGACAGAAATATTTTATTTTGGAGAGATGTGTTGAGATGTGATAGCCTATTAAAATTTAGGAGAGATGCAATATAATGTTATTACCCAGTTTTCTTTTGGTGAGATTTATTGGGATGTGATATTATATAGTAATTGTGGTAGCTCTATAAAATAAGAAATTTTTTCCATTATATTTGAAAATAAATTGTATTTTAATGTGGGTTACCTTTCATTAATAGGCATAGATTGTGTTCTTATACATGGATGAATTAATTGTAAAGTGTTCCCTCTTTAGTATGGGAATTTGTAGTTGAAATGTCTATGTTCTATTGGTTCTATATTTTTCTCACTAGTTTACTAGTATGATTCGTAAAGATTTTCAAGATAGACAATGGGCTTTATACTGTGTAAATTTTATGATCATCCCTATATCTATATAATTTTATTTGTTATATTACTTATTTATGGACCATGAATGAAAATAATTGATTAAATCTTATGAATGATTATTTGATCCTTAATTGGAATATATTTTTGGTATTTTATTTTGGATACATTTATCTATATATGTTAATTTTATACATGAATTTTGTGATTTTTTAAGATAATTAAATTTATACTATTTCATAGACATGATTAATCAATGGAATCATATATCAAAATCATATTGTTAATGAGGGTAATTACCTCAATTTTTTAGACTATTATACCCTCGTTGTTAGTTAGTTACTTGGGGTGAAAATGGGCATATAGCGGGGGTGATTATTTATAAAACTTAATTATAGTGTATGAGGGATATAATTGGATGGAGGGGGTTGTGTCAGGGATTTTATAATGATAAATTACATTTATTGAATAATTATTCTAATATTTTATTTAAAATATATTTTACACATTACCTATGGATTAACTATCAAATAAATATATTAATTTTATTTTTCAATTCCTATCATATATAAATGTTTGTTAAATTAATTTTACATATAATTAATATTGATATGAATTTAAGGGAGGCTATCATCTGAGTACTACTCAAACATTTATGAAACAAGAATAAAATTAATTAATTGTTAGACATTGTTTTATTGATAATTTTAGAATACATTACCGCATAGGGAAAATTAGGTTTTAATTTATATTGTACAATAGAAAACATATTATAAAAATATGAAAAATACTATTTTTATCAGTTAACATATTATATCAATGATATATTTTATCCACTTAATACATTATAAAATACGATTCAATTTAATATAATAATTTATAGGAAATAGTCCATGATCAAAAGTAATGTTATTTCATTAACTACATTATCCATAATTTGATTGGTCCCATAAAGATACATGTATATTAATGTAAAATTTTAAGAATATTATTTTTTATTGATAGGATTTTATCTCCAAGATTATATTACTTATTCATTTAAATAATTACTAATTATTTTATGTTATTATTGTATAATGGGAACAAACATTTAGATCAAATTTTCTAATTGATATATATATATATATATTGATATATTAAAAGTGTATTTAAATATTAAAATTGACACATGTTTTAAATTTCCAACTATCAAAATGGATATATTTTATTTAAAAAATTTAGATAAAAACAAAAATATACTAATTTAAATGTTTATAGATGTCACATAATAGGTAATGTAAAATTATTAAGGTATGATAAGGTATTTTTATAACTATATCACATATCAAATTAACATAAGAAAAAAATGAGTGTAAAACTAATAATTTAGTAATGAGATTGAAGATAAACACGTGATGGATCCTCAGACCGACATACCAAATAAATTATTAAATTAGTTTTTTAAATATTATAAATGTAAATTTACTGATTGGTAGAAAAACTATATTTGGAAAAAAATAATTATTCGGATTTTTTTTCAATATTTGATATATTATTTCATATAGGCCTATTTATTAAAATGACAAAATATATAGGTAATGATACCCTATTTTTTCCATTTTCTAATAGAGAAGAAGATGATCATTGAATAATGAATCATATTAATGTACTAATTAATAAATCATGTAAAATATTTATTTCAAAAGGCCTGAATGTCATTAATTCTAAACTATCATACATTATAAATAATAATTAATTGATACAATGTTATTATTGTATGATCATAATACCTTTGATTTCCATTATTTTAGGTAAGAATTATAATATATTTTAATATAATATTAACATCAAATGATAAATTAATCATTTTTTTCTATAATACATTTTCTTTGAAATAATAAACAATTTGTAATAAAATAAAATTCAAATTAAATTTGCTAAATTTTATTTAATTTATTTATTTGAATGGATTTATCCTACTCATTATGTGAATTCATAAGGAGGGAGTAACATAAATATCATTAATTTTATACCCATGTATTAAACATAATACAAAATAATGATTTATTTTAAATACCCAAATGAGAAAATACATAATAAATATACCATTTATTTTATTAAATGATTATAATATGCACAAAAAATAGTACATTTTGTGATACTTCTAATATTACTATATTTTTTATACATAATCTTTGATTTTATACAAACTATAGAGGGATGATAATGGGTACCCCATTAATTTGATATAAACTAAAAAACACAATTAAATAGGTTTAGTGTAGTGATTAACTATATATATATTTATGGAAATAAATAAAAATCATAAAACTTATTCTTATATATATTGATTAGTCATTTTATACTCTATAATTGTAACTGTTATTATATTAATTTTTTTCAATTTTTATGATGTATATGTCAAACTATTAAAAAAATAATATTTTATATGTTCATAAATTATGCTAAAATAATGCTTGATTTATAATGTAATTCTACATTTGAATCCATTTAAATTTATTTTTTATAATTTGTTGAATTTTTTTAAATGATAATTAAATTACAAGAAATATTAAATTTATTTTTGTACGTTTTGTTTTATATATATATAATTATATTTTATAAAAATTAAATCAAAAATTATAATTTTAATGTAATATTATAATTAATCAATTATATGCTATGAAATTAATTTTCATATAATAATATTAATTAAATATGTAGTCTTTGGATAATGTTTTCAAACAAATTCAATGAATGGAAATTATAATTTATTAAATTCAATAAATGTGAATCCATGTTACAACACAACCGGTGATAGAATAAAATTTAAAATATTTCCATGATAAATACATGATAACATTCATGAGATAATCATGTATGTTCTCTTAAATATTAGTTTTATTCAAGTTAAATCCTATTTTTAACATCATAGTGGGTAAATCAGATTCCATTTCCACAAATGATGAAAGAATATTATTAGAAACACTCGGGAATGATATTATCCTTATTGTATTTATATAGTTTCTCCAACCTCAAATTAATTGTATCCTCATGATATTGGTCAATATTATAGTTATATTCCCCAGTGAATCCTTCATGATTAACATTTTTAATCATACTTATGAAATTCATGAACATCACAAAGAAGTTATATGGTAATGACAAATGAATTAGATAATGCATGATTTTGGTCTTGGGGACATCATCATGATGAATAAAATCTTTATTAATCTATATAATAATCACTATATCATATTATCCCCCATAGGATCCTTTTATAGAATAATATTAAATTTATATATTATATATATTTTTTAAGATTAATATGGTAAGTATGGTATTTATTTTTCTATAATGTATATATTAAAATTTGATTGGAATAATACCCCACCTTCTTCCCTTTAATTAACATTATTCTAAAAAAATCACTAAACTATACATCACCATCACATACTAATGAATATTAAGTGGATACATAATTTCCTAGTTCAAAAACATGGGTGTTTGTTTGTTTCTTATAATTTCAAATCGCAAGATTCATGTCTTTGTTTTTGAATAGGTAGGATGAATGTTGACCTTATTCACCTGGAACCACCATGTTTTTTGTACAATTCTCATAGGATGTTGATATCTCTATATACTCTAGAATGTAATATCCTTACATAAAAATGTTATTTCCATTATTTTGAATCTATTAGGGGTCTTATTCCTATGAATCAGGATTTACCATTTCACTTGGATAGATCCCAATTATATTTTGATAATGAAATTTTCTTTTTTGGTTTTCACAATTATAAACATATAAATTAATGTAAAATTTAATATATACTGATGATAAGTGATAGAGGATGAGCTCAATGATGAAATAGATTATGATTTTGATAAATTCAATGGAAAAATATTTGAGTTTCGACCTATTGAAACCTACGTAATATAGTATTATAGACTATGAAATTATTATAAGCAATATCTGTCACAAATATTCATAATTTGGGAATTGGGAAGGGAAAATCTCCTTTGGGGACACCAAATATCTAATAGTAATGGAGGATCTATAAAATATTATGAATGTTTAACTATTTATATAATTAATTAATGAAATGTTTCATTAGTAATTTGATGTAGAATATATTATATAATTATTAATATTTATTAATGAAGGTTATGCTTGCATCTAGATGACCTAATATAAGTTTTTTTGGTCATTTAAATAATATTAACGTAGTTTTGTAAGTAATGGGGTAATATATATTTAGAATAATACCATGTATTTTCTTGAATCTTACAATTTTTAAGGAATATAAAATATTCATTGGATGAATTTTGATGAATGTTTTATTTCATGTTAGATTTAAGGACATAATATAGTTTCATTATGGCCATCAATGATCACTCTTCATAAAGTAAATGCCAATAGATATTAAATTAAACATAATTAAAAATATTATAATATATTTGAGTGTTTTATAATTTCATATTTATTTATTTGGAGAAGTTTTAGATTCCTTTAGTTTATTTGGGTTATTTGTAGGTACATTTCAATAAATTTTGATGTTCTGTATTTTTTGTGAAACATTTCTTGGCATTGATGTGTATGAGTCCACACAATAATTAAACATAGTTACTCTAATAGTATATGATGAAATTGAAAATTGAATAATGTGCATAAAATTAACTCATTATGAAGAAATAATTTACTAAAAAGAGAAATGAATACATAAAAGTAAATTTGGAGCATATTATTATTCATCCTAAAGTTATGATTTTAATCCAAAAGATAATTCAGTGATTTTAATTAATTGTAATGAATATATTTATGAAAATAGAAGAGCACCATATTTTTATTACAATATTTTTGTAATTTTTTATATATGTGAAAGTAATATGAAGAGTTTAGCAGATAATAAAATATAAATTAAAATTATACATGAAGGTCGCTTGTATATTAAAATAAAAAATTTGATATTTATATAATCATAGATGCTATAGATTAATGTTAGAACTTTTTTTGAAATTTAAAAATCATAATACCCAAATAGAAATAGTGGAGTAATTTTTTTTAAACATATTACTGACCTATTATGGTGGAAATAATAAATTAGGGAATGGAAATTTCTGAGACGCTTAAAAAAATTGAATAATATAGGTTATATAAATGTTATAATTTGGTAGATGTATCAGAATTATTGATATTTTTATGTTACAAATAAATTTTTAATTAAATATTTCTTTATCTATTTCATCATTGTGTTAAATAGGTTATTTATTCTTACAATCATGATCCACATCAATAGATTTTGACTGTTGAACAAGGTGGGAATGAGTAACTATTTCAATTTTTTTTTTAATTTAGAAAACGCCACACAATGGAAAACAAGTTAATGGAGTTATGATAAATTTTATTCCAAAGTCATTCTATAATTAGTAAATCATGATGTTCTTACATTTTTTAAAGGTATTACCATTGTGACTTGTCTAGGGGGGAAATGAGGAGACACATTCGTGATGAATATTAGTCTATATAGTCTCACACATGAATATATCTAAAAAATTAATTTTATAATTCATTTAAAAACACATAGAATAATTTTCGTTATATTATTTTAGTGAAATTGGTACCATGACATTTCATATTACCATCTGGAGAATTGGAAGACCATGTCATATAGATCGGCTTGAATGAGGATTGAGAAAAAAATACTTATTACTAAAATTGATTAATATTTCTATAATAAGAACATAAAAAAATTAATTTCTTTCATTTCCTATTGGAATTGGAGTATATAATAGAAGAACTAAAAGTAAAGCTATTGAAATGAAATAAAATACAAAATCATTATTAAATTCTCAATTAATCGAAGATTTATATATCAAAAAAATTCTTGATAGAATAACATGGGCATTAATGAGTATATAAGAAGATTTTGTGTCATCATATATTTATGTCAAATAATAATATTTTTAAGAGAAACATGAATAAAATTATTTTTTATGTGTCATGGATCATGATCAATTTATGTGGAAGAAAAATTTGATGTCAATTTCTATCATCATATATAAATTGGAATAGATATAATGAGTTATAATGTGTATGTATTGTTAAAAATAAGATTCTATTTGATGAATACCTTCACATTAAAAATTATAGAGTTTAATTATTATTTAGTAAAATATACTATAGAGAAACAATATATGGAAATGAATTTTTAAAGCAAGAAAATTTTTAAATGGGGTGACCCTCAATATAAATATAAAAATTATTTATTATAAATGAGGTATTTTAAGGGAAATATAACATCATTAAGTAACGTTTTATGTGTATTTTACTCATCCTATTAGTAGTGATGCATCCACATTGAAAATTTAAGCATTGATATTATGATGATATGACCTAAGAATTTTGAAATAAAATTTATTTAATTGTGATAAATTATTTCATATAGTCAACATAAAAATAATAATGAATAGATTACTTAATTGAAGTGAAGTATTGTCTATATATTTCATACTGCTATCTATAATAAATTTAAAATATTATATGTCATGTTGAGTGATTTTATCACATTAATATATCAATACAATGAAAATATGATAATTGTTGTACAATTTGGAGGGGTTAATTAATAAGTGAAGATTAATTAAATAAAAAATTTACACATATTAATCAATAATAGAGGTGTCTATATTATTTACTAAGACACACACATGGTATTATATATAATGTATATTTCTTATAAATGGAACAAATTAAAATATTATTTCTTTATAAAAATTACATATGGACTTTTAATTTGTGTAATATTTTGAATATCCACATATTTGAAAAACATTTCACAATGAAGTTGAAAAAAGAAATGTTATTTTGTAAAATCATGATAAAGTGAATAAAAGGGAGGCAAATAATTCGATGGAGATTAAAAAAGTGAAAGGGGATAAACAACTAATTTATTTTAGTAAATGGTTTTCTTCATTAGAAATATTAGTTAATAATCATCCTCATGAAAAAAATAGATCAATGAGTGATGAATATATATATTCTTAATTACTGTGTACCCACTACATTGATTCTAATAATTATATGATAATAGTTCTTAATGTGGTTTTCAATGTAATATTAGATTTTATCTCGGATAAATATTTTTCAATTTCATAGATTTCATGACCCATCTTCACTAATATGAGGGAAGGGACAACAAACTGCTAGACTGTTCCTTCTTCAATTTTAAGAAGAGATAATAACCCTTGTGTACCACCTTCAATAGGCCTTGGAGTGGAAACTATAACCAAGGGTATAAAATCACACTTAATATGGTGTGAATATTGGTCTTCGTTCTAGATGTTGGGGGATAATCTATAGATCTGCAGGTGAAGGGCGAGGAAAAAGGGAGTTGTTTTGGAGGTCCAAGAGGAATGTGTCCAGGGTAGTTCTCTTGCTGTTGTGACTGGTGCATGGTTGGTTAGTACTTATCAATGGAATATTGAGATAGTGGATAGTATCTACTCAGGTGGATCTAGGATGCATAAACAGTATGAGGCCTTCCTTCCAGGGCCTAGTTAAGAGGAAGTATAAAAAATCATGCGATGTGATATGGCTGGCCCTCCTAGAAACAATATGGTAGGCGGAACCCAGGCCAGTAGAGCGGAGGAAGCAATTTTGGACACCCTAAATTCACCCACTCAGGCTCCGAGGGAGTCTGTTGGAGCTGTTGATGTTGTTGGTCCATCTCTTGGGGTTGTGGATCTATGCACATATGTTATGGTAATGTGCACTAGTAGTAGCATGAACTCTGGTAGGGTGTCACCTGGTGATAGTAAGTCTATGGAAATCCATGAGTGGGAGTAGTCTTCATAGTGGGTATACAGGAAACATGATACCAAGATGGGAACCAACTCATGGGGAACTCTATCTTGCATTTTCCTCAACAACTGATTCGGAATCTTTATAAATAAAGGAGAGTCTGAGGAAAATTCTAAGGGTCTATATTAAGTGGACTCTGAGGGTGATGAGCATATTTTTCATGATAATGTTTTGGGAGGAGTGGGAAAATACTTTCACAATCAATTGCGGAAGATAGGGAAAAATAGAACTGTGATCGGGGGAGCTGCATTGTTTCTAGGAAGCCGAATCCGAAGGGGTGAAAAGACTACTCCTACCTTCCAAGACCGATGGAGACCCGGTCGACCAAAAAAGGGGGGATGTTGAAGGTGAACACGATTAATCTTGTGGAGGGAGTATAAGGATAGAAATCCTTGGCCTCTAAATCTCAAAAGAAATATAATGGATCCTCAAAATAAGGATATATTCAAGAGGATATTCACCTTCATATAGAGTAGGTGAGACCAGTGGTATCTCCTGGTTTGTGGTGTGAGGAAGGAACTAGTATGGTTGGTACAGAGGGAGTAGAGGTCAATAATAGAGAACCAGTTTCAACATATATGGTGGGAGGGGTGGGGGGATTCTGAGGGATCGAGAAGGAGAGTCTATGATCATGGAAGATCCTTGGGAGTTTCTATTACAATATGTGGAATAGATGGAAGAGAAGGTGGTATCCATACGTGCCTCTACTATGGTTTCAGAAATTATGAAGTCATGATTGATTCACGTTGACATGTATAGTGAGCAAAGCGAGTGGATTGAAAAAACACCTAATCCTAGTCAGTGTATTCAACATCAAGAAAACAGTTTAGGATGAGTTCTTGTGAGCATTAGCTAAGCTGGATTCTCATTTTGAAGATATTAGCAGGGACGCCCCTGAAAAAAAGGTAACAACTCATTCCTAGAATTTGATTATGAATAATATGTAAAATTGGTTCAAGCTGGTTTTTAATAATTTTTTTTGTGATATAGTGTCAAATGGCTTAGTTTTAGGTTTGGTTTCACATTTTTTGGTAAAATTGTATTTTTAATAAAAAAAATATAATTGTAGGTAAGTACCAAAAGAAAAGAAAATAGAAACAACGATTGTCCCAACGTCCAAGTTAGTACGGTCATGCACGGTCCCAAAAGACCTCCTAGAATCATGAAAGTTGTTTTATACATGTTGGGTGAGTATACAGGTACACTCAATAGTGAAAACCAAAAGCTATCATACACATGTGGGAAGGAATTCCAATGCCCCGTGATAAAATGGATGTAACCAGAAACACCTAGAAAGGAAACTATCAACACAACCACACCGAGTCACTCTCCCAAAATAACACATGTTAGGTAAAGGAATAGTAATAGCACATTGATATTTGGGTACCCCTAACCACATTCCCATTGGTTATTGAAGACAACCTATGTGTCAGACCACCCCCTCCATTTTCAATGTAGTCCCACTGCCACCACAACAACAACCTTAGGGGCCACCACAACCACGCATCCCACCCACACACACCTAGGACACCACAACCATATGTAACCACACCCATAGACACCTATTCTATAATAACTACATCCACACCCAAAGACACATGGGACTCATCTTATAGACCCATGGGAAACAAACCTACTCACACACACCTGGGATAACCACCACAACATACCCTACCAAAAGAGTCTTTTCTTATAATTGACCTTACTATGTCACAACAATCTCGAAGTGTCTTGGGTTACCCAAGAGAGGGATCTGAATAGTGATAATAACTAGCCACTCATTGGAATGATGGAAAAAACACCCTCCCCATGAAATGGGGGTGTTCGGCACGAAGCACTCAACTAAGGTGTGGTGAAAATAAGAAACACAAGAACTAAACTTATATATATAGGGAAACATGAACTCATCCCAACATATGGTTACCAAACCATCCCATACAAAAATACCCTCGTTACTATTCATACATTCACAAAAGAACAACATCTATAAACAGAGAACTTCCCATTTCTGGAGAACAATTCTCCATTTAACCCATTCTTGTTTTCACATTAAAGTGGTTCCATTAATGTATTTCTTTGCTACTAGGAAAATAATAGGCCTAGCCATAAGCCAAGAATACAACTAAAGGAAAACAACCAAGCCTCAATTTAAGAAATGACACCCAGTTTTATAATGTCACAAAAAAAGGGGGTTCATGATATCCCTCAATTTACTAGAACCAAATGAAGCCATAACATCCAACACCATACAACCTTAGATACACAAAATAACAACTAAAAAGTAGGGTATCCAATCTCTATCAACATCTCCAACAAGCATTAAGTAGAACAACAATGCTTATTATCTAAACATAGTAACGATGTTTTCAGATTTAACCCCACCATTTAAAAAGTTTATTGTTTTGGTTTGTTTAACTCAGGTAACCACAAATGGATTCTTATTCATTGTGCATCCATTTGATCACACAAGTTTTTGTGATTAAATAATTTCCATGTTACATCAATTTAGTCACAAGATTATTAAGATAAATAGTGGTTCACTAGTGCGCAATTAATAACAAAAAATTACCATAGTTTTCTATGGAAATAAGCCCACACATTTCACAAAATATGAATGAAAAGAAACTGTATAATATCACCATCATCATATACACACCTTCATTCATTAGAAACCATTAATTATATTTTCATGGATGGGTTTCATCCATTCCATAATGAAGAATTATCATACCCATCCCACATGATACACAGTAATGTGAGACAAAGGATGACCCTACCTGGATGATGAATGATTGATATTTTCTCCATGCACAATAAGTTGTGGATTCACGACTTGTAGGAAAATCAAAGGCTCCAAGGATGAGAGGAAAAGGGCTCTAGAACGATGCACAATTCTTCTATGGAAAAGGGACTCTAAACGCACCATGAGAGAGAGAAAGGAAAAGAAGATATGATCATGGATAAATAAAATGTTCAAATCTTAATACCAGGGAGATGATTTCGAAGTACATAAAAGATGGATCATGGATCGACCATGTGGTTGGGAAATTTCACACCTTGGGATGAATTGAAATTTAGTAATTATCCCCTAAGATCGTGAAGATAGCAGTTATGTGTTAATAAGTATACTCTAACCATAGAAAATCACATAATGGGGGAGAAAAAGGAAAGTAAAGGGAAGGTGTGTCACCAAATAAAATCCACATGTTTTGGTAACAGAAATCTCACACGACTAATGGTGGATTAAAAATAATTTTCAATAGTTTTAAATTGAATTGGGTGGGCTATTAAAACACATTTATGTCAAAAGACACGTTATGGGAGAGGAACTAGAAAATGTGGGAAACTAGAAGAAAAAATTCAAAGTGTGGGTGACACTGTGTCACCAAAATAGTGCCATCATAACGGTGCCATCAGTTCGGTGAGACACCATCAATAGTTCCACTATAATGGTGGAACCATTTGGTGGAACTATGTTGTTGGAATACTCATTAATGATTCACTAGTGGTCCCCAAGATAAATCAAACGCCCAAAATTTGACAATGGAATGGACTAGGAGGTTCCATGGAATTACATAAGATACCTCTCAAAATATTATCGTCCACGAGAATTCAATGTAAACACGTTGAGAAGAGAGTGGTCTGAACAACAACCTTGTAAGATAACTCTATGGGACAAAACCTCCCTAGATTTACTCGAAAGCTGGATCAAATCTATAAATATAAGAACACATATCCTTCATCAATCTCCTGAATGACTATATATGCACCACCACTCTTCTACCCTAAGAATGCACACAATCATATAGAGGAATAACTATCTAGTCATATGGATTATGGATCCCATTCCACCATGTCAATATAGTATCTTCTTTGGATGTCACTGATTCACTAGCATATGTTTAATCACATTTAACTTAATGTATCTCAACTAGGGATCAGGTCCTCCCCTCCCCATGGTCTGGAATTTTCACACACACATAGATAACAAGGGAAACAACCCATCTCATAGATAACACGTTCATGAACTGAATCACAGTTAAGTAAAAAACAACACAGATCCAAATTCAAAACAACTCTTGGTACTGGGCATTCATTTGTGACTCCCATTCCCTTGTACTTTCCTTGAGGAAACCATTCCTCAATAACACATGAACTAAAGGAATGGTTAATACACCATGCACTTTATCCTCAAGATCCACGATCCTCACTAGTCACTCCATGAACATCACATCATCCTTGATATCGATATCTCCCCAGTGTAGGAAATGTGAATCATCGTGTAGATACTGATGATGTTAAGAAACATGGAAGACATCGTGCTCCCATAGTTGTGGTGGTGGTAGCACCAGCTGATAAGCCACTTTAATGACCTACCACAACACTATGAAGGGTTTTAAAAGCATGGGAGAGTTCTTAATCCCCCCTCCAAACCTATGTTTCCCACATAGTGGGGAGACCTTCATGAGAATGCGGTCCCGAAACTCAAACTCCAACGGTATCCTCCACTGATTGGCATATTTATTTTTCTAGTCTAGATCCACCTTCATCATTTGACATAGAATTTGGACCTTTTCAATCATTATCTACACCACCTCCATGACAAGAACACCTACCTCCCCACCTAATGTCCTTCACATAGGTGAACAACATAACCTTTCATAAAAATATTCAAATGGAGGCATACTAATGGTAGAATGATAGATATTATTGTATCGAAACTATACCATTGGCAATTGTCGTACCCATGATCCTCTTATGTCTAGAACGAATGCATGTAACATATCCTCCAACGTCTGGATGGTCCTCTCTATCGTCCCATCTGTCTAATGGTGGAAAGCAGTGTTGAGTCATAGTTCAGTTCCAAAAGCATTTTGTAATCCATTCCATACTCATGAGGTAAACCGTGTATCCCAAACAGAGACTAGGGACCTCGGATCTCTTTGCAACACACCACATTGTCCACAAACCTATGTGATAAGGCATCCACCGCACTCAACTCCATGACTACTATAAAGTGAAATGATTTCGTCATCCATTCCACCACTACCCAGATAGAATCCAAACCACATTAAACCCTGGGTAGTCCTATGAACAAATCCATCCTGATATCTTCCCACATACACTATGGGACGTCTACAGGCTGCAACTGACCTCCCAAAACACGGTGCTCATCCTTCACTGGCTGGAACACAAGACACTCTACCACAAAATCTGCCACCACCGCTTCACCCAGACCACCAAAACTGACCTCTAATGAATCGTTACATCTTGTAAACTATATAGTGTATATCCAAGGGTGAGTTATGGAACTCAATGATAATCCTCTCACGCATATTTTATAGGACAAACAACGTCCTGTAGAAAAGCATCTAATTCTGGCCATCATCCAACCATAATTCTGCAGCATTTACTTAGATAACATGATCACACATTACATTATCCTCTATGACTCACCCCTGTGACTCCTCCACCTATTGTTCCAAGGAATATTTCAATTCTATCTACAACAGACAACCTCTTCCATAATCCACCATTTCATCTTTGGTGTGATTTAGTCAACTATTGCATCACCTTCCTAGAATCTACTGATTCTCAAACCACATCCTTATGACAGTTCTATCTCAAGGAATCGACCCCCATGTTTATACTTACTGAGGTTTAGTAAATATCGATGTCGCATTCATGAAGAAACATTATTCACCTCATCTACTGCGAGATCAAGTCTTGCTGGGAGAAGGTATACTTCAAGATCTTGTGATCTGTGAAGACCATGAAGCATTCCCTATTGAGATATTGTCGCAACAACATCAGCGTGAACCCAACAGTTATATGATTCAGATCGTGGGTGTCATAATTATGCTCATGGAGATGTAACTGCCTATAACCATAATAGATCACTCCCCAATGATGAATCAACACACACCAAAAGCCTCGTATTGAAGCATCATAAAACACTTCAAATGTATCCCCTTCTTCTAGTAACCTCAGTACTGGATCACTGACCATTTTCCACCTCAAATAATTGAAGTCTACCAGGAACTTCTCACTGTATACAAAATCCATCTCTTTCTTTGGAAATTTTTTCAAAGGTGTTTCAAATCCAGAGTGTTGGGAAAAAACCTCCAGTAGTAACCTTCTAGGCCCAGGAAACTACGAACCAATGCAATATTCTTAGGTTCTTCCCACAAAACATCATGTTTGACCATCAATGGGTCTAATTTTATTCTCTTCTAGGACACCATGTGTCCATGTAAGTGCACCACTCGGGTCAAGAACAAAAACATGGAAAACTTCTCGTAGAGATGGTGATATTAGAGGACCTCTAAAACCATCTCCCGATGCTCGGCTAGATCCTCCTATGATATTGAGTAGATTACAATGTCATCGATAAAAAATGAACCAGTCCATATACTCATGTAAGACAGATTTCATGATCCCCATGAATACAGTTAGTGCATTCGTAATGCCGAATGACATGACCACGAACTCAATATTCCTATTTATGCACCTGAAGGTAGTATTTGAGATGTCACCCTCCTTCACCATCAACTGGTGATATCCTGACTATAGGTAGATCGTAGAGAACAAACATTCTCCCTTCAACTTGTGCAAAATTTCATCAATCCTCAATAGGGGGTAACAGTTCTTGACAATCATCTGATTCATCCCTTGGTAGTCTATACACAAACTGAGACCACTGCCTTCTTTCTTTGTTAACAATAATGGCTCACACCATGTTTTCGTGCTTAGTCGGAAAAAACCCTTCTTAATAAGACCATCAATGTGGATCCGCAACTCCCACAACTCAAAAGGTTCCATCCTATATGGTGCCATCAAAAACAGATGGGCACCAGGTAGAAAATATATCCTTAACTCAACATCATGTAGAGGGGGTAGAGTCACCACCACTCCAGGAATGAAGTCTAGTAACACACTAAAGATCCTTAGTATGTACACCATATTTGTATCATCTGACTCCACTAACAGTTTAGAAAACGAGGAATGAAGTGGAACCACTCACCGATATCCACCTGACAACCCCACTCGCCAACGAAATATACACATTGGTCGCAACTATTAGAAAACACGACTCTTATATGGAAGAATTTGATAATGGAATACACAAAGAACTACTAGGAGAGGCATAAAATGACATCATATGGCTGAATATGTAGTAATAGAAGGTCCCAACTGGACTGATGTGGCCCTAACATCAGTGTACATCCCCAGAAAGCATATGACAAGCTGGTATGGACTCTGAATGCCGTACTCAATACCATGGGAAAATGAAGTCTCTATGCATCTAGATCCATATAATGGGATATAAAGGGTGATAAAAAGGAGTGTGTACCATCTGAATCAAATAAGGCACATGAAATAGTATTAATCAAGCTGATCGTATCTCTAACGACATCTGATTTTACTTAAAATGCTTCTTCTGTGGTGTGCAACTACCCATTCTTATCTCCTAGGGCGCTCTTTTTTCAGCTACCTCCACACCACACCCAGGACGAGGGCTCTAAGGAGCACCCTAAGGCAATCCTAATCCTTTAATATCTATTTTCGGAAGAGAGAGAGAGCCCACTATCCCTGATGTGGCTGCTGAAAATTCCTAACTATAAACTGTTGTAGCTGAGGTGGGCGTTGAACCTGCCCACCCCAACTGTACTGCACGCAGTCCAGGCTCGGATTCTGAAGGTTCCCACAGCTACCACTGATAATTAATCTCGTCCCTAGTACCATAAGGAATGGGAGAGGTCTGAGAGATCAGAACTATAACTACTGAGTCCTACTCCACATTGGCTAAAACCTAGAAGGCCCTAATGTTGTAGGCCTGCTGCTAACATCCTTCCCCTTTGAAAAACCCAACTCGCTCTCCACTCTCGGAACACCTCCCAGCATGTGCATCCTCTCTAACACTTTATATTTGTTTTTAAACTCACGGTATGTCGGTTGAGTGAAGGGAGCAATATCATACTGAAGAGAGGGTCAGAGTGCCTCCTCTAAAGGCCTCGCCCGAGACTCCTCATCCGGAAAAAGGTCCGGAGAATAATGTATGAGATCCTTGATCATGATCCCCAAAAACCTCACCATATTACTCCCTCTCTATAGGGAGAGAAACTCTCTCCTTTTGTAATCCTTCAACGTGGATGAAAGGAATTATTCCTAGAACTCATTCTTGAATCTAGTCCATGAAACCTCAGCTTCCCTCTTCTCCCTGAGGTTGAGCATCCAACACTGATGCGGCACTCCCCACCTCTATATTATTGCCAAAAGAACCCAGTACTTAGTCGGATCATAGATCAAACTAAATCCTAGCACCAAATCTTCGATCCAACCTTTTATCTCCATGTCTGAGACACAACCCTCATACTTAATGAGGGGTTTCTGTTGAGAGGCATGATGCCTCTTCTGCCACTAGTTGGCCTCCTCCTCTCGATCAGCCCTCTGCTGATCAGATGAATTATCCTTCTGGGCCTCGATCCCCCGCACTGATCGTGGTCTTCATTTATGTTCCATAACATCAAGGTAAAAATGAATTCTTAAGCCCGAGTAGTGTAGATGATTTCATTTATGTTTTTCATAAAATTATTATTTATTAATATTCCCGGAACACCCATTACACAAAATAAAACAAGACATTATGATGCATGTACCTTACCTATGGTCTCTATTTTACAATCAGTGAATCCTCCCTTAGTAATTAGGCAGGTCCAGAGTCCTTCCATTGGATCCTATGGGGGGATAAAATCCGGTGTCCTAGCTGGTCTTCCCTATCCTACTTCACGCACAATGATTTTATAACACTATTTCCCAACCATCCCTCGAAATCATCACTATTCCTAACATTGAACTGCTTAATATCTCTCAAAAATCTCCTCGGGTACCATCTTTTTATTACCCATCTTCCCCAAGAAGAGAGAAGGGAAAACAAACTACTAGACCCTTCTTTCTCCAAGTTGAAGGACAGATAACGCCCCCCCCCCCCCCCCCCGAGTGCCACCTTCCATAGGCCTCAGAATGGTAACTGGAAACAAGGGTATATAATCACATGTAGTATGGAATTCATTACCCTTTTTATTCAGTAGAATCAAGATATAGTATGGTAAAATTCCAAACAACTCCAAAACTAAAGTTGAACGTAAATCCAAAACCCATTCCAATATGTATGTTCAATGATAAACCCATTCAAGGTTCAAGAAGAATACAAATTGAATGCACCAAATGAAAAGAAAATAGAAACAACAATTGTCCCAATATCTGAGCTAGTATGGTTATGAATGGTCCACAATATCCTCCTAGAAACATGAAATCAGTTTTATACATATATGGTGTGTATACTGGTAGACTCAGCAGGGAAAAGAAAATGCTCTCGATCACAAGTGGGGAGGCATTCCAATACCACATGAGAAAATTTAGGTATCCCAAAACCCCTAGTAAAGAAAATATACACCCAGCCTCACCATGGTACACTACCCAAATAACGTAAGTCATGTAATGTAATAGTAATAACACAATGATATTTCTGTACCCAGCACAACTTTCCCATTGGTTATTGAAGACATCTTCTGTGTCAGTCCAACCACGCCATTTTCATTATAATCCCACTGCCGCCCCAATAAAAATCTTATACACCACCACAATAATCATTCATGCCCGCACATAAATGGGCCACAACAACCATACATAACCACACCCGTAGAAACCTAGGACAAAACAACTACCGCCCAACCTAAAGACTCCTTGCCCTCATCCCGAATGAACTTGGGAAACAAACCTTCCCACACACACTAGGGCCAACCTCCATGACATACGCAACCCGAAGAGTCTTGGTCTATAATGGACCTTAGGCCATCACAACCAGCCTGAAGAGTCATGGGCTACCTGAGAGAGGGTTCACAAATGATTTAATAACTAGCGACTAATATGAATGTTGGGAAAATCTGTATCCCCACAAAATGGGGGTGTTTGGTACAAGGTTCTCAACTCGGGTGGGGTGAAAATAAGAAATACAATAACTAGACATATACATATTTGTAAAAAATAACTCATCCAAACCTCAGTGTCTGTAACCATCCCACACACAAACACCCTCATTATTATTCATACATGCACAAAAGCACCAGATCCATAACCGGAGCAATACCCATTTTTAGAGAACAATCCCCATTGAACAAATTCTTGTTATGACATTCATGTGATTCCATTCAAGATTTTATTTAATACCATAAAAAAATCCAACATATCCACAATCCAAAACAACAACTAAAGTAAAAAAACCAATCATCAATTTAAGCATTCACACATGGTTCTCTTGTAAAGTCACAAGGGGGGGTCTGTGAGATCCCTCGATGTACTGGAACTAAATCAAGGACCATCATTCGGCACCACACAGCCTCAGATCGACAAACCAACAATTTATCAAGAGGGGATACCATATGCATCCATGTCACTCCACAATCATTAAGAAGAAGTGGCGTGCTTATTATAATAACATTGTAAGGGAGTTTTCTATTTCAAACCCAACATTTTACAAGTTTCTTATTCCCATTTGGATAGCTGGGGTGATCACACAATGATTATTATTCATTGGGAATCCATTTAATCAACCATGTTTATGTGATTACCTAGTTTCCATGTTATAGCCATTCAGTCACAAGATTATCATGAAAAAAAGAGGTTAAATGTTTCAAAATAAAGTACCACCAATGGCCATGATTTTTAGTGCGATTAATCCCATATATTTCAAAACATTTGAATGAAATTTTTTTTACAACAACTACATCATCAATCACACCCCTTAATTCTCCAGAATCCATTTATTATCTTTTTTAGGTTGGGTTCCATCCATTCTTTGAGAAAGCATTATCATACAATCCTCACATGATACTTAGTAAATAGATATAAGGAAGGCCCCACCGGGATGATCAACGATCGATGTTTCCACCTTGCGCTATGAACTGGGGATATAGCACTTGTAGGAAACTCCATGGATACAAGGGTGAGTTGAAAAGAGATCTATCATGGAACACAATTCTTATATGGTAGAGGGACTCCAAACTCACCAAGAGAGAAAAAAAAGGAAAAGAATAGATAATATCATCTTAAAAAGGGCCAGATCTTAAAATCAGGGAGACAATTTCGATGTACTTAAAAGTCGGATTGTGGCTCAACCACGTGGTTTAGAAGTATAATACGTTACAATTTTTTGGAAATTAATAATTATCCTCGTTGATGATGGAGAAAAAACTGTGAGTTAATAAATATCCTCTGAATAGAGAAAACCACGTAATAGGGGAAAATGGAAAACACATGGAATGTGTGGCACCGGGTAAGAGCCATACATTTTGGTAACTGAAGTGTTGTATGACTCTTGGGGCTCTAAAACCCACATTTACTAGATTTAAATGGATTCTAAAGGGCTATTAAAACACTTTTATGTAAAATGATATGTTACGGGAAAGGAACTTGAAAACAAGGGAAATTGGAAGAAAAACAAAAAAAGAAAAGGGTGGGAGACGTAGTGTAACTATAATGGTGCCATCATAATGGTGCCACAAGTTTCGTGAGACACCCTAACATGTTCCACCATTTCATTGTGGGACCGTGATGGTGACACCGTCACGATGAAACTTTTTGGTGGAACCTAGATTTTGGGAAAATCATTAATGAGTCACTGGTGGACCCAGGATGACTCAAACACCAAAAATTTGGAAAATTAATGGACCAGGAGGGTCTAACCCATTATATTAGATGTTTTAAATGGAGAATAGATCCTAAAAAATATTTAGAATGTAGTTGTAAATATGAAACTCCCATATAAAATAATTAAACTACATTGATTTATTTTTAATAATCACCAAGTTAATCATGGATGTGGATTGAATTATGTATAGAATTTAGAAGATATTTTTGTTTATAAAATATTTGAAAAATATATAAGTTCATTAGATGAAAAAAACTCTATTAATGATGTCACAAGTTCCCAGTTGGATGTCAATTTCAAAACAATATAAAATTTATAAATTTTTAACTTGAATGTACAATATAGAATAATTAAAAACATGAGACAAACCGGAAGCTAATATTAATTTTGTAAATATTATATCAATATAAAAATATTCTTAACATGCAGTTTTCTTGGATTCAGGCTTAATTGAGACATTTGGAAGATGAACATCTAGAATCATCCCATTCCACTGAGAAAAGAAGAATAGATAATATGAAAATTATTAGTTAGAGTCCTACATAAAAAGGACCAATTTCAGTGTAAAATTGTATTAAATAGACCACTGATACTATTATATAATTTTCTATGAAAATGGTTCCTCTTTCTCCAAACATTTATATTTTTACTATGGTCATTTCACCTCCATGTAAATATTTTAAATGAATATATTCACAAATATTAGTGAATATAAATACTAAAAATTCCTCCATTTCATCAAATGTGAATGTAAAAATTTGTGATATGAAAATCTATATGAATGTTATTAAGAATATTGTTTCAACTCCCAATCAAATAATCTTAAACTGATGGATCGATGAGATTATAAATTAAGAATGCAAGATGTATTGATTAATTTTAGTGTTTTAGAGGTTTTTTAAAAAATTCCATTGATTTCATCTAATAATTTATAATTTAATTATATTATAGATGGTTTTACTTATGGAAAATCAATATATATTAGATGTAAAGTAAATTTTAGAATAAGACTACTGAATAAAAAAACTAACATCATGAGAACAACTATGAGGAATGAAACCAATATTGCCACAATGAGTTATAGTTATTTATAAAAAAATATATCATTCATTTATTTTATCCTTTTAACTGAGGGGGACTATAAAAGATTACAAACAAGTTAAAAACTATAGAATAGTTTTCCTTATCATTTAAAAATATGAATAAAATTATGAATCAAAATCCTACAAAGAATAAAACTGAAAAAGATACAAAACAAAAGACGATATTTTCTTTATATGGAACAAAGTATAACATTATGGGACATAGAAAACAATCTATGAAAATAAATATTTATGGAATATATATGGAAAAAAATATCAACATAAGAATGAAATCAATGATTTTTATTGGTGGATTCAATCAATAATGAATTGGATAATAGGTTTACAGAAAATGGTAACACAAACATTCTACAAATAAATGTGTAAAAATAAACTAGCTTATTTATTTTACAAAATATGGATTTACCATTTTTTATCTACATTTTTTTCAATGATATGAATATTTCATAATCAAATTTATGTGATATATGAAGAAAATTAATTTCATATGATGATGTAAAATTTAATGAATAATTTTAAAAATATTATAATAATATATTTCATATGAGATTAAATCTATTGTTTAATAAGACAAGAAACTCTATTAGTAATTTAATGACATATATACCATGATATACACGGATGATGGGTAATAGTTATAAATAAGTATTAACTAAATCTAATTTATTTTGCTTTTTCATAAATGGAATTCCATATAAGGTAAATGTATAATGAAAAAAATTATCCCATGTTGCCATAGAACTGTCAAATATTGGAATTTAAATGGATTTAAATTTATAGGGATGTATCAATAGAGAAATAAATGAATGATGTTATATCTACACAACTTTAAAAAAATTACCTCATGTTTTTTTAATTTCTTCAAACATGAATATTTTCAGAGGTGTATCTAAAATAATATGCTATGAGTTAATATTCATTAATTAAACCCATGATGAATCTTGATGAGGTAGATAACTTGGGGTGCTAAGAAACATCCATAATTTGAATCATTCTTGTGAAACAATGTTTATAAAGAAAATTATTAGTTTTAAGGTATGAATATCACATTACCAAATTTTTTTACAATATCAAATCAGATTCTCTATGGTGGAGTGAATTTTTGTAAAATGTTTTATTGAAAAGAAAAGTATACTATATTCAAGATAAAATTTTTAATGCGTTTTTATTGTTTTATGATCGGTTTATAAAATTCATACTAAAACAATTTCAACAGCCTTGGTGAGGTCAAACATAGATTCTATCATATGCTAGAAAAATTTAAGGATAATATTATTGGGTGGGTTTGCCACTGTTTTTTACACACAGTGAAATTATCACAAAAAAAATATTGTTTTTGAATTTATTTACACTAGTCATTGATATGTTTAATAACATTATCATAAGTTAATATTGATTTAACTATCATAAAAGGTTGAAATTAAATATGATAATAGATGATTTTCATTTTTTGATATAGGTTTGATATTATTAATATTTTCCCTTACATTAAAATCATTTAATTTATTTTTAATATGGGTAACCATATTATAAAATTTAAAATTAAAGAAGTATTAAAAATAATCATCGTGGGTGATTGAAAAGACCACTTGGAATGTGATGTGGAATGGTGGTAAATTTTTATTATATGTTATTAAAAAATTAATTAAAAATAAGGTAACTATATACATATGTTTTCCGATATAGGTATTTCTTGATGAATTAATGGATGTTTCTTTATATAAATTTTTTGGAAGGGATGATTGATATGGAGTTGTGAAGAATCTATCTAACTTTATATAATGGAGTTTTGTACAAATATAAGAAATGAGGATCCTCAAGATGTTTATCTTAATATTGGGAAAGGATGAATCTTTGTTGGGAAAATATCTTAATAGATACCAAAGTTAATGTATAATTTATAGTGATTCTAAAACTAGTCTTGAAGTGGAAAAATGGAAGGATTTTTTTAGAGTTTGGATAAAATTTCTATAATATATTAATTTTTTAATAGAAATAGATTAATATATCTAATATACATGTGATAGAGACTTATTAACATTGTTGAAATAATATAAATTTAATTTTGAAGAGAGAGTTTCAAATCTCACCCCACATCCTTGGATTGAGTATAGGAGGAATTGCTACATGGACTTAAATAACATCCCCAAGATGCTAATGGATGCCAATAAAATCCAAGGGATTCATTTAATGATGGGTAAATATTTTACTGTTGAAAATAAAACAACCAAACCAAACATTCCATAACCAAAGTACAACTATATGATGCAAGATAACAATGTAAATAAGCACATATAATATCATTGATATCAAAACCAAACTACAAATGATTACCACAGAAGAAGACAACTCACATCAAAGTAGACTTTGTAAGTCAAAACTACCAAAAAATCAATGAAAATAAAATTACTCCAATGCTCTATCCTTCTCTATGATCCAAATCTAAAAAAATAGCCCAAGTATCACCAATAACCATTAAAAAGTTGATACATTAAATTTTCATGTTTCTCGGTAAACAATATCTACAAAATAACCAATGTTCCATAGAATAGGTGAGTATTGAATCCTTGTTGTATTTCCGCATATGATTTCCCTACTCAAACTACCAGGATACAATATTTTATCACATTTTTATAGAACAATTTTTATAAACCCAATGGAAATATTTTATATAAAGTGCAAGCAGTTTAACACACAAGTAGTTATCCATAGTAATTTTTTTTTATAAAAACAACACCATGAAAAATTGAATGAATCCAACCAAGTCATTCCAAAAAATAAATGGAATTACCCATTCCATATCACATAACCCCACACAACCACACACTAAACCACACAAGATTTTTGTTACCATTGACGATGGAACTTTCACGTCTATAAATCGCCTCATTTGAGGGTGGTACTTTCACAACCATTATAAATCTCATTCAATACATGATTAAAAATGTAATCCAATTACATTACAATGAATAATTTTACAAACCAATCTAGTCACATGAATAAAACGACACTAAAATTTAATCTACAACTACAAACCCCTTCAATGATACCACTCTTTTATAGAGAACAGTTTTCTAGTAACCATTCTAATAAAATCAAATTTTTTATTGAAATATGTTTCCTTTAAAAATAAAATAATTACTTATTGAAACCCATTTTACATGCATAAATTTCAAATAAAAATATTTATATCATCATTATAACATCAATTAAATATTTAATCTTTCCCCCAAAACACCTGATTTGAATAATTCAAAAAAACATAAAAAAGTGGGGTTCAAAAAATAATTTCCCAACAATTTGACAATAAATTTCACATAAAAAAATTAATTTGAAATTAATAATTATATTTATACTGAGTGGAGTCATGATTTATTAAAAAAACCTCAGAAATTATGGAAGCAATGAATAAAAACACCAAAATTCCCACAAAAATTGGTTAAATTTACAAAAAACTGCCATGGATCTCATAACCTATAATAAAATAGTCCAATATATAACCAAAATTACGATTAAAACCCATAAATATATCTATATGGGACTATATCTATGTAACAATGAGAGGAATGTTTGTTGATCTAAGAAAACCCAATATAATTATCATAAATTATGACATTCTAAGGGAATCGGGTATCAACACACCATCAAATGACTTCATATCTCCTTCAATTCACTAGGGAAGGATTCCAAATCCATTGAGGAAGATAATATTGAGCTAAGGTAAATTTGGAGAAACAAGGATTGAAACATATTCAAATCCAAGATCAACTTTTTTTATCTAGGTTTTTTACCATGCATGGTTAGTTGCATGGTTAGGGAAACCATGCACTAAACATGCTCTAGCCTCTAACTCTAGTGGGACCTCACATGGTAAGAAAAACCATGAAACTACCATAAAAATAAAGTTATTTCATATGAATGGTTTATCCTAAAAAGACACACGGTTTGGAAAAACTGTTCATCTTCTCCGATGAATAATTATAACTATGCATGGTTTCATGTAGTAGTTTCAATGTTTCCTCAAACCATTCAAAAACTGTGCACCTATAAAAATCCCAAAACATTCAAAAATTATTCCACACACTACTAAAATCCACTCAAAAACATTATATACATAATATACATAAATTAAGATTTACTTAATTAAAACTGGGGGGTGCAACATTCATTCCACCATTGTCCTTTTTGTACCTGAAATGTAGAAAACCACTAATATACCAAATGATTCAGGGGAATTTCTCGATCATATAATTTTCTCATTCCCAAGTTTTTTTCCTGAATATTACAATTATTATACAAAACCATCTCTAGATTGATTATTGTCCCATAGAATAATATCCCTTACCAGTCCACAATCTGCACTAGCATGTGAGCCAATTAAGAATTAGGATCTAGGTCAACATGATCCCATCAAATCACTTGGTCAGGATCTAGATTATACTTCTTCAACTATGATACATATAACATATTATTCACCAGATTGATCCATGGTAGAAATTCTAACTGATATGACACCGCCCCAACTTGTTATAGTATGTCAAAATGGAATATTATCTAGGTGGTAAAAATCAATATTTCCTAATATGATGACTTACAAGCCTTGGAGAGATCCTCAATAATGCATGATCACTCTCCTTGAGTGACGAGGGCCATCGACGGTGATCAAAATAGTATTTTTATTGACTCAAATCCATCTACATCCATTTCCTTATCAATAGAATCTCTGATATATTTTCTTAGAGAAGGTAATGATCAAATAGAGAGGTCTCACCCATTTTTAACAAACAATTTTTAGAAAGATAAGGACTCACATACGATAATGCAAAATGATCTATAATCATTTAAGCAAGGTAACTGTTGACATATGAAAAATCGAATAATTGTATTTTATCGTCCCATAATCCACAAAAATGACATTCATTGGCACAAAACATATCTTACAAAGTAATTATCATTGTTTCGTATTTCCCAACCATCTGAGGATGATACAATGTACAAATAGTCAATGGATTACAAATGGATTTATGTTAGTATTTATATAAATGTAATGTAAAACATATATCGTTGTCTGAAATAATCTAATCTTGTACTCCATTCCTCTTTATCACTTCTCATATAATGATTTTTGATATGTCCTCCACCATATTAGTATCCTAAATAGGAATGAAATGGGCCAATATTATGAGACAATCCACCATCACCCTTATGGAATCGTTTTCCCAAATAGATCATGGGAGGCCTATTAAAAATTCCATATATTTCCCCTCTCATTTACAAACATTATTAGATAAATATTGAAACAAACATGTTGGTTAATGATGTTCTTCATTAACCTAATTACATTTCAAGCATCTCGGAACACACTCACCCTTTTTTATTTCATACAAGCACACCAAAACTACAATTTCAATTACTTATAAATATTATATATTCTAATTTGGACAACCCATATTGAATGGTGGAATGAATGGAGATGTTATTCGTTCATGTCCAGATGTAAGACCGTCTTATTTTGGAACCACATCACTAGAATCTCATCCATCTCATATCCATGAGTAGTCTCCCCACTATTTAGAATTTTCCTAATAACAAAATGTTTAGAATCAAAAGTTTGTTCCATATTAACTATATCCATGAAATTATGATCAAAAAAACTTAAAATAAAACCACAAATTCACCTTAGTATTCACATTACAAGTGTCTGTCGGGAAGAACTAACATCAACATCTATTCATGTGAATCTTCTTTTTACAAATGAGAAAATTTCATTCTACATAATGCATCTACCAACATACCAAAATTAATCAGTGTATACATCAATTCATAGTGCATCATTTAGAGATACTCCATCCATATTAATTATCTCAGTTTCAAATCCCATGGTGTGAAAATATGATTTCATATCGTATGACATGTAATCATAGTAAATTTCATAGCAAATAGTTAATGATATATTTTATAGACTACGTTAGTTCACCTAAAATTATGTATTACATAGTATTTATCCGTAAAACATATCTATATTGAGACATATTTAATAACATGACATCCCTACTTGATAACACATCCTATCCTGGATCCCAAAGCATTGAAATACACCATGTACCCCATTCCTGATTCATGAAGGTTCAATATTTATGGGGATGTAAGGTGAAAATTATTCACTTAAAACTACATTTGACATGCCACAACACATTAGAAAGATAAATTATTCCATGTTAATGCTATCATAGGTGAGGATACTCTTGATGAATCATGAAAAAAGCATTAATAATACCCTTCTAGACCAAGAAAACTACATATATTTAATATTTTATTTGGTGGTGATGATGAGATAACAACCTCCATCATTTATGAATCCATAGAAACTCCCTTATTATAGATTACATGGCCCAAGAAACATACCTCTTGTACCCAAGTCACACTATGACAATTTATCAAATAGATAATGATTTATTAAGATTCCCAACACTATAATCAAGTTTTCATCACGATCTTCCCTTTCCCTTGAATACAACAATATGTTTTCCACAAACACCACCACATAAGATTCTATATATATATATATATATTAAAAATCGGATTAATTAATTCCATAAAAGCTACTAGTGAATTGATATAATATAAATGAATTTACACTTGTTCATAATCGCCATATCTACTCATGATTGTTATTTTCAGAATATCCTCCTTCTAAACCCTCAATTTTTGATACCATGATTGCATCTATATTTTATAAAACCATGTATCTCCCATCATATAAGTGAGTAGATAATTAACGTGTTGATGTAGATACCAATTCATTATCATAATGTGATCAAATTAATTATAATACACACATCACATAATAGTTATATCCTCATTTTTACTATCATTACATGTGCTTCCCATGGATATGTGATCATCCGAATGAAGCATTCACTTTACATATCTTCCAACTACACATTCATCACCAATAATTCTATATAATTCATATTAAACATCAGATCAAACTTATTGGGAATCTCCTACCTCATTCCTGATTCAATGATTTGTACCTTCAATGACGCACTATCAGGAACCTCGGTTGAAAAACGTTGTAAATTCATGGATTCAGCCGCATAATCTCTCATTGTGAGGATCTACTATTTTATTCCAGAGAATTATGTTTTTCTAGAAATAAATAAAGAACAGTTATAAAATATTTTGTTTAAAATAATTTATGAATCTTCTCATGCTCATCCTTGGTCTAATTTAGCCGGAAAAGAAATATCCCACTATTGGAGTACAAACCCATCCAACATATAAACTGCACTCATGAATTTAATGTCTAATAGATTGACTACTACATATATGATTGGTTCAATATATATAGCCACACCTTTCCATTATTTGGTATAGAATCACACTAAAAGATGGGTGGATTTTACTACGTGAACTAGATGGAGTGATCCACTTTCCTTCGTTCAACCCATTAGTTTCCTCTTTACACAACATGAAAATCATAGAGAATAATTTATACCAACTATCATTTCACCTGTGCCTCACATGAAACCACATTATCAATATTTTCCTCCATTTTCTTTCTATGATGCCTATTGGGTTCCATTTTCTATGCAGATAAAAAACTCAATAAGTCTCACACACTAGTAGAAAAAGGATTAACAAAAACCAATAATCTTGTATTAGAAATATCACAACATTCCATTCCCAAACTTTTCATATCAATTTTCATAATTTATTAAAAATTCCAAAATTATTCTTCAAATTAAAATTTTTTTAAAATAACTATTTCATAGATTTTCAAAATCGCATATTTTGAAAAAAATTAACAATTTTAAAAAATCAACACTTTTACCCAACATAAAAAATAATTACTCAATATTGAAATATACACTCCAAGTGGGAAGTAAATTCTAGAATTCATGTCATGGTCATCTCATTTTCCAATCCCATTATAATGATGTTTTAAATCATATAACTCTATCCATGCTACTTATGTACCAAAATCATTAGTAACATAATCTTCAACATAAAAATGTTATCGAAATCTTTTTATGGTCTTCAATGTAATTCTGGTAAATCTTACTTATTTATATTATCCTATCCCAAGGAGAATACCATAATAAATATAAATTATAAGGTAGGGAAATATAATTTCCACCTTGTAGAAAATGAAAAAAAAAATTGATATGACTAGTAACATTCCCCCCACTCCACTCTCTTGAGTTGGGGTGGAATTCCTACTTGTTCTTATGTGGCATCCACATGTTTGGAAAGGATCGTAATAAATTCCAAGGGATTATTTAAATGAAGGGGGAAAATTTTCCATTTATAAATAGAAATACAATACAAAAAACACAATAAACTTAGAAACACTACATGATTCATGATAAGAATAAAAAACAATTCATGTAATAACCTTGATATCAAAACCAAAATACAAAAAGAGTTTTGTAGAAGAAGACTTATAACATCCAAATAAACATAAGAATAAAAAACCTACAAAACTCAAAGACAACCACATAACTCTAAATCTACAACATTCTTTATGATCTAGCTCCCAAATACATCCCATATATCAAAAAACAATACTAAAAAATTGTGATACTTTACCTTTTCATGTGTCCTGGTAAATAATATTTGCAAAGTACCAATGTTCGAGACTAGTGGTGAGTAATGAAAAGTTTAAGCTTTCCCAAAATAACATAACTTCTAATTCCACAAGGATAGAAAATGATTAATAATTTATTTAAAAAAATATACAAAACTGTTGGAAATAGATTATTTCTAGGCCACACATATTAACACCAACCAGATATCCAATATAAAATAGTTTTCTCAACACAACAACAAGTTCTATGAAATGAATAAAAACAATTAATTCCAATAATTTCTTCATTAAATTTGAATTTCCCATTCCATATCACACATCATTACACACCTATACAAAAAATCATTGAATCTTGGTGTTACCGTTGATGGTGTAATATTCACATCCATAAACCCATACCCTTAGATGGTGGTTCTTTAAGGACGATTATCCATCTCATTCCAACAATGATTAACCATATAGGCCAATCACCTGACATAAAACCCTTTATTAAACAATTCCAATATTTTAAATTGTATGGAACTCTTTTTGAAAACCATAATAACAAACCATTTTAATAAATCAAACCAAGTATTGAAAATAAATTTCCATTAACCCTTTCAATAAAACCAACATCTTTATTGAAAATAAATTTCTTTAAAACCATTCCAATACAACAAACCATTATATTTAAAACCAGTTTATATGCATCAAAATCAAATAACCTTCTTAAAATCAGTATTATAAAATCACGATCCTGTATTTAGTTTCCACCAAGTCACCAAATTTTCACATTTACCTAGAACATCAAAAGGGGGTTTCAACAAATAATAGAAAAACAATTTCAAAACCAATTTCACTGATTTTTTTTTTGAAATTTTTACTTATGTTTATAGAAATATGGGTTCATATTGAAGCCACATACCTAAATAATTATGGAGAAAATGAATTATGACATGAAAACCCCTTCAAAACCTTGTTAAATCTCCAAAACATACAATAGATCTCATCCCATATCAACAAAATATAAAATTTAACAATTATTTTCATCAAAAAACTTATATCTATATATATAATAATTGATATAAGATACCAATAGAGGTATTGAAGTAGATATGAGAAACACTCTAAAAGAATACCATATCTGTTGACTAACCATGGGAATCGGGCTACAACACACCATGAAGCACCTTCATATCAATTCAAATTCAATGGGGAATTATTCCATATCTTTTGGGATTGATAAATAAAGATTTATGATCTATTTGGATCCAAAAATGAGGGGTTAATAAATAATATCCACCTAGATCCAGTTTTTGGCATTTTTTTAACTATGCATGGTTAGTCACACAATTATGAAAACCATGAAATAATTTTAAATCATCCTCTACCTCAACAAGAACCGTTCCTGGTTGGAATACATAGTTAAAAAAAACATTCTCCAACATTGAAAAATCACACTATCTCACATTTCATGGCTTCTTCTATATAGACCTACAATTTGGACAAACTGTTCACCTACCCTTATGCCTTCCCCTTAGCCTATATCTCACTATTAATACTTTCTTGTACGTTCTATATAGTTTCCCCAAACATGTCACCAACTTTAAGCCTCTTGAGAATCCCCAAAAACATTCCAATAGAGTTCCGAGTCCTATTAAACATTTTCAAAACACTTTATCTTCTGAAAATTCATAAATGAGGTGTTACATGAGACTATGGTTGTTACAGATTGGTTTTAATAAATCTGGAGCATATGTCCCTAGAATATCATGAATTATGGTTTTTTAATTACTATAATGTATAAATTATATTATTTATAAAAAATAATAGATATTAATCTTCATTTTATGGGGTATTATAGTTTCATTTAATTAACCAATGTCCGTTTTTTATTGTATTCAAGACATTTAAAATGAATAATAAGATCATTGGAATGGTCGAAAATATTATAATTCGATTTGTTGTAGCTAGTTTATATTTATTGTTCTCTTAGATGTCTAGAAGATATTTAATTAAATGGTGAGTGTATATGATGTATATTGAATTTTGAAATAGTTTGGTGAAAATTAAAATGACATTAATGTGTATGGGTCCACAAAACAAGGTGTAAAATTAACTTAATGAATTTTTATTGAAATTGTAAGTGGTATTTTGTGCATAAAATTATCTTTTATAAACTAGTGGAATTAATTTAAAAGTAAATACATATTAATGAGTTTATATTTTTCATAGAAATAACTCGTTCAATTATTAACCTAATAAATTTAATATTTTATTCATTATATAAATGTTAATAAGAATCATATAGTTATAAAAAATGGTATATTATGACTATTAATAATAAAAAACACTATCTTCATTATTATGTCATATTAAAATTAATATTATTCTTGAAATGAAAATTTTAAAGGAAAATAATTTAAGGTTAAAAAAAATTCTCATTAAAAATTAACTATTTCTAGTACCATAAAAGACATGGAATCTAGAAGTTGGATGATTGAATGAATTTCAAAATTATCAAATACCACTTGGAAATGAATGTTTAATTTAACTCAGACAGAATAGTAACATGTGTTTGTGGAATTGAAAACATTTAAATGGTAGACACAAATATATTAATAAAATAAATGATGCATTCAAAATTAGTAAAAGTATTCAGTTGATAAATTTTGATGGGATTGATGATCCACCAAAAACTATTTCGAAAATGTATAAAATTATTCTTATTATATTTTCCAATTATTTTAATATAATTTTATTTTTTCGATAATTATATTAGATAATAAATAATGGTGTATTAATATGTTTATTATGAATAACTAATCAAAGATAATTTAATAATTTAATATATGAGCACACCATATAAAATAAATCCACATTATGGTTCTTTTTAACATGATATATCTTGAATGAATATTTGTGTAGTATTTTTTTCCATCAAAACTATTTAATTCACGAAATGGTGAGATATGTTAAATTTGTAGTTAATTTCATGTTGGATCATGGGTTATCTTATTTAAGCAGATCCATAGCATTTATTGATAAACCAAAACATTGTAATATTCTATCATATGGACATAGATGATTTTCTCATGGATTTTATTTATAGAATAGTGGGTTACAATATTTACATATATCATGTGTATTATTTCTGGTCTTAATAATAATGACTAGTCTGAATGTGAAATGATGAAAATATGATGGTACCCAAAATCCTATTGAATTAAATTTATTGAAATATAAAAAAAATATAACATCCTAATTTGTTAAATTATATAAATATAATTTTAGATGAATGATTAGTTTAGATGCTAAATGAAACCAAAAAAACATTTATATTACACTTTTTTATATTGAATAGAGATGTAAATATTGGAATCATATGGATATGAACATATGACTCTACTATGAAGAACGAAAATGAAGTCTACGGATATATCTATATTGTAGAATATGATTAACAAGTGAGTAATGGATGAAATAACTACAGTTTTGTTGAGGACTATGATTAAGTTAGAATTTGGAATAATTCATGGTGAAAAATTTTATTTATATTTTATAGTGAACAATTATATAAAAATACATTTATATATATAGTTTTGTTGATTATATTCATTTTTCCAAAGAATTATCCATAATGATGATGATGATGCATATATTATAAAGACACATATAGTGTCATATAATATCTATATTTAGAGGGAGGAGAATAATAAAGTAAATCATCTAGTATATTAATATTTATACCATTTTTTAGAATGATATTATTTCATGATATGACTACTACCACTTTAAATAATTGGGAATGTATGATTCTTAAAAAATGGTTAAGGGTGATTCTCCTAACCTATTATTATAATTTATGTTACCATAACACGCGTCTAGTTATATAATAACTATAATAAAAATGTTATAATAAACTTCTTATAATCAAACAAAACACATCTTGTTGTAGAGTCTAACATTAGGGTTCAACCTTGATAATTTATTGCACTCTGAAACCTCTAGCCTACTTTTTACATTGAATGTTTGTGAGAGTGATGGGATAAAAATTAATACATAGGAAATTATTAATTGTGAAATTTGTAAAAATATCATCTGGGGATAAATAATAGTATGAAATATATTTTCAAAAAATATTCATTTGAATATAACACTTAAATGTTATTTTTTAGTCCGCTAGGAAATAAATATTATAAATATTAATAACTCATTTCACTAGATAATATATACATCAATAAATTTTGGAATTTATAAAATAATATTAATATTATGGAATGTTTTTTATATCAAAAACTAATAATAAATCATTTCCAATTTCCTACATTCTAAATATGGTATTGATTAGAAATAATCCCTATATATTATTTTGTATGATGACTTCCATTTCATCCAAATACATCATCATACTAGGGAAATGTGGATTGGATCTATGAAACTGACCAAGCTACTTCCTCAAGTTATCCATTAAATAAGTCATGTTTTGGTATTCCATTGGATTATTTAACACTACCAAACGAATTGAGGATTATTGAAGTATTATTATAGTTAATGGGATTTTTGATACAATTTATTTTTAATGTTCATTGTGAAATTTTTTTCATTGACTCCACTAATATACATTCCACTATTAATATATACTCAGATCTATCATTGAAATATATAAAATAATATATTTTTATAAATAATTATTTAAGGGAAATTTATCTGTGTGGGTGGAGGGAATTCGTACTTCATCAGTACACAAATAATCATTATCAAGGGAAACTATATCATGGGATATATCATAATTCCTAGTAGTACCTAATTGAGAAACATGTTGGTGATTTCTAAATAAATTATTATGTAAAAAAATTATTCCATGAGAAAAAAATCATATATTTCTTACTCAAGTACACAACCTTAATCTCAATATGGATAATCTAAACTGAGTTTTTTGAGGCCAAAAAAATAGAATATTATAGTAGATTGGGTGAAAAAATGAGTAAGGAAAAAATATTAAAATATACAAAACACATAACTAAATTTCAAATCATATCGAGAACTAAGGTATTGTTAAAATACAAAGGAAAACATTACAGAAAAAAAAATTTCCTTGAATAGGGTGACATACATCATTGGAACTCATTGGACCAAAAGATGTGGGAGAATATAAACATGTTTCCCGAATATAGGGCAGTTATACAATATAAAATTGATTCAACTTCCGCTGTGATTAATTCTATAGGGATTCAAGGTTCCAATCGTATTACTATCACCTTATTATCCCTAACATGTTTTTTTACATAATTCCATTAGAATAGATATAATGGGATAATTCCAAAAGGGATGATAAGTTCATTACTTATAGAGATCAATATAAATATATATTTCCCATTTTATTTTTGTATAAAAAACATTACATAGAAATTAGATGCATTCAACATCCATGATCCCATTCAATGAATTATTCATAATTTTCTAGGTAAAAGGGAAAAAATCTTGGTTTCCTAAAATACTCATTAATGATTACTTATAGTGGGAGAAATCATAAATCAATAAGAAATAATAATTATTTCAAAGTAAATAATTCAACATACATGCCATTTAATCAATATCCTGAATATTGTAATTTCATACCACAAAACTAATATTTCTAGGTACATATCTGAAAACACATTTTGATTAATATGATGATCCCAAAATTAATCCATTTTTAATTTAAATGATAAAAAAACATCGATAATAATAATATAATTCTCAATAAATTAATGTTCTTATTGTTTTTAATTTCATAATACAATACATCATGATATATATACTATCAATACCCTCTATAAAACAATTTAAAACTACAGGAAGATATTATTTAATTTTACCTACTGATTTCTCACATGAGATATATCAATGAATTGAAGGGTGAAATATTTCTAGGGCCCACACATCATTGCTTGTCGAAAATAATCCTCATATAACAATGAGCTAATAAATACTAATCAATATTTCCTATTATAAAATAAATTTATTGAGTAAGAATATTTATTAGTCCATATCACTAGAGTAAAAAAACAAAATTAACAAAACAATATGTTCATAATTGGTATAAGAATTAGGAAAAAATAATATCAATAATAAAATGAATATGTAAATAAATGGTAAATGTAATTACCAAAAAAATATAACGAAAAAGAGATATTCTATGGAGAAATATATTGATCCACAAATTTTTCAAGAAATTACAGGTGGTCAATGGTTTGTTAGGGATATTGGCTTTCTTATAATATAATTATGTAATATAAAATTATAAAGGCATTTTAGGTGATATATAATAATAATAACCAATAAAATTTATCTCATTTTTATACCATTTAAATTTTATCGATGAAGATACATTTTGTAAAATGTTTATGGGAGTGGATATGTTCTTTATCACCCTATACTATAAAAACATTCTATAAGGGTTTCTATAAAAAAAGGTCCCTTTTGAGAAATTATAGAAATTTTACTTCTTATCCATTTTTATGTGTTTAGGATGAAATTAGATGTTATTAATAAATCATTTGAGTTAGTGAATGTACATTTGTAAAATAGTTTTTGAAAACATTGACATTGAAATAAATTATATTTTATTTAAATAGAAAAAAATATTGTTTACAGTTTAAACATTTTTTTCCCAAACAAGTATAAAGGAGTAAAAAATATATATGAAAATATAGAGACTATAGAAATTTATAATATATATTGAAATATATTTGGCTTTTTAGGATAAATAATAATATTCATTTTTCCAAGGTAATGAAATCTCAAAAGAATAAGAGATTGTAAAAAAGATTATTACCTATTCACAAAAATTATGATTGTATCATATTTAATGAATAATAATGAAATAAAAAATTTAAAATTAATAATAAATAGGAATTCATGTAAAGATATGAAATGGGGACATATAAGAAGAATATAATAATAAATAGGTGCATCAAAACAAATATGTCATAATGAAATGGAAGTTGATACGAAATTTGTTACCACAGTCATTCTTTTGATTGAAAACATTGTATCCTTATGTATAATGGTATTAATTATTTGTAACTTATTAAATAACCATATTCATATTTATACATTAATATGTGATTATATTATAAAATTAACCACCTATTTGTTAATAATATGTCATCGTATTCACTATTTAATTTCCAAATAGTGATGTTTTCCCAAGCGTGATTTGTCTCAAATTTTTTGGTTATTTTATATAGAATATATTAAAATAATTTACAAATTATTATTAATTTTATATAAAACATATCTTATCATTAAATTCTTTTAATACCATTCACTAATTGTGGACTTAGAAAACAAGTCGCATCACATCATGGAGATGGTAGGCCATTGATACTCATGAGTGATGATATCATTACATTAAAAGGTTAATGATTAAGGAAGTGGAGGGTATATTACTTTTAGAGAATAAATAACAATTTATTGGTGTTATATATACTAATAAAATATATAATTATTACTATCTATCTAATTTGGTGATGGAAAAAATACATCAATCTATAAAGAGGTAGTATTTTGTACACACGTGTGATGGATCTATTTTTTATTTGATAAAGAGGGATATTTTTAATTATTATGTAATAATCATAATAAAATATATTTATATTGTATATACTAGTGTTAATATATTTTTTGTCTTAAAATATAACAAACAGTTTTAATTGAAGAATGAAAAAGAATGAGCATAGTTAAGAATATTAACTTCTCTTAGAAAAATCTCAATTGGATAACGAATTATGGAACCTGCGTTCATTAATATGGAATCTAAAACCAATAGAATGGGTATAATTATTCATAAGAAATATTTTCGAGAGGGTCGATTAAAATGGTTTTATATTTGTGATGAATTGAGGGGAGGGAGGAAACTTTTATAATAGATGAGTTGTCTCATTTTGGTAAATACAACAAACTATTCAATAATGGAAAGTCACTATCACACAGGTTCCTCAAATAGTGATAAAAACGGTTTATAAGGAATATAATACTAATTAAAACACCAAATACATAAAAATAAATTTTCCTATATATGTTCAGCCTTTATCCTCAAATTTGACGTACATTTAATATTTTAGTTTTCACCATGGTATGCAGATTTTTACCCTTGTTAATTTTTCCAGTAAGACTCAAAAAAATATAATTGTTACATATATAGAATCCAATAATTATTAATATTACTTCAATATTATATAATTTCCATTTTATGTGTAATCTTAATGTTAACACAACCGCATGTAAAACAAAAACAATCTTCTTTTAACCATAAACGCAATAATTAATTTTTTCTATTTCTACTATTCATTATAAATAATTTTATTAGAATAGAAAATATAATAAAAATATGATATTTAAAAATATGGAATCCATTTTACCCAATTAAACTAACTGATTTTTTAATATTTAATTTAAAATAATAACTAAAAATCGTGTTGAAAAACATATTTTTAAGAATTGATATTTTCACGAATAAGATAGTCTATTATTAACTATATTAAAATTTATAATCGTTATATGGTAATAAATTAATATATTTAAAAATATAATCATTAAATTTAAATTATATCATTCATAAATAAATATTATTTTAATTAATTAATGTTGAAATGAATTATTCATTTCCAAAAAAATAGTTGTTTGTTATTTTTTTTTGATAAATATCACTTTTACATCTAATTGACTATATCATATTTTTTTTGTAAAATTTGTTAATTTTTTTTATATTACATATTAGTGCACATGTTTATATATATTTGTAAGTGGTAATAAAAAATTCCTTCATTTTTTATGTTTTCTAAAAGACTATTTCTAATGATATTTTTAAAAAAATTATAATTATTTTATTTTTGCCAAGTAAGATCTAAATTTATATTCAAACAATCATATGATAACATTTTTGACCTGAAATATTAAAATTTTTATTGTAATATTGTTTCAATTAAGTAAATTATTCTATTACTATAGTTTTGGCACATGTTTCTGTGTATCGAAATCTATTAATGAGAATGAATTTACCTGAAATTTATTTTTATCATAATGTCTTAGGGTGTTACGTCCATCCCTCCTTTAAGATTATCATCATAGAATTTTTGTGTAAAATAAATTATAAAATCTGATATTAATTATTTTAATAATATCCACTAGTACCAAAATTGATTCCTTTATTTTATTATTTATGAATATTACCTTTACATGTTGATTTCTATGATTGTTAAATGCACTCTCTCTAGTATCATGAATCTCGATGGTATAATCACAATAAAATATACCAGGTTTCAATTACATTTCATCATAGGTTAGAAATTGTGTGGTTATGAATATATACATCATTAATAATGATATACCAACCATATCATGATCTTTATAAAGGCTTGGTGTCATATCCAAGTGATAATTAAAATCTCAAATTCAATATATAATATAAAATGGAACAATGTACCTATGGATAATATTTCCATTATTACCAAACCTTATGACACCATTCAATAGAGATAAATTCATGAAAACTTGATCTCCCACATGAAATTCATTATCCTTTATCCACTATTCACCAAATTATTTCCCCTACATTAGGATACATTAACATAATCAGGATTAATATTTATATTTTTTTATTGTTTTTAATATGTTATTGGACTAAGGGATTCCATTCTCCAGATCAAAACCAACAACTTTCAATATAACATCTCCTTCAATATAATACTTTTTATGGAAAAAATTGAGTATGTATGTTATCTCCAAATATGTATGAATTCTTTCTTTACAAATAAATCTAAAATATTTTATATTTAATTTATCCTAATAAAAAATAACGTTCCTTATAATATTATAAATATGCATATACCAAGTTAATATGTTCTCTTAATGGATGGTAAATTATTAAATTACTATAAAAAATTAATGGAAACATACATTCATAAAAACACTAAATATCTCTTCATTAATTATATAATATAACATAATTTTTAATACAATATATAAATACAAAAAAAAAATTAAATTACAAAATAGATAACATATACCAAATTATCATCAAACCACAAATTTGTTCCATTTTCATAATTTCCATCACATTTACATAATCAATATATAATATCTATAAATATAATTAAATATATATTATGCCCATTTTAATGGTGTCTTTCTGTTAATGATTTTTTACCAAAGTACCACCATAACACTAAAACATATTTATTTTTTATGATTAAAATTTTGCATATGATGTAAAATCATTAATTAATTACTATAACTCTACAATTATAATACATTTCAATATTAATATATCTGGAATATCCTTAATTGAATAAATGTAAATGATAATTATTTAACCCAAGTACATATGAAATGTATTTATTCAACATTGGATATTGAAATAACTTCAGATGGTCTGGGATGAAATTTCTTATTCTAAGATATATTCCAATGACACTTTGGAAGTTAATTTTTTATGGCCTTATTTCATTATAGTTGAAAGAGTAAAAATTAAATCTTTCTCTATTATATTTTCATTCATATGAATATTTTAATTTCACTCCACAATTGAAGAATACATATATTCCCATCAATCAAGATCCATGATGTTTATTTCCAAAATAACTAAATGTGAGAAAAATCATTAGTTATACTCTTCCCATTATACATTTTTACTCTTACTTCATAATCTTTTCTTTATTCAAATTGAATATATATAATAAAAATATACAGACTCTATTTTTATAGATTACAGAAATATTTCATCATAAGGTGAAATTATTTGAGAAACCAACACCCATAAAATACTTGTCCTAACCAATTAATTGAAATGGTAAATAATACATTATGTATTTCATATGTAATATGTTAAATAACTAGATAGTCTTTAAAATGTATCATCATACTCCAAAACACTATATCAATCCATTATCATTTTTCTAAATAAATTTATCTTCATTTTATTTAGTTTCCCACAAGGGAAATATTTATAAATGAATGTATTCTTACAAAATTGACATTTTATGTGTATTATTAACACTTTATCTAATGTATTCTAGATCAATTTCTTCTATTTAACATAATATCATTTGACACAATACATTGTAAGTTTAATATTTTCATTTCTATCACGTCTTGTGGCCATAAATATCTTATAATGGAACATAATTTTTATTCTAATTTATAAAAATGTGATTAATATAACATCTAAAGATTGAATAAAATTTTATAACTATTCATTAATAATGGACATAGAGAATGAATCACATGTCTTCATAGAGATAGTAAAACATTTATACACACAAGCGGTGATGTCATTTCCTGTATGTATGAAAGCGTAAGTGTGTGGATGTTATATTAACATTAAACAATAAATACCTTGTTTTATTTATTATATAGATTCATTACTTCTATAAAGATCAATATATATATGATTCAATAAAAAAATCATATCAATTCATGATATAGTTTTCTGTCATTCACATGAGCGAGAACATTATTTTAAATTTTATAAGGAAATATATAGATAATAATTTCTCCACAAAATTAATTAAACCTCATTATATTGGAGACAATGTTATATTTATATTGTAATTATAATACATAATTTATGGTTCAAAAAGAAGAAATAAAAAGAAGAATCTTTTTTAAGGTGGTTATTTTCTCTTCATGAAACCACCTTTCAATCATCTATAAAGGACCCTATGGTTTGACTTTTGGGAAGAATAAAACACTATAATGTATCCAAGTATATGTGGGAGAGATTTTGGAAGAGCTTTTTCTAGAAAAAAGACATGATATGTGTAAATATTTGAGGCAAGGTGACTCCATTTTATAAATGATGAAGAATGAATGTTTTATAAATACCCAAAACAATTCACCTATGGGATGTCACACTCACCCTAACTGCCTAGAAAATTGATAAATAATGTATTATAGTGAAGTTAAGTTCCATCCAAACCACCAAAAAACGAAACAAAAATATTTTTTATCACTGAATTTATATATTATATAAAATTTATCAAATAAAAATCTTATGTGTGTGGAAAATTAAATTTTACAAAAGCGGATGTAATTTGAATACCCTAATATTAACATTCAAAATTTAAATTATATTATTACAATTTTTAAAAATAATAATAATCAAAAATTATGTTGACCATATTATGTAATATTAATAATATTGACTCCAAATATGAAAATCATTATAACTAATTCAATTCAAATAATTGGAAAATTTTAATTTAAATATGAACCTGTAAATAATGTCGAAAATTACTTTATCATCAATTTATTTTAATTAATAAGATGATTTTAAATTAACTAAATACCTATTAATAATCAAAATATTGTTTAAAATTCACACACACACACACACACATATATATAATTTATATATTTTAACTAAATCATCCATTATTAATGATAATTTTTAAAAAATTAAAATTGAAAAAGAGGAATTTTTTTAACAAAACCTTTTTTATAAAAAATATTTTTATTAAAAAAGTCTTATATTACCTCCAATAGTTTTATATTAATTAATATAAAATTTATTGTTAATAAATTTTTAATTTTACATATTACATCGCATAATTATAAATAATGTGGGAAATAATAACATATTGCAATATTTATTTTATATAACATCTTATTTTGGATGGAAAATTTCATAAATTATTTATATTAATAATTTGAAAATGTATGTCAAAATATATATTTTAATAATATGAAATATGACAATTTTTTATGTAATATTAAAATGTGATTTTTTATAATTTTAAAAAAATGAAATTTTCACATACGATAATTGAGGATAAGGGAATTATGTATCACAAGCTATTAAAGTCATTAAATTTATTTAAAATAAAATGAATCATACTGTCTTGTGGTGATACATATATAATACACACAATTGAATGTTATGATAAATCCCTTGATTTTCAGTGAAACCAATAAAATATATCAACTAGCAGATTGTGATGATCATATGAAGCCACAAAAAAACATTACAAGGGGAATAACTATTGTGAAATCTTATAATTAAATGGGATTATTTTTTAACCTTATAATATCTATGTAACAATATATAATTGATAAATTAATGGAATATAGGAATCAAATAACAAAAATTTATAGAATGATTGAATAATGGTGTGGTTTTATAGGACCCATTATGAATCCCCCTATGACTGGGGATCAATATAAATGGTGGTCATCAATGCCTAAGGAATGGGAAGATGAATAGAAGGGAACTATCATTACATTATTAAATTTACCACATTAAAAATTTATTTCAAAATATTATATGGTTTAAATATTTTCGTGCATTTAGATAATAAAGGGGTTATAATGTACATTAGGTTTTGAAAACAAAATTTCAGAAGGTTCAATATCATTAAATACAACATGGACACAATCCCTTTTTATCACTAATGAAATTACCATTTTATATTCTATAAATGTTTTCCCAAATTATAATTTTCTTTTTTATTTCATGATTTAATCATGTTGGATATCTAATGAATTTAGTTTTTATTAATATATTAAAACATTAAATTATTTTCAATCAAGTACAATTATAAGGAATATATTCAAAAATATTCTTTTATTAAGATATATATTATAGTAAAATAAATCTATAATATGGTATCACTCTATGGGTAATCATTTATTAGCATAAATAAAATTAAAATAGATGGTTATATCATTTTAGTTGGATGGTATTCAATAATTTTCCATTTTTATTAATTAAACATGATATAGACATAAATAAAATATTGTTGTAAATTTCAAATGCATTATATATAATTATCAACATTTCGTAGTTATTAAATCTATATTAGAATTAATTTTAATTTATAAAATAATTATTCAGAGTCACTATACTAAAAATTGTAAGTAATAATGGTATTTTTTTTTAAAAAATTCATTATGATTCTCAATGTCCTATTATATGGTGGTTAAAAGAATTATTTCATATATATTAAATGTATATTTTCATTATTGATAAATATTAGTGGAAAACATCATTTCATTATAGCTCTGGCATATTTTATGGTGTTAATATTTAAATTTTTTTATGAAATAAAAAAAATCATACAACATTAATATACTATAACAAATTTTAATATATTATGAATTTTATAATAGAACAAGTAGATATAAAATATTTAAAAAAACACATTTATCATAATATCATATTAAAATAAAAATTGAACTAATATTTTTTTTAAATGTTTCATTTAATAGAATAGAATAAATCTATTAATGCCAAATAAATACATAGGAATATTATCTGGAAACAATTTAATAAATAGATAAAATAATATATGGAACATTGAACCATCTAAAAATATAATATGTTTCTATTGATAATAAACAATAATTCATTGTTTATTAAGTAATTTATTTTAGATAATTAATTTTTTGAGGAATAAAATATATAATTTTTATAAATATGTGACATTAGTTTTTAATTGAATTTAGAAAAAATGTTATATGAATTCAAAACATATATCCTTATAGTTTATATTAATATTTTTGTGTTCAGGAACATATTATTTATAGAAACACATCACATATATATTCATGATCTTTTTGACAGAAAATATATAAATAATTTCAATAAAATATGAGACATATACTAATTTCATGAGATAATTCATATTTGTTAACATTTTTCTATATAATTTCATAGTTTTCATTTGATCTATTATTTTTATTGTAAAATAACTATGTTTTATAATATTTGATAAAATATTCAATTATGTGTTTTAAAAAATTTAACAGAAATTTTTTTAATAAAAAATCAAAATAATTAAATTATTACAAACATGATATTGGGATAATTAAAAGAAAAAAAATAAAATCTATCTTGAGATAGAATAAATATAATTATATTATTAATATAAATTATTCATTTAAACTCTAAAGGCTATGAATAATTAATTAGATCATTATTTGTAATATTGTCTATTTTAAATTGTTCATTAGATAATTTTTTATGATATCTCATTATAATATCAAAGAAAAATAATTATTTTTTCTTAAGAATTAGGAATAATGGAATTTTTCAAAATCATGAAAAAATGTACTAAATGGATAAATTAATATGAATATATGATAATTTTTTATATTATTTTTATTTGAAGAAGATAATTTCATAGTGTTTAATTTAAATATTAATAAAAAAATAACAAATAAGGTTAATATAAATATATATTATATTTATAGACTATGTTATCTATACTAATATTGAATTTAGTGTTATTATTAATTTGAAAATGAAAAAAAAAATTAATTACAGTGATGTAATTAAAAATATATTGGATTGAAAATTTATCTTTTAGATTTATTGTGTAACATATATTTTCAATCCACCAACCTTGATTTTATTTCATTGTGGATGATGGTGTTGGAAATTTTTTAAGATTGAAAATGAATAATAAAGTAGTAAAATATTAAATATATCAATAGACAAAGAATTATAGAAGATACCAAATTATATTTTGGTGTATATAAATCCTAGGGGAACTAATAATTATTTCGTTAAGGGTTTACGTGTTTGGAATATTAATCTCTTATAAAATTTCTATGAATATATGTTATAAAAATGATGAATAACATTTGACATAAGACCAAAATCTCGTTAATTTAATTTTTATCGAAAATTAAGAGGGAATCATAAACCATAGTAATAATTTTACTGGTATTCTATAAAATTATGGATCATACATAATAATTTATCTTTGTATGGAAGGAAATTGAAAAAACTATTTTCCATGTAATTTCAAAATCCCAAAAACATTATTTAAAAGTATTATATATCAATAATAATTATTAGACAATATAATCATATAATATATTATTTCAAATACATATTATAATTTATAATAATTATATTATAAAATTTTCATGGTAAATGAAATATAATTTAATAAAACACATCTTTAATAAAAACCAGGATTATATATTTTGGTGACATAAACCAAACAATCATGCATTAATTTCCCACAAAAATTATCCCATCAATGATCTAAAGAACAAAATATTCAATCACAGGGTTAATCTATTGATCAATATAATTGGAATTAGACATATTATAATTGAAAATATTTATTAGTATGATTTCATTCCTGATATTTTCTTTATCTCTTGAAATCCCATAATATTTGAAGGCACGTTCATAAAAAATTAATTTTTATACATCATTATAAAAACACATTAATATCATGTGGGTTGAATATTAAAATAATTCCAATAAATAATCTTAATAATGTTTGTACATAATAAACTAAATAACTACCATATGAGAAATATACTGATGCCATAACATAGTTTTTAATCCAGTATTGGGTATTTTTAAAACTATGGTGATTTATGAAACATTATATATATATATATAAACTAGACCAGACTATATTCTTCCTTTGAAAACTAGAAACCATAATTTGATTTGATTAAAAATTGTGGATAGCAAATTATTATTTAAATTATAACAACCCAGGTAATGATAAAATAAATCATTTCTTTATTTATTAATATTTCTTCTATATTTATATTAGTTATAAAAACATTAAGTAATTTTTAATCTAATATAAATCAATTTAATTAAACACTTTTCTTATAAGGTTTTATTTCAAATAATAATTTATAAATATTATGATTTTAATTTTATTATATTAAAATGTTATTATAGGTAACTGTTTAAAAATTTACTTATGGGAAAATTATGGGATTTTTTAGATAATATTGATGTTTTAGTAAATAGAGAAAAAAATGTTTTTTCTGAATATTATTAATTTTCAAAAAATTTATAATATAAATATCTCAATATATTTGGAATATTATTTAAATAACCTAATTATTCTTTCTTATAATATAATAAAAGTAATAAATATTGATTAAATATTATTTTGGATTTTATTATAAATTGTATTTTAGGTTCAATAACATTTTTTTTCTAAAAACTGTTTTAAAATGCAAAGTGTTTATACTCTTTAATTAATAAATAGAATCCCTAATTTTCAATATTTTAAGTTAAATATATAGATTTTTATCATTAGAATTAATTTAATTCCATACAATGATTATTATTTTACATAGATTTAATATAGATTCATCATTTTAAAACAATACTCTTAATAAAAACAAGATATCTTGCCACATTTACAAGATTACTATTAAATTTTCTTTTCCACTTCTATGAATCTTATTTTGGAAAATTTATTCAATTATAGTAATAAAAATACTACATAATTTATATTTAGTCCATATTAATTTTTTACCATAATTATTTGTGAAAGGAATAATAATTAATCATGGGGATTTTGAATAAAATGAGTTTACGACGGGGTTAAACATTAATCTTTAAGAAGAAATGGACATTGAAACGTTCCAAAAACCAATTTTATTACCATATTCCAACATTAAACCTTATATTATCAATAATAGACAATTATTGGGGCCTGGTAACATGAAAAAACATATGTGGAATTCTCTTTTTCAAAAAAAATTATAGTTATACCACTCACCACACTTATAAAGGCCATCCCCTATCCCCCTCTCATCACAGCAAAAATCCTTTTGGTTTTGTAAATAACTAAACTATAAAATTATAAAATTCCCTCAACTCATTCTATAATTCTTAATTTTGTGTAAATTCTACAATTTAATGGCTTTGGATGAATCCTAAGTAAGATACCAAAAGAGGAGGCAATGTTCTTCAATAAACATCTTTATATTATTAAATTTTCCACCACCCCAAATAAAATTTTTACCAGAACGATATAATATCCTTAATATATTTTTAATAATAATATGTTATTAGGTTAATGTAATAACATAAATCAGTTCCCTTTTCAATAAAATGAGTTACAAAATCATCATTCATTAGTGTACGGTGGTCTATAGCATCACGAACTGATGTCTTATTTTTCAATTACTACCTCCCATGGCTTTGTATGATGATGGATAAAAATTTTATATAGGATATATAAAAAATAAATACAAATATGTATTCATTAAATATTATATACCATTTAAATTCCATATGAATGGGGATATTCTACCATTTCTCATGTGTACGGAAGTCTACCGCATCATGAAGAAATGCCGTTTTATATTCACTAACACATTACACGAAATGAAATATGGGTAAATTTAATAAATATATGTTATATAAATGAAATATTTATATTATTTATATATTTATAATTCTATAAATATTATATATAATTTTCTTTCACACTTTATTTCTCACCGAAAAATTGATGAAGTAATTCCTAGATGAGTGGACTACTGCCTCTTCAAAGCAATCTGATTCATTTTTCCATCACCACATAAATATAATGATATATATAACTAAATATATTAAAATTTTATTTTATTTATGATTTTTTTATTATGGTTTAATGATTAAAAAATACTTACCACATTTCAATAATGATCATTTAAAAATGGAAATTTTACACACACTTATTTACATCTTACCATCCCCATGATAATAACATTAGTTCATTTTTCAAATCCATAATTCATGATTGATTTTTAAAGTATAATTAATTTATAAATAATATATTTATTTGAATATTATTTTTATTTTTATGTGAAATAATTACCTCATCAACCATATTTATCCTACCAAATGATATTTTGATACAGAAGATTGAAATGGTGAAAAAAAAACAATATAAAATTAATTTATTGAGTAATTGAAAAAATCAAAGTATTAATTTCTGTAAAAGATATACTAAAATTTTAAATATTTCTCATGGAATTAAATAAATAATATATTTTTTTATTTGGGAGTATAATGAAACTTTTTTTGAATAGGAGTACAGGTAAATGACTACATCTTAATTTACATTCATTTTGAAAATTCCTTGATATTATGCGCTTATATTATGTTATTAGCTATATATTCATCCAATTTTATATTATATACCATTAATTTCATTATAATCATGTTATTGATAGTTATTTTTAAATTTTATCATACCATGGAGTATATGATTAAATAATTTTCACTGTGATAAGGTAATTATCATTTAAAAGATATTTTAATGTTTTTTATTCAATCACTCTTTCTCTTCCATGACTATGTTTTAAAAAAATCATTAAAAAATTTTATGAACATGAGAAATTTAAAAGGTAATTTTTTTGCCTATTTTTACATTATGTTCAAATATTTTCAAATTAAAGTTTTTTGTAAGTTATATGGAATGTTTTGAAAAAGGAAATAATGAATTTCTAGTTCTTAATGTGCACCACGACAACAAATATTTCAGTATACTGAAATTTTTTGGGTTTATATCTTCCATATAAATATTTCATGTTTCATTAAATGATGAATCAACTTTCATTATTTCATTGGGGAGTTGTGTTTTTGGGAATGGGTTTTCAAAATAATGTATTATTTTAATTGGTAATGGATTTTTATAATAAAATATAAATTTGATACCAAAAAGTTATTTTCAAACATGTTTAGAAGAGAATTTTAATTTTATTATAATATAAAATATAATTAATTAAAAAACATTATTCCAAATATAGTTCTTGCAAATTATACATGAGATATGGGTGTTCTGAGATAGTGTCAGGTGACCTCCTTATAACAAATAGGATAAGTTGTCTTAGATGGTGCCTGATGAGCCCGTGATAGAATATATGATGGGGTGGCCCAGATTATTCACTATGATCCTATTAGAGATGAAATGGTGAGTAATAATACATACCACGATAATTTATTGGGTAATTTTTCTTGTATTAATTGAATTAATTGAAGGATTTACCAAAGTATTTCTCATATAGATTTAACATGGCTCTAGTCACATCAGAGACATGTTTAAAATAGATTATGAATTTTCTAGATCTATGTTATCAATAAGGTATATTTGTTTCATTATGTGATATTTAATGAATTTCCATGGGATAAAAATATTTTTTTTATGTGAAAATATAGGTTTTATTTCACTCAAATAAAATATATTTAATTGTAAATATTTAATGGTTTTTCATGTTTTCATTTGCATAATTGTTCCCTTTCTCATTCAAGCCTTAGTAATAATTTTTTTTCTACTCCTGATTTTTTAAATTTATTAATGGGATGTTTAAATGGAAGGGTAATTTCATATTGTAATTTTGGAAGAGTTTTCATGATTGATATAATTTTTTCTTCTAAAAAAATTAATATTACAGAAAAAATAACTAATAATCGAATGTTTCCTTTATGTATCAAACAGGTTTTAAATTCATGAGTTATTTCCAAATTATGCAAGACTCTAAACAAGAAATTATCAAAACATTTAATGAAGTTAAATTCTTTAAGAAACCTAATATTAAATAATTTTTATTATTCGGACCACAGATTTTCTATCAGAGGATATTTCAGATAACTGTAGTGCTTTGTAAGTCATCAATACAATTAACATTAAATATTTTACATTACAGATAAATTAATATAGTTTTGAATTTAAATATTTAAAATATTCTTTACATAAATAACTTCTTTAAATAATCAATTTCTATATGGGAATCATGGAATATGTTATAAGAAGGCACATACTAGAAAATTTTCAACGAAATTTGTATTCAGAAATAGTTTTCATAAGCTATAAACTATAGTGTAATCCATGAATTTGAGAAACCTGGTCCTCCATGATGAACCATATACATTGTGGAATAATTAATTACTAAAATACCCCATATTTTAATGTTCTATATGACCCCATTATAGCTAAAGGATTAAATAATACCCTGGGGATTATATTATAGCTCATGTGATGTTCAGAACACAACCAGGTAATTTGTTTTATTTTTTTCGAGGTGAATCTGATTGATGGATTCCTTTGGAGAGGAATTATAATGAAAATATTATCTTTATGACATGGAATGTGAATAATTAATGTATATTTTCATTTATAAATATTTCCCAAATGTTGATCAAATATTGATTGAAAAATAGTTTAGGTAATTGAGGAAGAAATATGAAGATTATATAGAAACATATTAGAAAAGAGAAAAATATTGGAATAGTATGTGCATGTTTTTTTAGGGAAGTAGTAGTAAAATAAATTGAATATACACTCAGTTGAATCAATGTTCATAAATAATATTATATGTTTGATTTTTTAAAATTTACAAGAATTTGGTTTGTAATTCAGAGTAATTTGTAATTTAATTATCGGATATGTATTCTCCTCAAGATGAAATTTGTAATAAAATTTCATGAAGTCCTAAAATAAGGAACCAACCAGCTAATATTTCATGTGGTAATCTGCCAAAATGTTTTATGTGTTAAAAAAATCATTTTTGGGAATGACTAAAATAATCTATGATGTGTTTTTAGTGATATTATTATAATCCTATTGATCATTACTATAAATAAAAGTATTCTAAACAACCAAAGATTGTGTTAACAAAAATTAAATCATTATTGAGTTTTTTTAGTTGCTATGTGGTGAGTCATTATGCAAAAATGTGTCAGAGGTTTGTTTCATAAGACTGAAATCATCATAATAACAAATATAAAGGTGTAACAATGTTATTTTCTACTACTATAGTTGTTTTTCTTCCACGAAATGAGGTGGGATAGTTATATTACTTTTGTATTCTAATTATAAAAATTCCTTTTCTAGCTCCAGATATCGAAATTCATTCATTTCTATTAAATATGAAATTAAATGTGGAATAACACCTCAAGAGTGTATCCTATAATTTTTTATGAAAACTCCAAGTGGATATATTAAAGAAAAAATTGTTTAAAAGAAAATGCCTATTGTAAAAAGTGTTGTTTTCATTATTTTCCATCATATTGAACTTGAAATATTATATTTTGATATCCTTATTTGTATGGGTTGGAATTGTTTATCTTGCTAGGATAGATTTCAGGTCATAGAAAGCTATATTTGGTGATTTCATGCCTTTTATAACATATCATGAATAAGAGAAATTGATTAGAGGTTGAAGTTAGTGGTACCAAGATCATGTTATTAAATAAACATAAATTGTTCAAACATGTGTTGTTTTAGTAGTAAATGAATTCATTTGTGTCTTTCATGATGATTTTCCATGAGTTATTCATGTTCATAGGGTTTATTTTAATGTTTGATTAGTTCATGATAATAATAATATATATTTAAATCGTTATTAAATATCTTAAGTGTGAACTTTAGAATTTAATACCCAATTAATGTAGTGTTATATAATGAATTAATGTAAACATGAAATTTACCATGGTGTTATCTTTTACTTTTTGTTAAAAAAATGGTTGAATAAGCCTTTTCATTTATTATCTTGCCTTGAATTAATAAACTATTATGAAAAAGTGTCCCTTTCCTAATATCAAAATTTATTTATCATCTCTATGGAGACTATTCTTTTTCAATGGGTTACCTAAGTATGGGTTATCATCACATGAATGGGAAAGGATAAAACATTACAAAGAATGTGTTTTAGACTATATATGGGAAATAAGAGTTTTTAGTTATATAATTTGAATTATCTAACAGACCTAATATATTTATGGACCTTATTAATATATCTTTTCCCGAGTTTTATGAAAATGATGTGGTTTCATTATCGATGAAATTTTGTAATATTCTAAAAGATTGGACAATCTTGAAAGATAGCCAATTGATGTTTTGTAAACATTAAATGAAATGAAACTATAAAAAAATTTATAAAGAATGAATTTTGTTTGAAAAAATTTAATTCCTTGGATATATTATTGCTAAATATGGAATAAATGATAACCAATCAATTAGAATATAATGGAAAAGACCCAAAATAGTTATATCAAATCACAGATTTTGTAGATTATCATGTTATGCAAATTCTTAGTTGAAAAATTTTCCTGTTTTTATAGCTATATAATTAAGATAACATTAAAATGTGATAGATTCATCTAAAAAATATTTTGATTATTATTTTCATGATCTAGAAATGATATTGGTGACTGGTCTTTTTTGGCTCAATTTTCCACTGATCATGAATTTTTCATCGACGGTGATTCTTCATCGAAATGACATGGATGTTTCCTACTATAGAATAATCAATTAATTTCTTATTCTTCAAGTCAAATTGAATCCTACTAAGAAAAATTACCCTACACATGATTTTATATTAGTTTGTTATAGTATTTATCATTATAGATATAGATGCATCATTTTTATGGAGAAAATTGAAAAATATATATAGATAACAAAATAATGAATTTTATATTCACCTAAAAATAATTGAACATTAGTTAGACCAGATGGTATAACTGCTCATGTATTATGATTTCATGATTCATTATCATCATGTAAATTCGTAAAAATTGTATAATGATTCGATTCAGTAAAATAATGCGACATTAACCATGTTAAGTATGAAATATGAACATTTTTGTAAAGATTTTATAAATTTTATGATAGAATATTAAAATACATATACATTCATAATTATTTTTTAGGATTCATTTTTTTATAATATATCAAGTAGTATTTAAAAATATCATATGGTGGATCAATATTTTAAGGAAAAGGCTGAATCCATTTAGAATGGTATGCTACTAGACTTTTATATTGATTATATGATCTTTTAATATTTTGGAATGTATTTTATATTAATTTTGATACTTAATTGAGTAAGTAGTTGTTCTATGAATTTCTTTTTCCAAAGATTTCCATTAATGCAAGAACCAAAATATATATAAGGACAATTAAAATTATTACATCTTAAATATAATGAAATGAGATATTAATGACTTCAACCTAATGTGGTTGACTTGATTTAACATCCTGGGTCTTGATGCTACTAAACAGTGCACTATACACGGTTGGCCACATGGCCTCAAACACATTTCCACAAACACCAAAAGATGCCGACTAATAGTGAGGGCCTAGGGTGTGATAGTGGAGAAACAATGACCCCATTGGTAGAGTGTAACACATCGTAATAAATATTAAGGAATATATGAAGTAGTAAAAAACATGTAACTAAAGTAAACAACTAAATAATGAAGGAATAAGCTACCAGATGGAAGATAATATAAAAAAGTTCCATCATTTCTCATGTTTAAGAACATAGTGAAACATGATACACTACATTCAAGTACGCTGCAATACCAAGGTATGGTAAAACAAATTGAAGCTCAGCAGCATCACAAGACTTGGCATGGTCTCATTCTCTCATACTCCTAAGTAGAAATCATGTTCCTATATAGGGATCCTTTCCCCTATCGACACCTGCAACAATATAGTCTATTTTGGATCAAAATCATTACACAAATAGGGTGTGAGAAAAAAATCCCCATAGGAAACCAACAATGGTCGGTGCCAATCTGTTAGTGAGTATATACAACAGTTGTGTATAGTAATGACATGTCGTAAACTAGTAGGCAATCAAAAGTAAAAAATCCTACAGGTATAGGTATTCATTAATCGGGGTTTATATGTTCATCAGTAGTTCATTTATTTTATGTATATAGATCTATGAATTCAGCCTAAGCATGACATTTCCCGTAGCTATCTAAGATCAACATATGCCTTAAAAGACCTTATATCAAGAAATTAAAGTCTAAATACAATCCTATTCTTTCACATGGAAGATATATCAATTTTCATTGCAATCCATCATTTATGTTTGACCTGAGTTCATTCTTGAGATTTATATTTTGGAATTCGAGTAACACTATTGGTATAACATTACCGTCATTCTATGAGTCTATTCACAATTGTCCTTCTCGGGAGCCCGAGTATCACCCTCAATGTTGGTATATGTTAAGGCGAGTCTTTCCTCAATGGACCTACTTGGGAGCCCAAGGTATCACTCTATGTATAATATATGATTCATTCAATTTATTTCATCCATGGTGGTCATATTTGGGAGCCCAATTATCAGTACCGACATAACAATCAAAATCCTCTCGATTCTATACATGGTGTTCTATTATTAACCCATGTATCACCCTAGGTGCAAGGTACAATAGTCATGAGAGTACATTCACAGTGTTTTAAGATTAAACCATGTATCACCCATTTTAATTAGCGATTAACTCATTTAAATCCAAAAAAACATGCCAACATTCTTAATAAGAAAAAAAAATGCCTAACAAAAGGGAAAACCCATTCCAAAAGACATAATCAAACACATACAATTTATACACAATTATAATTCCCGATAATAACCATGTTCGATTTTAAGAACCCAAATAGAGAAAAATGAGGTCATGGCCCTAGACATCCAAGGAAAAACGTCCGAACAAATTATCCAAGGGAAACTCACCCAAGGGGTGGTCCTTACCCACACACTAAAGCTAATCATTCTATAATTCATTGAATTAATTACCAGAACAATGATAGGTAATAATAAGAATAAAATTATTTTCATGGAGACACCATTTACATGGGAGGGCGACACAGCAACACAAATAAACATTTCAAAAATTAACAAGAGGTATGGGACCACCTTCCTCGATGTCATATAACTAATATAATATGACAACATCCCTTCAATCATCCTACAACATCATAGATCTATGAAATTATGTATATTGTTCAACCATAAATAACTACATCAAGAGACAAAAATCACCAGTAACAGCTCATGAAGAATAAATACCTTACATTGTGGGTTCTAACGTGACTGAAGACACATGAATCGAGTCCCAGACGACGAAATGGGAGAAAAAATAGATATCGCGACTCTAGTTCTTAACATAGTGGCTCTACTATCCAAAAGAAGAGAAAACAATTCTAATGCCCATTTTGAGATGAAAATTAGGAGTAAACCACATTTAGTTTTATATACATATCATGTATATGATTTTAATGTTCATAAATTCGTCAACCTACTTCGCGCATCCAGCACCGACCATGCCAACATGACTACACAATGTGTACATGGATGTAAACAACATATAATGACTTTTTCAAATCTCCCAGGACAACATGCTCACACACCATGTATCCCAATCCAACACAGCCATACTACACATCGTGTATACAATATTATATGGCGTGTTATCCTTAAACAACCATTTCTCACTTTCTTATGTTTTATAAAAAATAACTCAATGAAAAATAATATGATACAATTATACCTCAAAAGAAGAACCAGGTTTATATAAACGTCCCCCCTTAAATAAATTCATCCATGAATTTCCCTTACAAGGGTGGTGATGGATTATCTATGAATACCTCTGGCCACTGAGCATGTATGTCGACCTCACTCTACCAAGTCACATCCTACACTTGGTCGTGCTGCCATAGCTCTTGTAAAAGATGAATTGACTAGAATTAAAGAACCTTGAAGATCCTATTAACTATACAAATATGATTCTCCTTAGTGGATGCATCAACTTAAAGGACAATATCATTAGGCAGAAAAATGTGATATGGGTCTGAATTATAGTGGTGTAGTAGGGATACATGGAAAATTTCATGCATGGCTCGGTACCTATGAGGTAATTGTAACTGAGAGGCAACCGAACCGACTAATTCTAAAATATCAAATGGTCTGACATATCTCAGTGAAAACTTACACTATCTCATGATCCACTTGAGTCCTAATCTCAGTGCAACATGTAGGGAAAGTTGACCCCCGACAAACAACTACAAAGGTCTTCTATGGTGATCAATGTAAGATTTATGACGAGACTATGTAGTAGAAATCCATCACTGAATCATGTGTACTTGTTCAGTAGTCTCCTATACAAGATGAGATCACAGAATAGATTCCTCTCCAACCACCATCCAACATAGGGGTGATCAGCATGGCCTCCCTTACAAATCCTAGTATGGTTCCATCAGAATAGTATCCTAGAAGATATTATTATTGGAAAACTAAAATAGGGGTATATGTGTCACCCAAGATGCCCCAAAGTCTATGAATCATACTAGAAACATGACCTCTAGATCTTATATTGTATACTCTGACTTTGCATTAGTCTTAGGGTGATATGTTGTGCTCCAAAGCACATATTTTCCAACCTCCCTCTAAAAATTCTATCTGAAATGAGAGGTAAAGAGAGATTCCCTATCTCAAATGATATAAAGAGGGACTCCAAGAAGTCATACCACCTCTCAGATATACATCATTCTGAGATCCTAAACCACAATGATATCCTTTATCGGCAAGATGTGAGCGTCCATCGTAAGAATTTCAACTACGAACCACATGGAATTGTTTCCTCAATGCGATCTCACTATCCCATTCACAAAATCCATAATTACATCAGCCCACAACCACAAAAGAATGTGTAGAAACTGTAAATTTCCAGCTAGCTGTAGATTTTCCTCTATCACCTACTAATAGGTGGAACATCTCTAAACAAAACTAGCTACTTCTCGCTTTATACCTAGCCACTATTACTGGTGGTGCAGGTTACAGTACATCCTGGTGACCCATGGATACACTTCCCAAGATAAATCATGAAACTCCCGCATTAGCTCCAGATGAATATACCCTGGAACCGACACACATCCATGGATATACATAACTTCATCATCACTTGACATCCTTTATAGAGGAGGGTCCTCACAACCCACACTCTCCCAGAGGACTAGGCCTTTATAATCTGATAGCTTCCCCATCATCACTCCATCCAGTAGGGTAGAGGTAACAACCAAAGATGCATGATAAGTCTGTCCCTGACAATTGTGAATGACTAAAAGCATCTCAGATATCATGATCATAAGGATCCACTCACCACTAGCCTCCCCCACTTCCTATATTTGAGTTTTCATGGTTAGTGCATCAGCCACTTCATTAGCCTTTCCAAGACTATAGAAAAGATCATAATCAAATAACACAGTGTAAATATGTATTTGAGACATTCATAGTCCGTGTACACTAAAAAATTATCTCCCAATAAATAATGTCAAAAAAAAGTGTAAGGCATGAACTACTATAAGTAACTCAAGATCATGCATCGGGTAATTATTCTAAAGTGTCACAAACTACCGAGATGCATACACAACAACTCGATCCCCCTACATACATAAGAACTCCTCCAAGCCCAAATCATGATGTATCACAGTACATAGTGTATCTATTTCCAATCTATGGAATTCTCATTATCCGCGCTGAATTCAAACATACCTTCATCTAATGAATGGATGTGTCACAAGAATCTGACCACTCAAACATCACCACTTTCACGGTCATACCTTTCATTGGTTCTTCTAATCATGAGAAGTACTATATAAAACACTTGTAGTAACAAGTTATCCCCATGAAACATTGTACCTTAAAAATATTCTTGGGATGATCCTAGGTAACAAATACTCTTTCATTCTTTGGGACTACTGATACTCAAGTCTCTATGACGAGATGAACCATTTAGTGAATCTGATCCATCCAGAAGTGAAATTATTCCATCAAAACCTATAATTACTTCTCTCTTAGTGTATTCAAAATAATTTCACATTTTTTGGCATGGCCTTGTCGATTGTGATAATACACCAATAAATAATACACGATAACCACCACAAATGAATCTATATATGGATGGAACACTCTCTCATCAGTTCCATGAAAACTGCTAGCGCGTTCGAGAGAACAAAAGTAAAAAAAAAAGTACTCATATACGCCATACCTATTACGAATGGCTTTATGAGGTATGTATGTTGATCGAACATATACATGGTGATATCATTACCTTAGGTCAATCTTAGAAAACACTCGAGCTCCACGAATTTGATAAAATAGTTCATCTATTTGTGGTAAGGGATATCAGTTCTTAAATATTAACTGGTTCAGCTATTGATAATCCACGCATAGCCTAAAGGTACCACACTTCATTTTTGCGAAAAGGACCTGTGAACACCAAGGAGAAGTACTGGGTCAGATATAACCCTTAGCTTCTAGTTCTTTTAACTTCCTCATGAGCTCTTAAAACACAGTTGTAGACATCCTGTAAGGAGGAATGGATACCGGTGTAGCTCCCAAAACTATCTCTATAGCGAACTCCACATATATGACCAGAGTTAAGCCTCATAAGTAGTACAGGAAAACATCTCTAAAATCTTCAACCACTGGGGGGAAATCTACAACACATGTTCCTTGGTCATCCATATATAAACTCTCAATACAGTCCGTCTTTCCGCCAATCTCACAATTCTCAAGTTCATCTTTACTTTCCTAGACATCCCATTCACCCTTATGTAGAAAATCTTCACCACCTTGTGATGTATAACTCACCCTATGGAGATAGAAATCAGAAAAGGCTTGAAAAGAAACCAACCAGCCCATTTCAAGAATGACATCAAATCTTGTCATCTCTAAGACATAGAGGTTCCATAGAAAGTGACACCCACCAATTTCAAGTGGAACACCATTCACTGACACACAACTTTCGTTCTAATACCTAACAAAGTGTATATTGTCATCACATTTAGAGAAGTATAAAAATAGAGTCTAAGAATTTCCACAACGGCCAAAAATATAAAACTATGTGTTACAATAGTATCAAAAAGTGTAGAAGATAAAACAGACATTACTAGGATAGTACCTTTCAAAGTAGAAGGTCCAAGATCCCTCCCATTTTGGGTCTGTTTCACCTCATAATTCTGACTTGTACCACAACCCTCAGACACTATTTGGATACCCTGAGCTTACCCTTTCTACATTCCTTGAGATCTTGGGGCTTGGAAACCATGACCATGCCCAGCACCATGTCTTGAATGCCTTGATGTATTATACTTTCATACTGGTTAGAAGGTATTAACCCTTCTATGATCATGGAGTCTACACAAAACCTCCTTGACTAGCCACTGGTGGAAACATAATGCAGAATTGATGTATATGGCCCATCTTTTCGAAACCTCAGCACACAACTGGATATTTCGGGCAATGAGGCCTCATATTTCAAAGCCTAGTGGACTAGTAGAACCTTACCTGGCTACAAGAAGAAAAGTTGTATCTACTCATATCCTTAAGATAAAGCTATGAACGATGATTCTCTAATCTGGTCAAGATAGTACCAGATCTCGGTGACCAACCTCCCGGGATTACACCTCCAACTTCCCACAAATTATGATTGGTAATAATCACATGATTTACAATAACATATAACAAAGGCAACAAGAATACATTCACCTAGGATCAAAAGTCAAACCGGAGACCATCCTAGAATTGCATAGCCTTTGATACATCATCATTGATCATGATAGGTGTGAATCAATGATGCTCAATAAACCAGGTAGAATAATCCATAACTAATAGTGTTCCGTTCTACATGTGCATAAACTATGTGTCTTAGTTGGCCCTCAGAATTTCTAGATGACAACAATAATAGAAGGACACCCGAATGTATTCCGATTTCATATCTCGTTGACTCCCTTCCTGAGTGATAACATCCCACCATCGCTTGGAAGAATCACGAATTATATATGTTTTCAGATTGACCCTCCTATCAAGAGGCGTCTCTGGATACTTGAAGATAGTCACCACTAATTTCATCCATGATTCCATAGCCAGATGTCTGCCATTCCATATAAATATAGGCAAATACTGCTGCTCGAATATATACATCACCTCTTCCATTGATGTTGTAGCCTACGATGCTCCATGGAAGGTCTTCTTGCACCACACAAAACCGTCTAAGAACTGTGCGCCTACACCCGTGTCTGGAATAATAGATGGTTCCATAGTTGGCACAACTAGAGGGTCCATAGGTAGCCCATGGACCACTATTTCAAGAGTATCCTCATCACCTCTCTCAAAGTTTACACCTCATGGTCACTGAGATGACATGAATCTACAAGTTCCAACATATACACCTTAGTACTGACTTACAGATCTAGAAGAATAAATCACTTACCTATTGGGTTCTAATGTGGCCTAAGTCACTTGAATCAGTTCCCAGATGACGAAATCAGGGAAGGAATTGATCTTGCAGCTCCTTGTTCATCACCCATCAGCTCTTCTATCTAGAAAAAGATTAAATGAGGAAATTGCCCATTTTAAGTAGAAAATTATGATTAAATGGCATGTAATTTCATATACACCACATGCATATCATTTAAATGTTCATATATTAACTGACCTACTTTACGCGTCCTCCACTGACATTGCCAACAAGACTACACAGCTTGTACGAGAATGTATACATCGTGTAATGGTTTATTCTTATAATCCAAGCTGACATGATCACATTCCATGTATCCCAATAAAACACAACCATACTACATGGTTTTTATATAGGATTACACAATGTGTTCTCCTAAAACAACATATTCCCCAGTTTACCTTATTTTCTCAAAAATAACTCAAGGAAATAGAATATAAGAAAGTTATACCTCAAAAAAATAATCGATATCTTATGCTAGAAATCACGTTAATTTACAATGACACATACTGAATTTGTTGAATTAATATTTTGCAAAGTAGTATTGTAAATGGGAGAACATATCCCTTGGTTTCAAGGTGGGATTTCTATGAATATTTGGACGTAAAAGTGTGATTTTTTCAACTGTGTATTAATTAACTAAATCGTCCCAATTCCTCATTATTAAGTATAAAATATCATTTGATTAGTTTTATCAACATTATCTAAAGGAGATATTCTAGTTTTATGGACTACCTTACTCTATTTAATTGTATTACTATCAATGGTAAAAACCCAATTTTTGGAATATAATTCAGAAGTCATTGGGTATATAATTTTGTTTCCTTACATATTTTCATCACCATTATTATGGATTGTCTATGTGAATGATTCATACAATGGAGAATATTATTTTTCCAGGGTAAAAGTATTACTAGGGATGTTGGGATCAATATATTTCTTTTGATGAGTTTTCATATAATAATTGTTTTCATTCTAGTGCACAAATGGCACATCTTGGGGATTATGTTGAAATAGGTGTCATACACAGCCTTTTTCGTGATTAATTATGATAAAGGTATTTAATGATACCAAATATTGTAAATGAAGTTTCTCAGAAGGTGTAGTAGATTAATAAAATGAGGACCTCTCTGAGCAGATAAAAATTATTGCTGATGTCCTTAGGTAAGATCCCTCATTTGAGAAAGGTGATTATGTCATTCTCAATGTTCCCCAATGGGATGTTTTTATTATTTAGGTAAAATATAAATATAATTCTCTATGTCAAAGGATTTTATGAAATATAGAATAATGTGGGATCAATTGATTACTATGATTCCATACCTATGAGTTTATCTCAGGTGCATAATGTAATTAATGTTTTTATTTTAAGTATATATGTTCCCAATTTATCCCCATGTTTGATACCAATAGGATTTAGGTTTGAATATAACAATTAGTATGCAAAAAATTATAGTAAATATATTTATTGTTGAGCAACATTGTTCCAGAAAATGGTGAGTATCCAGGTTATGGTTATATGGAAAAATCATATTGTTGAAGTGGCAACCTATAAATCAGGTAATTGAATGACAGAATGATATAACCACTTTTAATCAGTGAATATAATTACATGGATTTAATTTTTAAAACTATTAAGGATATAACAACTTATTTAATGATAGAATAAATGATTATAATTTTTAATATGAATTAAATAGTTATATTTTTAATAAAAAAATTTAAATTATTTTTATCCAAAATGATCTTGTTAAACTAAAAAATTTTATTATGTAATTGTGAATAAATTAAGGGTTTAACATTTTTAGATTTTTAATTTTATTAAATGAATATCTTTTATGAAAAGTATTTATAAAGATTTCCTGTTTTTGAAATTTCGGTATCCTAATGTTTTTATTTATTTATATGTGAATGTTCATAAATACTTCTTTTTTAATAGAGAAATTACATTTACTAAATTATGTTATTTTAGGAAATAAATATGTATAAAATATATTTTTATATAATGTTAGTAATATTTTTTTATAATTAATATATATATATATATAGTTTTTAATAAACAATATATTATTTCATATATTTTTGTATTTTGGGTTAAAAATTGGAGTTTCTAGAAAATATTTTGAATGGAATAATTTTTCCCACTTTTAATTAATTAATGAAATACCAAATTGTTAATGTTTTAAATTTAATTTATAGATTAAATATAATTTAGAATCTATTGAGATCCATAAAATTATCTTTATTATTAATAGAGTTAATATAGAATCATCCATTTCAATAAAAAAAATTATTCCAAAAAACCCACTAGCTAATCATGTCTCCAGGAATAATATTAAATTATATTTTTATATTTAATTGAATTGAATTTTGAAAAAATAGTTAAATTACTTAAATTATAATAATTTATGTTGTCTATTAAGGCCAAAATATTTTTTTATCATAATGATTAAGGAAAATAGTTAAAATAAATAACAGTGATTTTGGAAAAAAATGAGTTTCCCAAGGGATTATTATTTAACTAGAAGTATAAACATGACATATAATTTTGACAGAAACACTTTTTCTGGAGATTTGTTAAAAATTCTCCCACATTGCATCTATAATTAAATATTAAATGGTTTTTTAAATGATAAAATAATGGTATAAATTAACTTATTAAAAAAATTACAAGTGTGTCGTGAGAAGACTTATAAGAGGTCACACACTCTCCTCCTCTCTTCACCCATTAAAATTAAATATTATCAAAAACTACCTACCAAAATAACAAATATATATTCCTCCTCCCATCCTATAATCCTTACACTATTCATAAATCTAACCAATCATTGAATTTGGGGGAATCTTAATGTGGATACCTACATAGGAGGTAATGTTATCCAATAAGCATTTTATTTTAGTTATCTCTCACCTCCTTAACTTATTCTTAAATCAAGATGATAAAATAACCTTAATGTATAATTAAAACTTATTTGTTATATATTAATCTAATAACACAAATCATTTCCCTCTTCCAGTAAATGGGATATGAAATCTTCATTCGTGTGTATAACAAACTATCGCCTCATTAACTGTTGTCGTTCATTTTTCCATCCCCAGTACTCATAGATGGTTATGATAATGGATATAATGTTCATATATGATATTTATAAAATAATTAATCGTTTTTTATTATATAATATATATACCTTTTTAAATTCCCTAACTTAGGGGATATGATAGTGTCACTCTTTTTTACGTCAGACTACTGCATCACGAAGCGATGTCATTTGTTTTTATTAACATGTTACATGGTAGATAAGAAAGTTATTGATCATAAATATAATTGATAAATATGAAAAATTGTATTCCTGAAATATTTATCATTTTTTTAAATATAATATTTTATTTTAATTTTAAACATTTCACACAATGAAAAAGAGATGATGTAGTTCATAGATGTGTGGACTACCACCTCATTGAACAACGAGATTCTCTTTTGCATCACTACATCACAAGAATGATGTATATAATTTTTTTTATAATAAAAAATTATTTATTTATCATATAACAATAATAAATATTTAATGATAAAATTTTACTTACCTTCTTTTCAAAATGATCATTGAGAAATGAAAATGTTACTCATGTGAATGTACGGCCTACCGTCTACATAATCATAACAATAGTTACATTTCTATAATAATATATCATGATTTAATAAAAATTATGATTTTTATATAAATATGATAAATATTTTATGATATTTATTCTATGTATGTTTAAATAATTTCATCTTTGTCAATTTTCAACCTACCAATGTAAATTTCGACCCATAAGGTATAAACAGGGAAAAGATATCATGTAAACATAATTAAATAATTAATTGTATAATATATAGTGTTACAATAAATAAAATAAATAGTAATAATGAAACAGGTTGAAAATAATTTTGTTAATTATAATAAGTTTAATTTTAAAATATACAGAGCCAAATTTGAGGAATCTGATTCACTGTACATGATTTATTCACAATTTCTATTCACTAATGAATTTATTTAATTTTATTTACAAATTTCAATTTATATGGTGGACATACAACCACTTATACATGATACATCATTTATTTATTTATTAAAATATTATTTAATGTTTTTTAAATTTTATCCATTCATGGGGATTATGATTCAAATATTTTAAATGTTATAATGGATGTATCCCTTAAAAATAGATTTTAATGTTTTAAACTAAAATACACCCTCACCTCCATTTCAAGAAATTTAAATTGTTTTTATGAAAAATAATATGTTAATGTAAAATATTTCTAATATAAATTGTATGTCTCTTTTTAATTTATATTTATTTTTTTAAAAGTAATCTTTTTGAATATTTTTTACAGAATGATTCGACTAATGAAAAATAGATTTCTGTATTCTAAATATACACACATAATAGGGAAATACCACTACTTTTAACATTATTTTATTCATATAATCCGTATAATAAATTAACATCTCCATAATTTATGAATCAATATTTTCCTTTTCATTTGGATATTTTGGTGTTGATGTTATTTTCAAATGAAAAGGGTAAATTTTTTAAAAAACATTCTTCAAAGAAAATGTTGATTTGATATCTAAAAGTGAGTTTATTATGTGTTTTAATGTGTTTTCAAATTTCCTGTGATGAAAAAACAATATAATGAATAATTTTAATTCATTATATGGTACTTGAGAAGAATATATGATACATATTTTCTCCCTTGGTAGTGTCGGGTGGTCCTATTAAAGATTATAATATGGGGTTAGAATGATTGATCCAGTTTACCCTATTATAGATTATAGAATATTGTGTCCCAGATATTGTTTGGAAATCGTGTTATACCATAAACTATCGGTGCACCCCGGTAGAACTCAAATTCATTGGGTAATGTTCCAGTTTTTGAAATGAATGATGGATGAGATTACCATATGGATTCTCTTATGTATTTAACAGGGCTCTAGTTACATTTGACCCTAATTTAAAATGGATTATTAATGTGATTCTATTTATTTACCATTAATGGATTTTAATTTTCTATGTATTTGTTTAATGGATTTATTTTTTTATTACTTGTTTGTTTCATATAAAATCTATTTTATTTAGTTCTCTTAAGGAATATTCATTTAATGGTAAATATGTTTTGGTCTTTCATGTTTTCATTAGACTAAGAGATTCATTTCTTTTATTTCCATTACATATCATTTTATGATCATCCCACATTTTCAATTTTTTTCATACGATGGGTAAGGGAAAGGATATATTCATGATTATTGTATTGAAGATCATTCAAGAATGAAATTTGTATTTGTTTTAAAAATATTTATATTTCAATAAAAATGGATACTAATCAGAAATGTACACAATCTATCATTTGGATTATTAATGTATGAGTTATTGGATAAATATCTAAATCCATCAACTTGAAAATATTCCAAATGGCAAATAAATAAATTTATTCAATAAAATTTATGATTTTGAAATTACTATTTTCATTAACTTATAAATATATTGTACTAATGATTTAATATTATAATAAAATCATATGAATGATGTAAAAATCTAATAATTATAGCCAATGAAAAAAAGTTATACATCCATATTATAATATTCAATGCCTCATAAAATTTAATGAACATAAAATCCATAATTGAAGAGTATATTACTTTTTCCTTATATAACGTTAATTACAGATATCATATAGATAAAATATAAAAATATATTCAGGTGGTTCTTATAATATCTAGATGTCTCTCAAAATTAGAGTCAAAATAATGAATAATTTTTAAATGGTATAGTCTCCAAAATGTTATCTTGAAACAAATTATTCATTTAATGTAACACGTAATTCTTTTATCTTATCTTTAGGGATCCCTTTCAATGGAATTAATGTATCCTTCTTAAATTCCTATAATGTACCATTATCTTTGATGCATATATAAATAAAAAATGATAAAACTTTTTATTTTAAATAACTAGATGATATTTTTTATCCATTGTTGTAACAATAAATGTATGTAGTGAAATATTTTATAAAAATAATATACATTATATAAAAGGAAATATCTAATTTTACATCCTTTTATAAAAAGTATACTATAATTACACACTCCCACTAGGATCCAATATTTGGAATATAGTGAATATGAGAGTTACCCATAGTTTTTTCATCAAATAAGCCACAGTCTAGAGAAAAAAATTGAGGTCATAGGGAACACATATTCAAGGAAATACCCACATAAGTATGTGGAAAATAAAAATAAAATAATAAATCAACAAAATTATATAATAAATTAAATCATTCCATATTTTGTCCATTTCTGAAAAAATGACACTTAAAAAATATGAAATAATTCAAATGGAAGAGACTCTAGAAGCAGTTACATACTCAAAATATTTACGTATTAATCAATCTACAATTACTTCCAGGTAACTTGACATATATACAAGGGGTACCATTCATGTAAACTCAATAGGTTCCTCCATAAAAAATTTAATAAAATTGTAGACTAAGAAAACTAATGACATAGTTAATGAATAAAAAATCAATATAAAACAACATATGTCATCTACCAAAAACATTACCATTTCATACTATCCTAACACAACTTCAAAATATAATAAATAATTAAAAATTAATTTGTATGAATAAGTAGAACCACAACAAATTCCATATGGGTTTTTCATGCGCATGACATTATTAAAAATAACCACACATTCTTATCCATTCCATTATCATTTGGATACACATAAAATATCACGTCAATAAATATTAATAACTTATGATTATTTCAACATTATAACCACAGATTATTGACCACATTCTACCACATAGATTCAATAATATACCTCTGACTCATTAGATATTAATCAATTTAGTTTACCATAAAAATTATGGATATCGAATTTGTCACATATTTTCACAATGCGTGATTCACGGTACAAATTATAGTGACAAAAACATAACCAAGTCTTATATTATATCATGTTATATAACATTTTTTAAATAAATCTCAATTTAATAGAAAATATTAATACAACACATCATATAATAGATATAGAAGGGATGGTGAGATATAATAATTTGATAACTGTCAATTATCTTAAAAATAAACTTGTTTATGAAAAATTCCAAGTAACTACAAAATTTAACTTTCAATAATGTAATCTAACAAATGCGGGTCTATAATAAATTTGAAGGAAAATGCATTATGTACAAAACCATTGAAACATTATGAAATATGGGGTGTTTCCTACAATAAAAACAAACCGATTACAACCCATGAATCATCATCGACATGCATTGTTCACCACTTACAACAATATAACATAAAACAACTACATATTCCGGAAAATATACAACTATAAAATTCATGAAAATCCAATTTTATCATTATATTACACATTCAAGATTTACATGATTCTATCCACATTACATTTATAATTTTTTCAACTCTATATATAATGGAAAAACATTCTTATCCATTACTATCATTTATCCAAACCATTAGACATTAATTTCCATCAATTGAAATTTATTTGTAGACAATGGACTAATAAATTTCATCACAAAAAAAATTTTATATTCATTATAATTAATCAAAATCCACATACATCGTTCCACTATTATAAAATCCGCATATCACATAGCCTAACTTGTAATATGTATTTACATAATTCATGCCAATAAAGTCTATAAAAACAACAATATTAGATTCACAATGGACACAACCATCCATTCCATATAACAATCCAAAAGAATTATTTAACCACATAAAAAAATATTTGATCACTAACCTACCATGGATAAAAAAATTATTGCACCTACATTTGAACTAATTAATTAATAAAAAAAATTAAACAATTCAAAAACTATGAAAAGACCAATCAATGAAACATAAAATATTACTAGAAATATAAAATATCATATTCTAGGAATAATGTACTTCTAAAATTCCTTTATTATAATATAAATTCCATTTAATACAAATTATATTTACGTGGTTATAAAAAAATCTGATGTTACACATAATCGGTTAAGTATCGTAAATAATAAATTATCCTTATTCAATTGATGATTCGTATAATTAAATCCCAAAATCATAGAATTATTCATTTTAGAAACCCAAGAGTCATGAATAACACAACAAATAATCCATCACATAATCATTGTCAGTGAAAAATATAATGGCTATAAAAAACATATTATTTCATTCAATACCTTTATAAGTACCACTTTAATCATTATTAGGATAATACTTATTTTCCACAAAATATAATAAAAGCATTACATTGCCATTATGTTTATAGTAAATGAGATGTCACCAATCCCTAAACTCAACCAATTCATTTAATGAACTATTAGAGAACTAAGTTATTAATATATTATCATAATTCCATAATTCCAGGGAAAGTATTTATAAACATGATCATGAAAACCAATATAATAAAATCATATTATAATCAACAAAAACTAAAAACCAGAACATCGATAAATATCCAATAAGTTAACAAAATTAGGTATTGGAGAATTATAGAGATGAAACTCACCTAAGATATTGATAAATCAATCTCTAGAATATATGGGTCTATGAAAAACAAACATTTCCCAATAATGATGATGGATTCTACTCTAATTCAAACATTTTTTATGTAAAATAATGTAAATAAATGTAATCTAGTTGAACATATTAATATAAATACGCCTTTTTGGAATTCCCAAAATGACTATGAAAATTTTAATAATAATCCAGAGTGGGGATATTTCAAACAACCATTTAAAAATCATTCCCTGATTTTTAAATAATAAATCATATAAATTAGACTAACCCTCTTGATCCAATGTATCTGAGGATGGGATTATTTATTACCAAGAAAACTCCATAAATAAATAGCTAATTTATTATATCCAAGAAACTCAAACTCAAAAATTCCATGGAACAACTAATTAACCAAGGAGTAATGAACCCTACAATTTAATTTCATGAAAACAATAATTTTATATCTCCATGACATGGAAGCCCTTAATATACTTCAAATATTATTTATAAAATAATATATAAACTCTGTAAAACAATATGACACCATAAAGACATCCTCAAACCACTATATGAAAATATATATGTATTGGGTAAGATTAATTACAATTATACACAATTTTTCTCTCTTAGAAGGTTTGTTTTATGACATTTACACAATACTCTTAAAAAACATCTTCCCACTAACATACATAGTCTAAATGAAACGTCTCCACTATAGAAGAAATTATAAAATCGTCAATTTATTCCAATTTATACAATATTTTGAGTTTATAGAATATATATTCTAATTTTTTTCATCTCTCATATTTAATTTGAAGAGTCTTATTTTTTAAGTTCAATGGTCCATGAATTGAAAGTTGGATAGTTGAAGAATGTGTCATCATATGGGAGATATGAAAATAGATTCTCACTAGCTGGATTAACCCACTAACGATCAATTTGTGTTCTATTGATATTCTACCTTAAACAAGCACATCAGCTAGTTTAGAGTTCCAATATAACTCTTTTGAGTCCCATCAGGTATCTGATACACTACTAACAGTGGTTCAATTAATGTACTTAATAGAATTTTAATATCACTCTTTTTAATCCCACATACATTTAAATTTTATAACTAATGGAATATGTAATTTTCGTGAACCAATAATACAATATTTAGTTGTTTATTATTACATTTTTACTATATACAAGAAATCATACCCCAAAAGACCAAATAGTTTAGTAGAATTGGAAAATAAGATACATACTTGATTATCACAATACATTTGATAACATAAAATATAAAATTTTATTATTTGTAAGAAAACAATTTTTCCCATTATAATATCACAAAATATAGAACATAACACATTTCCATGAAACATGTGGAAATGAAATATAATAATTTTCTGATTTTGGATTATGCCTAAGGAAATACATCTAATAGAAGATAATAAGGGTGGAATAATATGGAGGTAATAAATGTTGTTCAAATAATGTCATATAAATAATCATGTGATCTTGATACATACACATGGCTGTTATAAAAATTAAAATTATCACATGGAAATAAAGATATGATTCCATAATGGAAACATACAAAAATTAAAAAATCCCAAACATACTAATGAGGCCTCATACAAACACATCGAAAAAAGGCCAACAATACCAAATTCGGAGAAATCATACATAAATGTGTAAGCCCTCAGAAAGAAACTCAGATTAGTAATTATCATGATTCAAACGTATTCATCAATAAATTATGTAATTTCATTACACAAACGTTATATAATATATATAATTCTCTAATCATGTGAATGAAAAACACAAAATAATAAATATAAATCATAAAAAACACTTATCTATTTTAGAATAATTATAAACAAATATATAAATACATTTCCTAGTTTAACTAATCCTCAAAATAAAGTGAAATAAGGTGGAATATATATTTTTATTATATCTATGTATATAAAAATTATAAAAAAGGATTATGACTTAGATGAAATCATTTTCAAAAGGATAGTGGAAATTTTCTTAATGAAATCACTGGTTTTCAGATTTTAATTACATATTTAAAAAATAAAAATACACAATATATTAAGGAAACCACTATAGTGTAAATTAAAACTATATGATTTTAATATATTTTACAAAAAATGATCATTCATTATATATATATATTATTTTTCTTGTCTTATATGTGATCAAATATATTCTTTTAACATGTTTGAAAAATTACAATTTTTGTTCATTAGAAACCCACAAAATGATAAATTTTCGAATAATTTTTCAAGATAATAACATGAGTTAAATAGATTATACAAATAATTAAAAATTATATAAACCATTACTTTATTTATTTTAATGACAATATGGATATGGAATATAATGATTCTAGAATGAGTAGTAAAACACTGTTCTTTATCCTTCAAAATAATATTTATGTATCTTCTGTAATTAAAGAAAATAAAATAAACTGAAAAATTTTAATTTATTGAAATAATAAAAGGAGAATAAAATTCAATTAATTAATGTTATTATGATAAAATAATTCCCATATTAGAAACATATACATTAAAAATAACAAATTATAATGAGATTGTAAAATAAACCATTATTTATGGTTTAACATCTGTTGTACATGTCCAACCCTCCTTAATAATATAAAAATATATATTTTTATTATATATATATTTATAAACTATGATAGTATATATCCTAAAATATATTATTTATTTATAATATTTTATCATCCCTTGATGATAATTGTTTTTCAAAATTTATTCTTTATATAATAAATGGTTCCTTTTTCATCTATGTTTTTCTTCAGTTCTTTTTCACCTCATGCCATAATTATAGATAAAACATATAAATAATTTTAACAAATAACTAAATTCAATACATAATAATTCTATTTGAAATTATTAAAATCTATTAAGGGTAGATACTAGAATGAATTAAATCATTCACAAACACGGTGGGTTGCATGTATGTGCAATTGTAATTTGAAATTTTCAACTAATGTAGTGAAAGATATGTAAAATAAAATTAGACTTCATATAATAATTATTATTTAATATATATCATATAAATTTATTATATATACAATTATTACCATCCATTAAGAACATATATGAAAAAGTAATCACATCGCTCTCTAGAGGGGGTAGTCTATAGAAATGCACTTGCAACATTGGGATTTATACTTTTATGGAAACGAGGGTGGATAATTGGGTTTTTATAATGATAATAATATTAATAAGATATATTTTGGATAAGTGACATATTATTAATCTATAAATTTAATTGTCTTCGATTAGTTAAATCAATATCTATAATTAATGTGTTTTGTTATGGTGATCGCCAATTCATTGAAAGAATCTTTTAGATATAATCATATGGAACCTTGGGAATGATTTTTTTTAATTGTAAAAAAAATAAACCATGTATGTTTATGTTGTGATGGGAAATGGGCTGGGATTTTTCATGATTGTCTTGTTAATGTCATCTTACGTATAGAGGGAAGGCTGTCCTTTTACGAGGGAGTGAATGGAATAACTTATAATTTCTAGAAAAAATAAAATACAACTAAGACATTATAATTTAATATGCTTCCAAATGGTTATATTATAAATGAAAATGTTATTAGCATCTAAATATAAACTTATAATTAAATTTATACAAATTATGGTGTAATCATTAACCTTATCCTTTGGTTGAACCTCTTGGTTGAAAAACTCTAATATTAACAATGGTAATGAATTTTTAAATATTTATGTTTTATTATTTAAAATAAATTTTGAAAATTGTCTATTTATTTTTCCTGGGATGAAAATTTATAACATATTTTATATCACATTTCAACAATTTTTTTGATATTTTTTTAATTTACTAAATTATAATTTTAATAAAATATCATTTATCTCATCATCAAATATATTTGTTTAATTTCAATTCAAATACATAAAATAAATATGGAATTAAAATATAATTCTTTATAAATTACATAATATTATATTTTCATCACTAAAATTCGTGGAAGAAAATAAATCACCCAAATTTTATTACATTAAATTTTTATTAAATAAATTCCTTTATTTTTCTATTAATTGAATAAATATCACTTCTGTTTTGTGAAATTATTTAATGTAATAATATAATCACTAAATATTTTAAAAATAATAATATCGTAAAAATAATTATATTATGAATAAGAATAACCATTATTGTTTATTCAAAATATAATTTTTATGTGTATTGGAAGACAAAAGAAATGTTAAATTTCAAGACAGTGACATTTTATATTTTTTCATTACATAAAATAATTTAATCGTCAATATCAAAAGAAACTATCCATGATGATTTATTTATAAATTTATGGAATGTAATATACTACACAGATAAAAAATGAGAAAGGATAATGTTAGAGAAATTTTAAATCAGTATCTCAAAGTTTAAACCCTATTTTCCCCATTATACCCATACTGAGTTTACAATCATTTACAATGTTTACTATTCATATGGACCAAAAAAGGGACTTATTTACCAAATATTATCCTCTTATTTCCATTTATGAATTCTTATTTTTATTATTCATTTATTATAAATTCACATAAATAATTTAAAATATATTTATCAAACCAAAAATAAATCTCCTTTTTAGAAATAAAAAATATTGAAGCATAAAAATGATTTCTACATAAAACATTCATTGTAAAATAATATGCTGAATGATCAATTTATTAATTGGATATATAAAATTTCTATTTAATTAATATAGTCCACCAATAGTGATTTTCTTTATTATGATAAAATCAAATTACACAAATCAAATTCATTTTCCAAATAAACATCACTTTTACATGGAAATGATTTTTAATTTAATATATAATCAATTGATATGTAATGATTTCATTATAGTCAAAAAATAATAATAATATAGATTGTCAATTGATGACATTTAATCCAATTCATACAAGATAACTTTCACAATAAATATTTATACATTAATGGTATAATGCAATTTTTATAAACTAAATAAATCAGGTAACCAATGATTTCATTTAAATATAATTTCTATTTTGAAAACTATAATATTTCATGGTGTTTTATTCTACATCCCATAAAAATAATTCTTTTTAAATGATTCCAACACTCCAATATATTAAATTTTGGAAACATATTCATATTCACATCCTGAGGTTCCAACTTACCTTCCCCAAATATTTGGTTTCACCAAAAAATTTCCATTATGAGTGTTGTTGTTGAATTTATGATTTTCCAAACGATATAGAATCAATGATAGTTTTCTCTTATAAATGATATAATTATTGTATAGTATAACATCGGGGATCAGTACATGTGTAATACTATGTATTTACTTCCTCCAGATATATTTTTGGAAAACATATTGGACATGATAAAAAATGTGTGTAATTTCCGACAATATTTCTATGACCATGAATGGTGAAGGGTTAACATAAACTTGTTTTGGAAACAAATTAACTTATTATAGGGATATATTTGTATTAATAAATATTAAAAAACATCCAAATATAGTTCTCAAAATTGATTGTTAGAATATATATTTGTCTACATTGTGCATACTTATATACTATTCAATTAATATAGTCCACTATATAGTGTTATCATCTAGCTCAGGTCCCAATATATTTCATTCACCAACATTATTTGAGAAAATTTTTGTTATATAAATTTTTTCATATTGTTCTTCATAAGTAACTACCTAAATACAGGAGCGAGAGATACTATTGTATGAGAATTCAACTAATGGTAGGTGTTAACATCAAAACCTTTTAAATACATAGTGTAAACTGAAAATATGCTTTTTATAGTATGAATGGTCCTCCGAGACTATATATATTTATGAGGGTGATAAATAGTAATGAAACCCATATAAATATCAAGTGATCACTGAATAAGTTTTTATATCATTGAGGACATACTCAGATCCTAATCAGATACAATTTACTATGTTTTTCTATGCACCCCTATGGCTACCATAATGTATATTTTTGAAATACGATCCAGATCGAAATATTTTCTAATATAAATTTAGTGTGTTGAATTATTTTGGGGATACACATAATTTAAAATAGAATTATGGACTTATGACATATTGGGGAGTCTAGTGAAAACCCCAATTTTGATGTTTTCCCTTTTCAATTATGTTATGGGAAGTCATTGTAAAATCCCCTTATATTTTAGTATCTCAAAAATAATAGACATAAATACTAGGAACTGATATACATACTCTGAAATATCTTCCTTCATGGTTTTCCTCTATAAATACTCATTTATATCTATATTAATCTTTCTAATTCCATGATGAATAGATAATGATAAACTATTATCTTGATCAAACAACTCTCATGTATGAAATATGTAGATGTGATGCACACTCTGTTCCTATACATTATGATTACATCATGATCATTGTTTTACTTGATAAAATTCATGATATTCATAAATAATTCCATGTATTATTTATCGTCATTATTAATCCTCTCAAATATGGATGATTGAACATTCATCTAGGAAAGGCAATACATGTACACATTCATCATGATTTCATGATCCATGTTATAAAAATCCATAAATATTTGATGAAATTATATATTCCTCTGTAAGAAATAGAATAATAATTGTGATATAAATAAACTTCCACATTTTATACCATATCAATGTGTTATGGAATCAATAAATTGTAGTTCTTTATCAACTCTAATGATTTTCTTTAACACATAGTCAAAAATGAATATTTAAATATATTTTTCAATATTTTCTGATCAGTATATATATCACAACATTAAATATATACGAAATTAATCCATATTATCATTGTATAAAATACCAATCCCAAATCCAAATCATCAGTCGTGTAATATTTCTCATGATGTTGTAATTGTTGGGGGAAGACCTCTATTACCATGTTATTCTACATGGGAAAACATTATAGTCCCTTCATTTATGTGTCACTATTTTTTAAAAACCATATCCTATATAGTTTGTTTTAATCACATGAATTCTAAACAACATCCTCAATAATTAATTGAATCACTCTTCAATTCATCACTCAATTGGAACATACCACACTTATAGTTATACTTTTTATTGGTATGGATTTTATTTATTCATCTCTCATAATGAAGATGTGTTATCCATCCATCCCAATAAATAAAAGGATTTTAGTTACCATGTATATTCTATGTCATTTCTCAATGAATTACACAATTAAAGGATCCCCTGATATTATAAAATCCTAGAACATGTTCTCCTGGATATGTTGCCGAAATCATGAACATAACATTTCTTTCATTGATTCTGATAACTATGTCACAATTACATTCCATCTGAAAATTAAAATGATATAAAATAGATCACTTAAATTTTCATAGATCATTTTGGTTTAGATTTTAATTCAATTTTTTAAAATGCTACATAAAAAATACCCGTGTCATTATAAGGTAATTTCTCATACTTTACCAAATATTTATCATTTCATATTATGAAACCATCATAATCATTATGAAATCCGTTTTGTGCATAATTTTTTCAAAATTATTTATTGATAACTATGGGAAATGGAAACATAAAAATGCTGATCTCATATGCTATGTAAGGTTAAACATAAAAAATAATAATTTAATGTCATCAATGATCAAAAAAATTAATATGTGTATGCTAAATTTACCAGAGTTCATCGGTGAGTCCTAAAAGAACTCATACTCATAAATACCTGAATCGTCAAACATAAAAATATGGATTATGCCTTTAACAATGTAGTTGTTCATAAGAATTAATAATCTCTTCCAATGTGAACTAAATTTTGATAAAAGGATTCAATATAAACCCATGGAAATCATAAATAATATGTATTTTCATCTTGTCACATAGTCTTCAATTAAAACATAAACAATCATTACAGAACTATTACAAATGGAATAACCATTCATTCAACATATAATATAATTTTTCATGGAAAATCATTAACTAATTGATTAGTGAAATATCTTGTAACACCAGTAATATAAAATATATTTGTATCACTTGGTGCATTATGGGCACACCATTTGTATTAACAATAACAGGCTCACCTGTCTCAATTTGGGAACTCCCATCATATAAGTTAAAATGTCTATCATGGAAAATTATTTGAAAATCAATTGTATAAAATATAACAGACTCACCAATTGATATAAGGGTGAAATTAATGTATAAGAAATAACATGCTAATTCCATGTTAATTGTGTGACCCATCATATATAATGTTAAATAACATAATATAATATACATATATGATAGACATCATCATTAAACTCTTAAGATTTTCCATTATTACATGAGTAACTATATTAACCCCAAGAAAATAATTGTGTTCTATAATAATGTCATTGAAACATGATTAATATGTGGAAAACGAATGAGTTAAATAAACATATATTTGAAATAAGATTAATCCATTGAAGGGAAATGGATTCCAAAACAATAACTTTGAAAAAATCGTAATCCACCTATATAATGTATGAGGATGATTTGAATACAAAATATACACATTGGAGCATAAGTAGAGAAAATACATTATTAAAATTGATGAATTGATATAAAATAAAACTATCATTCAAAAAAGTTTATGGAAATGTAATGTTTAATTTTAAAAAGTATCTTATTAAAAATTAAAAATTACAAGGCACTATGAAAATCAATTTATCAGAAACTAAAATGGATTCATTTAATTGAATAATTCACATCATTTAAAAACATTAATGATGAATATATACATTCATTTTTGAATTCACTTTATAAATAATTTTTAAAATACTATTATATTGAAATTGACATTAAAACACATATTTTATTATTTATTAAAAATAATGGTCTTTACATTTGGAAAATTCTATTTATACCGTACATGTTAAAAAATAATCTTCTCATTGTTTTTGGTAAAATCAAAAAGTAACTAACATGGAAAATTTCAGCAATATTCCATTCACAAAAATATTGTAGAATAGTCAATAATGGGTTGAAACTTTTTTAATAAATCAATTTATGAATGATAAAAAAAACATTTGTAGATATTTTTATAAAAAAGTGTTTTGGAAGGAAATTTGTTTTCACAGAAGTAAGAAATATTTCTGATTTCTCATAAAACCAATTTTAAAATACGTTTAAGTACCAATTAGTTGTAAAATTGTGCAGTTACAAGAAAATTTAATGAAGGACCAGATAAAATGAAAATTCATTTCAATTCATGAGAGGTATATCATTAGATATTAATTATGGAGACTTAATCAAAAAGAATCCTAAAAAATGATATGATTGTAACATAAAATAATTACCAAATTGGTGAATTTGAAATAAAAAATAAATGAATGGATAAAAATAAATATAATTAAAAATATAATTATAATAAATAAATTCATGAAATTACATGTCAACTTGTCATATATTCACCTCATAAGAAAATAGAGGTTCATATCATGACATAAGTCTCAAAAAATGAAATTTGATAACATAATCCCATACTTATTTATTAATCATTTCAATATTAATCCCCAGTAAATACTAACATAAAATGAAACATTAACTGTCATTAAAATAAAAGGATTCACTATTTAACATGTCATTATTGATGTATTTAAACAATATAAAATATATTTGTGCATAATTAAAAAATGTGCCTCAATAAAATGGAATTAAAATAGTTTATCTAAAAAAATCATATAATTGAATCAATGATTAATAAAATTAATGAATATGTGTATCAAATATAAATAAACATTAACATTTGGGTATAAAACATAAAATAATAAAATTTTATTACACTAAAGGCATAATCTAGGGATTAGAATTTTTACCCAATGAATAGAAATTATGCTAATTAGTACCTTAAAATATGCATCATTTCGGATGAATGTTGCATAACAACTATTATAGAGACCTTAAAAATTTTATTAACAAATCATAGATTTATATAAATATTTATAATATAATGAATGATAATTTTATTATATCTTATTATCTATTAGTTAATAATCATTCAATATTATTATTGTTTTGGGTGTCAATTTCCTTGATTTTTCATCCACGCTTTGTTATAAAGGTCTCGGTTAATTTTCAGGTAAAATAGTTATATTATATAGAGAATACTAATCATGAAATAATTATCAAATTTATAAATAATTTATACATTTATTAAATATTATAAATGATGGTTTTAAAAACGTATGTACATTATGATCATGGAGACGATTAGCCATATGTACGCATGATTACCATATCAATTTTCAAATGATCATTATGTAATGTAAGTTAGTGAAATTTTATCATTATAAAATGATAATAATTTCATAAATAAATAATAATTAATTTAAATATGCTTATATAAATATATATCTTCCATGTGGTGTGGTGATGGAAAGGGAGAGTCAATCCATTTCGAGAAGGTGGTATTCCACACGTATAAGAATGTTGTTTTCATATTATGGTTATGGAATGGTATGATAGAAAATCATATTATATATATTCTTAATTAAAAAATTTTAATTAATATTATTATAATTCTATTAATTTCATATTTTTTATATTATTTATTGTTATAATTTTAAATTTAAAGTGTGGGTGAAAATTTATTTCATTACTTTGTGAGACAGTAGTCCACCGCACATAAGAGGAACATCATTGTATACCCTAAGGAATTGAATTTAAAAAAGATATATATATTATAAAAACTAAACATAATTAATTGTGATATAAATTTTATATTCATACTTCAGATCCATTATCCTAACGAACTGTGAAAGGTAGGGATGGGAAAATTAAAAAACATCAGTTTCGGGGAAGGTAGTCAACCATACATATGAATGTTGCTTTCATAACACATTTGATAGAATATGAGAATAATTTAGGATATAATATAAGATAATATCATATTTTTGTATTTATGATAATTAGGTAATTATGTAATCATGTTTTAATAATAAATTATGAATGTGGATGAAGAAAAAATATATAAATAAACTCTTTGAAAAAGGTTACCCCTTCATAGGATAACTTCTTTTCAATTTCACCAAACGCATTCCTTGGTTCAATTTAAACATATTCAAAGTATTATAGGATGGCATAATGTATTGGTATAATTTATTTCAGATTTTATTGGTAGAATAGTTTTAAAATTTGTGATCTGAGGACTTAATGGTTCTGGCGTTTATAAATTAAGTGATGGGCATATATGCAATTTTTTAAAATAATGAATTTGTCCAATATATTCATCTTCTCAACGGGTTCCAATAACATAAAATTATTAAGAATATAAGTTATATGGCATTAATGTTTCAAGATAATATATTTTAGAAATGTTTTAGGTCATTTTAACTCATAACTTCTTATATTAACCTTGACCAACACATTATTACATTAACTATAAAAATTAATTTTTAATGTTTTTAATATCGATATTGGTCAAAAATTATGTCTGAGATATTAGATAATATAAAATATTTGTATTCCAAATATAAAATCAATTTTTTCCATATTCCATTCAAATATTTGTAATATTTTAGATTCAAAATAACCTCTCAGATGTGATGAGAAAGCGTGGTTTCAAAGATAAAATATTCAAATTTTTATAATGTTATTATTGAAAATTTCAATTTGATATTGACGAAATTTCCTAAATTATATTAATAGACACATTATAGATATACTTTTATTAAACTAATGTAACGATTAATTTATATTTATAAATAATTTAAATGAAATGAATCTTTTCAATAAAAAATAATTATTTTTTACAATTCATAAAAAAATTTAATCATTTCAGAAAATTTTAAAAAAAATGTACCCAATATAATTATGAAATTATTGTATCAAATTTGATTTTAATTTTTTTCTAAAAAAATTAATAGAATAAAAAAAATAATTTAAACAAACTCACCAAAGCAAAGAAAAAATAGGTTTTTGATAAGTGTATTTTTAATTAGAATATGATTATACATTTACTCTTAGAAAAATAATAATAATTTTATGAATCTCTATTAAAAATAGAATTATATAAAATCTATAACATAATTTTGATCATTACCCATTTGGTACTATTTTAATTATTTTAAATAGTGACTGATTAGGATCAATAAGACATATTTTACGGAAAACCCCTTTTATACCAAAAAAACAATCATAAACTAAAATATAATTTAATTTTCATTTAAATTTAATTAATTGGATTAAATATAAGTAAATAATATCAATTTTTCTCTAATTAAAATTTGATACATAATAATAATTTTTAATATTTAATTTATTGAAACGAAATTTTAGTTTTCCTTAAAAAAATTATTTCTCACTATTCAATAGAAATAAATTTTTCCTACATCAACCTAATATTTCACCCAATATAAATGTTTATTTTGTGAATTCATAAATGAATTTAATATTTTAAAATAATTTACATATTTTTTCAAAAAATTATGCATAATTTAATTTTTATGAAAATAAATAAGAATCACTTTTTAGGATGACATTTTTTAGGAATAAAATTACAATTAATATAATAGAATTATTATTTGATAAATAGTTATCTATAATTTTTATTTATTTTTTAATAAATATGTAAATCCTAATTAACATTATACTATTTATAAATTCTGAATTTATGGATATGTTATAATAGTTATATATATAGTGGGTCATTATAACTAAGTCATTCAGGTTGATTAAGTTATTGAAAAAAAATGTCATGACAACATATAACGAAGAGATTGAATCTATTTTAAAAACAAATATATTTTTTTTATCTAGGAGTAACATTCATTTAAATGATCATTTTTTTCTATTGGATACACTTTAAAACATAATATTCTAATTTTAATATCTTATTGTGGTATATCCTCCCCATTTACTAAATTGAATCATCTCAATTTTAACATTATGATTGTAATCAAAGGATGGAAATTTGAAAATAATTTTGTTTTAATCACATGTCATAAAAACAGTTAATAAAAACCATCATGAAAATGTGAATTGAATGAAATAGGAACATCTTGGAAAACACATACTAGGTTTCCAAATATGTACATATGTATATGATGTTAATATTTCGGACCTTGAAAAAAAGTTTAAATAATTATAGATATTAAATAAGGCCATTTATTATAAAAAACTGAATGATCTATGGAAATATAATTGAATCAAAACCATATTTCTATGTTAATTTAAAATTGCACACGAATTATATGATATTTATATAAATCGACCACAGTTTTTCTCAAGATCCTTTTCAAAATGATGAGGAATTATTTTTCCATATAGACTATGTTTGAAATGAAATATACTAACATGATAAATATAATTTCATAATATTTCCAATATCCACCAAAATATATTGTTTTTATTTAAATAAATAATATTCACTAGGAATTTTTTTTGATTAAATTAAATAAAAGTTTGAATAACACATAACATTTAAAGGGATAATAAATAAATTCTACATGTCTATAGACATTAAAGAAAAAAATACTATTATAACATATATAGATAATACCAAAAATGTATAATCCTACAAATGTAACATTAATCATCAAAAGTCATTGGTAAATCCCAAAGATGAAACTAAATAATTACATGAATATATAACCGTATATCAAAAAAAACATCCACAACATCAACATTAAAGTGAGTTTAAACCTCAATTATTATTGATTTAATTTCATCTTACATGCATAAAAATATGGTGATCTACTTGTAAATAAATATTTAAAATGTAATCATGAAATAACTCTTTAATCCTGTGATTATATATTTGATAGAAATTGTGTTCTGATAATTACCTCAATATCCATGGTCTTAGGAACACTAATTTTTAACTGTACCTAAAATTTTATTATAGAAAATTATAAATAAAACAATAATATTAAACTAAATCATTCAATACAATTAGTCATTATATAATTTCACATAATGTTTCATCAATCACATAGTGATCTCACCACATTAAAACTCAAAACATGTTTCTAATAATGGGAAATTATGATCATCAGTAATATTATAGACCTCATATGGTATCAATAAAAATTAATATAAATGCAGATGATAACATCTTAATCACCATGGATATCTAAACCATTCCTTTGATATAATAAATAGTTGCCTAGAAACTACACTCACGGATTTAGAGATGAATATCAAAACAATACATTTCATCATTTGATAAATATAATTGTGGCCTAATTATTTTCATCCAAACCATAAAATATTAAACGTATTTATTTAATCATATACATTCTCAAGGAAGAGTAATATTTAGAGATATGGTGAAATCGAAAAAACTCATACATAAGCAATTTACATTTCGTGAAATGATAATTTTCGAACCGAAACAATATTTTATAATTTAAAATTATTAAATCACTATCTTATAATTGAAATCCATTCTATAAATAATTCATTCAACATGAAATCATTATTTCCTTTGAAAATGGAAACAAGAAATGTTTGAGCTCAAATACACACATGGGTAATAAAAATAGTAAATATTCGATTGTCATAAATGATATTAAGTATTACATAAGTGTATTTTTTCATAATAATATATATATATAGAATTATAAAAGATATCATACCCATCAACAAATAAACATAAAAGATAAAAAAATTTAATATGAGATTAAAAAATGAATAAGAAAAAGGAATAAAAAATCATGATCTAGTTGATAAAATTTTTAAATAATGAATCCATTTTAAACCCATGGAAGGTATATAAAAAATATAATATGATCCTATAACGTCACCCTCAAAGAAAACTTTTAGAACACCTAAAAATGAATTAACTATACGTTCAACATCCAGTATAATTCTCCATAGAAAAATTCATTGTCCAATGCATTAGATCTATATCAAGGTGCACACATCATATAAGCTATATTTGGGTCACCCAAATATATTTCGATTCATATATTATACACACTATAATGGGATCACCCAATGCTATCTTGGTTCACCCATAATATAATCTATAATTGGATAACTTTACGCTATTTGGGAGAACCCTTTACATAAGGTATAAGGGAATCACCCAATTAAATCAAGTGAAAACCATCAGATAAGATAAAATTTACTCAACATGTTCTATTTGGGGGTTCCCGTAATTTATACTATACATGAACCACATATAATGGTCATTTATCATAAAAATTATTGTAAAACTCAAAAAACATCCATTATTCCTTTCAAAACCTAATTACCATTTAAAAAAGAAATGGGTTCCATAATTATCAGATTGAGACATGACTAACCCAACAGAGGAGAAATAGGTTCAATAATTAAATCTTTGAAACATGATTAACCCATGGAATAGAAATGGGTTTCATATCCATATCTTTGAAACAATCTTAATCCATCAAGAGAAATGACGAGGACAGTATTAATACAAAATACCCACATTGAAGCATAATTATGGAAAAGGGTTGTTGATAGTGATGAATTGAAATTCCATCAAATATCATTAAATACATGTTGTGGAAAATAGTAAAATAATTTTGAGAAAAATATTATAAAAAATGGAAAATATTTTGAATATAAAATTCATTGAAAACAACTGGAGAAACAAATAAAGGAATCTTTGTAATTATTTAAAAAATTTCTTAATGAAAATATCCTTTCTATTATGATAAAAAAATTAAAACATTTTTAAAATCCGTTTATTTTAAAATGACCTTCATATTTTATAAAGGATGCTTCAAATAAAATAATTTCCATGATGGTAGAAAATTTTATTCATGTCTACATGTTAGAATAATGATTCTTTTCACATTTTTGAAAAAATCCCAAAATGAATTATTTGGAATAAGAAATAATGATTGAATTAGAAATAATTTTTTTAAAAAAATTAAACATTTTTTAAAATGACATTAATAAATTTTTTTAAGAATAATAATAAAATGAAAATAATTTAATAAAATATGGTATTTTAATTAAATTATTTTTTGACAGAAGTGAGAAATAGAGAAGAAAATTAAAAAAAATTACATAATTATTTTAAGTACCAAATTATGGTAAATGGTAATATTAGTTTTTAATATCATTATTAAATATTATAGAATAATTAGTTTTGATCATTCATGAGATGTATATCTTGTGATTTCAACATTAGACACTTAATCATAAACGATCATGATAAATGATCAGATTATAACATAAAAATATAACCACTTTGGAAAGATTTAATTGTAAAACCCCAATAAGGATAACATTAAATGTCAGTTAAAATATAATTATAATAAATAAATCAAGATATTACATGTCACAATGATTGTGAGAAAACATATGAATGATGAAGAAAATATTATAATTTTATTCTATTATTCTGTACAAAATCTTATTCTAATAATTATATGATGTATCAAAAAACAAAATGGGATGTATATATGCCTAAAAAATAAATATATAAGAACAACATGGCATAAGACTCAATGATGTAAAATTGATATAAAAGATCCATTACTACAATAGTAATATTTTCAATCATAACACCCCTTAAATAATATTAAAAAATGACACATTAATTTTTGAAAAAATAATCAGATTAACGACATGAAATTTCCATGTTATATTATATAAACTATATAAATGGAATTGAGTCATTTTTTAAAAATCTTCCTCTTTGAAAGGGAATTGAAACAGAATCCCGTACTGAGATTATATTATTGAGGTGGGGATAAATCGATTAATTTATTATGTTTATATTATTTAATTACACATAAAAACATTTTAATTTCAAAATAAAATAACTAATGGCCATTACACACTAGACATAATCAGTGAAGTTGAAGTTTAACCTAATTAATTGAAAATGAGTAATGAAATACCATACTTCATGATCATTTTGGTCGAACATGAAATAAAATCATTTATAGAAGTCTTAATAAATTTTTTAAATTATTAATGAGAAAAATTAAAATCTATAATATCATATATGAACCTTTTATAAAATCATATCACTTTTCTGTTAATAATCATTCATTATTTTAATTATTTCGGTTGTCAGTTTCCTTGATTTCTCAATTCATTCATTATTTTAAGTGTTATTATTATTTTTAATATAATATAAACATATATTATATACATAGTAATGAATGAAAATTTATAATATCTTTATATAAATTAAACGTTTAAGAAAAATAATGAACGATTATTTTGAAACCTTAAGTATTTTACGATCATGGAGTTGGTATCGCGTAGGTTATCATGAGTAACGATTCCATTTTTCAATAATCATTATAAAAATTAAGAATGTAATATTTTTTATTTTTTTGATTTTTCATGATACCTTAAATAACATATTATTTAAATATTATTACATGTATATTTGATCCTTGTGGTGTGGGTTGGAAAGAGGTAGTCACATCGCTTCACAAGGAGGTAGTCTAATTTATACACGAGTGATGCTATCATATCCTATATAGAATGAAAATTAAAAATTTATAGAATATAGAATGATTTAATATGAATAATTAATACATAAATAATATATATATATTTTACGCATCGTCATACCCTACTTTGAGATATGGTAATGGAAAAACAAATGATATAATTTGGTGAGGTAGTACTCCATACACATGGAAGAAAATTTTATAACCCATTTGAAGTAATATGATAATTATATAGGTTATTGAATTATCAAAATAAAATATTATTATATTTCAGATACAAATGTTATTATATAATCATGTTTCAAGCATAGTTGAATGAGGTTGAGTATGAAAAAAGTGCTTGTTCAAGAACGTTACCTCTTTTTCGGGTAACACATTTTGAATTTCCCCAAATACATTCCATGGTTGGATTTTTTTACAAATATAAGGGAGATAGGATGAGAGTAAATAATTGGAGAATTTATTCAAGAATTTATTTACTGAAAAATGGTATTCTATGGTGTTAAGAGAGGGTGAGAGGTGGTGGCCTTTTATACATGACTTGAGTACCTCATTTTTAATTTCTGAATGAAATTAAATATAAACAATTTTATTTTCATTTCACAAGGCTATAATAAAAGAAATGTATCGAAAATTGGATTTACTAGTTTAAATATATGATAAAAATATATTTTAATCATGTTTTAGGACATTTTTTTCCTTTTTAGTATAACCACAACTTAATCCCATTTTTTAACATAACCATAATTATTTCACAAAACATATTGTAAAAAAATTAATTTTACCATAAATTATAATATAAATTATTCATATAACAAATATATTATTTTTATCACAAATTTAATTCACATAATTGTTAATATTTAATTTATAATTAATCCCATAGATAAGGCATTCAAAGAGAAAATAATAAAAATTTTACATTAATTTTAAATATAATATATATGTGAAATTGATTGAAATTAAATAAATTATATTAATAGACAAATAATTGGACATTTGAAACTATAAAACAAATTTGAAATTTAATTTTACTTTATAAAAAATATAAAAGAAAATATATTTCTAAATTAAAATTTAGTGTATTTAACAATTCATTAATAAAAATAATCTTTTCAGAAAATTCTCAAATATAAACAGTAATATTAGTTTTAAATGATAAATTGGTTTTTTTGATATATTTTTTATAATATTAGAAGATAATCAAATTCAAAATTTACCCTAAAGAGTTGATGAAAAATCTCTGTATTTATAAGAGTGATTTTTAGAGAATAATATTATTCTTATTTAATTTTTTTATTTCAATTTTATGATTATAAATTCAAAATTAATTATTTATAATCTATGTTTTTAATTTATAAAATTCATTTTTAGGTATTATTTTAATTACTAAAACTGTAGAAACATTGTTCACTTTATACAGCTTTTAGAAATACCCCTTTTTAGACCTAAAAAAATTTATTACTAAAATAAAATATAATGATGGTTAAAATGTAATTACTCATATTAAATATAACTAATGAATAATTATGTTACATTAAATAATATTCAAAACTAATTGATAATTTTAATATACTTATTTTGTTAAAAATAAATTATATATTTACAAGAATAAGTATTCATTCACTATTCACTAAAAATATATATTTTTCCAGAAAAATATATTAATTCCGCCAATATTTTTTATTATTATTTAATAGTTAATTTAATTTTTTTTAAAAAAAATTTAAATTTTACAAAAATAAATTATATTATTTTCCCAATAATGGAAATAAAAACAATTTTGGAAGATAACATATTTTTAACGAAAAAAATTAATATACTAAATAGTTATTGATTTTTTAGAAATTATTTGTCAATAATTATTATTCAATGTGACATATATATACTTATAATAAATTACATTTTAAAATTCATACCCATTAATGAAATGGATAGGTTATAATGTTTATATATATAGCGGGGAATTTAAGCGCGGTGTTTCATGTTGATTATACTACCATATAAAAAATCATTGGGTTCTATGTAACCGAAGATAATAAAGATAATAAATTTATTTTAAAATAAATATAGCATAATTTATTAGAGATTTAAATTAACATATATTATTATATTTCTGTTCAATTTATGTAATCAAAACTAATTTAATTATTTTAAAATATTAGTGTGTTACTAGTATACACTCACATGAGATTATATGAACCATGAATGAAACATTTTGAAAGAAAATTCATATATGTAATATTAAGAAATAGAATTCTCCTTCTATAGTGTATTTCTACAAAAATTATAGTATTTTCTTCATGATTATCCACTCACATATAATGTATAATTATATCACCACTATAGGCTACCAAAAATTAATCAATGTATTCCCTAAGGAAATTTTTCATTAATTCAATATATATTTAAAGGGAAATGGAATGCTGAAATGAAATTACTAAAAATTCATAATATCCATACCTCTTACAAAATATTTTTTTTATCCACCTTCTTGATATATATTTGATGATGTCCAGATCAAATATATATTATGGAAAAATATATATCTAGTTGCAATGGGTCGAACATATTATTGATATAGGGTAGAGGACATATTATCTAATTTGAAATTTTTTTTGTTTCAGATTATTAATTAAAAGATTCATTATCCCAAAATTAATTTAAAAATAAATAATATCTACCCCCATAGACAATCAATAAAATGAAGAAATCATTATATATATTCTCCTAGATTACATTCATATATTCCAATAACTCATTGGAGTCCATTATATATAGGGTCTTCGAAACAGTCATTTCATGAGGTATGTGTTCTATTGAAATATCAACTTCATTACTGAGGGATTGACGAGGAAATTCCTATGGAAATACACCAATCTATTAAATATAATATAATCTTTTCGATTTTCATCTCTCTAAAACAATTTAATATTAATATCTCCAAGAGTATGTATGAAAACCCGTATGTTGTAATTAATTTAAAATGGACCAATAAGTTACATATCACACCGATAGATGACAGATGTCTTATTGATAATATTGAATATACATTCTCTTCATCAAAATTATAAATATAAACTATACTATGATAAATAAATCAAAAAAATTAAAATTCATCACGTGGAATTATAAAATTATTCACATGATTAACAAAAAAATATTATTATGTCAAGAAGTAATTATAGAATTGAGATTTGGTAATCAGAACATTAATAGTTTTCAATGAAAAATAAATATGATTCAGTTTAGATTTCAATGAATTACCATTCAAAAATGCATTGAATATAAACATTTGTGTAGAAGTAAAATAAAATAATCCATATTTAATCTTGGTGTGTATTATCATTGTACCATTAACCATGTCACTATATTCGTCCACATCAGTTGTTGTAATGGATTAATTTGGTAATTATCCCAAAAAATTTATTTATGATAGTATCCCTTTATTTTTAGTGAATTTATTTGAATGCTTCATTGTCTCCATATATTTGAATCATTTACTTTTATGGATTCTAATTTTCCCTTTCAAAAATAGTCATGTTGTACATTTTATTTATACATTATGAAAATAACAATTCTTTTTAAGAAAGAATGATGTTGCTTCCTTTCTAAAGTATCAAATGTTAGAAAATTCACATTTCTACTATTCCAATTATCAATTTTTCCTCTACCATACAAAATATCACATAGTTTCAATATAATTTGGACAAGACGAAATATTTCATTGTCTTGTTATTTTATGATTTTATGTCCTCATATAATGATATTTTTTGTTGAGTAGTTCCCTCTGAAGTATTTTCTTAATCCCATAAAAGGTGAAGTATGTCATTATATTTGGATTATGTATGAAGATTGTATCATAAAATTATATAAATTTAATGGTATCTTAACATATTTTAAAATTTTCATTATCCTTTTGATTCAAACCCACAAATTACTTCTCTATTTTAGGTGGTTTTTCATTAGAAAAATAATATTCCATGAAAATATCCTTAAAATCCTTGCATTACATGCTCATTATTTTCTCCTCGTGCTTTTTTCATTTTATTTCTGAATAGATTTAATTTTTATCCCATGATAGATGATAAACCTAAAGAATAATATTCACATTTTCATTACATCTTAATCATATAAATGCATTATCTATATAACATATCCATTTCATATCTACAAAAATATTATTTGTCTAATTGAATGATAGATGTTGTTGACACATGAAGTGGTCTGAAATTGTTACACTATGTTTTGGATCAGCTATATATTCTATATGGGAATGGTAACTAGTCACAACATGAGTTAGTTTGACTAATAATGTTATAATTTATTAATCGGCAGCTTCATATCTATCTCAATCATCATTATATTTCAGTAGATGGAAATCCCAATAAAAGTTACATCCATGGATACATTTTCCATTATGTATGAATGGAAAACATCTAAATAATGTACTATTATATATTATATCATACGATTATGATTTAAAAATCATTTTTTAAACTAGGAAACACATATCTGATATTTATTCGTATTTAATATAAAAATCAAATTAATGGTTTCATTGTGATTTTTCTTAAATCATAATATTATTTTCAAATAGTATATAATTTTTTGAATGAAAATGTTAATTAGCCCATGTATACCCCCTTGGAGTTTCAAATGAGGTTTATATTATAGGAACATAAATGATGAAAAATAAATACAGTTAATAATTAGTTGAAAACTCTATTTAGGTTTATTCTCCTTCTATGAACATGTTCCAAAAATATGTACACTTGTAGAATCCAGACATTGATTGATCATTTGGAAAACTAACATTTCTATACAATACAAACACAAAATGATATTATCCTATAATTATAAAATTCATCAAATTCATCCATATAGTTATAATCTTGAATATATGTTTTCCAAAATATATCTCCCAAGTTTTATTAAAATATCCTCTAATAATAACAATAAAGACACTCGTTTTCGATTCCGATAGATTGTCATTACATTATAGCATAGGTATAAGGAATATTATATCACATCAAGGAGAAGGTAATATTTTAGTATCAATGCAAACTATATGAATACATGAATCTCACATTAAATTTGAGAAAATAAAAAAATAGTATTATCTTTTATGACACCATTATTTACTTTATCATATCCCTGAATATAAATAATAATATTCATCTATGAATCAATGGGAATGGAATCATATGAAATTGGTGAGCTCTTGTGATTTGTATTTGTTTACACAGAGAGGATTCTAATTATAAATGAATAATAAGAAAAGAATAAATTATGTTCAAATAATTCAATATAAATCAATCAAATGATATTGAAAATTACATATTTATTTTTTAATAATTAAAAAATTGAAATGGACAAAAATGATTGTTTTCAAAATTAATCAATTCATGATTTTAGTCATCTAAATCATAATGTTTACTTCTTATTATAATAAATTTAAATCACACTATCAACGATTGATGAGAAGCCATCTTATAAAAAATTAAAATTCCTTGGCAAAGATACCAATATAGTTTGTATAATTAGACCATCCGATGAAACAAAGTTATATGTAATTATAATACCCACTAATCACATAATAGGTCCAATTCATTCATATTATTAAAAAACAAAACAACATAACCCACAAGCCTTATGAAATAATAATTGTTTCTATTAATAGAATTAGTATATATTATATCAATACTACTCCCCTTAAAAGATGTTGACATAGAGGAAATTATTTTAATAGTTGACCATAAATTTCCTTAAAAAATAGCTTAATAAGGTTTATATTAGTTAATTTAAAATATAAAAATATCCCAAATATTGGGAAAAACATTTAATTTTAAAATAAACATGTGAAATTTTTATAGATTCTACAAATAAATGATTTTTCAAGAAGCCTAAAATTTTTGTTGAGGTTGTATGTGTTAAAAAAATTCCTTTCACGGATCATTAAAAAGGTCACTACTACGTCATTCAAAGAATAAAAAAACTGATTACTTTAAAATATTTTTTATGAGAAAATCATGGGAAACTATCATAAATAAAATATTATATAATGTTAGATATAATATTTGTGACATTTTTTTGGAAAATACAGACATAAAAGTGAAATATTCTGTATTGAGTAGTAAAACAGGTATGTTTTTATTCAAAATTTTATTTCCAAATCATGTGTAATTAAAAAGTAGAATCTGATAAAAAAATATGAACTCTGTAATAATAATAATAATATATGAAAATATATTGGGTGTGAGAAATTTTATAAAATAATTCTTCTAATGGAGACTAGAACATAAACAATCCCCTATAATGATGATATTATAAAAATAAACCATTACCTCATGTCTGACATATTTCACACATAAACAATCCCCAATAATGAAATTAAATCCGAGGTTTATTGAAAATTCAGTATTAAAATCACTATTCTATGTTATAATTTATTCATTTTACATTTATTTCTTTGTTTGATTGTTTTTACCTTATACATTGATCCCAGTTATAAAATTTCTAGAATTTTACTCACGGTATTTATAAAATATATATTCATTATATATGTATTTAGAGTAGTAGATTAATTGTATAGAATAATATGAATTATAATTTTAATCGGGATGGTATAATATCATTATACAATGATATTTATACTTTTATCTGTGTCATTTTAAACTTTATTTTTTATATTTCACATATTTTATCTAATTTTATTCTAAACCTTGTTAATTTATTTTTAAATATTAATGATTTTTATTTTTACTTATATGTATAAAATTGTCTCAAAATTGGCTAATGGATGACATTTTATACAGTATCATGTCCCTTTATACCCTTTCCATAACATTATGATTATCAAATAGTTAATTAACATATTATATTCATAAAATATCATTATTTTCATTTATAATCGTATTAAATTAATTTTAATTCAAATATATCAAGGAAAAATATGGAATTTGAATCGAATCCTTTCATAAATATTAATATGATATTTACATCTATAAATATCTGGGAATATAATAATGTTCCCAACTTTTAATACTATTAATAATTTTAAAAATCATTTATTTTTTGTCTATTATTTGAATAAATACTATGTGAGAATTAATAACTAATTTACGTTAATTATATAATTTAAAAAGTTATAAATAAATTATAACTATAATAATTATTTAATTTATGGAAAATATAACTACTAATATGCATTTGAAACATATTTTTAGTCTAAATTGAAAATAAAATTATTTTTTAATGTAAATAAGTAGGTATTATTTCTCATTACATGAAATAACATAGCAATCAATAACCATGAAAAATGGAACAAAATGAACATATTATCAAGACTTGGTTAAAAACGGATGAACTGCACTCATCCAGTACGGTAATGTATAGTTTCATAGAAATATTAAATAATTAATCTAAAATTTTAACTTTATTATTCCCATTATACCTTTACAAAGATGGAAAAAATAACGAATGATACTATTCATTATGAAAAAATAAAAATTGAAATATGTTTTTAAAAAAATTTACTAAAATTTTAAATATGGAATAACTTTTAAATTATATAATTCAGAGATTTTGTAGTAAATTATTCTAATAAAAAGGTGGAAAATGGAAAGAAATCAACATCTACAAAGAATAAAAGTTTTTATCAAAGTAATGGAATTATTTTCATCCCATGATATGTAAATTTATATAAAGATTATTAATGAAATTTTTTTTATACAGTTCACTAATGGAGAAATATTTAATTAATTACTATAAAAATACACATTGTGTTCATAAAAATTGTTTTAGAGAAAAAATATACATTAACGTTGAAATTATTTATTTCAAATTTTAGCTAATTTGTAACTAATGAATTCATTATAAATAATAAATTTTTCTTAATTTGGAATGTCCTACTCCTAGACACCAATCAAATAGATTGGTGATAACTATAACATTAATAAATAATAATTAAATATGTATCATGGTCTGATTAATCAATGTATTCGGTTTAAAATAATTTATCAAAAAATTAATATTCATTTATAAAGGACAATCAATTCACATGTTGTTAAAATTGTAACAATAATTTTAAAAATCATCTATTAAATAATGTACCTCTAATTATTCACCCCATGGATCTTATTTTTCTGTAATGTTATGATAATAAATAATCAGAATCATTTCATTATATCCATGTCAAATCCTTCATTATCTTTATGATATAGTCATAGTTATGTATATGATATATGAATTACATGAATATTCAATGGTGTTTCCTTCCAATCATCATAGATTGATGGAAAATCTTTTTTTTGTAGAAAATGTTTCTTTATTGAATCATGATCTAAAAATAAAAAATGGCATTCGTTAAGTGATTATTCATGAATAAAATTTCTAAAAACATCATTTTTGTGTATTAATTTTGAAATTAAAATCAATATATCATTATAGAGTATAATGGTATATGATTGAACATTTAAATGAATAAAAACCCCTATTTGGTTATAAAACACTCTATATTGCTGACGACTTTATGATAAATATTATTTAATGATTGTTGTTAGGAATTATTTTTCATGAATATCATTTACCATGATCTATTTTTAATCAAAAAATATTTTTTGGATAATCATGAGGCTCAACACATCAATTAATACTAGATTCATTATCTATTGTTTGATTAATAATTAATCTATTGAATCATCCTATCTTCCATCAACATATATCTATTTTAACTCCATTAACAGACTCAACTTGATATGTTATAATATAATAACATTATTTTCAAGGAATTATATAGATTCCCCTTTATAAAACTCTTTCATGATGAACCATATCCTAAATTACATATTTAAAGTTACATGAGTTCATTCTCAATGGGTTTGAAAAATTGTTTGGCTTTTGATCCATGGTGAACCTTCAGAGTTATTCATCAAAATCCTTGGGGTAGGAATTTACATTTATTTTTTTATTTTTTATATTATTTATTCATTATAAAATTATTTTTGAACTCATTAATTATTGTATACTCATGTTGGTATTTTATTTTCGATGTGATTGTGAACATGGGTCCTATGTATTACACATTATTACCATGCGTATTTGTAGAGTATAAGGAATCTATAAATTATGATGATCACATGTTTTGTATAAAGATACTATATTATCATGATTATATTCAAATATTTATCTTGTATACATTACCATGTTATATTTTTTACAATGACATTAAAGGTTTTGTCATTATACATTGATAGGAGACTATCTTTGTATAGTTTCCCCTTTTAGGGGGACTGATCATGATATGTGATTATAAATAATATAGAACATTATAATTTTTATAAGAATAATTGAATTATATCCTAAATCGACCAAGATTCCTGGCAGATGCCAATGAAGGTTCCATAATGTGATTTATTTTTTTTATACAAAGTAGCTTGTTCACATTATGTCATAAGGATTCCGAGTAACGAGTATCCAAAATAGAATCTATATTATGATCATTTCTATTATTACTGATTATACATATGGATTTCTGTTGACGTAGATACGGTATTGGGTTTTTTGATGATTACTTAGTACATAATGGATTGTTTCAGGATATTATGTTTATTATGATCACTTCCCATTTATTATTATAATAGTAAAATCTTGGTATGCTCGTTAACATTTGTTAATGATTCATTGGTTGTATCCCATTGGGGTTATATACTCAAACCCAATATCAAAATATTTATTTTCATTGAGAAATTATTTATAGGAATCCAGGAATATGAAAGGGTGCCATGGATGTTGTTTTCTATGATGACCATAAATCCTGGAGTTTTACCTGGATTAATGATAGAGAACAATATTTTATCTATATGTTATATTATGTTTTAATATTGTTTTTCCTACAACATGTGGGAAAATTTATATATTTTCTGTATGACATTTCTTCCATTGATAATTTTTATATGAAATTTTTAATCCATTATATTACATTTATTTATATTTGGGGTGGATGTATATGATATTGAGGGTATAGTCTCATCATTATTCATTTAAATACCCTCATAACTAGTCAATAGTCTCCTACATATGGGGATCTAGGCATTATGTCCTTTTCATTACCATATTATACATAATGATTTAATTTGATTCCATACAAAATATAATTATTGGAATGTTTTGTAATTTACATTTTTGACTAAATATGTATATGGTAGGGAAAATATAAGTGTTTGGGACTTAGGGATCATAGTTAATATGTGTCTATCCAAAAAATCTGTTATAGACCCCTGAGTTACCTTTTAAATGAATGTTTTTACTCTTTTATGAGTTATCAATTTTGATTATTAATCATGTGTAGGTTCATAGAATCACAATATATGTATATACCCTAGTTTTTATCCTATATGTCCTAACATTAATTTTATTTCATTGAATGAGATACCTTTTAAGAATAAACAAGTATTCTATTACCATTCCACATATCTATCTCAATGTTGTTTTTTATAAAAATATTTTCTAATTAGTCAATCATAGAAATTTTTTGATATATAATGTTTTTTTTCAAATGTGCAGGAATGAAGAACCTCTGAAACTGCTATAAGGAATATAAATTAGGTTATGGGTATAATCTTAAGAGAACTTCTGTGTGATCCTAATGACATTTTGATTTTTTTTCTTTGAATTTCATACGTAATATTCATATTCATAAGATGGATCCTCAATGAATAATGATGGGATCCACTATTATCGTAGGTTGTGATACTCTTGTTAGTTAGGATACACATGTTCCATGTCCACCAATATACAAGGTTTCATCAAAGAATAATCTTGTACATTGTCCAGTTCTTAATATTGTTATACCACCTTAGAAAGAATCCTTCTAATTATTTTGTTCCACAAAGGGAGGGTGACTAAGACCCTAGGCAACTTCTCATGAAACCAGAAGTTACAAAGTCTTCATACATTCCAAAAAATTGGTGGACTAATATATATATAGGATAAAATAAACATCATTAAGGGATTATTTTATCTCATATAAACATGTTTGTAAACAATGGTTACTATAGTTTTGGTAATTTAATAGGGACCCTATCAGAGGTTGTGGTGTGTGATGGGAAATGAGTATAGATTTGAATGTATCATCTAGGATTCCTTCAATGATCATTTATATAATATATTATTTGTGGATTCTTATATATGGAATGATCATAAATGATCATAGATCTACTATAGCGGTCATTAATGGTATGATAACAGTCAATTTTTTTTAGTAAGATACTACTCATTTTTCATTTCATTGAAGGAAATGAGGCATATAAGACCATGATTTTTGAGATTGGACATCATTATAACTATATATGAAATGTAAAAAAAAAAACTACGGATATACCATATGGTTCTATGAAATTATTCGATTTATTGTGAAGGTTATTAAGGAGGATAACCATGATCGTTTTATTTCACCATTGAATACAAAAGTAGGTGGACACCGTACTGGTATAGTGAGTATCACATCTAGTACATGTAAGATAAATAAATGGTATTTTACGATTTGTAGTATTATGTCGGTGGACTGGAGTACAACTTCATCATACCATTCTTCAATTATTTCAAAAAGCATCAATTATGGGAAGTTCAATGGTTAATTTAAATTTTAATAATGAAACTCAAAGAATGTGTGAGATATGATGTAACACAGAGATACATGAATTTATTTTCTCTTGGGGATCTATTTTGGTTTTATGGATTATTGTAATAAATTTGTTATCTAAGTCCAAGAAATCTAGATGAGGTCTTTAGTAGATGGATCTGATGATAAAAATCCAATTTTTCATGAATCTCAAGAATAGTTTTTTTGAGACGAGTCATGTCATGATTATGCAGTCGGTCAGACTACAAAAATGTTGTGTGCGTGTCCATCGACTATTTAGGTTGTGTAATTCATCACATATACATTGTATAGAACTATATTTAAAACCAATTCTTCATATTCATTTATTTATGAAAATCATCAATTGTAATTTAATTTCTGATCAAGTTAAATTCTATGTTACTTTCTATAAATATTTTTTGGTTATTAATATAGGATAACTACATCATTACCCCTAGTTTCCCTTTCTAATTTATAGGAATGTACAACTAGTGAATTCCAAACTCTATGGATGATGAGATACGATTGAATTTTAGAATGGATTGGTTGACTATCATCAAATCTCACATTCATTATAATTAAAGAAGAATATCATTCACATTTTTGAAGGGGATAAGTGTGAAATGGTAGAAGAGGGGGATAAAAGAGTGTGATGAGTTAGATTAAATTTGTGAAATCCTAGGATGATCACAATATATATATATATATATATGCCTCATTCTTTTAGATTTTCTTGTTGTATCCCTATGGTCTTATCCTACAATCATGGATTTTTCGAAATACATCTTCATGGACAACCTCACAAGACTGACTTATTATTTAGCTATTGACATTAATAAATATCTCATGTTGGTATGTATCACATATTGATACCCCATATCATTTATATCTGATATATTTTAATGAACTCAATGTACAACTCATTGATTTGGAATGGAGTGGATTTATGATGATCATACATTACTGAGGGTCATTCCTATTTAGATTTACATGAAGGTGGATGGTAGTTTTCAACTCTACATATAGTATTAAACACTGAATGAAGTGATGTTGAAGAAGGTAATTATATTTACTGGGATTTATGATCTATTTGATCTATTTTTGGGATCCCAGTTCTTCACCAAGACATATCTTCTATAAAGATTTCATTAGTTGTAGGTAAGATTGGATAACATCTTCAATATGAATTTATTTGTATATATGAGCTATATCAGTACATGGTGATGATTTTTGGATTGTAAAATAAACAATCATTATTCATTTATTTTATGAATAGGTTTATACTATTATATCATGGTTCATTAATCATATTCATCATTGAATACGTCATTATATACGTCCCAACCCCAAAGAAGCATTATAGGAATCTCGAGATTGTACATAGAAAACTTAAAGGACATCATTACTATAGTAAGCTATTAATGTTTAAATTATTTATTTTTGGTGTGAAAATATTAGTTCATGTGGTGGATGAGATAGATATATCTATGAAATAAGAAATTGTTGTGGAATTGGCTTCTTTTTAATGACATTGTATCTTCATTGACATCAGGGTCATTCTATGATTATCTAAATACAACAGCCATATTTTCATGGATTATCTCTTTTATATGAAACCAAAATTATTATTATTAATATTGTAGTTACTATATAGTGGTCATAAATGTGTGAACAAAAATTTATTGAGATGAAAAATTGGTTGAGTACATCTCCAGTGTGGATACATCCCGATAGAGGTAATTGTTTATGATAATTAATACATTGGATCTGAAATTATTTTAAAAGTAGTAATGATGAAGATGGAGTGGTTAGTTTCTTATTCGTCACATAATCTGTGATGCCATGTGTTTAAATAGAAAACCAATGATTTTTATATGGAAATTACATTAAAAAACAGGTGTTGGAAATACTATATCATTAGTGAGTGGTCTTTTACACTGATGATTGTAAAATCACCTCTAATATATTCCCATAACGGGTCCTAAATACGAGGAAAATGAACTAGGTAGTGTATATAAATATGTTCCATATCGAGATGTAATATGTACCACATAAGGTTATAGTCATTATAGATTGTGTGAGACATAATTTAGCGGTATATATGGTCCCTCATTAATTACATAAAAAAATAGTGCATGTTGGGATTGATGGAAGACTAGATGAATGTTTCATACGAGGACTAGGTATTTATGTCACATACTCCATTGGTATAATTAAATATTTTTCTATTATACTAGTATATTTCTAGAGAATATTCCTCCTTTGAATTTTTTTTATGTGGTAGTTGTAATAATCTGGTGATCTGATTCCTAAGTGGACTTTGAATAACAATGATTTTATCTAGGTAAGGGGTATTGTGTTAGTGCCTTCGTGAATCATGGAAGAGTCAATGAGAGACTTATATAAAACTATATAGGAAGTACAACCAAGTATGAAAATGTTTTACCATGATTTTAGATCGATGTTTTGGTGGACATGGATGAAGTGGAAATTACCAAATTTGATTCTAGGAAGCATACATTCAATGTGATTAACATTTACCACAAGTATTATGGTGGTAATATCTAGACATAGAGTTTCTATATGGAATTTGTAGGATAATATGATTTTAATTATTATTTGGATACCCAGGACCATGAGGAATCTTGATGATATATTTGAAAATTTTATTGTAAGATGTTTTTTTTCTCATTTATTATTAATCTCATAGACACTCATTAATTAGGAATACAGAAAATTTTAAATCAATGATGTAGTGCAGTTGTATGGAGGTCCACTGAGAATCATATATAATTGATATAATGTTCCTAATTTATGGATTCGTCAGGTCTTATATAAGTCTTTAATGACAAATCTGATACAAATCACAACATACTATCCTCAGATTACTAAACAATATAGGTGGTCACTTCTCATACTATGTTATATACTTCATCCTTGCATAGTATACAACAATGGAGAATGTGATGATAATAAATATGTAGTTTATTCATATATATTTAGTTACTAGGCTTCAATTTAGTTGGAACATTATAAGGATATCTATGGTGGGGAAATTCATTCACCTCTTTATTCGAAGGAATATGGGGATTCAATGGTTGAAAAATTTGTTCTTTTTTCGATACTCGAAAAAATTGAAACTTATTCAAGAAAATATTTTATGTGGATCAGTGTAGGAGGACATATTATTCCCAAAATATGTGAATACTAATATAATTTTCTTCTGTAGTTATGGTTTTCAATAGAGTGGTCCCTTAATTAGGACACTGATTATTTATAAAATAAGATATTTTTGTTCCATGTTTTCTCTTAATATTCAATATCACTGAGAGGGTTATGACTGATGCATGCCTTCTGGATCTACCTTTGTGATAATTAAATACACAATATTTTTTTAAAAAAATTATTATGATTCGATGTACATTCATGGACCCATAAGTTTTATTTTCTCAGATTATATCTATCATCTTATTGAACCATTGAACATGGAGAGCCTAATAAAGATTATAGACTATGGGATAATTCCATTTGATTGAATATAGTTTTAGTAGACTAGATTCTATGGCATATAAGACTGATCCTAGAAAATTATTTGTATAGAGTGTATGATATTTAGGTTTATTTTCCAAATATGATTGATTGGAACAATTTATGTTACATCATATGAATGATAAGTCATTAGAGATGGATAATGTAAATATTCCTATATAATTTCTATGTATGATATATTTTGATGAAAATATAATTTTATTCCTCTTTTATTCATTATAAAATTGTTTTTTTTTTGTGGATGAGGGTCTAAGAATTAGGTATAGTGGACTTGAAGAAGGAATCTTTTTTATGATGGCTAGAAAATAACCATTATCTTGTCAGTGGCGTTCATGTATGTTATCTAGAATCTTTTGAACCTTCAATCACATTATGGTTGCACCGGTAATCTGATGAGGTCCACCTTGAAGATGGATCACCAATTAAAGGGTAGAATTAAAAAACCACATATAATTCAATTCCTAGTAATTTATTACACCATTAGATTTATAATTACAATCCTAATGTTCTTAAAAATATTTTTAATCTATCTCTCTTTAATCATGGAACTCATATTATTCTCCCCTTGTTTCTCATTCATATTTATTATACAGACACATAATCATTATGTCTTCATTTCGTCCATGAAAATTACATATTCCTCATTGGGAAATGATCATCAATCAATGTCTATTATATGAATTCCTTAATGATCTTATGAGATTTGCATCCATTAATAGTAAATAAAATTAGATATAACATCTCAATAATTTTCCATGGATGGATTAATATACTAAATAAAAAATACTCATTATCTTGGATTATTTTCATAATTCTTCACCATAATATACTTTTTTGTGGAAGATTGATGATGAATCAACAATCAATTTCAAATTACATGGTCATTTTAAAAATCATTCTAGATGTCAATGACAACAACCCACTTGAATTGAGATAAAAATACCATGAATAGCGATGTCATATAAATTTATTTATTATATTATCATCAAGATACCATATTCTTTTATAATATATTGTTAGATGAATGATTTATGATTGATTGATGTTAATTATATATAGAAAAAATAATTTCTTGAATCTATGATGAATTTAGGATTTGGTCATTAATCAATAATGAATCTGATTAATTCTTGTCCCTAGTTTTCAAATATCATGAATTTAGCTCCATTCAAAAACTCCCTAAGGATTTGTATTCTAGAATCTCCTTTTAGTGTTTAAATTATGTTCATTAATCTTCATAAACCAATTTCATGATAAACCAGAACTTGATTTAGGCTTTCAATGTTGTGCGAGATCATTTCATAAGGACATTGATTTGTTTTAGCCTTAGATCATTCACAAATATTCATATTTAATCATAAAAAACACTATGTTACGAATACACATACAATTTTGGACCCCTTGTGTAAAGACCCGTAAAATTCAAAGGAAATTTTTTCTTAATTTTCTTTTGGATTTTACAAGAACGCAGTTTCTGACGGTACCTGATTCCGAGGCCCGGTGTGCCCGGAATCGTTTTCCGATGTTTAGATCGGGTACGTTCATTGAACGAACGAGCGGGTTTTCCTAACTTTTGAACCGGTGCTCGGAATCGAATTCCGAGGGCACCGATGGAATCACAACACCGGCTTTTTCTTAGGAACACCTTTTGTAGAGTTTCATTTTCTCGGGTGTGGTACTTAAAATTATGGGTTAGGTAAAAGAAGGGTGTGGTACTTAAAATTTTGGGTTAAGTAAAAGAATAAAATAAAATGGTGCAACCAATTTAATTTTATTTAAAGTTGTTTAACCTAAGCTATGTGGTTGGAGTGGGACCCACTATATCCTACTCCTCTAGGTAGGATATTTTTGTGGTGGGCCCACATGATCCCCACCTATTCATTTCTTCAACCCCCTCTTTTAATTAAGGTAACACACCCGCACCCCCCCCCCCCATTTTTAAATGAAGTCAACTTGTGCGTTTAATTAGATATTAAACGCCTCTATTAATTGGGCGGTTTAAATATTACAATTAATTCAATTAATTTATTGATTCAATTTTGAATTTCTCAAACATTTGGCTTGTGTGTAAATAAAATAAGACAAGTCTTATTTTATTAAGGGGTTCATTGTGCGTGAGGGCTTGGAAGAAATTGCTCAAAGTCTTGATGTTCTTCTTCCTCGACGAATAACGCAATGAACGCCGACCTCCGACGACTGACGGCGGTGAGAGACTCTTTCCTCAGAGATCGATGACCCAACTCGCATTCCATCATTCCTTATTTCCGCGTCAAAGGAAGGGATACATTGTTCCTCCCCGGATGATCTCGGACAACGTGTACAGAATCTCCTTCTGCGACGCCTTCTTCCGCGACGAGCCTTCATTCAACTACGCTCGAGGTAGGGGTTTGAATATATGTTTATGAATATTCGAGAATTATTCGTAATCTTAGCCGCTTGCTATCGATTAATGGGAGGGGGTCGGACCGCACAAACACAATCAACCCTCCTCCCTTAATTCTATTGTTGACCTTGTTGTGGTTTGGAACGGAGATGGCGTGGTGCCGTCGCACCACGCGGGACCATGCGGAAAGGATGTGTGGTGCCATCGCATTGTGCCATTGTAGTCGAACAAGGTCACAGTGTCGTCCTGTCGAGCCGGAGAATGATGAAAACAACACGGCCAGAGCGGGGCCGCGGCGGAGGGGCGCGACGCCGTCGCACCTCGCTGGTCGGACCAAGGCTGCAGCAGAGCAGTGAGCGGAGGCCGGCTTTCGGCTGCTGGCGTCGGAGCAGGGGGATGAGACCGTGCCGGTCCCGAGGCAGCAACAGGTGGCCGGCCGGATTGGGCTGGCCGGTCAGGGGAGAAACTGGGGGTTCGTAACCCCGGCTGGAAGGGAGGAGCTGCCCCCCAAGTGAGGGCCGTGTTTAATTAAACTATGGGGCATCGCCCCCCCCCCCCCCCCCCCTTGTCCGCCCAGGTCGGTCATGCCGAGCTGGCCAGCGGACCGCGCCAGCACGCCAGGCCGGGTCGTGCCCAAGCGGGCCGACCCAGGGGGTCTTTAGCCGGGTCGGTCCGAGGCCAAACCCACTATTCTCGGGCAGATTTCATTCAAATACCCATATCTTGGGATACAGACATCCGATCGACGCACCGTCAGTTGCGATGCGATCCTTGGATCGAGGCGGTCGTTTCTGTATATTACAATTAAGGTTTAAGAGAACTTTCGGTATGTCCAGGTTGGTTCGAACATGAAACCAATCGGGCCCTCGGAGCGGAACCACTAATATCTCTAGCTCCGGACGTCCGATTGACGTGCCGTTGACTTTTTTGGATTCCTCTTGATCAGATGAAACTTTTTGAATGCTTCGCCTGAGTTTTGTATGTAGTTGGTTAGTGGCCGGGTTGGATTGTACCCGAAATCCAACCAGGCCCCTAGAACGGAAAAATTGATAACATTCAGACCGAACATATGTTTGACGAACCGTCAGCGGCATTGCTGATCACGTTGAGAATAGGTCCCTATGAGTATACCGTATGAGAGTTTGTGGTACAGTAGAGTTACGGCCGGGTTGGTTCGTATACAAAACCAACCGAGCCCCTGTGACGAAAAGGCTAATAACTCAGAGACCGGGCATCCGATTGACGTGCCATCTGTTGCGTTGAGACCACCTATGATGAGGCGGTATTTTGAAATACTTTTTAAAGGGAATTTTAGATAGTTGGGGTATCGACCTGTAGATCATGGAGCAGACCCTCCCGGAGATGAGCGTACGGAGTACAGATACCGTGTAGTTGGCTGAGACCTCATGACGGCTTGTCCGAATCGATTCGGATTGACTTGCATAGCCCAGTGGAAAGCACTATATTGTGAGGTGGCAAACCCATGGTGGAGGAGCACTAATTTGTGAGGTGGCGGACTTGTGGTACACAACAGGATTAGTACCTCTGTAGGCTATGAGGGGGAGCACTACTGTATAAGGTGGCAGACCCATGGCGGAGGGGCAATAATTTGTGAGGTGGCAGACCCGCAGTACTCGACAGGAGGAGTACCTTAGCAGTATTAGGTTAGTGATAAGTACCTCGGAGTCATGACAGGATCAATATACTTGTCAGAGACGGAGCTCTTCAGCAGTAACGGTTTCAATAATGAAAATCCTGGTTTGAGCGGAGTCAATAACCTTTGTGTTTACATCATGATTGAGATAGGTCACTAGATAACTTAGGTATATGTATGGGCATATACCTAAGTAGTGTTTATCTGTTGATTTCATAACATTTGTGTTTCCTCGTGATTGAGATGGGTTACTTGATAACTTAGGTATAAGTATTGGCTTATACCTACATAAGGGTTATCTACTGGGATCCTTCTTTTTGGTTATCCTTGTGGGATTTAGTGAGACCTCGAGGGTCTCGGGGTCCCTACTTAGTATCGTATACTCACCCCTTCATGGGATTTTCCCGCACCTCGTTGTGTTGGTTGTAGACGACGGGCAGCGTTGATGGAGGACGACTGTTCGAGGACATCACGGTACCCGGTGGTGGACTTCACGACGAGACAATACTCGAAGGAGGTTGACGGGCGAGAGCGTTGAGGAGGCTATCTATACCTACCCTTCATGTAGGATCTGTGGTGGACGATCCAGGAGCTGTGCTATCTGTACCTAAGCTTTAGGTAGGATCCGAGGTGGACAACCAAGGAGAATCTACTTTTCTTCTAGCTGTTGTATTTCTACTGTACTTCCTTCAGTTGTAGTTGCACTTTTCAAATGGGTTTGTATTCTGGCCCACTTATTTTCAGCACTTAGTTTTTGTACTTAGTGTTTTACCTCCGCTTGTACTCTGTGGTGTTTTTTTACCTTTATAAAGGCAATGCCTTCCCAGTTTATCTAGATTTACACTTTTGGTGATAGTCGCCAGCCCCTGGCCTATAGAAGGCGGGCTTGGGGTAGTCACGGCACGGGCCCCGAGGATGGGTCATGACAAATTGGTATCAGAGAATTCGGTTCTATCGCAGAACTTATAACTGTGATATTTATTTTCTGTGAAGTAATAGTGATAAGGGTACCGAGTGTGGTTTTAAGTTCATGGAGTCCAGTGTTAGTGCAGGCGGCCGGCGTATCCATACACCAGGGCCCGAACAACTGATTTCTGACTTTGTGCACGAAAACACTAATTGCGTGTGTGTATCCAAATGTTTGAAAAGTAATCTCAAACCAGGTCAGCTCACTATGTATAAATCGTTTGACCGTGTCATGCTTGTTTCTTTCAGTATGCCTCCCCGCGGACGACCAGCTAGAGCCCAGAGAGTTGTACGTACTGATAGTCCACCGTGCGACGTGGCCTTAATACAAGGCCATATCCTAGGTGAGGCACCAACGGAGGCACCAGCGGTACTACTAACCGTTGGGCCACTGATGCCACAAGCCCTAGCAGAAGAGGGTGCCTTTCACCTGAGCGCACTGCATGAGATCCAGCGCCAGAGGCCACCCAGGTACATGGGAGATATGGACCCACAGGCAGCTGAGGATTGGCTGTAGGATGTGGTGAGATACTTCAGGCTAGTGTGGACGCTAGCAGACTTCATGGTGATCCTTACTACCAGCCTTCTTTAGGCAGCAACTGGCAGATGGTGGAGCCTAATGCTCTAGATGCATGATGAGGCGACACTTCTGTGGGCAGACTTCGAGAGCCTGTTCTGGGCAGAGCTTGTACCAGCCACCCTTCGAGCGGTGCGTATACAGGAGCTGTTGCATCTACAACAGGGTAGCATGATGGTGGCGCAGTACTCAGCGAGGATCACAGACCTCTCACGCTACTCCACAGATATGGTACGGGACCCGTTCTTTAGGGATGGATCCTTCGAGCAGGGGATCAGGCGAGAGATTGGAGCTTCTGTTGTTTATCAAAACATCCCGACGCAGATAGGGGTGTTGGAGAGAGCTCTCTTAGTGGAGAGTTTCCTTGCTGAGCAGTCTCCTGTAGTAGGACCCACCACTAGCCGGAATGCAGCAGAGTCATCTGTAGCAGGCAGTAGACAAATGGCGCAGATGTCCAAGAGGACCAGACCCACAGGTGGTCGACCGCATGACTGAGGGTCGGTAGTGTGAGGAACCAAGGGGAATTATAGAGCCAGACCTACCATACAGTGTTACTCATGCGGTAGGATTCGTCACATGGCATGTGACTATTCAACCCGCCATGTAGATGAACAATAGTTAAATGAAGAACCTCCCGGGCAGAGGCAGAGGTTCAATCGAGGTAGGCCGCTGGGAGCAGAAGGTCGAGGGAGGGGAGATGGATGTGCAGCTGGAGGTGGACGACGCTTTGAGTTGTTTCCACAACCACCACCAAGAGGTCCACCCCGACCACATGGAACAAGTGGACATGGGATAGATCAGCTTCAGGCAGCAGAAGCATATAACTACGGAGCTTCGGAAGCAAGTGGACAGGAGCGAAACTACTGGTTTCCCTTTTTTATTCGTACTTCTAGTTCCATGTTGTTGTTACATTGTGTCTTGTACTATGAGCTGCAATAATAAAAGGACACTTACCTTTGTGACATTTGATTCCTTCCTTTCTGTGTACTAAGAGGTTCCGGTTTAAACTGTTGACTTGACCCTGACTTTCAAGATTCCTACTGGAGGAGACCCAGTTACCTCACGCTGATGCCGACAATGTGACTTGACCCTTAGAGGCGAGAGTGACGGTTGGATCTCTTGGTAGTAACGTCGAGGCCTTACGACATCGTCCCTGGAACGAATACATCATTGATGTCTGGATTGATTGTATTAGGAAAAGAACGTGGTTCATCCAGGGGATGAGACTAGATTTATCTTATCGGCAAAGAAGAAATCATAGAAGCTCTTGTGGGACCAGAGAAGGTCTAGGTCATCCAAGAGCGGATGAGGACAGCTCAATGACGATAGAAGCCTTATGCTGAGAAGAGGTAGAGACCATTTGATTTCGGGGATGGCGGCCATGTTTTCTTACGGGTCTCACCTCGATGAGGAATTACGAAGATTTGGACGAGGCAGAAAGTTTTCTCCACGCTTCATCGGACCATTCCTAGCCCTCAACAGGATTGGCAAGGTGGCTTATCGCCCAACTCTGCAACCTTATTTGCACCAGGTGCACGACGACTTCAGTGTGTCTTTGATGAGAAGATACGTGCACGACCTGATGCATATCATTGACCATGGGGAGCTGGACATAGATGATGGGGAGAATTTTTTGGAGGTCCTAGTCGAGATCAAGGATCGATAGGAGCAGGTCCTACATGGACGGTCGATTCCTCTAGTGCACATCAGATGGCAGCCCGGGACCCTCCTAGAGAGCACATGGGAGTGGGAGGCTCAGATGCGTGCACAGTACCCACATTAGTTTCCCTAGTTTTTGATCTATCATTACGGGGACGTAAATCCCTGAGGTGGGAGTAATGTAAAGACCCTTTAAATTCAAGGGAAATTTTTTCTTAATATTCTTGTGGATTTTACAAGAACGCAATTTCTGAAAGAACCTGATTCCGAGGCCCGGTGTGCCTGGAATCATTTACCGAAGTTTAGTTCGGGTACGTTCAGTGAACGAACGAGCGGGTTTTCCTAACTTTTGAACCGGTGCTCAGAATCGAATTCAAAGGGCACTGATGGAATCACAGTGTCAGTTTTTGCTTTGGAACACCTTTGCTGGAGTTGCATTTGCTCGGGTGTGGTACTTAAATTTTTGGGTTAAGTAAATGAATAAAATAAAATGGTGCAACCAATTTTATTTTTTTAAAGTAGATTAACCTATGAGAAGTGGTTGGAGTGGGACTTACTATATCCTAATCCACTATGTAGGATATTTTTGGGGTGGGGCCCACACGAGCCCCACCTATTCATTTCTTCAACCACATCTTTTAATTAAAGTAACGCACCTGCACCCCCCCCCCTTTTAAATGAAGTCAGCTTGTGAGTTTAATTAGATATTAATCGCCTCTATTAATTGGGAAGTTTAAACGTTACAGTTAATTCAATTAATTGATTGATTCAATTTTGATTTTCATAAACGTTTGCCTTGTGAGTTAATAAAATAAGACAAGTCTTATTTTATTAAGGGGTTCATTGTGCGTTAGGGCTTGGGAGAAATTGCTCAAAGTCTTGAAGTTATTCTTCCTCGACGAAGAATGCAAAGAACGCCAACCTCCGATGACGAACGACGGTGAGAGAAGCCTTCCTCAGTGATCGATGACCTGACTCACATTCCTTCATTCCTTCTTTCCGAGTCAAAGGAAGGGATATATCGTTCCTCCTCGGACGATCTCCGAAAATGTGTATGGAATCTCTTTCGGTGACGCCTTCTTCTGCAATGACCCTACGTTCAAAAACGCTTGAGGTAGGGGTTTGAATATATGTTTGTGAATATTCGGGAATTCTTCATAATCTTAGACGCTTGTTATCGATTAACGGGACGGGGTCGGACCACACAAAGACGACATACCCTCCTCCCTTAATTCTGTTGTTGACCTTGTTGTGGTTTGGAATGGAGATGGTGCGGTGTCGTCGCACCATGCCGGACCATGAGGCGAGGATGTGGGGCACCGTCACGCCATGCCGTTGAAGTCTAAAAAGGTCGTGGCGCCATCGTGCCACGCTGCAGAATCACGAAAACACCGTGGCCGGAGCGGGGCCACGGCAGAGTAGTGAGTGGCGGCCGGCTTCCGGCCGCCGGCGTCGGAGCAGGGGGATGGGACCGCGCCGGTCCCGTGGCGGTAGCTGCCGGCCGGCCAGAGTGGGCCGACTGGTCAGGGGAGAAACTGGGGGTTCGTAACCCCTACGGGAAGGGAGCAGCATCCCCCCACGTGGGGGTCACGTTTAATTAAAAAGGGTGGCAGCACCCCCCCCCCCACTTGTCCGCCCATGTCGGTCATGCCGAGCTGGCCAGCGGACCGCGCCAGCGGGCTGGGCCGGGCCGTACCCAAGTGGGCCATACCCAGACCTTGTTCGGGTCGACCCAGTTTGGGCCGACCCAGGTGGTCTCGGTTTGGGTCGGTCCAGTGTTGAACCCACTATTCTAGGGCATATTTCGTTAAAATACCCATATCATGGGCTACAAACCTCCGATCGATGCACCGTCAGTTGCGATGTGATCCTTGGATTGAGACGGTCGTTTCTGTATATTACACTCAAGGTTTTGGAGAACTTTGTCTATGGCCGGGTTGGTTCAAACCCAAAACCAACCGTGCCCTCGGAGCGGAAAGACTTATATCTCAAACTTCGGACGTCCCATTGACGTGCCGTCAACTTTTTTGGATTCCTCTTGAAGAGACGAAACTTCTGGCATGCTTAGCCTGAGTTTTGGATGCAGTTGGTTAGTGGCCAGGTTGGATTGTACCTGAAATCCAACCGGGCCCCTAGAATGGAAAAACTGATAACTTTCTGACCGGACGTCCGTTTGAAAAACCGTTAGCAACGTTGTTGATCACTTTGAAAATCGGTATCTATGATTATACCCTATGAGTGTTCGGGGTAGAGTTTAGATACAGTCGGGTTGGTTCATACACAAAACCAACCAGGCCCCTAAGGCGAAAAGGCTAATAACTCACAGACCGGGCATCCGATTGACGCGCCATCTATTCTATTGAGACCCCTATGACGAGGCGGTCACTTGAGATAATTTTTCGAGGGACTTTGAGATACTTGGATTATCGACCTGTAGCTCGTGGAGCGGACCATCCAGGAGATGAGCATACGAAGTACGGAGACCGTGTAGCTTGCTGAGACTAGAAGACAACTTGTCTGATTCGATTCAGAGTGACTTGCGTAGCCCAGTGGTGAGCACTACATTGTGAGGTGGCAGACCCATGGAGGAGGAGCACTACTTTGTGAGGTGGCAGACCCACGGTACTCGACCGGAGGAGTACCTCTGTAGGCTCTGATGGGGAGAACTACTGTGTGAGGTGGAAGACCCATGGCGGAGGAGCACTACTTTGTGAGGTGGCAGACCCGCGGTACTCGATTGGAGGAGTACCTCAGTAGTCTTTGGTTAGTGAGAAGTACCTCAGAGTCATGACAGGATCACTGTACTCGTCAGAGATGGAGCTCTTCAGCAGTTACGGATTTGATAATGAAAATCATGGTTTGAGCTGAGTCAAGGACCTCTGTGTTTACCTTATGATTGATATGGGTAACTTGATAACTTAGGTATATGTATGAACATATTCCTAAGTTGTGGTTATCCATTTATTTCATAATGTCTGTGTTTCCTCATGATTGAGATGGGTTACTTGATAACATAGGTATAAGTATGGGCTTATACCAAAGTAAGGGTAATCTGTTGAGATCTGTCTTTTTAGTTATCCTTGTTGGATTTAGTGAGACCTCGAGGGTCTCGGGGTCTCTACTGAGTATCGTATACTCTCCCTTGCACGGGCTATGCCCGCACCTCGTTGTGTTGGTTTCAGACGACGGGCAGCGCTGATGGAGGTCGAGTGTTCGAGGACTGGACGATACCCAGTGGTGGACATCACGACAAGACGACACTTGGAGGAGGTTAACGGGCGACAACTTTGAGGAGGCTATCTGTACGTACCCTTCAGGTAGGATATGTGGTGGACGATCCAGGAGCTGCGCTATCTGTACCTACCATTCAGGTAGGTTCCGAGGTGCACGACCCAGGAGCTGCTACTTTTCTTCCAACTATTGTCTTCCTGTTGTACTTCCTTCAGTTGTAGCTGCACTTTTCAGTTGGGTTTGTATTCTGGCCCACTTCTTTTCAGTACATCCTTTTTTTACTTAGTGTTTTACCTCCTCTTCTACTCTTTTGTGTTTTTTTACCTTTATAAAGGCAATTCCTTCCCAGTTTATCGGGATTTACGCCTTTGGTGCTAGTCACCAGCCCCTGGCCTAAAGAAGATGGGCTTGGGGTAGTCACGGCACGGGCCCTAAGGACGGCTGGTGAAACCTTTATAGAGTTTATCATTTTTTATAATTTATTGTAGGGAATTGATTGTGGGGACTACATGTGTGTGTTTTCTTGTTGTTTTCAGCGTAACTGTGTCACCTATATATGACACATTTTTCAATGTGTATATCTACATTATGATTTTAAAATACATGATGGATTTTGATTTTTTTTAAATTACACTATATTATATTGTTGATATTTCATAACTTTGATACAATTTTTTACCTACTTACATTGTTTGTGATGCCATCATGGGCTCTATTTCTGTACTCGTGTTAATATAAACATCACTGTATGATGACCGCATAGAGGGTAAGTTCACATGATATTCCAAGATGATGACGGTGGACCCTAATAGTATATAGGGGAAAGATGTCCTCTTAGGAATGATGGAACTTGAGTCCTTGGTGATATAGAAGATTAATAAATAACTATATTCCTAGTATATCCAATGTAACATTTTCACTTGATTTATTAAGGATGTTGCGTGCAATTTTCCCATCCATAATGTGAGTTAATGATAACCCTTAGATATGGATCCATGGAATATATGGTTGAGGGTTTTTGGATGGGTGGTTTGAGAACAATCTCCCATAGTATTAATTAATTTTCATTTTTCAGGCTTTATATTTATAATTATTATAGAATTAAATTTTTACAACTATACAAATTTTATTCAGATTGCCATTATTAATTCTTATATAGGGATCCATGGAAGGGTAAGGGACTCATGAGTGATCACTGAGATGAAGAGAATAGAGTTAGTAGTGGTACCATAACTTGCACTGGAAGATATTATTATTTATTTCTTTACAATATTTCATTATAACTCATTTTCAGTTTACCTAAATGGATCATATTATTAATAATTTTATTTCAATGTGTTCCACTGATATTATTTTATTCAATTTATTTACTCCAAGTTATTATAGTGTTTATATTTTAGGTTTGGTGATATGATACTAAATGCATAGTCTCCCCACTGATGGCATACAGTTTCTTGTTTCATGTTGGCATCCTCTTGCATATGAGGAGTCATGCATGAGGTCATGTTGTTATCGATATATGATTTAGTGGTTTAAGTAATTAGGATATATAAATATATATCCAATAGGGTACCTCTAGCCTTTCCATATTATTGAAACCCCCCCAAAAAAAAATTACAATTTAATATCCCAAAATGGTTTACCATAACATTATATACCACTTAAATGTTACCCTTCCACATGAATCATAAAAACCAATAAGAAATAACAAAATGAAGAACCAATACATATGAGGTATCTCGTAAATCGAAAAATTCCATCACCAATGAAAATATAGGTTATTTTCTAAATAATCTCATCAACATTAGAAACAATTCAATAAAATCATTATCAGAAAAAAAAGGATAAAAATAAATCTTGTTACATGGGATCCTTCTAGAAACCCATTTATGATTATATTTTATATTAACCAGAATACATCGATATAACCCAAAAAGGTGAATAATAACCCTACACAACCCCTACTCATATTGATCTTGAATAATTACTATCCACAAAACAATCTTCACAACATTTTTTAGCACATATTTATTCAATTAATGAAATGAATTAATTCATGATTATATTGAAGATAATAATACATGGTGAATACTACATATACCATGTCCATATTTTTGGTGAAGTAATAACTGATAAATTTTCTAAAAGAAATTCATGAACACATTAGTCGGATAGATAAACATTGGTTTCTGTTGACTAATATGGGAAAAATCTCCACTAACCATGGTTAGAAGAAACACTAAGGAACACACTGTCCTTCAATGTTAAATTTAACATTATAGTATATGTATATCAATATTTTAGTTTTCTATTTTTTCATTTAAGAGTGTGTTTAGAGTCATATTTTTGGAGTGTTAAAATATCATGCCCTTTTTTGGTGGCCATAGTAGGCCACTGGCCTATCTGTGGAATTATGGTAGAGTGTGTTCCTACAGAAACACCACATTCCCATCATAGGGAGTATATTGTATGCTTCTTGGGATATATAATTATAGATATCGTCACTTTTCATTCATATAAATTTTACATATTTTGAAATATAATTAAAACATTACACAAACAGCCCCTCTAAGACCATATTTTTCTAGTTCCTTTGGAATCATGAAAACATAATAAATGGTACATAAGTGAGATATATCATATCCCACTAGGTTCCTAATGACCCTAACCCATCATTGTCACATCATATAGGGTACATGTCATCATATCATTGGGGGAAGGAAATATAAAAAGGGGTGGGCTCATATTCTCAATAAGGGTAAAAAAGGTAGATATGTAAGATTAATAGAGATCATAATGGTATTATAAAATTATTATAAAAATATAAGATGGTAACATGTATATCAAAGACCATATAAATAAATCATGGAATTAATCTTAGTTTTTCATAAGACACAAATCATAATGAGATAAAGAAGATATTACATGAAACCAGAACGTTGGAATAAAATGGGTAATTATGGAAGTCACATAATTATATATAATGATTTACATAATACTAAATGGATTCTTGTCGAGACCATATTATTGGAAAAATTTATTTACTGAACTTGTTTCACACCACCTTCTGGCCCTTTAAAACTAAACTGAATTCTTTCCTCATTCCTGCCTTATAATACTAAATTGAGTTCATTTCCAATTCCATATATATAATAATGAAAAAAGATAATTTCTCATTTCATCCATATTAATATCATGAGACATAAATGATAACCCAATGAATTGGAGGGATATATATCTCCCACCCATTTTATAATAAAAGCATTCATACATGTTCCAGAATAAAATAAATAATCATATCATAACCCATGAAATGAAATGGATACTATAAATATGTAATCATTTCATGACCTATGAAAAAAGATATACTTCATAATCATTTTATCATAAACATAACCATTAAAAAGAAGCGGGTTTCAATATCATATAACTTGTGAAAGATGTACGATATTCATAAACATTATTCCATAAAAACATAAGCCATTTGTATAAGTAATATGAATGATGAAATTGAATAATTTCCCCAAAATGTAATGACTAAAACCAATACATGTTATCATAGATGTCAAATAAATTTAAAATATATTTTAAAAACATTCCGTAACGAAAATATCCTTTTGCATTCACAAAATATATTCAAATCATAAAATCATCTAAAAAACATTTCTATGAAAATAGATTTGAAGACATATAAATTATTCTGTTAAAATGGTAAATGTTTTTTAAAAACATTTTTTAAATGGAATTTAAATATTGTTTGAAAACATTTTTGAAAACATGGGTTTTTTATACGATAGATTTCAAAACAAATAAAGAGAATATCAGATTTTACAAAACATTATCTTATGTACGAAAAAGTGGAAAATTGAACTAATAGATAAGGATATCAGTAATAAAAATATTATAAATAAAACAATGAGTGTTATTGATATATCGATAATAGTATTCCTTTAAGTAAGCATAATCATTATTAATCATGAAAAACGATGGGATTGATTCAATAAACTCTTACTACATGGATTCATGGGATCATACTCTCCATGTTAGAATATAAAATAATATAATGAAAAAAATATCATGGAAATATGTATATTAAGGATATATCATGTAAAATTGAAGTATATATACATTGTAAAATAATTTACGTGAATAAAAAACATAAGTCTTAAAGAAGGCATATTAAGACAAAACTATTTTACCGATATGGTATCTTTTGAGACCTAAACACCATGAATGAGATATAAAAAATTGATATATAAATATTGATAAATTTAATTATAATAGTCTTTTAATAAATCCATGTTAATTATAAAAACCACAAAAAGTTATGGGTGGTGAATAAAGAATTTATCTCACATAAAAAATATTAGATGAAATCACATTACCATGTGTCTTGAATATCATTATACTCATTAAAAAAACTATATAATAAATATAATTTTATTAAATTTAATTTAAGGAAGCATATTCATATATCTAATAAAAAATACGGGTTTATCAAGAACATATATTTCCATATTTTTACTAATATTATGTTATGGTTTCATTTCAGGTAATATTCGCTTCATTCATCATATTGTCTTAATTTGTTATATCTATGGTTCTTATAATTATATCATGATTTCAGATTGTAAAAAATGATATAAATATAATTTATATTTGTTATATATATGTTATAAAAATATATAGAATAAATAATTATAAAATGGAATACAATATCCATTGAGATGGTAAGCCGTATGTACACATGAATTCTCATTCCATTTTTATTTTCGTGTTGAATGAAATAAGGTAAACTACAGAAGAGTCTATATATATATGTATGTATATGTATATATATATTTATTAATTTTGAATTAATTAATAATATATATTATATATATTAACTAAAATAATACATAATATATTTCTTGTAGTGTGTGAAGGAATTACATCGCTTTGAGGGAGTGGTAGTCCATATTTCTTCAAACAAAATTATTCTATTTACATCAAATGGTATATAAAAATATATGTGTTATAAATAGAATAAATAAAATAAATATATAATTAATATAATATATAATATATAAAAATGTATTTTCCATAATAACATCCACCATGATAGGTGGTAAAGGAAAAATGGACAATCATCTTTTCGTGAGGCAGTAGTTCACCGTACACAGAAACATTATGTTTGTTACCTATTAGATAGAGGTGTGTGTATGTGTAGGTAGAAACCATAGAATAATAAAACCTAATGTGTTAATAATAATAATTTTTTTATACAATCATGGAATAACGATAGTTTACAGGGTGATAAAGAATATTCAATAAAGGATCATGAGAGAAGAGGTTTCCTCTTAATCGGGTAACTCATTTTTTTGCCCAATGATTAACTTCGGTATCTTCCTACGCAAGGGGAGTCATATATAGGGATGGGAGAGAATTTTATATTTTTATTATTTCAATAATCTATGATCCTATGTGGTTTTATAGGTTTGAATAAGAGGAAGAGGTGGTGGCCTTTTATAGGGAAGTGAAAGGACACACATGGAATTTTTAAATACCTGTCAGGTGTACCAAATTTATTAACAAAATAATTCCACTTGAAAACCAAAAAATGAAATAATGGATGTATTAGTTTTGATTAATTTCTATCCAATCAGTGTTGGACAAATTTCTATGTCATTTTAGGTGATAAATTTAATGTTTACTAATTATTTAATTTTAATTTTACCTAAATCGATGTAATTAATTTAAATTAAATTCTATAATAATTTTTTTAAATTTTTTTATGAATATATTTGAAATTATAAATTATGAAAATTAAAAATAAATAATAAATTTTTATAAATTTCAATCATAGATGTGGCAGAAATTAATATCAGATTATTGTTGCAGTCGGGTCGATAGTGTGGGTTTAAAAAAAATTAAAATGTGTGATATGCTTTTAAACCCATGTTCAAAATGAAATTAATCTCAATCACCTATATTTTAATAATAGATAAATCAGTTATCTAATTAAAAATTGAAACCAATTTATAAGTGCACACATCATATAATCTATATATAAAGATGTTATCTAATTAATCATTCAAACATTGATACCAATTTTAAAATTACAAGTGATGATGAATTGATCAACATGTTTATGATTTCATTAATTTATAGGGAATGATAAGAAAAACAATTTAAATCTTCCTTTATTCCAATTAGTTGTTCAAATAGTAGAAATTGCATGATGATTAAGAGTCATGATAATCATAAGGACAGTCTGTGTAGTTTTCAATACTGGGATCCCTCATGTAGATCACCCTCATTAAAACTTTGAAAATGGAATCCAACTAGTGTTGTATTGTATAAAATAAAAGTTGAATTTTCCCACACATTTGAAGAGTTGTAATGCTTCTAGTCGATGAAGGATGATTTATAGATTCCCACATGATGTATCTATTCCTACACATTATAATGGATGATCAACTCCAAAAGAAACATATGAGTATTTATAATCTTCAATGCCATAAATGATCAAACCATAGCACTACAAGGAGAAGATATGTCTTACAATGGATGAGTTTCTAGTGGTAATTGATATAGGGTAAACTAATATAAGTGGTAGAGTTTTTTATAAAAAAATTTAGAATATAAATAATATCATATTGTTTCATTGAACTATTTTATATCATCTATTTTTTTATGTTTTTATGAATCATATATTGAATATAATTCCATAGGATAGTGATATGGAAATTCCTCTAGTCAAGAGGAATGAGATGGTGTTTCACTAAACACTATGTTATATTTCTGTAGATGATTAAATGATATTCTGGGAATTCATTATTTTTTATATTAATTTTTTAATGAAATTTATATGGATTAGATGATGTCTTACAAAATATATAGATGTTTTTACCATCATGATATTTTATTCTCAACTATCAATGTAATATCCATTTTTTAGGGAGAGTATGATCTTATGTATGGTTAGGAATAAACGTCTCGCTCAGAGCCTAGGAGTCTATTCTCTACCATTACTGTTGACCCGAATGATGATTCATCGCATATTGATATTCTATTGGATTGTAAGAGTTTCTTTTAGAATACCAAGATGAATTTTATGATCTTTGCCCAGAAATAGATGAATCCTCTCCATCAATATGATTCCTTCTACTAAGACTCATTCTATAACACTTATCATATGTAAATTACTATGATGAATGATCTCATGATCTAGTCAGAAAACCTATTTGAGAGGATATTTTTTCCCTATTGATACCTTGTTGGTGGACCGTTTACTCTTTTCCAAGTAGGTTGATTGTTCATAATGAATTTTTGTTGACAATGGGATGATGATTTAAGAAAAAGTAAAGAAATGTTACATTTGACCAGTGTCGATGACTTGATAGATCAGTTAATGGTGTGAATGTGGTTTCTCAAAAAAAAATTGAGTTTGGGATTTCAACAAAATATTTTAAAGGAATTTGGTATATTAAAACAACTTCCAAGATCACTTATGTCCCCTATGAGTGAAATGAGATTCCTTTGGGACAAGCTGAATATCTGATAGGGTTTATGGATTTGATGAACTATATATTACATTATTATCTCGATATGTTTTTTATTTATGGATGATATCATGGTTTGATTGAGATTTGAGTGAGTGTATGAGAACCATATAAATAAGTCTATCTATATCATGAGAAGTATCCACTTTTATGATAAGCTATCCAAACGAAATAGCTATATCAGATAGGTGAATTTAAAGGCTGATTGTTCTTCAATAACACAAAATATCATTTTTTTCAGGAGAAGTAAAAAATTTTTATTTTCATTATAAGAACCACATATTGCCTTTGAGTTATAGGAAGTCATATTCCTACATGTACTTATATGTGGATCATCAAATATTTCCCTAATCTACAATCATTATTGATTACACTTTAATGGAAAGTGCTAAACTTATAATTGGATGATATGTGTTAGGAATTTTTGATATGATGAAATGATGAATATCAACATATACATTGTATTATATAATGAACCAAATAATTGATATATAATTTATTTCAATTCAATTAGAGTAATTATATGGTGCGCGCATATGTAGGATGATCCTTTTCTAGAATACACCTATCACCAAATTCCCTTATAATATACGAACTATACCACTCATGAGTTTGATATTTTTCTTATAAATCATTCCCAAATGATTTTATGACATTAAAATTTTGAGGAGTTGTTCACAGTCTATTATGATCACAATATTTATTGAATATATTCTCATATAGATACATAATTCTTAGGTAGATTTGACTGATCGTTAACTTCCATTATTTTGGCATGTTCATCACCCACAGCCATATAAAGAATAAAATATCCTCTCATACACTTAGTTCAGAATTTCCTTCTTATCCTTTCATTGATGTGAATGATGAGTGGAAATATATAGATATTTTCAATAATTTTCTTATATATATGTGGATGTATAATCTATATATGGTTAAGACTAATGTTCACCTATCATCATCTCTCCATGAGTGGATTATGGATAGATAAAAAACTATGATGAGTTTTGAGGAATCATATAATCCTTATATTCTAGGAATATTGTTTATTTTTTGTCTCTTCCATGAGATGAAATTATTCATATCTCGATTGGATTCATCACACATTTATCTATAATGTATTTTGTGTTGTATGATTATCATATTTCATCATTATTTTTCCATTATGGAACTACATAGGTTAATTATGACGTGAGACGATGTTTCTTCAGGAATCATATAATGTGTGACCTTGATAATTATATATCTCATTAATTCACCTTCTAGTATGTTTAGTTACAATACTTTAATATTTCTGGCCTACTCAATCAGAATTTGTTTCGAGCATGTAAATAGGGAAATGTATCTATTGTAATCAAATTTGGAATCTCATAGACTCTCCTTGGAATGAATGTCATAATGTCAATGATAAATTAGTTTGTAAAATAATCTCATTTAATATCTATTAAGGACACCAATAGGGTGGAAGAGCTTGGAACAATATATGTAGGATGTTTTAAGGTTTTTTTGGGTTCCCTTTTCCATTTTATCTAGAAAGCATCATAGTTTTACCTTGTGGGTCTTTCCATGCACTCATGAGGAAATGGGAACTCTTTTTTGGATTATTATAATATACCAACCATAGAAATATGACCAAATAGAGAATTATATAATAATTGGTGTAGATATTATCTATTCTCGTGCATTTTATTTTCTATAATTTTGCGATATCGATCTAGGACATGTCTTTTTTTTTGCTTAATAATAGATTCCAATAATTAATCAAAATGAATCCCATAAATTCATTGTATTATTTCCCATATAGGTAACCACATTGTTGGTCTATGGATGATGAATCCTCTCGGGTAGGATGACGTATCATTCTTGACACATCAGAAAGGATTCAATGTATTTGAAGAATCTTTTATGATGATTTGAGTAAAAAAATGTCTTATATGTATCATCAATTTTTTATTTTGTATAATTCAATTTGTGAATGGGTAATTTAAATATTTTTTTCAATTAAATTACCATTACATTTAAAAATTGTGGAATTTAGTTATAAGATATGATTTACTAATAGATATCACTATGCTAGTTATAACGGATACTTATGAGTTTAAATTAATGGATTTGATGACATGTATTAATTATTTTCCACATGTATTTTCACTCATTAATTTCCATCCCAATCCTATAAATGTTCTTCATTTGGAATATGTTTAGACAAAGATATATGTTTTGTTAATAAAATTGAAAATATAGATTTCTGTGTAATAGATAATAATTATTTTGTGGAATTTATAATCTGTTGGTAAAAATAAATTAGGGACATAGATAAAATCCACATGATACTATAATGCATGCATTATAGATAATGGAGTATTGGCCTCATTATTTTTTGTATTATCTTTCTTCCATGAGAATTTTTATTTTATAATATTCAATTTTGGTGAATATTTTAACATCATAGTATAGTTACATATGTATATTATATTTAAGAGGTTATATTTTGAGTTCATATTGTTTTGGAGGTGACTTTTAAGTATTTTTAGAGGCCTTGTCCATTCTGGTACTTTAATAACGTCATATACCATCTTTTGGGTTCCCCCAGATGGATGGTTGATTTTTGGAAGAGTATGTTATTATAGGTACTCCAACATGTAGCTTGTGGAATGTTTCAAGTACTGGGTGGCCCCATGTTGGGCTGCATAAATATCATATTTTTGTACTTTTTTTCTACATAATCCAATTCCAAGGTCTTTAATACATCTTTACCTATACTAATACGACCCGTGTTCCTAAAGATTCATTCCATTTCAATTTAAAACTGGTTAACATGCCTCCTCTTGTTGTTTTGATATCAAATCTGTCTATTAACAATGTTTAGGTAGGTTGATCTAATATCATCTCATTGGTCATTCCTTCAGGATTTTTATATAAATTATGTTATTTTTTATTAAAAAATAATGATAATTTTATGATTCATCTCAACCCCTTATAGATTTATTGTGAATATTTTTACCATAAGTTATAATTTTTATTACTTTTGATGCAGTTTCTGTCATCTACTAGGAATATGTTTATATTTATTCTTCTATGAGCCTTGGATTTTGGAATCTCGATTCTATGATATGAGAATCGCTACATATGTCCTATATTTTTTATCTAGTTCCCCCTTTGACTCTGGTGTATAGATCCCATTTTATGTGGAATGATCCCACGTGTGACGAAGGTTGTTCTGTCTCCAAACAATGAATAATGATACCTGGAAGATTTTGGTTTCCAAAATTTTTTGAACAAATAATTGGAATATTTATTTATTTTGTTGATATTTTTTTCAATGGGATTCAAATAAAATTTTGTTTTCATCATTCTTTTAATTGTATTATGGTATTCAAATAAATATGAAATAAATTCTTATATTGGATTTTAATGAGTAGTTTAAATAAAAAATTTTCATATATGAAATTGTTTGGGCGTAGTGATGGTCCCTTTGAATAGATTTGACTTCATGAGAAGATGAAAGTCTTTGGTAATATGATGTTAAGGGAGATATATATTGGGCCTTTTCTTTATTTCATAAGGGGTTTCATATTTTTTATTGTTCCACTATTTCTATATCATATATTCATTTTATGTAAGAATATTATCGTTAAATTTAAAGGGGTTTTTGTAGGACCCCCAATTTGAGTTATGTGACCTTATTTTATACCTATTTATGTATACAAAGTGATTGGGTAATGTTTCTGAGAGTTTTAGGGAATTTGGAATTATTTTTCCATGTTTTAGAGGCATATTTACGGTTTCACAGTTTGAGAACGGTTAGGGGAAACAGTTCAAGATTCAAATATAACCGTGAGACATACTATTATTACGATACCAGCATCTACAAATTTGGCACATGTTTTGTCCAAACATGTCAGCATACAGTGTGGCCCATTAAAATTAGTTTTTTTTTTAAATGGGGTTAATCAGGATTTTCCCTATCTCACCCATTTCTTCTCTCATACGAACCCTATGCAGGATTCCTCCTTCTTAAGGGATAGGGGTTCTATCCAACCTGATTTGGAAGGTATTTTAAGGGGTTTCAGGGTTTTTTAAAGAGGATCATCTTGGTAAATTATTATTTCTTTTTTTGTGGTTTTCACTAGATCTACTCATCCCTTCCTCCAAATTCTCCGGATCTACATCATTTTCATGTAGAACTATGGTTTTTTTGGTCGATTTCACCAAAACCCTATAGGATGGTGGATTCTCTCTCGACTACACTTTTCTAGAACTAGAAGGGTTATTCCAATTAATGTGTTTTCTTGAATTAATTTGTGATTTGATGTTCAACATTTCTTAGAAATCACTTTGGTAATGTTTTGAAAATATTTTTGGTGGAAAATATGTTTTTTGGAAAAATTTTCTTGTTTTGGAATTATAAAATATTGATTTTAAAATCAATAACTAGGTTTTTTTATGTAAATGGTTTGAGTGATTAGTTTTCAATAAAAAATGGCTTTCATTATTTAAATATTTAATGGCATGGATTATTCCTCCAGGGATTATTTTATTATGAATTGGTTATTGGAATGTAGTTGTGTCCTTTGTGTGTTATATTCATGGTTGTTGTCCTATGTATGGTATGTTTGTGAATGGAATGATGTGATGTGGGGATGGAGTACCACAATAAAATGAGGATGTAATGTGGACTAAAGAGACACCATCAACAATAAATGGGAGGGAAGTACAACTTGATTGGGATAGTAGTAATTGGATTTGGATAGGAAGTTCAATGGTGTTTGATTCCTTGTTGTCTGTTTCTATGAAATATGAAAACAGTTGTGCTCATATGAAATGGTGAAATGGATTACGAGACAATTTTTTGGCATTTTTTTAGGTTGCACGGTTTAAGAACAGTTGGATTGGTAAGGGTCTATTTGGTATATCGGTAATTGTTGATCTATTTTATGTTTTATATAAAATATTTTATATAAATGTGTTAACTATTATTTCTTAGTGGAGTGTTTAGGGATGTCATTCAGGGAAATCCTACCGGGAATTATTATTCATCACTTCTTGGTAACTTTGGTGCTTTTTTCAGATGTTTTATTCTAGGACATAGTTAAGTGTAAGGAATCTCATTTTTATAGCGGTTTGTCATGATGCTTTGGCAGTGCTGTGGTGCTTGGAGCATGGAGCTCGGGGTGGAGATTGGGATGGTGTCATAGTTTCTTGGGGTCTTCTTTTTTAGTCTTCTACTTCGTACTATTATATTGGATTTGTAAGGTTTGGTTGCATGGGATTTGGGAACTATTATTGAATAGAATGAAGTTATTTTAGTAATATATGACTCAGGTAACTCTATTACATGAATCATGTAGTTTCGTTGTTAATGTCTTGTTATATTATTTTTTATCTCAACGGAAAATCATTCCAAAATTTATTTTTAAAGACGTCGACATTTATTTCCATCCTTTGGTGGCATGGGAACATCTATTAAGTCCACGTAACACCACACTACCTTATCAAGAAAATGATGAAGTTGTGTCGTGTTACATGTTTTATCAGTTTGTTCGGTCCTTTTCATACAAGTGAGAGAAATTATTCAGTCCTTTGGTGTTGATTGTTGGTCTTGGTGCTGACATTTGGTCTTGGTCTATTCCTTTAGTTGGGATTGTAGTAATGAGTAGGATTTTCAGAACATGGAATGTATAACATAAAAGGAAAAATCTAACAGTTTTTTTAAAACATAATGTTACTATGGAGTTGAGTACATCAGTGTTTTGAAAACACTTATATAAATATTATATTTCATTTTCGTGAGTGTAGCCAATCATATGAACATGTCATCCATGATAGAAATGACCTCTAACTAGAAGTAATATTTCATTGGTGTATAGTGATTTAAGTTTTGATATGAGTATATCGATGTATTGAGAATCTAGGAATTTTATCTAATGTATGAATTTAAAATGTGGATGGTTGTCGTATTTTTTAAAATGCAACAATTTCGAAAACATAGTAGAATTGTTAATATTTTTCCACTTGGGAAATGAGAACTTCTAAAAATCCTAGTTGTGATATTTGTTATGTAATTTAAATTGAAATTGTGATCCTTTTATTTTATGGTTCTGTGACTAATGGATGTTTTTCTATTGAAATAAATAGAACTACGTAATAATCGGAGGAGGAAGCTAAAAATATGGTGGCACCTGGGCCTCTTGTGAACTAATAGCTAGTGGAGAGAATAACAGATAATATAAATTATATAGAGTGTGGGAATAAACAAGATGAATCAAATCATGTGGAATATATTATTTAGTTTCAAAAGAATTATCCATTCATTTTAGGGGTGATTCACAGTTGGAAAGGGAAGAATCATTGCTGAACAGAATGAATTGGTTATTTGAATTTATGGGAACACTGGAAGAGATGAATGTGATATTATACACATAATTGTTGGAAGAAAATTACCTTCATTTGTTGGATATAGAGGTCCATGCTGGGATGATACATGGTGTGCCATGGGATGGTTTTGAAGAATTGATTAATAAAAAATTATACACTCATACAATCTGAATTCAGCACACAACAGATTTATTCAATTTGAAGAAGGATAGCCTTTTTTTAATGAAATAGGCGAGTATGTTTATGAACATAGTGCAGTTTTTACATGAGATGGTGGGTAGTACATCTTTTAAATGATATAATATTTAATCTAGGTTAAGGAAGGATATTGTATAAAATATATCGGTTCATTGTATAAATGATTACAATGAAATGGTGAATAGGGATATGGTGGCTAACCGAGAACATTATTGGGATACAGGTAGGGGAGGTATGTTGGTACCTATACCGAATAGTGGAAAATCGAATGCTGGGTTCAAGAGGAAGAGGGAACCTTATTTCTAGGATAGGACCATGGCTTACAATTCGACAGAGGGATTGGTGAATCTTCCTCCAAGGCCTCAAATTAAGCCGGGATGTTTTTAGTGTGGCTTTACAAGACACATCTGACTACATTGTACGACACAACCTCGATCATGTCATAAATTATATAATATGTGAAATAATTAGTGGTATTGTATTAATGCTCTTTGTTGGCGTTTTCATGACATTCCCTAAGGGTCACATGCATCATATAACTCGACCGAGTGAGAGTGGCAGTATACTTCTCGTCTGCTGCACTTGGATTGTCGTGGTTATTCATGAAATACCAAGATACCTTAGCAGTGTAATAAAGAGAAGAGTGCGGCAATTGATCATTTGATCAGAGATGAATATTTTGTGATAGATGATCATTCAGGACCATCCAAGGAGGGAGGTATAGTTATTTTGGATTCCATGTTGATGTAATATTTGTTTGATATTATTGATTCTCCCTCTTTCATTGGTTCTCATGTTATTAGATTGTTGTGTATAAATGTGTAAATAATGAATTCTATTTTAAAATATCAAACTCATCTAGTTCAAAGAGAGTGTCGAACCATCCAATGAAGAGTGTGTTTCTTAGCGGTGGACGAAATTGAATTGGTGTGGAATTTCTCAAGGATTGAGATGGATTCCTGTGATATAATCATGTGAATGGATTGGATGGGGAGGGTTAAGGCCCATATCAATTTCTACCCATAAACATTTAGTTTTACTATGGAGGATGGCATTGAACATCTCTTTAATGGGGAGAAGAAATAAAATCTAGGTGAAACAGATTTGTTGGTACCAACTATGGGAATGATTTCATATCAGTTGGCGACATTTTCATTGGAATCACTAGAATATGTTGAGTGGAATTATCTTCTAAAAGTTATGGATCAATTAATGGAATTCTTTCCCAACTAATTCTTATGTTTACCACCTATGAGGGAAGTGTTGTTTACAATTGATCTCTTTACAGGAACCGTTCCTATATCACATCCATATTACTAGATTGAACTAGTAGAATTGTGGGAATTGAATGTTTAGTTATAGGAGTAAGAGAACAAATTGTATAGATGAACTATAATGTCTCCATGGGAAGTTCCATATTTGTTTGTTAAAAATGTAGATGGAACACTTTTTCTATTTTTTTATTATCATATGCTAAATATGGCTATGATAAAGAACTGATATCCACTTCCATGAATTAATGATTTGATTGATTTGTTGATGGGAGCTAAGTGGTTCTCCCAGATTTATTTTTAGTGAAGATATTATCAACTGTGAATACAGAAGTAAAATATTCCAAAAAATGGTTTCAGAAGTAGATATGGACACTGCCAGTATGTGGGTACGACCATTGGTCCAACGAATGCACAAATGATGTTCATGGAATTGATGAATTAGATATTTTAGAGATATCTGGATTCTTTCATGGAGGTATTTGTTGATGATATAGTGATGTATTGAAGGAAAAGGATGGATCATGAGATGCAGATGGAGATAGTTATGGAGATTATAAGATATCATCGGTTGTATGAAAAACTATCATAGATTGAATTTTGGATATAAGAGGTTCATTTCATTTTGCATGTTATTAATGAGAAGGATGTTTTAGTCAATCTGGAAAATATAGAAGTTTTTATCTATTGAAAACTACCAAAGATCATTTTTTAGATACAAAGCTTCCTTGGCCTAGCTAACTATTATCAACATTTTGTTCAATATATCTACCAATTTCCTGTTCCAAAGACGTCTTTCATTGGGAATAATGATCCATTTCAATGGGATGATCATTATCCAAAATTTTCTAAAGAGATAAAGGGTCACCTTACATCCACCCTAATCTAGGATTCTCTAGAACAAGAGAATGGTTACATGGTGTATTGTGATGCATCATGATCAAGGTTGGGGTGTGTTCTAATGAAATGAAATCATCTGGTTGCATATGGCACATGATAGTTGATGTTGCATGAGAATAACAACCCATCACATGATTTGGAGTTGGGGGGCAATGGTTAATTCTTTGAAAAATTGGCATCATTATCTCTTCAGTGATAAATTCACGGTGTTTACCATTCATAAAAAATTATATAAAATTTTCCCACTAATATATTTAAAAATGGTAAATATAATATGGATGGAGCATCTACATATGATTGACTTTGAATTAATGTACACAGAAGGTAAGGGAAATTTTAATGAGTATGAATTAAGTAGGAAACCAAATTCTCTGTTGGTGAAAAGGCATCAGATCAATGTATGTTGATGTCTGTCATAGCCGATGTGAAATTAAAATTTCAGGACTATGGTGGTAGAGTGGTGTAATTTATGGACATGTTGGTTCCTATATTGGTTTGTTTGGTTAGAGAGCCACATGAATATGATTTAGAGTGAATGAAAATGATGTGAAGACCCAATGGTGGGAGTCATTGATGTTTGGGAACTCAATGGGAATTCGGTTTTGTGTTTTTTGAATCTGATTATTGTACTAGTGGCTCCTCATGATGAAATTTCTGGTGATAATAATAATTCATGGTGTTCTGTCCATCCCAGAAATAAAAAAAATGCATTAGTTGTTGAAATCGTAGTTTTGGTGTGCTGGTATGAAAAGGAAAGAGGCAAAGTTTGTTTCGAGATGATTGACTTGTCAACATGTCAAGGAATAGAATCCTTGGATAGTATGGAGGTTTCAATATTTTCCAATTCCAGTGTGGAAGTGTGAACATATAGAAATGTATTTTTTGGTCGGTCTGTCATGAATGGTCAGACAGCACGATGACATATGGGTGATAGTGGACCGACTCTCAAAGACAACCCATTTTATTCTGATTAGTAAATATCATATATTGGGGGTTCCTATACCAAATATATATACATGAAGTGGAAATGAGGCATGGTTTTCCACTGTTGATTGTATCAGATGTAGATCACATGTTCACATCTTGTTTCTGGAAATCCTTATATCATGTCCTTAAGATGTAGTTGATGATATACATAGTGTTTCATCCTCAGAAGGATGGTCAGTCTGATAGGGAAACCCAAACATTAGAAGATATGGTAAGGGTTTTTTTGATGTATTTGGGTAGTTAATGGGAGGATCACATAACTTTGGTGGAGTTATCCTATAATAACAATTACTGAGGATGAATATGCATGGCCCCAATTTAGTAATTGTATGGGTATCCTTGTCGTTCCCTTCTATATTTGGTGGAAATGGGTGAAACCTCGATGGTTGGACTGAGCCACATCCAATGGATTATAAAAAAGATCAATTTAATCAGGAAGATGATAGAGATGGACCGAAGTTGTCTGAAATAATATGAAGACTATCTATGATGAAAGTTGTCATTAAAGGTGGGGGACCATGTGGTTTGAAAATATATCCTATGTTGGGACAATATCATTTGGGAAACCAAGGTATGTTGTCTCTCAGGTATATTCGTCCGTTTCAGACAATTGAGAGTGTTGGAGAGGTGAATTATCTTTTGTCATTTTCCCTGTGGTTAGTGCAGTGCACAATGTGTTTCATGTGTTGTAGTTGAAAAATTATCATGCAGATCATGACCATGTGATTCATTGGGATCATATTGAGTTGGAGCCAGAAGCTTCGTTGGTGAACATTCCGGTGCACATTTTGGATAGGAATGAGAATGTATTGCATGGATATAGAATCAGTCTAGTTTGGATTTTATAGATGCATGGTCAGATTCCGGAAAATACATGGGAGTGGGAGAAAGAGATGGCCAGGTAATGACCTGAGCTCTTTCCGCAATGTAATGGTTCTTTAATTTCCATGGATAGAAATTCCAATGTTAGGGAGAATGTTTCACCCCTGGTGTGAGTTATATGACCATTCTCTAAACTGTTTTATGTATATAATCTGGTTGGGTATTGTTTAGGTGATTTTGGCAGAGTTTGGATGGGTTTTGATATTTTATGGATGCCTTTTTAAGGCTACATAGTTTGATCATAGTTTGGGGAAACCATGCAAGAATCCAAGATAACTGTGAAATATACCACTGTTCAGACAGTATCATCTCCATGGTTAGCTCACATTTTTTCAAAAAATGTGAGTTAACTATGTTTCCCATTTAAATTTTGTTTTTAAAAAATGGTTTTAGTCGGGATATTCCCTATATCACCCATTTATTATCCTATAGAAACCATACGCGGGGTTCCTTCTTCTAAAGGGATAAGAATTTTCTCTAACTCGATTTGGAAGGTATTTGAAGGGGTTTCAAGGTGATTTAAAGGATGTTCCTCTAAGGGAAGTCTTCTCTCTTTGTTTCTTGTGGTTTTATCTAGATTTACTCTTCCCTCTCAACTAGTTTTTTAGATCTACATCTACCACATGTAGATCAGGGGTTTTTGATTCCTTATATGATGATATTAAGTCTTATTGATGATATTGAAAGATATATAGAGTTTTTTCAGTGGATCTTTTTCATATATTTTCAGTGTGGTTTCTTGTGGTTAGATATTTCCATAACCCTAAAGGTGGGTGGATTCATTCTCAACACCACTTTACTAGAACTAGAAGTCTTGTTACAATTAATTGTTTTTTCATGAATTAATTTTTGATTTTGATTCCTGAAATTGATTACAAATCCATTTGGTAATGTTTTCGGATTTTTTTGGAAATAGGTGATTTTTTGTGAAAAGTTCTTCTTTTTGGATTTTAAAAAATTGATTTTAAAATTGGTGATTATGTTGTTTTATGGAAGTGGTTTGAGAAAATTGTTTTCAATAAAAAGGGATTATTTATTGAAATTTGGTACACCATGGATGATGCTTCAAGTGAATGTTTGATTATGAAATGGTTATTGGCATGTTTTTGTGGTCATGGTGTGTTTTTTGCTTGGGTTTTGGAATATCAATGGTATGTTTTTTATTGGAATGATGTGAATTGGTTGTGCAATACCTCTATAAAAAGAGGATGAAGAGTGGAAATAAGGGCCACAATCCATGATAAGTGGGTGGGAAGTACCACTTGATTGGGAAAGTTGTAAATGGATTTGGATGGGAAGTTACACCATGTTTGTATCATTTCCGTGCATTACTATTCAAGATGAAAAATTATTGTGCAAAATATTAAATGGTGAAATATATTATTGCATTATTCTTTTGATTTCTATTAGGATGTATGTTTTGGGTAATTGTGGCGTGGTATGGGTATGTTTGGCTTATCGCTAATTGTTGAACTATTTTATGTTTTATATAAATTATATTATATTAATGTGCTAACGTTTATTTCCATGTGGCATGTGTAGGGATGTAATATGTGAAATCCTACTGAGTATTATTAATCACCCATTCTTTGGAACATTGGTGCTTTTGTGCATGTTGTAGTCAAGGATACATGTAAGAGTAAAGAATCTCACTTTTTTAGTAGTTCTACGTGATACTTTGCCCGTGTTGTGGTGCTTGGAGTATGGATCTTGGAGTGGAGATTTGGATGGTTTCATAGTTACTTGGAGTATAATGGTTTATTCTTCCTCTTGGTACTCTAATATTGTTGTCATATGGTTTGGTTTCATGATTGTTGGATTTTTATGGAATATCTTGGAGGTTTATTGGTAATATATGACTTAGGTTACTACATTATTTGTGTCATGTAGTGTTAATGGTAATGGTTTGATTAGTGGGTTGGTTTATTTTAATTTAAAATCATTCCACAATTTATTCATCAAGCCCTTGATATTTATTTCACACATTTGGAACATTGGGAACATTGCATAAGGCTTTGTAGCACCTCACCACATTCTCAGGACATTGACAAAGGGGTGTGGTGTTACAGGTTGAATTTGTATGGAGTTACCATGTCCCAGGATCAATGATACCCCTACTATATAGACTTTCTGTGTGGCTTCTTATAATTTATATTTGGGGTACATGATACCATTCTATGAGAGACCATTTTTATCAAAAAGGTGACCTTAGTTAGTTTTCATGGATTCATACTATGTGGATTTAACATCCCATATGAAACCTTATGTAATAAATGTAAAAAATAATAATTACAAATTATTTAAAAATTATTTATATGGATTTTAAAATAAGAAATGGTGACATTTATCCCATGATTTTAGTTTAAAATGTGAAAAATGTATTTAAAAGTTTACTTTTTTCATATATTGAGAATAATTTAAATTATTTTATAGATAGAAATTATTGATCACCAGGGTGTGATTCTGATGTGCCAATTCATTACAAATTTAAAATATTAATTTTGGGAATATGGACCTTTTTTGTATGATGAAGGAAAGGGGAAGGAACTATAGTGAGGTAGTGTGGTTTCATTCCAACATTTTATGTGTAATTGGTTTTATCCTAGTGGGATGTTTCCATCGAAACACATAGAGTAGTCATTAGTGTTTGAGTTGATTTTTTTCATTGAATTTTACATAGGGTTTTAATCAATACATTAGTTATGTCACAACATCTATTGATTTTTGGTTGTGTTATAATTAATTTATTTCTTTTATTATACATATTTATATATATATACCTTGTAGAGTATTTCTGGTTGGGAAATTTTTTCACTCCTCGCATTTTTAGATTCCTTAGAGTGATTCATAATCATATGGGGAGTATGAAGACCATTCAATTAATATTTATATCTAGTTCAGATTTTATTTTGATAGGTTTTATGTGTCGGGTCATGTAAATGAACTCTAGAGTCCCATACCTAATATTCTAACAAAACATATGATGAACCATCATCATAGTGTTTCAAAACTGTGTCATCAAACCTTTCTGTGAAATTCTATACACCAAATTTGTTTTGAGAATCACTCACTGATTAACGATGTTCCAAAAACTAGTATATTTTCCTGAAAACTTTAAAAACACCTCACATGTATCTATACCACTGGTTGACTAATAAAAAATATAATACGAAAACTCAAGAAAATATTGGTGTGTAACATATGATCCATTAAAATAATTTATGAAAGCATGAATAATATCATCCATTATTTTAATGTTTCACATGAAATATGAATTAGTTTGAGAATATATGGTAGTTATAAGGTATATATAATGAACATCCTCATCTATCCCAATACTGATACCTGATATGATTCCAAAAATGGTCCAAAATTCATTCCATATTACCACTAGTGACAACTAATCAAAATTAGATATTAATGGATAATATTTCACAATCATGTAGTTCTTATTATAACGAATTGGAATCAGTTGAGATTCTAGAATTATGTATTTGTATTATTCCCATCAATTCAATATAAATTATTAGATTTAAACTAATGGATCCTAAAAATTAAATCTATCATATAAACAACCAGAAGTGAAATAATCAATAAATTTATATATTTTATTTGGAAAAACTTTTAATATAAAAAATTGAAAATACAGATATAATATAATGTGAAAAAATATACAAGTCCAAAATAAAAAATAATTGTAATAAAAAAATTTAAAAATTAGACAAAGTGCTCGATACATATACATAACTTAAATAGACCTCAAGCCTGAACTACTTTCCAAAACATATCAATGTGACCCAAGTCAAAAAAAAAAATTACGCATCCTTCATTGATCTAAACAATACAATAATAAAAGGAAATAACAATTGAGAAACAAGAAAACATAATAAAGAGCGACATATAATTTTATTTTAAGACAATACGCTAAATGATAAGAGAATAATCTTTTCAAATAGTATATTCCATTCCTAATATTTATCGTTAGATAAATTAGATTTTGATATTCAATGTAAATGTACATTTTCCATATGTCAGGGTTTGAAGATAAAAAATAAAAGAATTTATTAATTTTTTAAAACATTCAACGATTTTTGAATAAGTAATGGAGAAATCATCACTCTGAATGAAATAAATTTCAAACCAGGATAAAATTAACATAAAAGAATTCCAATACAATGAAATAACAACCTCCAATTTATATTTGAATTAGAAGTTTTTTTTTATAAAATGAGTTAAATTTCCATTAAAACAACACATTATAAACCCTTATTTAAATCACTATGAATGTAAAAGCAATAATTGAAATATAATATAAAAAAGAGGCATTGAGATATTATATGAACTTTGTGAAAAAAATATTTTTTTATGGTTCCATGTAATATAATAAATAGATATTTAACACAAAATTGACCAATAGGATCCCTTAAGTAACCCATAATTGTATTTTGGGATTTTATTTAACTTAGTTGGCTCTAAACTAAATTATTCAAGAAAACACATGAGTAGTGTATTTTGATTATTGGTAACCAACAATTTCAAGATACATCACGGTCTAAATGAGAATAAAATACATCATGTTTTCTCAATAGATCTAAATGGTCCACAACCCCTTCCCAATGATACATATACTCATTGATGAAATTAATCTTGACCATATAGATATCTATCAAGGTATCCTTTGGTATAAATATAGTAATTGTGAGAAATAAATCATCCCATTTGGTCATCACATAAATAAATAATGAATAAATATAAATAAAGATCATCTAACCTGAAATAAAATCTCAAAAAATATAGATTTACATTATTAAAAATGAATCATTAAATTATACTTCGAAATATGAGGACCAAAACACAACATTTTTTAAAACATTATTATCAAAAACTGTCATTATTTAAAATGATGTCTATGTTTTTTAATTAATTTACCAATGGGTATTAGAATTTCATTGTAATTTCATTTCATTATTATTTTTTAATGTACATTATTATATATCTTTTTAAAATCAACCCATGGTGGTGATATATTAATTACAACCCTAAGAAAAAATCACTATTTAGAAAATCAAGCACCATTATTATACTATAGTTTCTAAAAAACGTTGTTTAAACCCCATCAATTCATCTTTTAAATCCAAAATGGGGTAAAATAACTCATTAAAATTCATAAACAAATTTGAAAGGGCCACCTGGGAATTTATTAAAATACTTTTCTTGGAAAACCATATACATATGAAATAGAAATTTTGAAACCACTAAAAAACAAATTATTCAAAGAATAAAAATCCTTTTTAAATAATTCAAAAACTAAATATAACTATAATATATATATATACATATTTTTTGAAATTAACATTATAAAGAATGAAATAATTGATTATATATTTAATGAAAAAATTTAACATGAAAATATATAAAATATTTACCACTACATTTTAGCCTTGATAGAGAATACTTGACAGAGTAAGGAGTTCACCTAAAAATGAAGTTGCCATCCAAATATCCAAATTTTAACCAAACCAAACCCAAAATTCATCTATACTATGTATTAGTTTTTATGGGAAAAATCTAATGGAAATTAATTAACATGATTGAAATTTTACGAGAATTGGGGAGTAGGTATAAAAATCCACATGGAGTTGATAAATAATAATGGATATCATGACTACACTTGAATCATCTTAATCACATTCTCTATTTTCAAAACCTAATGAAATATAATGAAAAAAATAGTTTTCTAGTATACCAAATTGTTGAAAATTTTACCACTTTAAAAATCATTCATTAGCCTCCTTTGATGTATGTTGATCATGGTAAATGAAACTAATATCCATGAATATGAAACCAAGTAGTGACAAACTAGACCTCTCACGATGAAGGGAGTGAAAATATATCATTTTCAGCATCATAGTCCTTGATAATAGGACAGAGGATATGAACTTCCTTTAAAAATAATCAATTGAAACCAATACCTCGTTTTACATTCAAAGGAATATGTTTCACCACCTCCATACAACCATAATCATACAGCTAAAAAATAGGGGAACATAATACATTGGCATAGAAAAATCATGTTGAAGATGATCTCCACGTAAGAAAACTAGCATTACATCTTTTATTGTATGAAGCTCTAGATATATCATGAGATCCTTATACCAACACTCCAATATCATATTCATATCATAATCAATCTCTTTAGTTAGTTCAACACTCATGATATCATCGATCTCATTTTATCACCCACACCAAACAAGAACCCATGAATAAAATAACTACCAAAAATATATTAAATAATAAAAGAATAACTCTAGTGTAATTACCATGGAATTAATTAATGGTTTATTTAAATATATTAATTTTTAACTTCACAAAAAATATCATCAACTCCAAACCCCATAACATAAAACTACGATTCCAATAACATTCCATGGTATTTAATATAAAATTATTATTACCTCTCAGAGGTTCATTAATGTGATCATGGAACAATCATCATATTACATTGATCCATATTATCCTATGACCATGAAAGCACCCCTATTTCATTACAAACTAGGTTCAAGTAATATGATTTATAAATTATTCAAATGAAATCTTAAACTGTTCTATAATCCATAATCCATTGAAATCCTCATCCACAACTCTAAAACATTATTGTCATTATCATCCACCATTTGGTTCTCCTTTAGCGTCTATAATGATGATGATAGTGGCACTAAATCACAACATCATTACTAAAATCCCATATAACATAAATCAAGGGCATTAATGATACATATAGAATTTATTTCAATAATATATCCCATAATAATACCTATAACCCCATAAATAAAACCCATAATAAAAATGGATGCCCCGTTATAGATAAATTTAATATAAATTTTTTACAAAAATGAAATAACAAAATAAAACCTTGGGATGTGGATCAAAAAGAAAATCCAATATCGATATAGTAATATCAATCTCATTGTGAGAATACATCCTTGAAATTGAATTAAATATAATTTTATGAGATAAAATTGATACATAATATGAACCCCATGATGACCATTAGTGAAAATATGGAAGATACATTTTAATTAGTTAGAGAATAAAAATCATAAACAACATGTTATTAGATTGATCATCTACCACCCAACCATATGAATAATTTCTCACATAATGTATCATTAAAATTTTAAAATATATATATTAATAATATATATACAGAACCCCAAAACCACTTCACATCTAGTTTATTAGTCACTCACTCCATGGAAAATTATATAATGCTCTCATCTCTTATATATCCATGAAATTTTTCATTACACATAACATTGTAACTACATGATATATACAACACCTATATCCTCATCGTCATTAAAAAAAATATCAAGCTGCATATGAATCCTCATGGACACAATAATATTCTACAACCAATGTACTTATCTATAACATTAGTTTATCATGAAAATGAATGACATTGGTTGTGTGATCAAACATATCATGTAAAATAACCCATATATATCATATGAACAAAAAAAATATGTTCTCCATTGTATCACATATTACAATTTTAAGCTATTATGGTCATCATTATTATATCTATTTGATCCATCACATTCCTTAATGAACCTATAATGACGATTGGGGGTGAAAGAGTATTCCTCCGAATGTTTCCTCACTAACCTATATATTTGGGGAAAACACAAAGTACACAAAAAATTTGGGAACCAGTAAGGATATACAACATTGGTATGTTTTGTATTAAATAAAAAGTATACTAAATATATATAAACCCATTCATAATCGAATTCTAAGGTTTTACATGAAAAGTACTACAACCTCCCTCTCAAACATTACATCATTAATATGTTTCACTATTAACCACTACCATCACTACACCAAACCCCAATCCAATATTCCATACAAATCAAGAATAATAAAATTCTTTTCATTTCCATTATATCATAAATGTATCAATTCTAAATAATGGATTTACCAGATAAATTTAATTTATTATTCCCATCAATTATACAATTAGTGAAAAACAATTTGTATCCACCATCATAATTTTTCTAAATCCACTACCCTTTGTTTTCAAAAATTAATAATTCATTTACAATCCTTTTCTCATTAAATTCCATCCCAAACCAAGTACATTATTAATTATTAACAATCACATTTTATTTTGACAAGTAATTGTAACAAAATTACAATAAAACATTACCAAATAAGGTGTAAAACAACCCACACTAGATAGATTGAAGACTTCAATAGACTCAAAATCTTATCAAATCTTAACAAACTATATATTCCATATAACATCCTAACCACCATTCTGATCCTTTATAATTACAACATCCACTAATTTTAAACCTGAATATGTTTCTACCACACACACTACACATCTTATTTGAATGTCCTATAAAAATACACAAACATCCACCTCTATCAACACAACAATCACTTCATCCATAACAAGAATATAAATTATACTATATATCCAATTTTACCATTATGCAAGATAAAAATTTTCATTTTTATAGAATAACGATATACTAATATAAAATTTATTACGTGGGAGGTAACAAAAAAATAATAGATTTTGGAAATTAGATTATCTAAAATTATTTTAAAATTAAAAGACTATGATGGTTGGTTAAATTTATTAAATCAAAAAAATGGGATATTATTAAAACCATAAAAATATAATTTACAACATAACAACCCATGAAAAATAACTTAAGTAATTTCCTAGAAATATGTTTATAAATGACACACACATTCCCATTTCTTTTTTTAAAATTTTTATTTAATTATCCTTATTAGGATAATCCATTCCCTCCAGTAATGGAATGAAAATTTAGGTCAGTTCCAAATTAAACAAAATTAATGGCGAAGCTCACCCAAAATTATAACTTCCATAAATAACCAATATAAATATAATTTACATCGCTAGAATTACTTACTATCACACAAACCCAACAAAAACAACTAATAAGAACTCCAAAGATATAAAAATAAGAGGATAATAATGACGAATAAAGGAGAAGCTCACCCAAAATTATAATTACTTATCATGCAATGTAATAGTAAAATATAATCAAAATGTAATCTGAATTAATTATGTTTGTACATATAATCACCTAAGGAATAAGGAAAATTCATGAAATTAGAAAAATATATATGGAAATAAATTACACCTAGGTGCTAGAAATTCAAATAAAATTGTATAGTGTTAACGAACATGATGTAATGATACAAATTCAAATAAACCTATAAAAATCACATTGAAATTTCTGTATTTTATTCCATTTTAAACTCTATATTCTCTATTATCTCATATATTTGATCAATTATTATAGATGAATTAGGAAACATTATCCTAATGACCATTTTAAATAAAGATTCATAGAAATAAACCTTATAAACACTACAACATCTCTTTGGTACCATAACATAGTGAAATATAAAATTATATTAACTCTATAACCAAAACAAAATTTCCCCATTATTCAACAACCATGTCCATGAAGAAAATATTTTTTTATGAATACACAAATTCCATAACATTTTCACTCTATAACCATCACCCTTATTCCAAAAATTGAATGTATCAAATGAATATATGTTAATGAAAATAAAACAACACATAAGAGTATGTTAATATTAGATAACAATACTCAGATTATTTATTTCCTATTTAGAAAAATCAATATGTACCACTACATCTCTCTTAATGTTGAAATTTTAGCTACATCATCCCCCCTTTATCCACCAATCTTTTGATACAACATAAATATGTTATATTAAATAAATAAAACATCATAGGTTGATGTAACATCATATAATAATATTTATATATTTACATAACATTCACGAGAAAATGAGTAAACAATGAGAGATATCTTGTTGTATCCATAAACATAACATCATTATTTTTTCCATAAGATCATCAATTTCAAAATAATTTGTCATAAATATAATGTTTATGAAATAAAAATACATAAATATGAGAAATTAAAAATATAATAATATATAAAAGTATAATAACATTTATATATTCACTAAAACTATTATATATCATGTTTTCGACTATATTTATTTGAAGAAAAGGATAATGTATACATTTTTATAACTTATGATTAAATTGAAAAATGTTTTCTTATGAAAATATATGGATACCAATAATTTATAAATCAACTTCTTTGATGAAAAAATAAAATATACTCTTGGGGAACCATATATATCATTTCATACATTTCACAATAGAACATATAGTATTAATTTTCATATATTCTTTCATAATGTCCAAATGATACAAAGTTCCTATAATGAATCTAGAAGATAATTTAAAAGAAAAATAGTAGTTAATAATTCCATAATTAATGTTGACTTTTTATATGATCACAGTGGATATGTTAATGTGATCTTGTCTTAATAAATTGGATTTTAGAATCATATATTTGTTTATTTATTTTATCATTACATTATATCACACTCGTTTCCCCATTTTTTGTTTACCATTTAAAGAATGGTGGTCGATGATTAATTATGGATGATTTATTAATTCTTCCACAATAGTTCAAGTTAGTTTGACCATTTTCATCCTTTAATGAAACTGTTAATGTATCTCACTTCCATAACAAGGTAAAAACATTCATTCTAAAGGAAGGTGTTCAACTGGGGTTTTAGACCCAAATACAATTAATAACTCACATTGGTCGAGATGATGGGAGGTTAGCCTCACCACAATCATTTAAATGGAATCATTTCCTACCCTGTTACTCTGTTACAGATTTAATATAAGTTTATAAATCTCTTCTAGATCCTGATACATGGCTTGTTAGCCTGATAAATTAATCATTTGTTCAAACCTCTGATGTGTTTAGGGGGTATATTAATTAGAAAATATATATGTATATGATTTTCTCTATCAACATAGTATTATTTCATAGTATGTTGTTTCTATATATAATATTAATCCATGTAACTTGGAACACTAGTGTTTAAAAAAATCGATTGATGCAATTTGTATTTGGAGGATTATATTGGATCTTTATAAGGATTCATACTTATCATGTGTATATCTAGTATGAAAATCCACATAGTTCATTTAGTTCCCATATTTGTAATTGAAACCATGTATAATGGACATATATAGTGGAACTGAGGAACTAGAAAGAAATATTGAGCCTTATAATGGAATACTATGTATCTTACTTACACTATGAATAAATGTCCTCATAGTTATATCATCTCTCATACTGCTAATGGGTAGTGAAAAATAATTAATGTCTATGTGGGTTATTTCACTAGGTTATACCATTATTAGAATTCCATCTAGACTAGCACCAAGTTGATGTCCCTTGTATGATGGGAATCATATCACATCACTAAATAAGGATTAACACATTGTGGTTTCTCTGGGATGGTGAAATTGTATGATCCTTTTGATATGATTGGTTAAAATCATTTAGCCCATGTTATTCATGAACAATGTGTGAAATAAGGGAAAATAATTTGTTAGACTAACCTCTTATGTGGTTATGTATAATGCACTAGAAAAGAACTGAAGGGATGTTTGATATTGATCAAAAGAAAATGGGAGGAACCACATGTATCAAGATTATAGCTGGAATTATATTATTCGTGGATAAATTAACTTCTTTATCCACAAATGGGTGATCAAGAGAGATAAACCCATAGGATAGTTTGGGTCCTATGTGTTTGATTGATTGAGATATGGAGATACTTATGTTGTGGTGGAGTCCATGGTTTATCTCCGGCCTTAAAAAATATTTCTTCATGTCCTATTTGGAAATGATTCACAATCCCCATAGTTCAAAATGGTATTACTCAATATCTGTCTTCCTGAAAAGGTTATCATTTCTTTTAGTGTCTAGATGACATGCTTTACATATCAGAGTGTATAAGACAATCTTGAATGAAAATATGGGGATGTCGGGCAAGAATTTCATGGGAATATAACTAATATGCCTTAGGATGTCTACAAATTTTTTTTTCATATTCCTAACATGTCTAATTATGTATGGAAATGTCATATTTTTCTGCCATACATATCTAAGAATGTCTGGTATAAATTTCTGATGAATCTATAAATCATTTCATGGTTGATTGGAGGTTATGTAAGACGTTTCTTCCATATGATCATGATTACTTTTCTATGGTCCACTACATGAAAATGACGAAATTTGTTAGGCTCATTATATGATTGACGTAGAAAAACGAAGGTATTGGGCATGTTTTAACTAATGTTCCTTGGATGAAATTAAATTATCATCATAGACATGTCTAAGGTTGTTGCGTGATGAAGGATGAAATACTCTTGGGACTTCACATGACTCAGATGATCTATATAGAGGACATCATGTGGCTTGTATGGCATGACCATGAGTATTCCGATGATCTTTATGACTTCTCTAGTGTTCCTTCACATGATCAACAAAGACACATCCAAGGGATTTAAGTTACAAATGATTATATTTACATTGTTCATTTCTTGAATTGGATAAAATATCAACTATATATTCATGGCCTAGATTGTTCATATGAAGAACATGATTCCTACTAAATAAAATCAACACATTCATCTTCGATTAAGGAATCTATATTTTTTATCATTTACTACAAAAATGTATTATTGTTCTTTGTGTGAGGCCAATTGGTTTCTATCATGTTTAATTCGACACATAGAATCTCTTTTGGGTGATATTTCTTATTCAACAGAAGTTCTATATGTGATCAATAGGGTGATCATGATAATCATATATACATTCCATGTAACCCCTTGTGCCATCCCCCATGTATACCTATTGGAAGACGCTTGTGATTATACAGAACACCCCTATGGGATGTCCTATATATCCCATAAAATCCCTTGTGTATGTTTTTTATGTTGATGAGGGGAAGTTTATTATACTCGAGGCCCTATTTCTATGACTTATTTAAATAATTTTATATCAAAAATATGTGATTGAGTTCATATAGGTTCACTTGTTTCGTATGTTCCTATTACGGGTAATCATTTTTTTCATCATTGTGTTTAATGATAAAATCCTCTCATGAGATCACTCTATAATATTTCTATTTATTTGACACATGACTTGTGAAAGCGAATTCCTATAATAAAATTGATTTAATAAGGAACTGTTAAATCATAGGGTAGTATTTATAGAATTCTTCACAAGATGAAAACTCTATTCATATATGTGATTGAGTTTTTGAGGGAGACTTGTATGGGGCCTTTTGAGAGATCATGTTGGATAATCACAATGACTTCACATGAAAAATATTTTAACTCTATTTATCATAAGGGAATCACATTGTTTAAATTTTATTTTATAAGGCATATGAATCACTTTGATAAAATTATTATCACCATTTAAATTATCGTGGGCACATTACTGATATCTTTTTTAAGATAGAGGTGTAAGTTCCTATGACCATTTGGTGAAGAGGAAATCATATTAGTAGTGATTTCTCATGGTCAATGGAATGATCATATGGACTTCATCGACCCTTCACATGAAAAATAACATATCTTACATTCGCACGAGGATTCTTCATTTTCCATCATTTTATCAACAATTTTTAAAGACAATAGATTTTATATCATTTTCTATCTATAATGTAGTATCATTATCAAAAATGGATATCTCGACAGTGTGTGATCAATTTATTGTATGCTCACACCACTTATATATATTTTTTTGAGTGATCATTTTCAGATATCATGATGGTGTATGGGAATTTTCATGAATAGTCATTCCACTTTATGTGGATATGAATGGGATTTAGAGGATCGATTAGAAATCTATGAGGTACTTCTAATGATGATGGTGGCATACCTAAAATCATTCGTGTGTAATGGATGACATGTTTCTATATTTATCACATAGTTGTTGAAGTAATCATGTGATTCGTATGATCCCTTCGTGTGAAAATCAATAAAAATCCCATCACATGAAGCATGTGATATTTTCAACTATTATTTTGTTAGAATATTTGAGAGATTATTATGTATCATTATTTTAAAATGTCACATGATCAGTGTAACTCCTATTTAATGGTGTTCTCGATCTGGGGGGATTACAGTAGAGGCTTGTTTCCATCATTACTAGATCATTTCAAGAACATGAATCATTCTCATGACATTAAAATGTTCATTTGAAAAAATTCCTTTTTATGGTCCACGTGATCCACATAACCTAGATATCATATTTCAATGTTTAAATTTTCCACCATACAAGATTTTATAGAAATAATAGTACCTAAACTATAGGTATTTCCTCGATTTTAACAGGTTCTATGATTTATTTGTTACAATAAAAAAGTTCCACTATTGAAGGAAGCTCTGCATGGAAAAGTATTTAGTTATGTGGACTGTAAATTTCCCATAAACTCTTTAGTTTTTTGACTATTGGTATTTTTAGAAGATTTTTGTCTTTTGGGTGACCATTGTAATTCTAACAAGCATCCTATAAATAGATGAATAATGGGTCAATTCATTCCACAAGTGACTCAAATCTTCATATCACATGTGATATCGGCTATCAAGTGATATCCATGGAAGACTACATCACATAAACACTATTAGAAGAAATATTCATGAGGCATATTATCTTGATATCAATATGTGACCTACTGATTTTATTTAAATTCATAATTTATTAATGATATAATCAATTGTAATATCCTCAAGTTATTATTCTCTTCTTTGACAATGGGTTATGTCATGTTTTTATTGTGCTCCAACAACTAGTTTGGTGGGATTATCGGATCATTGTGTGCCTCGAATGACCTTCATATGGTAGTGTGCTGATGATTTCTTAAATCCTATCATGTGATTGTAATGTGTTAGAAGAGTCATGTGCATTATGTTACCATTGAAATGGTACACAATCACGAACCAATATATGGGTTATGAGATTCACAATATGTTTCCTAGTACGAATGTTTCATTTAATTGACTCCCCATTCATTATTATAATCGCTGTCATGTATTCCTTATACTATATTGTATATGGATTCACATTCAATTATGTATACTAATTCAATCGGCCAGAAGGCTTTGATTTTTTAGAATCGTAATTCTATCCCCCGTTGCTAGGTATTTTCTAATAAAACTGATTTGATGGAAATCTTTTGGATGGACTTCTGAAATTCCATATTTCACTCAATAATAATTATTATGGATGTGAGATTTTGCATGATAATTCAATTACTTCACCAATATATAATCATCCACCTCACTGGATGTCATCTTTTTTTATTTACATTAAAAAATTCTAATGACAATCAATTATTTAAGGAACTACTTTTTAGGATTCCATATACATTTTCTAACTAACCACTCCTTTAATATGGTCTCAATATGACACATCAACGGATATATCAGAGCCATTAAAACCTAATTTCCCCCTTATTAAATAGTCATAGAACATGATGGATTTTAATGGGGGACTTGTAACCATGTGGTAACTTCACTAATGGATGGGAATATCCATTCTAGGCCAGTATGAGTTTCCTTGATTTCTCCATTAAATTGATTGATATCCATATTTATGAGGTGATGTGAATTTCCAATTCATCATATATAATCTATTAGGACAAATCAAGGAGATGATAATCCCATGGTGTCCCAAGACTTATTCCATTAATCAGTATCATTGAAATGTCAGGATAATCCTTAGGTATATTTAATTATTGTGTGGACTACCACCTCTTGTGGATGTGTATGATTAATTCCATCCTCCTATGTACATTTGGTATGACCATGAACGCAATCCAAACTTGTCATTCTACATACTCACTCTTCTGAAGTATAAGATATAATTGAGATAACACTACATTATCTTTTCTATTTCAAGGATTTTATTAACATCACCCATTATGGTTGGTAGACTTGATCAGCCTCCCTATGAACCAATATATTTCACTCCCAACATGTTCGAGACAATTAATTAGTTTATTGGTCCATTCTAGAAGAAGGATAGCCTACCACATTTCGCAACAAGGTGAGATTATAGTAATCCCCAAGAATTCACTGATCACTAATTTCATCCATGCTCTTTAATTTTAGGATTTCACTAACCATGTATGTATGATTGGGTGTTTTAGAAGGTAAATTGGTGATAGATTCCATATTGGTATAGGATTCGCCTCATAATCTATTTCCACTGACTCATTCTAGTCATTATCATCTTCTTTCTCATATCTGACTACAAAATTTTCCGTAATATATTAATATCCCTATCCAATTCTTATTATGATGGATATGTTATCATATCAAATTATATAAATATCATAAATCAATAGATATTTTACATTCACCATTCAATAAAAAAAAGTATAGTTTTCAGGGTCGATGAAATTTCATTTGGCCCTAATGATTTTGATGATATATTGATTCGACATTAATTTTTCAACTTCATAATCAGTCCATCAGTGATATTGATAATTGTTGATAGAGGTAGTGGAACACAGGGAATATTTTTAAATAAATCCCCACTCTGGGTAGGGATTATTTAATCTCAAGTAGATGAGCTGATTATCTATATATCATATACAACATAAATATGTTCTCACTAGTTTTTCTATATTATGTTTGTTCCCCTCTACCCATAGCATATTTGTAGGGATAACGACTTCATGATCTCATTCTCAATTTTTTTTAATGTTTTTCCATGATGATATAAATTATAAAAAATTATTCAATATATTGATTCCAGTATCTGTGTATCCCATGGATATATGCAGGTTTTGTCCAAATCATTCAAGAGAGGAGTATTTAGTAAACTAATCCATCATGTGGACAGACCCTGCAGTTCCCTGATCTCTATATGATTAGTTATAACTATGTTGATTTAGTTCTTGGGGATCATACAATGAATTTATCCAACCATAGATAAAAAATAACTATTTTTATGATAATTTCTGTTGAATATATTGTCCATTTAGTTCTAGTAAGTGATGATAATTATGTTGTGGGAGAAATTCCTCCAAATAATTTTTTTTCTTTATCAACATCTTGACCATTTTATTCGTCATAAAAAATTATAGTATGAAGGATAATTTGGAATCAAACCCACACATTGATCATAGAATCTCCCTAGGAGAACATTTGTGAATAATAAGGATATCTTGCCAAAATATGTTGTGAGTCTGAAGATATTGGCGTCATTTTTCTTCAATTTTATAATACCATGCTATAAATTTTCATGACTTAGAAATAATTTTCTATAAATAATGGTTTATTTCATGGTTTGTAGGACATGAATCATCTAATTGTGTTAATAATAGAAGCTTCAAATGTTCTCGAACATATACATAATAAGGTTTCTCAGCTATGTGTCCATGTGGATTACATTACTATGTATATCAAAAAACATTTAGTGATCATAGATGACCCATGGTCCAATATTTTCACCAAATAAAACCATTATAGACTAATAATAAATGTGAAGATGAGTTAACATCTTTTATTAATACTCATTATCCTTAGGTAGTGGATGAGGAAATTGAGTGGAAAACACATAAACACTCAATTAATGCCTCTCTCTCTATACTCTAGCTAATTTAGCATACTCATCGAATTTTATATTATTGTAATCCAATAAGAAATTTACTATTTAATTTCTTTTTGATGGTATCGTGGAGATAATCATGGATGTGAATTTTTTTCTCACTCCTCTACACTATCCAATAATAAACCCTCCGAAAATTACATTTCAGTTCCATACCTTCATTGGGTAAATATATCTCACAGGGAACGTGATATAATTTTTTCCAATGTCAGTGGACCTAGAGAGAATGAATTTATTTTTGATAGGGATATGAAACTATACCTTATATAACTTTATCATTTTCATTACCCTGTATTTTTTCTAATATTCAGATGGGGAATGATATATAGTTGTGGACATGGATTTTACATAGGACTGTCGTCTATGAGTTTTTTCATGAAATTTTTTATTCATTTTTTAAGTTTATATGTACTCGATATTGTCTAGATAACAAAAATATAATTTCAGATGCATCTAGCCTTGTATTTTATCCACTGATCGATATTCAGGTATAAAACATGAAGAAAACTGGGCTTCATTAATTGGGTTTCATATGATCTTACAAGATAGAAAATTTCCATAGTATTGATCCTTTTATCATGGACTACCAATTCTTGAATTTTAGAGTTTTTTTGTTAGACCATCTATTTTTATGGTTTAGCACTTTTTTAGCTATTTTGTTATTTCATATTTTAGTGTAGAACTTCTATTGATATTGTTTTTCGTGTTTTAGATTAGACCATATATTGCTTCAGTTTAGGGTCTTTTGAATCAGAACATCAATTTTTTCATTTATGGTCTATTATCTTGGGATGATTGTTGTTTGATATTAAGTGATTAATGATTGAAACAATGATTTTTATTGTTTATGAACTTATAGAGCATGTGATTTAGTGCATGTAGTGAAATTTGGGTATTCAAATAACCTTTCAAGAACCCCTCCCTCTTGTTAGGATTACGAGGATCAAGTTTCCAAAAATAGTTATGATATGCTACATCAATATTTGATATTATGATATATTGATTTTCATGACTTGTTCTAAACCCATATAGTTGTGTATATTACACGAAGGATTAATATACATGATGGGTTGTGACAACCGTAATCCTCATTAAGGGTTTTTTCGATGGATGGTGAAATATTAGTGATGATGGGTCCATATTAATAGTTGGAATATGGGTTGTGTAAATAAAATGTCAAGATGTATACCCCATTGTATATGAAATTTGGAAGAAATGTCAAGGATGAAGGAAAAACACCCCAAGGTGTTGAGTTTTTCCACATTTTTTGCGATCACAAGTATTGAAGGACATTTAATGAAAATATGAGGAAATTCTAGTTAATGTGTAAAGGTACCTTATACATGATACCATTGTTATTACATTCATATAGAATAAAAGGGGATCACAACTCTTTTCCAAGGGCCATTAATTTTATGTGTTTATGAAAATGTTTGGATGATGAAGTTTGGTATAATGAATTGATCTATCAAAGAATGATTCTTGAATCATATAGTGGTTTAGATTTTGGTTGGGAACATCATCACTATCCATGATTTTTCATACATGTGTTCTTGCAAATCAAAAGGTTTTATAATTGAATATATCAGTTTTTATTTGATAATGGGAAAAATACCAGGTGATGTAATGTCATGGATGTCAAATCCACTAGAATAGTCTAATTATGGTGATAGTAAATCATGATCTAGGAATATCATACTTTATTGATATTGGGGGTTTATTGGATATAGGGTGATAATTACTAATGGGGGAAGCTAGTGTTATACATAGCAAAAAAAATACATTTTCTTTAATGGGTCCTTTCCTCTAGGACTAACATACTCTCAGAACATGCTCTATCATTTTTTTTCAATTCTCAAGTAAATCATATTGGGGTATTTTAAAATCATCATATCCATGTTAATAATATAGTGCTGGGGAGAGAGAAGATAAATAAATAAAGGTTAGGGGTTTCATGGAAAGGGTATCATCTCATGGAATTTGTGACATTCAATTTAGAATCTGATGACATGAAGGCGGTTTATGAAATACGTATTATTCAAGAATGGGTTGAGAACCCTAAAAGTAGTTTCAATGCTTCGTGAAAACAATATTATTGTGATGATGTGTGAAAAATTTTATAAAAAAATGACATATACTAGAAGGTCCAACTATAATTTCATGGAATTTATTAAGGCCTCACGGTGGTCCCCAAGATCTTCATGTAGTGTTTATATGTTCTCTAACACTCTCCTAAGAACTAGAGATGATTAGTTTAGATAGAATTGGAATGAAATTTTCTCTGAAAACCCTCTATACTTTTTCATCCAAACTGTTTTTTTATCTTTCACTTAGATTTTATGTACTTTTTATATAAACAATAAATTTATAGAGATTATGGATGTATAGTTTAATCCAATGTGCATGCAGTTTTGGATTGTGATGCCAAAGGAAAAAATATGAAGGGAGTTCCAAACAGTAGACTTATTACGATTCTAATGGTCAATTTTTATCCAACATAATTTTTATTAGAATATGATTGTTTTCTAAATCATGGTTTTTTTATTAAATAATGAGTAATGATATTGTACAATCATGACAAATTTTATAACGAATAACTCTATGGTGATGACCTCCAATATAATAAAATTTTGGATCATAAGGATTAAAAATACATTATTACTAGGTCGATATTACATTGGTTGATGAGTCTAAATACCCTATGAAACGTTTTCTCATATCTGATCAAATATGTGGAATATTTTCTATTTTCTATATGTCATGGATGATATAGTTTAACACCCAATACTGAAAATATAGTGTGCGACCTGTGTATTGATGTTCTTCAAAGTTAAATTAAGAAACCCTTTTTTCTAGTTGACCTGGGTGAGGATATTGTTTTAAATTGATGTGTAATGATGGTAGATGATGGTCTGTATATGTTAACATCAATTAGTGGGGATGTATTTATCATTTAGTATAAAATTGTGCTTCATCGGTTTTTTCCTTATTGTTTAACATCTTGAGGAAAGGACTTAAGAACTAATGTCAAACTATACAAGATATCATTTTGGACACTTTTCAAACGTTAGGATATTTTAGATATGGGAAACACTATTCATCAATGAAAAGGGTTATTTATGGGTATCCATATCCTAAAGCACTTATTTTGTTTATTTTTATCATTCTAAATCATTCCATATGTAGACATGACTCCTAAAAAGTTAGAGATAATCAATATGAATTATACCTATTTTAAAATATGTAAATTCAATTTTTATTGTTGGGAAACTATGGGTTTCCTTATGAATATTGTAAGTGTATGGATCATTCTGTAGTTAGAGATTTTAGAGATATTCCATTGCATAGACTTAAATTATATGCATGGGATAGAGGAATTCTATCATCTTCCCTGAGTGAACATCGACAACATGGTCATCTATTGGGTCCTCTACATAGATCAGGATCATACATAAAAATATGAAACTTCCGTATTTAATTCTAGTATAGAGGAGAATAATTAATCCGTAGAACATATTGAAGAATATTATTACATTCCTAATGATATTATATGTTAAGTATGATGGACCATATGTCATATAGTTTAATGTTTGTTGGCGCCAAAATATTGCACGAAAGGAAGGGACGAAAAAGAAGGCGGGCACGCTGCCTCGCGAAGCATCGACACGAAGCACCGTCGCGAAGCACCCCCGAGCATCGCAGTCTCACGAAGATCCAGAGGCGGTAACTCTCCATGAACGCATTTGACATTCACGAGCCCGCCGCGAAGCTCCAGAGGCGGTAACTCCCCACGAACGCATTTGACGTTCGCGAGCCCCTGTGAAGCCCCCGAGGCAGTAACTCTCCACGAATGCATTTGACGTTCGCGAGCACACCGCGAAGCCCCAGAGGTGGTAACTCTCTACGGCCACTGTTGACATTCGCGAGCGCACCGCGAAGCACCCGAGGTGGCGCGCAAGTTCTTCTTCACAGCGCCCCTTGCCTATAAATACTGGACTCCCCCTGAGTCCCGAGGATGGACAATCCGACCGTTCATCTTCTCCTCTCCTGAATCGCGAAGCACCCATTGCCCCCGAGAATCATGAGCTCTGTGAGGTACTTCTACTTCGCGAGACGCCTTTTCATGGTCTCGTTTTGAACCCCTCTTCCGAGAGGGATTCCCTTCACGAAGCTCAAGGGCATTCGCAAAGGAAGGGGATTCCCAAGGGAACCCGGGCAGCCGCAGAGAGTTAATGCTTCGTGAAACACCCAACCCATACTAGTGATCCCTATGCTAAGGCAGGATCCCTACACATCACAAAGCACACTGCTTCGCAGCACCCTACTTCGTGAGGCACCCCTTCTTCGCGAGGCAGTTCTCCGCGAATATGGTTCCACTTCGCGAAGCACCCTCCATTCAGACCTATGCCCCGTGCTAAGGCCAAGGAACTCTACTTTGCGAAGCACACTCGTTTGCTTGGAAATTCCTCTTCCCGTGTGACCCTCTAGGTTTGCACGATGTGATTTCAAAGCCCCATAGACAATACTACTCGTAGCGTTGCTTCTCCTAATGCTTCTTCACATAGGCATGCTAACGGCTATTGCTTATTCACATAGCCACGCTAACGTGGACCGCTCGATGGTTCGCTCCACACCCCCCCTTGACCACGGCCTTACTGGTACCTTCCCTTCCCCAAGGACCAGAGGGTACTGGTTATGTAATTCCTAGGGGTGCGGAGTGAACCCACCTCGTCCAAGCTGCAGGACGTTAAACTACCAAGCATCACATCCTCAACACATGACGTTAAACTATGACCCGACCTCGTGCTTCGCACGCAGGGTCCCCCCAGCTCAAAAATTTTTTATGCCACTCATCTCCACGGGAGTGGAATCACCCATCCACAAGGGATGATATCCTCCTTATTGGAGTGGCGTATGTTCATAGGATAAGGGAGACCCTAGTTCCCCAACGGATGGTTTCACCCCTGCATCTCCATACTTCCCCACTACCAAGGTCAGTGGAGGGCGTGATAGTGAACGAGGAACCTCCCATCATTGGTCTCGAGTCCCTCTTTTGCTGCGCTTTGCCGCACCCCGGGCCTCCATTCTAGAGTAAGTCCCAGCACTGTGGGCCGCCTAATGCGTAAGCCCCTCTTCGCTTCTCATGGACGCATCCTTCGGGACGTGATCGTCAGGTCCTTGCAAACTCTTGTTTCTCACACCGAGCATGACTCACGTGGGCTTAGAGTGAGCACCGACCCTGACCCCCACCCTCATTGAACTACGTGGACTTTGATCCATGTCAAGGCATGGTACTTATGAAGCCTCCATGAGGTTCAAGCCAGATTACTCGGTCGTTCATTCACGTCAAGTTTCACCCCGGTCCAGCATGACGATAAACTGCATGTCTTCATCCAGCATGACGTTAAACTGCACACCCCCGTCCAGCATGACGATAAACTGCATGTCCTTGCCCCAAATAACGTTAAACTACACACCCCTTTGAACTATGTGGTCTTTGGTCTATGTCAAGGAATGTTACGTAGGAAGCCTCCCAGAGGTTCAAGACCATCTCCCATCAGACCAAGGTCCCTCATTTACGTCGGTTTTCCGACACCCACCGCCCATCTTTTTATTCACGTCAAGGTTCACTACCGTCCCGCATGACGTTAAACTGTATTCCATCAATCCTTTGATCTACGAGGACATTGATCCATGTCATGGCAAGGTATGTAGTAAACCTTCGCAAGGATCAATCCCACCACTAGTGGACCCACGGGTATACCTCCACGTCGGTTCGCTGACGCATCGGGCCAAGGTACGCCCTCATGCCAGTTCACCGGCACCAACCCGAACTACGCGGACATTGATTCCCTACCACGGGGATACATAGGAAGCCCCTTTCAAGGCTCAAGCCCAACTTCACCGTTTCCCTTGCGATGGTTCCTTGACATTCCACCCTCCACTTCATCCATCCATCCACCATCCACCCCGAACCTCGCCCGGACCGTCATATCCCGGTGAGACCATGTCGGTACGCTCCTCTTCATAGCCGCCCATAGGCTGGCCCTGATATCGGCATCCATTCAAGGAAAATCCCTCAATTCGATCTGTTCTATATAATGCTCGGATCGGGTTGATCCGTCTCCGCTAGACGTTAAACTCGCTGTGTACCCTGTGTTAAACACGAGAAGCTGAGGAAAACCTCAGATATGTGTCTATGGAATATAATTCCCCGCGCTCGATGTGGGATACCTCATGCTTCCACGCCCTCGAGAAGCACTATGACCAGGGATAATAGACAGACATGCCCGGTTCCCCAGAATCCAGACACGCTACTGATGCCTCAACGTGACTACTCCCCCGACTGAAGGTTGATGCCCTGACCGGACCCTTTGGAATGTCCCGACAGAAGCAGTGTAATTAACAGGCGTCCATGGAAACATGGCACTGGGAAGAGTTTCATGAACTACATATTAAATCTATGAGGGAGACCCGGACTAGGTGATGATTTCTGAGGAGGAACCCATAGAAGGAAGAACCGACATCCCATCATCTCGTTTCGATCAAGGAGATGACGTCTCTGAATAAAGAGCGAATGCCACCCGCCTTTGGAAAGCGGGAATGTGGGGCAACAAGCGCAGCGTGTCCTCCTCCGCAGATGGACGGATGTGCGCGCCCCAGCGAAAGCGTCAGAAATAGAAATGGTGAACCCGACGTGAAACTCTTCCCCTTAATGTGTAGATTAGTAGCGTTCGAGACACCAGTAGATTGACGTGTCACTGGATCCAGATATCCAGCGCCTGGTCCCGCCAAGCAAATTGCGGGCCTGTCGTGAAACTAACCAGAAGTCGGTGCAGTAGAACGTGGGGCACTCTGTTCTGCAGTGTGTTGGCGTGGATCCTTCTTACAGATGTGGAGAATGGAAGCACGTTGGGGCACTGGTTGTCGATTCTTTTCCTCTCAGTGCTGATGAGTTGATCCCTTCATTTCTCAGGAACCAGGTTGATGTTACAGAGATGAGATCACTGCCCGCCCGCCTACGCAGGGGCTGGGGCAACTCCGCCACAGCCACCCCGCCTGGAACCGCTACCTCCATGATGGCCGCCACATCGCGGAATACGGGGCGCCCACGTCCCCTTTCCCCATCAGAGGTCATCCAGCGAAGGGTGATCAACAACCTCATGCGCAGGTACGAGGAGGAAGGGGTCATCCCAACTAGGGATATGGCCCGCTTGGACCTCGAGGCCTCCAGGCCCCACCGTCAACGCCGCCCTAATAGGCCGCGCATGGAGCCCCTGCTCCCCACCCCAACGTTCAACCGTTTCTGGAGCCTATCCACGGAACACCTTGACGACTCCTCACCTTACGCTAATGAGGCGGGCGCCGTCTGGCTCAGCCCGCTCAGGGTCCTGACCCAAGGGCTCCAGGCAAGAGCTCCCGCCCGGCCGCGTCAGCGCCGCCGTCCGAATCCGCAGGATCAGCAGGCAGGCTCTGACCCTGCACCACCTGCACCAGCTTGTCTGACCCGACATCAGCGCCGAGCCCGGACTGAGGACGCTCGCCCAGGTGCGTCAACGTCAATAGCTACAGTGGCCCGAGCCACTGCCGACATTCATCATGGTCCCCTGCATACGCTAAGAAAGGGCACTACTTCGCCCGACCAGGATCGATACCCGAACTGCCCCACGGGCAGGCTGGGTTGACTCTCCGGGTGGCAGGCCTGAGTGGTGATCACCGCGAACTAACCCGCAGTGGTGTCACCTCGTACAGAGGCCCTCCCCATTCCACTACTCCGTAGAGTGTGGGCCTTCCCCGCTCTGAAGCTCGTCACATAGGTATGCCTCGTGCTACCCCCATCCTGAAGGAAGACCTACCCAGCGGCAGTGACGCTCAGCGCAGAAACCTTTCCGGTGCCCACTATACAGGGTATGGAGTCCATCCTCCTTCCCCCGACCGCCGATCTGAAGGCACTGTCCATCTAGTCCTTCTCCAACTTAGTGGCCCTCCCTACGTCATCTCTGCAACGGGTGAAGGTCCTCCTCACCCCAGCAACATGAGGAGTGAACGCCAGCCTCGCTCCGCCCGCATAGACCATGGAGGTCCTCCCCATGCTCCTACCGGTTCCAAAAGAGGCACCGCCCACATGGGTGATGTTCATGGAGGTCCTCCCCATGTACTGTTCGACATTTTCCCTGGTACCACTCGCACTTCAGCTATCTCGAGTGGGGCCCCCTCCACCACGGCGCCAGCGGCGCCCCGAGGCTACATGATGAAAATAAACCGTGTCTCGAAGATCCACCCCGGGGCCGGAGAGCGGGTCGTCGCCGCCACAAGAAGAGTCCTGTGAGGGCCCGTGTGGAGATCAAACCGGCCCGCTTCTCCGACTCGGAAGCGTAATGAGACTCAGTAATGGTACCTTCTCCCCGCTCCTCCGTATCAAGGACGGGTGCAGGAACCAGACGCGTTAGCCTCATTCTCCCAGAATATGAGGTCCACCAGATTGCCATCTCTCTCCGTAGGTACAACCAGGAGGAAGAAATCATGGGAATTCCGCAGGTCTCGACCGCGCAATCACCATCATCGTCACCAGAAGCACCCTTTACCTATACCTGAGAACACAAAGAGCTATTTTGGGGGCCAATGGCGGTAGAGAGACGACACGACCTATCACCGGTAGCCACGACTCTTGTGCCGGAAGCTATGGCTATCAGCCCGTCGTATCGTGACATCGTGGCCAGGTCACCTCACTCTTCAGAGGATGGAAAGCTATATCCCGCGTGGGTGGATGATATGCTCGCACCTCTGGGTTGTGGGAACCCCACATTCTCTCCCTTCAACGGGACATGGGACCCGCCGAAGCACTTGGCTCATTTTTTCTTCCAGGTGTGGCCCCATGCTGAGGACCCCTGCTCAACAAGAATCCGCCAAGCTCCGATGTTTCGTACTGTCATTGGAATGTCCGACATTCGTCTAGTACAACCGGCTCCCTATCGGATCGGTGACCGGTTGGGAGGATCTCCGCTGGCAGTTCTTATACCAGTTTAGCTCCACCACGTGGAAAACCAGCATTGCGGACCTCTTCAAGTGCAAGAAAAGGCCTGATGAGCGATTCGCAGATTTCAACGCCTGGTGGAAGGGACTTACTTATTCCATCGACATGCCACTGAATCAGGAGCAATTACTGACAATGTGTGTGGGGAACGTCAAAAAAGAACTGTTACCCTCCCTAATTACCCAGAACTACCCTGGAGGGTTCAGAGATTTCTCAAATAAGGCTCAGCGCCTTGAGGAATCCCTACAACAGGCTAGTCAGGCACGTTCGTTGCCCCCTATGATCCCGGCCAGGAGGACCGCCAGGGATGAACCCACCGCAGTGGCCCAAATAGAAGCCCCAAGGCAGTTGGAATTACTATCAGCGGCACCATCCCCGCATCCCCGCAACGGTCCTCCACCTCAAGCACAGGCTCCTGCCCAGCAGCGACCGCCTCAGAACCGACATGCTCCCCCGCGCAATGCGCCACCGCCACTTAGGCGAGACAATCAGGCGCCACCTCCTCGGCAGGCCCCTCCGGCCCCTCGTCAGGGCCAGTCCCTCAGGGCCCCCCATCCGTAAATAAGGCACCAGACATATTCGTTCAACGAAAATCAGGTCCCTGGCTACTTCCAAAGTTCTCTAGAGCAAGGGATTGAGCATCTGCCCGAGTGCAGAAGGCCGGCAGAGGCGAATCTCACTGATCACCCCAACTACTGCCCTTATCATCGGTTCCTGGGGCACACCCTCAAGAAATTTTTTGTGTTAAAAGAATGGCTTCAAGACCAGGTCAACAACAACATAGTCAAGTTGGGCCTAGAACCAGCGCAAGTGGCGGGTGTCATTGCAGGGTCCGAGATCGGTAGCGACAGCGAAGGGGAGTGGTATCAGGTTCCCAACCGCGGATCCCAGAAATAAGACGACGAGATGGCTCGAAAAACCGTCGTTTGTGCCCATGGTATCATCCGGGAGCGCCTAAAGCAGCCAGAACCTTCCGAAGAAGTAGCCGATACCTCCGCATCGTCTTCACGGTCGACCTATTCCCAAAAGGGCAAGCAGCGACGACGTAAGAAGAAGAAACATGCACCGCTGTTGCCGCTTTCATCCCGCATTCTTGGGGACTTTATGCCCCCTAAAATGGGGATTCCTCCCAGAATCCACCCGGTACTGGATGACTCCTCGAGCGATAGCCAGGGATGTGCTTCGGTTAATACCGTGGAGCTAGTAAATCCCTATATGACTCCCAACGATGGGGAGCTCCATGTGATCCTCCCCAACGTTTCCAGCCGACGTCAACGTCGGCGGAATCGCAACCGCGCCGGTCATCGAGGTATGTCAGCAGGCAATTTCAGCCAATCCGTGCACGCTACTGAGACTAGACAGTAGGCTCAGTGCAGATCTCAGCACGCGCAACCCTGTCTAACACCCTCAGCTCTACCTCCACCGCCGTTTGTGCTACTAGATCAGGGAGAGCTGCCTTGTTCGTATCACAGTCAGTCTTGCCCGGCTACAGGCCAGCCTCCACTGTCCAATCATAGTCCGACGACTACTCTATAGGCTTCAACTAGTAGGCAGCAAGATGTACCCAGTAATAGCTGATCGCTGGTTCAACCAGCAGGACCCGCTATGCCTCCAAATGTCGAACGACCTCCTGTAGGCAGAGGTTCGCGTTTGGCACGAATTTATTATGTCCTGAAGCACCTGGTCATCATTCTGGCAAGGATTTCTATCCTTGAGGCCCTTCACCTATCATCTGAATTGAGTGAGGCACTTGCCGAGGCCCTAAGGAGCCCCCTCCAGTTTGAGATGGAGGTAGTAGGTGCAGAAGCCTTCCATACCGAGATGATTAAAAATGATGATTTTCAGGCATTTATCTCGTTCTCTGCCAAAGATGAGGACCCTCCTCTATAGGGGCACATTTGCCCGCTGTACATCACTGGCCACTTCAATGGCGTGGATGTCCGTCACTGCCTCGTTGACATGGGTTTGAGAATCAATATAATTCCGACCCGGATGTTGCGAAATCTGGGTCTGTCTGAAGGTGATTTAACTCCCTATGACCTCAGAATCCAGGGGTTCGACAGGACCGAGCAAACACCAGTTGGAAAGATCCGCCTGAAGACTCAGTTCGGTGGCTTAATTTCCAGCACCGAGTTCATGGTTGTCTCTCTGGACACCGCCTACAACGCATTGATGGGTAGGCCATGGCTCCATCTGCATGCAGCGGTCTATTCGTCGTATCACTAGTGCATCAAATACTCGCTCAACGGTCGAGTAGGCGTGCTCCAAGGAGATGCGTCTCCTTTCGCTTCTTGTGAGGCCCGCTATCTAGATGCAGTTTATTACAAAAGTAAGGATAACCAAATCCTAGTAAGTGAGGATGAACCCTCCCCGATCACAAGTGATCCCTGTGCATGCATGGATGACGCCTACATCCTCCCGATACACCGATTGGAGGCCACGACCCCCGACATGAGGCAATATTTTGTTGTTTCGGGTACACGGGGAAGGCATGTTCCCGTGCCAAAGAGACGGAATAAAATCACCTCGTACTCCTACATCAACTAGGCCCAGGTGATCCCGGAACCTCCTACCCCTGTACGGTACCAGGACATCAAGCTTATGACAACTGTGGTGCGCTATACGTGTCTCTTTCGCCGGGCTAGAATTAACCGACTTCGGCAGACACGTCACCACTGCTTTGATATCATCAAACGTGGCCCCTTAGGCCGAAGGCCATATGTGATAGGGTCGGCTGCCTTCATTGCTACGGTCTCAATGAAAAGTGATTCTCCTGATATGATGACCACTGCTTCCCGAGCCGGAACCAGCTTCCCCTCATGCTGTGATATCCCAGAAGTACCTCCCGTCGCGGGAAATCCCCCCACTAGTGGAGAGGAAGACCTGGAGGATGCTCCCCCCTCCTTTAAAGAAGGCGTCTCTACCACGGTTGATGAACTGGTACAGGTGAACCTTGGTAGCGAGGCAGATCCCAAACCCACATTGATCAGTGCAGCCACATTCCCCGAGGAGCGGCAGCAGTACGTAGACTTCGTTAAACAACACAGTGATGTGTTTGCTTAGAGTTACAACGAGATTCCAGGACTAGATCCCCAGGTATCCGTTCACCGTCTGGGCCTCCCGGCGAAACATCGTGGGTTTAAGAAGCCTCCCAGGAATATGCACCCTTCTCATGGTGCTATGGTTGAGGCCAAAGTTGACAAGCTTATCAAATCCAACTTCGTTAAGGAAGTCCATTACCCCAAGTGTCTTTCCAACATTGTGCTCGTCAGGAAGAATAATGGGCAGATCAGAGTCTGCATCGACTTCCGCGATCTTAATCACCACTGCCCAAAGGATGACTTCCCACTCCTGGTGACAGAGTTATTGATTGACGCCACGACCGGGTTCCAGCTCTCTCTTTCATGGATGGGTATTCTGGGTACAACCAGATCCAGATGGCCCCCGAAGACGAGGAGTACACTGCCTTCAGGGCTCCCCACGGTACCTTTTTCTACCAGGTTATGCCATTCGGTTTGAAAAATGTAGGTGCCACTTACCCGAGGGCCATGCATCGCATATTCAAGCCGATTCTCGAGACACTGGTGGAATGCTACGTGGATGACCTCGTAGTCAAATCATGTCAGCGCCAGGACCATCTCAAAGACCTCGAGAAAGTGTTCGGTTTCCTCCATTCCCGTCACCTAAAGATGAACCCGTTGAAGTGTGCTTTCGGGGTCACCTCTGGGAAGTTTCTGAGCTTTTTTGTTAGATACCGAGGTATCGAGATCGACCCAGATAAGATCAAGGCCATCTGCCAAATGCCTCCCCCGAGCAACATTCGGGAGCTTCAAGGCCTCCAAGTCCACTTATCCTATATACGCCAATTCATTGCGAATCTGGCCGGCAAGTGTAAGCACTTTTCCCGGCTCATGAAGAAGGGCGCCGCCTACGAATGGGATGAGGAGTGTCGGACCGCCTTTGAGGAAATCAAGCAGTATCTACTCCAACCTCCGGTTTTGATGCCACCCGTCTCCGAAAAGACACTGGTCCTTTACGTGACAGCCCTGGAAAGATCCCTTGGTGCACTGCTCGCCCAGAAGAATAACGAGGGTACTGATAATAGTCTCTACTATCTCAGCCGCATGCTTCTCGATACAGAGGTCAGATACCCCCCTATCGAAAAGAGCTGCCTTGCGCTCGTCTTCGCCAGGAAAAAGTTGCAACATTACCTACAGCACCATGAGGTGCAATTGGTCTCCCAGGTATACCCATTGAAGTACATACTGAATCGCCCCATGCTGACTGGCCGACTAGCACGGTGGGCTGTGATTCTCCAGCAGTATGATATCAGGTTCGTACCTCAAAAGTCCATTAAGGGACATGCGTTGTCAGTCTTTTTAGCTGCCCATCCAACCTCCACGGATCAATCCCTGGACCTGGATTTTCCTGAAGAAACGATCCTCTCAGTCGATCATGTCATCCCGTGTTGGAAAATGCATTTTGACGACGCCTCTTGGAGCCCCACCTGTAGGCGGCTCAATGATCCCAAGCTCAACAGAGTGGGCCTGGGTATTGTCTTCATTACCCCGACATAAGCCATCCTGCCATACTCGTTCCTGTTGTCAGAAGTCTGTACGAACAACGAGGCAGAGTACTAGGCTCTCATCATTGTCCTCGAGTTGGCCCTTGAGATCCATGTGCCCCATCTACATGTGAATGGAGATTCCGAGCTGGTAATCAAACAGGTTAACGGCGACTGCGTCGTCAGGAAGCCGGAGCTTATACCGTTGCTAGAGTACACCCTCTGCATAATGGCCCAGTTCTCTTCTCGACCAGAGGTTACCCATGTCCCACGGTCGCAGAACGGTCAAGCAGACCCCTTGGCTGGCATAGCCGCATCGCTCGCAGAACCCGAGCAAGATGATTTGATCATACATGTGGCACACCGGAGAGTCATTGCCCCCGTCACCCAAGAGGACAATGATGTCCTGCGGGTAAGTCATATCACTGCCGGACACTCCACCTCAGGGGTCCCGGGTTCCTCAGACGCAGTGGTTGAAGCTACTCCCGACTGGAGGGAACCTTTTGTCGAGTATCTCCAAAATGATCGACTCCCAGATGACCGGGCCGAGCGCGAGCGAATCCGACGCTGCGCGCTGCAAGTTACCCTGCAAAGTGCCCCCAGTCTTGAACAGATCCTTTATAAGCGGATTTTCGATGGTATCCTCCTCCATTGCATCCAAGGGGTAGAGATACCTCAAGTTATGCAAGAGGTTCACGCCAGTTCCTGTGGTGCCCATCAAGCTAGGCCGAAGCAGTCCCATCAAATCCGGAGGATCGGGTACTTCTGGCCCTCTATGATCCACTATTGTATTGGGTATGCCAAGAGACGCCACACGTGCCATGTTCACGCCAACTTACTGCATCGGCCGCCAGAGCCCCTCCACCCCACCAAGTACTCTTGGCCATTTTTCGTATGGGGACGTGATGTAGTGGGATCGTATCCACCGACAACAGCCCGCCAGTATAGGTTCATGCTGATTGCTACAAATTTCTTCTCCAAGTGGGCAGAAGCAGTTCCTCTGAAAGAGGTCAAGGCCCATTCCATCGTTGACTTTGTGAGCTCCAATATTATCCACCGGTTTGGGGTCCCTCACTCCATCCTCACCGATAACGGCACCAACTTCCGAGCGGGTGAACTGAAGAAATTGTAAGCCAAATATGACATCTGTTCGAACCATACCTCCTGCTACCATGCGCAGGCAAACAGACAGATCTAGGTGTTCAACAAAACCCTCTCTAACATTCTGCAGAAGATGGTTGGTCAGAACAAGAAAAGATGGCCGGACTAGCTCCCCAACGCCCTCTCGGCTTATCGGACGACGACTCGCAACTCTACCCAGGTGACACCATATTCCCTGGTGTATGGAGCTGAGGCCGTCCTACCCATTGAGATCCAGCTGCCATCGTTACGCACTGCAGTTTATGATCACCAAACATCAGATGAGGTAGCTGAAATCCATCTAGCTGAATTAGAAGAACTGGACGAGAATCGGCTTCGTGCCCTGTACAATCTATAAAGGCATCAGGATAAGAAAGTGAGGGCCTTCAACAAGAAGGTTTGTCTCTACTCTTTTCTACAGGGAGACGTGGTACTGGCCCTTCGAGTTCCAATGATTCCTGGTAGGAAACCGCCCAAATTAGAACCCAAATTGGAAGGGACTTATATCATCCATAAGGTTTACCCCAATGGAGCATACTCCTTGGTGACCACGGACGGAGTGCGTATAATCCCTCCCACCAATTCCAAATTCCTCAAGGGATACTTTGCCTAGGACCTAAGGGTCATGCACGACCCTAAACTGCAAAATGGTCCCGCATGACTTTAAACTGCATGTTATGGTCCTGCATGACCTTAAACTACATCTTCGTCCTATGAGACGATAAACTACAAAATGGTCCTGCATGACTTTAAACTGCAAGTTATGGTCCTGCACGACCTTATACTGCATCTTCATCCTGCAAGACGATAAACTGCAAAATGGTCCCGCATGACTTTAAACTACACGTTATGGTCCAACATGACCATAAACTGTAAGGTCCTGCACGACCTCAAACTGCATCTTCGTCCTGCAAGACGATAAACTGGAAAATGGTCTGAGCTATATGACTTTAAACTAAGATATCCCCCTGTCCTTACTATAAGACGTTAAACTATAAGCCATTCAGGCCTTCCTGACTGGACCGAGGCCCAGCCTCAGGCCCCTTGGCCACCTTGGGCCCCTGGCCCCCCGTCTTCACCGCGAGACGTTAAATCATAGGCTGGTCAGGTCTCCCTGACCGCGGTCCAGCCTCAGGCCCCTTGGTTTTCCCCGACATACCCTCTTGCCTGATTGTACGGTATGGTGTGGGACTATGTCCTCATTCACATTGGATTACTTCCCATACCTTACATATCCCCAAATGAGATGTATCCTCATCCCACATGACGTTAAACTGCATCTCAAGAACTACGTGTGGCTTGATTCCCACCTAAATGGGATACGTAGGAACACTCGAACGCCTCGTCTTGAGCCCAGCCCCAAGCTTTTCTCTTTCACTACCCCCCCTGGGAATAGTTTCCTTGGAGGATCTTTGTGTAGCAGGGAGTAGGCTTCCTTATCCCTGCTCATACAACCCCGCTCACACAAGGATCGTAAGGGTCGCACCATGTGCCCACTCCCATTCTTCTATCTTCCCACTTCCTCACCGTATGACGCTAAACTGCATGGCCTTCAAGAACTATGTATGGCTTGATTCCCATCCTAACAGGATACGTTGGAATGCCAGGACATTTCGTCTGTTGGCCCAGCCCAAAATCCAAAATATTCCCCTCGGGTCAAGACATGGCAGGGTGCACACTTTTTCCCCAACTCACATCAAGCAAGCCTCGACCCGGCTGCACATCCCCTGGAGATGTTTGCCTCTTTCGTGGATGGATAAATCTATGATTCACCCACTCCTTGACTGGGATTCCATCATTTTTCACACCTGGAGGGGCCCCCAAGAACGACCTGGATACTACGCCCAAGGGATCTCCTACCGATACGGGCCAACGCCCCCCAAGGGTTTTCAAGCAACAGGCCGATACAAGTCCCGCGTTGCAAATTTGGTCAGCGGTCGATGCTCATTTGTTGCTCCCATATCAGGTCACCATGGGGACGCTGTGTTTCGAACATGGTCAGCATCGTCCTGGATCTTCGGGTCCACACCAAGATATCCTAGACATCGAGTGTAGTGATTCATTCTACCCCATCCCGAAGTGACAAACTTCTTCCCGGGTGGTGCTAGCGATCGGGTCCACGGCCTCGACTCCCCATAGGGGTGTACGGTGTGGTGTGGGACTACATCCTCGTTCACATCGGGATAATGTACCACGCCGTATGCCTCCCTTTACGAGGCACATCCTCAGGCCCCTTGGCCTCCTCGGGTCCCCGACCCCCGTCCTCATGTAAGACGTTAAACTGCAGATCAGTCAGGCCTTCCTGACTGATGTCTGACCTTAGGCCCCTCGGCCTCTTCGGGTCCCCAACCCTCGTCCTCACTGCAAGACGATAAACGGCAAGCAGGTCAGGCCTTCCTAACCAATGCCTAACCATCAGGCCCCTTGGCCTTTCGGGGCCCCGGCTCAGGTCCTCTCTTATAGGAGTGTATGGTGTGGCATGAGGTTATTTTCTCATTCACGTCGGTCTCGTAATGACCTCACCATGTATCTCTCCTCCCAGAGTTGTTTCGTCGACCCCTCTTCGGCGGTTCACCAATGTGCCTAAGAGTACTCTGGTTTATTACCTGGAATTCCAAGCATTACTCGGACACATCCCCACCCGCTTTCCAGGCTTTGTGTATCCCTGCATCAGAGCTTCGATCATATTTCACACCCAAAGGGACCCCCAAGAATGTCTTGGATACTATGTCCAAGGGCTCTCCTACCGTTACGGGCCAACGCCCCCAAGGGTTTTGGACAACAAATCTATAAAATCCTGCGTTGTGAATATGTTCAGTGGTCGATGCTCATTTGTTGTTCTCGCCTCTAGCTAACGCGATATGGACGCTGCGTTTCCACCATGGTTAACGGTTTTCCTCTATCTCCACGCCAACCCATTAATCCCAAAATGTCGGGTACACAATTCACACCCTTCATCACTTCATCATGTCCAAGTAGAGTCTCGGAACTCTTGGTACATTTCCTCCATGCACGTCCGCGCGTTGGGGGATCAAGCCGCGTCAAAGGTGTCTTTCGGGGCTCTCTGCCGACTCCCCTTTGATGGAAGCCCCAAGTATTGCGATAATGATTCCCCCCTTGATTCCCACACCGAGATTAACTCACGTGGGCTTAGGGATCGGGTTGATATCTGTGCTTACTCGGGAAGTTTCCACCATCCATGGTCCGAGCTCTAAGACCATAAACTAAGATTATCATCTGGAACTACATTCATCTTGACTCCCATCTTAATGGGATACATAGGAATGCACAGAACCCTTGTCTGTGGGTCCGGCTTGAGTTTAGCAAATTCTCCTCTCTGGTCCTGCCTTCAGGACCCCGACTACGGGACCGTGTGCCGTAGTGCGGGACTATGTCCTCATTCACGTTGGGTTTGAAATAGTTGCACCACGCACACCCCCGTTCTGAGAGTTATCCCTCCTATTCCTTGTCCAGTATGACATTAAAAGGCACCCTTATGAACTATGTGTGGCTTGATGCCCATCCTCATGGGAAACGTAGGACCGCCCGGACGCCCTGTCTTCGGGTACATCCCATTTAGGGAGCCAGTCTCTCCCCATGTTTCACCTCTTACCTCTATATAGGCCCCTCAGCCTAAGGTCTCCCTCTCTGAATGGAGTACAATGTGATGTGGGATAATGTCTCCATCAAATGTGTTTTACAACACTACGCATGTTCCCCGCCTAGGATCATCTCTGCTATGTCTGCACTGCATGATGATAAAATTCATGCTTGGTCCTATCATACGACCCTAAACTGTGACATTATCGTCCTGGCCGCACGACGAAAAACGGCACGGCATTGTGGTGACCACATTTTAGAGGACATCACGTTGGGTATTGGTCATGTGCCATGCCATTTGTCAATGCCCATCACGGCTTGATCATTGTGGCGACATCACAGCCTACTATTCTAGGCATGTCGCTTCAGAAAAAAAAACAAATCACCTTAAAGAACAAACAAGATTTATCAAATTTTTCTTCTTTTAGTGCAAGGGCCAGGGCCGCACTTCCCTTTTCCCCTGGCATTGGTACCTTACCGTGCCGCCTTTCAGAACTACGTATGGCTTGATTCTCATCCTTATGAGACACGTAAGAGCGCCCGAGAACTTCCCCACGGGCCCAGCCTAACCTTTGTGTTTGGTCCCTCGACTCAAGCATTTCCCCAGAGAACGCATGGTAAGTAGAGCTTAGGCCCTCCTTTACGTCGGGTTCTGTTTCCATGCACTCCCTGCTCCCTTTACCCATTTATGGTCTAAGGTCCATTAAGAACTACGTGAGGCTTGATTCTCATCCTTATGAGATACGTACGAGCGCCCTGGCACTTCTTCCCAGGCCCAGTCTAACTTTCGCTTTCGTTCCTTTGACCGAAAACCTCTCCTAAGGGGTTCGGGTGGCGTGATATGGGATTACATCTTTATTCATGTCAGGTTTTTCATCGCACCGTACACACCCCCTATTCCCATTCACACCAGGTGTTTGAGTTACTCCACCATATGCCTCTTCTGTATCCTCCCATCCATGGTCCGAATTCTACGACCCTAAACTAATATCTCTCTATGGGAAAGGAATCTGATCCCTCTCTCTAATATGTCTCTTTTTCGTATTCAGATGTGTTTCGATAAAGATCTTGAAGTGTGGGACTTTCATACGGATATTCCCTTCGACCCACGACCAAGATTCGTGAGCTCGCTATTTGGATCCTCATCCTCTTCCACATCCAAAAGGACCCTCGGACAGCATGGATACTAGGCTTAAGGGCTCTCCATGAATGCTGGACCTAAGGCCCCTCCAATCGTTTCGATCCAATGTCCCTACGAATATTTGACAAGATTTGTGACATGGTCCCATGTTTCAAATATGGTCAATGATCAACCCTCATTTGTTTGTCCCCATTCTAGGATAACGCGATATGGATGTTGGGTTTCCGCTACGGTCAACAATTATCCTCCATCATCACACTGCCATCATCGTGATCTGAATCTTGAGTTCAATGATTCACACATTTCCACTTTCTCATGTTCAAGTGGAATTCCATCATACTCGGCTCTTTCTCTTCGCGCATATAGGTGCGGTAAATGATTATGTTAGTGTCACTAAGCCGGTATTCATCGAGCGTCCCTTTGCCCTAACCTGCCCCTTTTTGTGTCAGGAAATTACCACCACTACTACTTGTTTCCCACACCGAGCACGACTCATGTGGGCTTAGTAGTTTTGGCAGGATGTGTACCAACACAGTCGGGCTGCTCCTCGTCCCTCATGACGTTAAACTGCGCTTCCAGAACTACGTATGGCTTGATTCCCATCCTCATGGGATATGTAGGGACACCCAGGTATATTTCCTAGGGTCCAGACCATAGAAATCATTAATCCAATCCTCCCCCTTTCCGTCCCCCTGGTCGGACCCCTCGCCATAGAGGCCCTGTCCCAAAGAAGGAAGGATCCATGGCCAAGACAACGCGCACATCTGGCGTACTCCCACCACGGTGGTGTAACTACCTAAGTGATGGATTCTGTTCGGACAAACCATCCACCCATATTCCACGCTTTGCGTGCCCCTTATTCAGACCCTCGTCCCCTTTCATGTCTGAAGGGACCCCCTAATGGCCTGGTCCCATGCCACATCGGCTCACCTACCGTCCTGGGCCAACTTTCCGGAAGACTGGTCATGTATGGAAGGACCCCCTAACAGTATGGATTTTTGACCTATGGTCTGCCAACTGTCCTGGGCCAACGTCCCGAAGGATTGATAGTCAAAATTTGTGACACGGTCCCATGTTTTGAACATGGTCAACGGTCGACCCCCATTTGTTGTCCCCATTACAGGCTATCACAGTAAGGATATTGCTTCTCCTCCATGGTTAACGGTTGTCCCTTATTGTCACGACATCCCCACCGTGTCCCGAATCTTGGGTATCGTGATTCACACATCCCATTTTCACCTGTTTGGACCGATTTCAGCGCCCATGGCGTTGCACCGTTCGAGCGTAAGAGAACGCTGAAGAAACGATAATTCGGCTGTTCAGAAAAATTCCTTCTCTGGTCAAGCCTCTCCCATCTTTCGGGATTCTGGACTGGTAATCCGAATCCCGGATGCCTGGAGCATGGTCTCCAATCCTATGTTAGGTGGGACGATAAGGCAACTATGTCCTGTTTCTCACATTGGGCTCGACCCACGTGGGATTGGGGAATTGTGGCCGAACATCCCGCAAACATTGTAGGGATGTAACAAGGCGATTCAAACAATGGAAATCGTGCATGTTACAACATTCAAAAAAAGAAAAAAAAATTGTAGCATGAAAGTACCAATAAAAGGTTTTTGGTTTGTTACAATACACGGGGGTCGACTCCCCCCATGGATGGGTTGACCCCGTCAAAAGAGCGTTGTAGCTCCGCCACCCGTTGGCTTGTGGCATCCAAGGCTTGCTGCCGCTGACTCAGCTCCCGCTCCTCCTCAGCAGCGGCGGGGAGCAGTTCGTCAGCCTTGGCGTTGGCCCTCTCTGCGCCAGCTTGAACGACAAGCATCTTTCCAGAGGCCTGCCTCATATGCTCTTCTGCCTCTGCCAGCTGGGCCTTCAACCGTGAGACCATCTTAGATTGTGAATTAAGAGAGGCTAAAAGCTCATCTGCTCGGGTCTGCATCTGTTGGACCTCGCCTTCAGCCTCCATGAGTTTCTTGATGTTGGTCGCCTTCCTCCACTGCCAGCCCATGCTGATCCCATGATCATGCTCCTGGATCTTCTTAGCCATAAGATCTCAGATGAGTGCGTGAGGACGTTGGGCATCCACTCCCCCAGCACACAGTTCGCGCAGCCGCGAGTGGAGTCTACCCATTTCGGCCAGCCATTGCGCTTGGGGGGTGTCCTTGATAACGCGCGCGATCAACTTCCACGACCAGCGGTGGACTATGCTGCTGTCTTCCTCGTCGGAGTCTGTTTCGTCCCAGTCCGCATGATTGGCAGGCTCGTACGCGGGATACACCCACAGGAAATCCTCGGCAGGATCAACATCTGGTGTTGAATCTAGTACGACACCTGGTGCCGAAGTAGGCGTGACGAGACTGGGACCGACCGGTTGATCTTCTTCCTCATAGTCCACTTCAATGACTTCAGGTATGACCCTGCAGGTGGTCCCGCCAGTGATGATGTGCGTCGCAGCTTGAGGAAATGGGGGGACTATCGGCACCATCACTGGCATGCCCCTAGGAGGGACACCACCAGACATCCCGACCAGTCTTGCCGCAGCGGCCCACGCCAGTCGGAGAACTGTACGACAGAGAGGTACATAAATGCTAGTTGGCAGGCATAGTCTACATATGACGACAGGGAAACCGGTAGAGGAGACTTACGGAGATTGATCTCCTGGCACTACTCTTGAGCCGATACTGACGGAACCCCGATGCGAGGCCCTCCGTATACTGTTGAAAGGTCTGGAGATTCTGGAGGAGCCACCTCGGGTGCTTTGGTCCCACCAGACACGGAACTGGACGGAGCCATAGGCGTAGGTTCTGAAGGTCCCGTATAATGACCCATACTTTACATACATTGTTATTACTTCAGAATTGAAGTACACTTATTACAACATATAACAAAACCAAGAAAGGACCGTATAGGTATAGTGTCTTTAGAAACTGGGAAACATAAACAACTGGTTCATAAAGCATCTACTTTTCCTCCCATTTATTTCATCATATCTAGAGTCCCTTTTTGGAATATTCTACTTAATAACCTTCTTCTTGACCTGGGGAAATAAAACATACAAAAGGGTGAGCTCAAATCCTCATTAAGGTTAAACAAAATAAATATCAATCACATCATATACATAAGCACATAACTTTTTGAAATCGTAACCTGCAAAAGAGATCATAATTTCATATCATGGGATAAATCATAGTAGTGAAATGTAATCACAATAATCATAACATAAAACATGAAACATTGTGGAATACACACATAATCATAGAAAATCATTTCTTATAAGTCAAGACTCATTTCCAAGACTATCTTAGAGGACAAAGTCCCTTTCTGAACCGAGTTCACTCCTCGTTTCAGTACTGTTTCACTAAACCGGTATAACCTACCGTTCCAGCCATGTCTATCTCATGAGATACAAAATCTTTACCCAATGCATTGGAGGGAGATATAGGTCCCACCCATCTCATAATGATACAATTCTTATGTGTGCCACAAAATCATAAATCATACATCCTTGCATAACCCATGAAATAAAAATGGGAATCTTAAACATCGTGACATCATAAAACAACTAATATAAGATAAAGGAATTCACAAAAATAATTCCATCACAACATAATCAAATCAATTTAATAATAGGGATAGAAACAGAACCCTTTGTTATCTTAGATGGAAAATAATTTTGATAAAACACTTGAACTCCATTCTTGAAGAAAATATCCTTTCTACTTCAAAAACATTTTTCCTTTCTTAACATGTCATGCAATTTTAAACTAAAAGAAGTTGATTAAAAATAAACGTGAAAACTTTTAAAGGAAGCTTCTTGGAAATAATGTTTTAAAAATCAATTCATGCCGTATATGTTAAAAAAACATTCTTCTCGTACTTTTGTCGGAAAAGTCAAAAAGTACCTCGTACGAAAAAAAACGACAAAAGATTCATTTCATATATTTTAATAAAAATTCACCGAAGGGTAAAATTGAATATAAGCTATTGTAGAAGGATATAAATATTACATATTGAGGAAACATTGATTTGGATGATAAAATACACCCCAGTAAATTCCAATGTATAAACAATCTCGGATAAAAGTGAGATTGTGATATTTCCCTTACCATAGGTCTGATATGCTTTGTACGTGTCCGAACATCTTGTATAATGATTTAAATAATGTTATTGACTTATTACCGAATCATAATTATTTTTATGATATCATATATGGTCATCTTATTAGCTTCATAGTAGTAATATTTCATTGCTACTTGTTATTCGGGTGTTTATAACTTTTTGTTCTTATGCGTGTTTTGTCGAATAAATTCTTATTCATCTCTTTAGGTTATAGATACCTAATTAACAGAATTTTATTAGTGTAATATATATCATATTCATTCATTCAATTAATTTATATAATCATTATGAAATTAAGATCATGTAAAACGAGTCGCATCACATCGTGGAGACGGTATTCCGTACGTACGCACGAGTGATGATATCGTTCCTATGATCGTGGAATTGTATTGGAGTGTTGTATACTATTTCAGAATAATTATAACTTTATAATAGTCATATATATTCATTATTTACACCATTATACCCATCCATGTAAGGTGGTGGTGGAAAATAGATTACACCATGGCGTGGAGACGGTATTCCGTACGTACGCACGCGCGGTGATTTCTTTTTCCATATGATGGATAGATGGTGAAATAGGGTTGTTTCATACTTATAATAAAATATCAGTATATGAGTGATACTGATGTTATTACTTCATAACGAAACAACTATAGAAGAAGATGTGGGAGAAGAAATAAAGATGAAACAATCGGTAACAGAAATTACCTATTCTTTGCAACGCCTCTTTGAGACCTCCTCTTAGGGCACTAAAATTGGTCTTTGTGGAAGACCAGAACCTCTAGGAGGTTTCTAGGGAAGTGGAGTGGAGAAATTGGCAGGTTTTGGCCGAGCTTGAAGGCTCAATGTTGTGTGAGGAAGAGGGGGAGGAGGTGCCCTTTTATAAGGGAGGAGAGGGGCTCCTTTGGAAAAACTAAAAATATTATTTTATTATAAAGTCATGTTCGGTTTTAAATATCTCCAAATTGATTTATTTATAAGATAAGGTGGGGATGGGTATAAATCCTCTCATCCAATAGAATTTAGACAAGTTTAAGTTCCTATTTTTACCTTATCATTTAGATTTAACATTAAGTTAAATAATTTTACTTTTACCGTGTCTTTTTGTGTTCTTATACTATAAGGTTAATAAACTTACTATAAGCAGCCAAACAAATCCCAAGTTGTTTATTAATTATATATATAACCTTATCTAAGTCATTTGGCCGAAACATAGATTTTTAGGAATAAAATAACAATTACTAATATAATATTGTTTTTAAAAACTATTTTATGTCAATTTTGACATTATTTAGTAATTAATTTTTGTAAAAATAATAAAAGAATGATTAGTTCGAAAAAAGTAAATTAAATCAATACTAACATGTCATATTAATCTAGAAAATTAGTTTAATTCATAAAAAAGTCTCAAATTACATTTATTTTGGTGTTTATAACATCAATTATGTCAATATTTCATTAATAAGATAATTACTGCATCATCTTTGTGTCATAAATAAATTAAATTATTTAATGTCTAAAAATTAAAAATAAAATTCCAATATGTAGGAAATATTTTTATATTTCTAATTAATATTTATAGTTGAATTTATCTTATGTATAACCCCATATTAAAAATGACTTACTTATTAAACTTTGATTTTAACTATTTTAACCCTTCTTTAAATAAATTAATAATAAATGTCCTAATCTAATCCTAGTGGGCCTAAATAGTCATATTTTATTCCTAAGGTTGTTTTTGGTCTAATTAAACTTTTACAATAGAATTAGGACATGTTTTAGGGTAATAATAATATCATTTGAACCCTTAATTACCATATTTACTTTTAACCGTGGTAAAAAAAGTAATAAGTTACTATTCACCAAATATTATTTTCATCTCATTGAACCAAATTTTACTTACTGATATCAACAGTGTCTCTCGGATTTTTGAAATTCCATTCACAGAAGCGGTACAATTATGTTTTATGAAAAATTCAGTTTTTTAACTACCACTTAGTGGTTTCACTATTCTTCAAAAATTTATTGTTTCCAGAAAAATACCAAAATTTCACCCTAGGCTAATTTCGATATTCCGAATCAAAAAAAGAAGTCCATTTTGAAAAATAAAATTTATAAAATTTCAAAAAGTGGTTATTACTATTCATAATGGATTGTTTTAATAATATTTTAATAGCATATCATTGTTTAGTGAAACTCGGTATTGCGTACGACGCAAGCTATCGAGGAAGGCCGTGGTTGCGTGTAAATCATGCCAAGCTAGTGTTGTGTGTAGTGAAAGATTTTTTTGATGATTTATATAACATAAAAAACAAAATATTTCACATAAAAGTCTCGGGTGTTACATTCTACCCCCCTTAAAATTAACTTCACCCTCGAAATTCGTTACTTTGTAACAAACAGATGAGGATACCTATCCCTCATCATATCCTCAAGCTCCCATGTAGCTTCCTCTAATTTGTGGTTCCTCCATAAAACTTTCACCAAGCAAGTGGTCTTGTTTCATAGGACTTTTTTGCTACGGTCCAGAATCTCTATCGGCTGTTCTTCATATGAAAGATCTTGCTACAACGGTACAACTTCTGAGATGAGTACATGTGAAGGATCAAGTATGTACTTTCTCAGCAGAGATACATGGAACACATCGTGTAGTTGAGAGAGATTTTGTGGAAGCGCCAATCGGTAAGCTACCTTCCCAACACGATCCAGTATTTCAAAAGGACCGATATATCTAGGGATCAACTTCCCCTTCTTTCCAAATCTCATGACTCTCTTCCTGGGAGTTATTCGTAAGAACACTTTATCACCCACTTCAAACTCTAGGTCTTTTCTTTGGTTGTCGGCATAACTTTTCTGTCGACTCTGAGCTGCTCTTATGGGTTGTTGAATAGATCTGACCTTTTCTGCCATTTCATCAACGAGATCGGGTACAAATAGCTTTCTTTCCCCAACTTCATCCCAGCAAGTTGGTGTCCTGAATTTCTTTCCATAGAGAGCTTCATAAGGAGCCATCTGAATACTGGAGTGAAAGCTATTATTATACGAAAATTCCACCAAAGGTAGGTGTTGATCCCGACCACCTTTGAAATCCATAGAGAAAGCTCTCAACATATCTTCTAGAGTTTGAATTGTTCTCTCAGACTGACCATCTGTCTGAGGATGATAAGCAGTGCTGAAACTCAACTCTGTATCCAGAGTATGCTGAAGACTTCTCCAGAACATCGAGGTAAATCTCGGATCCCAATCAGATATAATAGAAAGTGGTACTCCATGCAATCTTACCACTTCCTTTACATATATCTTGGCAAGCTGATCTAGAGAGAAATCTTCTCTAATAGAAATGAAGTGTGCAGACTTTGTAAGACGATCAACTATGACCCATATAGCATTATTGCCTTTGGATGTTTTAGGAAGTCATGTGACAAAGTCCATAGTGATGTTTTCCCATTTCCATTCGAGTATGGGTAATGGTTGTAACATCCCCTTAGACTTCTGTCTCTCAGCTTTAACATGTTAACAAACCATGCATCGAGAGACATATTCAGCAACATCTCTTTTTCATGACATCCCACCAGAAGTACTCTTTCAGGTCCCTATACATCTTGGTGCTTCCAGGATGAATAGAGAATGAAGAACTATGAGCCTCATCCAGTAGCTCCTTCTTTAATTCCGGGATGGGAGGAACACAAACCCGATTCCTGAACATTATTATCCCATCACAATCAAGGTTGAATTCAGGAACCATTCTCACCTTCTTTTATAACTCGACATCTTCTTTTTGTGCCTCTTTAATCTTCACATGTATAGATGGTTGAACATTCATTTTAGAAAGATAATATTTTTCCCCTTCCATTATAATTCCAAGATCCATCCTTTGTAAATCCATAGATATTGGATCTTTTGTGATCCTCATCATGGATAAACTAGCATGGTCTTGTCAACTTAATGCATCTTCCACCTTGTTTTCTTTCACAGGGTGGTAATGGATTGAGCAGTCATAATCCTTAATCAGCTCCAACCATCTTTTTTGGCGCATATTCAGCTTCATTTGTGTGAAAATGTACTTTAAACTTTTATGATCAGTATAAATATCACACCTTTCACCATAAAGGTAATGCATCCAATTCTTTAATGCAATGATTACCGCAGCTATCTCCAAATCATGTGTTGGGTAATTTTGCTCATGGATTTTCAACTGTCGTGAGGCATAAGCTATTACCATATCATTTTGCATAAGAACGCACCCCAATACCTTCTTGGATGAATCACTGTAGATCACAAACCTTTCTCCACTACAAGGCAGTGTGAGCACAGGTGCACTGGATAACCTTCTTTTCATCTCCTTGAAATTCTCTTCACATTCCTCCATCCAAACAAACTTAACTCCTTTCCGAGTCAACTTGGTGAGTGGATTAGATAATCGTGAAAAATCTTTAACAAAACGTCGATAATATCCAGCCAAACCAAGAAAACGTCGGATCTCGGTTATTGTTGTTGGTCTTGACCATCTTTCGATAACCTCTGTTTTTGATGGATCCACAGATATCTCCTCTTTTGAGATTATGTGACCCAAAAATGCAACTTTTTGAAGCCAAAATTCACACTTGGTAAATTTGGCATAAAGCTTCTCCTTTCTCAGGGTCTTCAATATAATTCTCAAGTGATCTTCATGTTCTACCTTGATCTTTGAATAGACAATAATATCGTCTATAAAGACTACCACAAATTGATCAAGATAGTCTCTAAAGACTCTATTCATCAGATCCATGAAGATAGAAGGGGCATTAGTAAGACCAAATGGCATCACTATAAATTCGTATTGTCCATTCCTTGTATGGAAAGCCGTCTTTGGTATATCCTCCCTTTTGACCCTTAATTGATGATACCCTGAATGAAGATCAATCTTGGAAAAGTATTGAGCTCTGCGTAGTTGGTAAAATAAGTCATCAATGTGTGGGAGAGGATATTTGTTCTTGATAGTGATCTTGTTAGGTTCTCGATAATCAATGCAGAGTCTCATTGATCCATCTTACTTCTTAACAAATAGAACAGGTGCTCCCCAAGGTGACGCACTAGGGTGTATGAATCCCTTATCAAGATTCTCTTGGAGTTGATTTTTCAATTCCTGCAACTCAATTGGGTCCATTCTATAAGGTGTCTTTGAAATAGGCAAAGCACCCGGTACGAGTTCTATTGAAACCTCAACTTCACGATTTGGTGGAAGACCCGATAATTCCTCCGGAAAGACATCATCAAACTCCCGTACAATGGGCATATTCTTAATCGTGAGTTTCTCACCAACAATTTGAGATAAATAACCTTCATTTAGTGGAATCAATACCCATAAAATGGAAGAAATTTCCACTGGAAGGTTATGTTCATCCTTGCATCGATATACGATCATAGATTGATCAGGAATATTAAATGTGACTTCCCTTCTTTGACAATTGATATGAACTCCATGTAGAGAAAGCCAACCCATGCCACGAATCACATCAAATTCCACTATAGGAAGGATCACAAGATTTGCAGGAAGCACTTTCCCACAAACATCAATCAGAGAAGAATTATAAACTTTTGATGCGACTGTTGTGCCATTAGGTGTTGTCACAGCTAACTCAACATCTAATTGTTGAGGTAATACGGTGATACCCTTAGAAAATTCTTCAGAAATAAAGGAGTGGGTGGATCCAGAATCAAATAAAACATTTTCTACTTTAGAGTGGATGGTAAGTGTACCTTTCACCACATCGTTATCGTACTCCACATCCCTGATAGAAATTGCATGTGACTTTCCTTTCTCTTTAGCCTTAAGAGTTTTTTGACGTCGACCATCATCATCAACCCTTGGATTATGGCATTTATTGGCATAATGTCCAATCTCCTTGCAATTGAAACATTGAAGTGTAGTAGGTTCATTCTGTGTATCCATTCCTTTGTTTGCATCATTAGACATCTTCTTCCCATCATCGTGGCATTCAAATGCCCGATGACCTTTCTTTCCACATTTGAAACATTTACTTGTCCCTTTAAGGAAACTCCCTCCATGTTTCTTTCAACACTTTGAGCATAAGGGAATGCTCATATTCTTTTCAGTGTGCTCTTTAGATTTTCCTTTGAATTCCATTTTCCTCTTCTTATCAAACCAATGTGACTGATGGGTTACTCCAATCTCCATCTCAACTTTGAGAGCACATCGAACGATTTCCTCATAGCCATTGAAGTCCCTTATGGCTAAGGCCCTTTGAAGAATTGGTTTTAAGCCACTAAAGAATCGATCGATCTTACTCTCAGGTTGGATAATAATACCAGATGCATACCTTGCAAGTCTTGTAAAATTTTCTTCATAGGTACCAATAGATTCATCATCCTTTTTCTTCAGTTAAAGAATCTCTTTCTCCATCTTTGTTCGGAGAATACGAGGGAAGTACTTATTGAAAAATATGTTCTTGAACTCATCCCATTCCATGGACTCAATTTCATCCCTTGGCCTCGTATTCTTAATAATATTCCACCATTGATCAGAATCACCTTCCAAACAATACACTGCTAAGATGACTTTATCATGATTAGAACATTGAAGAACTGAAAATAACTTTTCAGTAGTACTAATCCATTTTTCATCAACTAATGGATCAGTAGACCCGCTGAATGAAGGTGGATGATGTCTCATGAAGGATTCAACAGAATGTTGCTCCTTCCATTTCTCATTTGGAAGTCCTGCATGATTCATAGATTGAGAATGTTGTGTGAGCATGGATACAAGATTTTTCATTCCAGCTCCCATAACATTTGGTTGCTCAGGGGGACAATCATTGCATTTCCAATCGCATTCCGCATTAACACGGTTCCTTCAGGTACCAGCCATTGACTAAAACCAAGAAGAATAGTGCGAGAAACACTAATTATAATAGGAAAACCACATAATCATGAATAAAATTTCACACTTAAGGTCTTATCCTAGGTTATTCATGGCCATTTCTAAAACACTAAGATTGTGTTCTACGCTTAGACTTATCCTTAGGGTTCTTACTATGGCTTTCACATCCTAGTTTCCAAAGGTTGACTATAATTTTCCTCTGATACCAACTATAACGACCCATACATTACATACTTTGTTATTACTTTAGAAATGAAGCACACTTATTACAACATATAACAAAACCAAGGAAGGACCGTATTGGTATAGTTTCTTTAGAAACTGGGAAACATAAACAACTGGTTCATAAAGAATCTACTTTGCCTCCCATTTATTTCATCATTTCTAGAGTCCCTTTTTGGCATATTCTACTTAATAACCTTTTTCCTGACCTGGGGAAATAAAACATACAAAAGGGTGAGCTCAAATGCTTAGTAAGGGTAAACAAAAGAAATATCAATCACATCATATACAAAAGCACATAACTTTTGGAAATCGTAACCTGCAAAAGAGATCATAATTTCATATCATGGGATAAATCATAGTAGTGAAATGTAATCCCAATAATCATAACATAAAACATGATACATTGTGGCATACACACATAATCATAGAGAATCATTTCTTATTAGTCAAGACTCATTTCCAAGACTATCTTAGTGGACAAAGTCCCTTTCTGAACCGAGTTCACTCCTCGTTTCAGTCCTGTTTCACTGAACCGGTATAACCTACCGTTCCAGCCATGGCCATCTCATGAGAAATAAAATCATTACCCAATGCATTGGAGGGAGATATAGGTCCCACCCATATCATAATGATACCATTCTTATGTGTTCCACAAAATCATAAATCATACATCCTTGCATAACCCATGAAATAAAAATGGGAATCTTAAACATCGTGACATCATAAAACAACTAATATAAGATAAAGTAATTCATAAAAATAATTCCATCGCAACATAATCAACTCAATTTAATAATAGGTATAGAAACAGAACCCTTTATTAAATTAGATGGAAAATAATTTTGATAAAACACTTGAACTCCATTCTTGTGGAAAATATCCTTTCTACTTCAAAAACATTTTTCCTTTCTTAACATGTCATACAATTTTAAAGTAAATGAAGTTGATTAAAAATAAACATGAAATCATTTAAATGAAGATTCATGGAAAAAATGTTTTAAAAATCCATTCATGCCGTATAAGTTAAAAAAACATTCTTCTCGTACTTTTGTCAAAAGAGTCAAAAAGTACCTCGTATGAAAAAAACGACAAAATATTCCTTTCGTATCTTTTAATAAAAACTCACCGAAGGGTAAAATTGAATATAAACTATTGTATAAGTATATAAATATTAAATATTGAGGAAACATTGATTTGGATGATAAAATACACCCCAGTAAATTCCAATGTATAAACAATCTCGGATAAAACTGAGATTGTGATATTTCCCTTACCTTAGGTCCGATATGCTTTGTACGTGTCCGAACATCCTGTAAAATGATTTAAATAATGTTATTGACTTATTAAAGAATCATAATTATTTTTATAATATCATATATGGTCATATTCTTAGCTTCTTAGTAGTAATATTTCATTGCTACTTGTTATTCGGGTGTTTATAACTTTTTGTTCTTATGCGTGTTTTGTCGAATAAATTCTTATTCATCTCTTTAGGTTATAGATACCTCATTACCAGATTTTTATTAGTGTAATATATATCATATTCATTCATTCAATTCATTTATATAATCATTATGAAATAAAGATCATGTAGAACGAGTCGCATCACATCGTAGAGACGGTATTCCGTATGTACGCACGAGTGATGATATCGTTCATAGGATCGTGGAATTGTATTGGAGTGTATGTATACTATTTTAGAATCAGTATCACTTTATAATAGTCATATATAGTCATTATTTACACCATTATACCCATCCAAGTAAGGTGGTGGTGGAAAATAGATTACACCACGGTGTGGAGATGGTATTCCGTACGTACGCACGCGCGGTGATTTCTTTTTCCGTAGGATGGATAGATGGTGAAATAGGGTTGTTTCATACTTATAATAACATATAAGTATATTAGTGATACTGATGTTATTACTACATAATGAAACAACTAAAGAAGAAGAAGTTGAAGAAAAAATAAAGATGAAAGAATCGGTAACAGAAATTGCCTCTTCTTTGAAGCGCCTCTTTGAGACCTCCACTTAGGGCACTAAAATTGGTCTTTGAGGAAGACCATAACCTCTAGGATGTTTCTAGGGAAGTGGAGAGGAGAAATTGGCAGGGGTTTTCCGAGCTTGAAGGCTCAATGTGGTGCGAGGAAGAGGGGGAGGAGGTTCCCATTTATAAGGGAGGAGAGGGGCTCCTTTGGAAAAACTAAAACTATTATTTTATTATAAAGTCAATTTCGGTTTTAAATAGCTCCAAATTGATTTATTTCCAATATAAGGTGTGGATGGGTCTAAATACTCTCATCCAATAGAATTTAGACAAGTTTAAGTTCTTATTTCAACCTTATCATTTAGATTTAACATTAAGTTAAATAATTTTACTTTTACCGTGTCTTCTTGTGTTCTTATACTATAAGGTTAATAAACATACTATAAGCAGCCAAAAAAATCCCAAGTTGTTTATTATTAATATATATAACCTTATATAAGTCATTTGGCCGAGACTTAGATTTTTAAGAATAAAATAACAATTACTAATAAAACATTTTTTTAAAAAACTATTTTATGTCAATTTTGACACTATTTAGTAATTAATTTTTGTGAAAATAATAACAGAATGATTAGTTCGAACGATGTTAATTAAATCCATACTAATATGTAATATTAATCTAGAAAATTAGTGGAATTCATAAAAAGTCTCAAATTACATTTATTTTTGTTTTTATAACATCAATTATGTCAATATTTCATTAATAAGATAATTACTGCATCATCTTTGTGTCATAAATAAATTAAATTATTTAATGTCTAAAAATTACAAATAAAATACCATTATATAGGAAATCTTTTTATCTTTCTAATGAATATTTATAGTTGAATTTATCTTATATATAACCCCATATTAAAAATGATTTACTTATTAAACTTTGATTTTAACTATTTTAACCCTTCTTTAAATAAATTAATAATAAATGTCCTAATCTAATCCTAGTGGGCCTAAATAGTCATATTTTATTCCTAAGGTTGTTTATGGTCGAATTAAACTTTTCCAATAGAATTAGGACATGTTTTAGTGTAATAATAATATCATTTGTACCTTTAATTACCCTATTTACTTTTAACCGTGATAAAAAAAGTAAAAAGTTACTATTCCCTAAAAATTATTTTCATCTTATTGAACCACATTTTACTTGCTGACATCAACCGTGTCTCTTGGATTTTCGAAATTACACTCAAAGAAGCGGTAAAATTATGTTTTATGAAAAATTCAGTTTTTTTAACTACCACATAGTGGTTTCAATATTCATCAAAAATTGAATGTTTCCAGAAAAATACCAAAATTTCACCCTAGGATAATTTTGATATTCCAAATCAAAAAATGAAGTCCATTTTGAAAAATAAAATTTATAAAATTTCAAAAAGTGGTTATTACTATTCATAACGGCTAGTTTTAATAAAATATTAATAGCATATCATTGTTTAGTGAAACTCGGTATTGCGTACGATGCAAGCTATAGAGGAAGGCCGTAGTTGCGTGTAAAGCAAGCCAAGCTAGTGTTGTGTGTAGTGAAAGATTTTTTTTGATGATTTATATAACATAAAAAACAAAATATTTCACATAAAAGTATTGGGTGTTACATCCCGCATCATCACCCGCCAAGGGGCGAGAACGAGGCCTGAAAAACATGTTCCTCCTGCATGGCTCAAACATCGGTCAGAAGTCCATAGTGACCCAAGAACGAATCGTAAGGAATGAAGTTTCGAATGCTACCTCGAGAGCCTCCGAGAAATCATCGGAATCTGAGCCTTGATCTCCGACCTCGCCTTCCTAAAACGGGCTCCCTCCTCCAGCCTCATCCTCCGGAGAGGAGTCCACTGATTCTTCCGGCAGGGGGAAGCGCTCCCTCAGATCGGTAGCTGATAACTATGGGGGGACCGTTTGATTCAGCTGTACCCTCACTCGGTCTGTCATTGGGTGAGGGACACCACTAGAGTGAACGTAATCCTCTAGCTCATCCAGGTATTGCTCTACCTCCACCGGGGACACCGTGAATCCAGCCCAAACTGGGCCTATGCTCAGTAATTCCATCATGAGGCGATTCAGGTGGGCCCATATCTCGGGTGGGCTGAGGAATTGCCGGTTGACATCCCAAATGTCCCATGCTTCCGGGAAAACAGAATCATCTTCCATGTCGATATGACACAGCCACTTCCCCGGAGCCTGAGTGGATATCCTACGAAATCCCCTCGGTCGCTGCCCCTCCGGATGGACCTGCTCTTCCGGAATCACCAGATCCACCGCTGTTTCAAAACCGTTAGCCGGTGCGGGTCTCGCCGCCATGGCAGCCCCGCTACCGCGAGCGGCCCTAGCTGCCCCCCGACCCCGACCTCGGGATATGGGAGGCCCACCGTCACCAACCCGAATAGGTGTTTGCTTCAACATCTCCACTGGGTAAGCAGCCTCCCAAATAATGGCATACTCCCTCACCAATCCGAAAGCGGCGGTGGATGGAGGCAATGCAATCTACATCATCCCATCTTCCCGTGTGAACATGAGCCACATCTGCCTCATCACACACGAGTGCTCCTCGTGACACACCTCCCAGTAGACGTGTGGGGTCAGCCGATGGAGGCACCAGAACTGCCTCGCAAACCGATGCGGGGTGTATGGTTCGCAGAGTGGCTCATGATCTATCCGTGCCGCCAAAACTCCACATCGAAAGGCTAGGAGGTAAGCCCGATGTTCTTCTGTTCCCCGCCCGTCATCAGTAAGTATCCCTGTCAGCAATGGAATGTGGGGGAAATTAAACTCATCCGCCCTCCACACCCGATTCAGCACCATCGGCACGACTAGTTTGAATGGGAAGCTGCCAACCGCGTTCAGGATGGAGGGGTGGAAGTTCGATCCCGACGGCGAAATGGGGTTTGGATACTCATAAATCCCCCTTTTGTGTGCTGCTATCCACCCATACAGGTGGTGGAAGGGCACGCATATCCTTGGCAACTTCTTGCCCTCGCTAATGTGCCGCATCATTCGGTATAGTTTGGCGAGCATTGGAATCCCCAGATTGATCTGCTACCCCATGGACAACATGGACGCCATAATAAAAGAGTTGGGCCACACCCCCATGCTTTTATCCCTCACCTGTAGGATCCAACCGTAGATGAGAGCCGCGATTAATGTCGTCAGCCTATCTATCGGCTGTTGTTCAGTGCTAACACTGAAACCCCATGTCTTCCATTGGCTGTCATCCAAGACCCGCCAATACGAGTGCCCCTTGCCCCGTTGGGCCGCCCTTAGACAAGTTTGAGGCATCAGAGGGAAATCTCGATTCTCTGGAAAATTCATGAAGCATTTGAACCATCTCCTAAAGTGGACATCCCTCACTGCCTCCTTGTCCTCTCCAGGGACGAGTTATATCAGCGCTGACGCCAGTCGCGGCATTTTCTATGTATCCTCCCACGCGCTAATGACGGGGAGGAACTCATCATACATGGCCCCCAAGATCGGAACCCCAGAATTCTGGTGGACATCCCACGGGCTAATGACCACCTCCCCGTGATACAGGTGAATGGAATTCGTCCTAGACGACCATCTGCTCAGCAATTCCGGCATCAGTTGCTTCGGTTGGTAAATGTGGAATTGGGAGGCCCATGCCGCCTCATACAACCCCACTCTCCTCAGCTCGGCCCCAAACTCCTCGCATGATGCGCCTACCCAATAGGCCCAGGCCCAGTCATTAGTGAAGTTGCCGCCCTGGCACAGGTCCCACTCATCGGACCATCCCTTCTTCGAATCCTTTAATGCCGCCTTCAGTATTGTACTGTAGAGAGTAGGGGACGTCTTCGGTTTCAGTGGACTCCTGTCAATATCGTTCACATGGTTGTAGAGACAATCAGCAGTGACGGGTGTGAAGTTCTCATGTGCGAGACCATCGGCCCCCCTGATCCATTGGTGCTGGCATGGTGTGCTCCGGAACCAGCAAGCTAGTTCGTCCCGAATCGCCTCAGGGATGAAGACGTCATCCCTCAACCCGAAGCCGTACAATGGAAGCTTCTTGCACTGCGGATAATCCTTATGACCCTCCGATAGCAGATCTGTCAAAGAAGCGAGGTTCGAATGGCTTTGGACCATCTCCCCAAGGCCTGGAAAGTTGGCCATTTCATCCCGACTGGCAGCATCTGCAAGCACCCCCAATACAGCCTCTTTATGGGCCATTTCGATTCCGGCCCTCAGAAAAGAATTTTTTCAGAATGAATCGCGAAGATGGATCGCGAAGCTAGATCACGAAGCCATATCACAAAGGTCGGTCGCGAGACCAAGACGCGAAGGATGTCCCAGGCCGACAAGTAGAAGTTCGCTTGGCGCGGACGCGGAGTCGGAGACCCGCGGTTCGCCGCAAAGCTTGATTCACGGAGGGCTGTCACGGATTACGCGGAGCTTCGCGAAGTCGAGAGTACAAAAGGACAAGGAAGTCGAGTGATGACAAAATAGGTCGACCCCCCTATTTATAGGCGGTGACCCCGGAGCATCGCGGCGTGTCCGGATCCGTGGCCCCGGTCAGCACCACGGGCCCCCTTCGCGAATCCGCATCGCGAACCGCCGACAATTTTTGCGATTTTCCCTCAGACTTCGACCATTCACCCTCCGCGGATCCAAGTCTGAGGGGGGGGGGGGTATTTGTTAGTGGCATAATGTTGCATGAAAGGAAGGGACGAAAAAGAAGGTTGGCACGCTGCCTTGCGAAGCACCGACGCGAATCACCGACGCGAAGCACCCCCGAGCATCGCGGTCTCGCGATGCTCCAAAGGCGGTAACTCTCCGCGAACGCATCTGACGTTCGCGAGCCCGCCGCGAAGCTCTAGTGGCGGTAACTCTCAGCAAACACATTTGATGTTCGCAATCCCACCGTGAAGCCCCAGAGGCGATAACTCTCAGCGAACGCATTTGACGTTCGCGAGCCCGCCACGAAGCCCCAGAGGCGGTAACTCTCCGCAGACGCCGTTGACGTTCACGAGAGTGCCGCGAAGTACCCGAGGCGGCATGAGAGTTCTGCTTCACACCGCCCCTTGCCTATAAATACATGACTCCCCCTGAGTCGCGAGGATGGAAAATCCGACCTTTCATCTTCTCCTCTCCCGAATCGCGAAGCACCCTTTCCCCCCGGGAATCATGAGCTCCGTGAGGTACTTCAACTTCGCGAGATTATTTTTCTTGGTCTCGTTTTGAGCCCCTCTTCCGAGAGGGATTCCCTTCGTGAAGCTCAAGAGAATTCGCGAAGGAAGGGGATTCCCAAGGGAACCCGGGCAGCCGCGGAGCATTAATGTTTTGCGAAACACCCAACCCATACTAATGATCCCTATGCTAAGTTAGGATCTCTACACATCGCGAAGAACACTGCTTCGCAGCACCCTACTTCGCGAGGCACCCCTTCTTCGCGAGGCAGTGCTTCGCGAATACTGTTCAACTTCGCGAATCACCCTCCACTCACACCTATGCCCCATGCTAAGGCCAAGGCACGCTGCTTCACGAAGTACACTCCTTTTCTTGGAAATTACTCTTCCCCATGCAACCCTCCAGGTTTGTACGATGTGATTTCAAACTCCCATGGACAATACCACCCGTAGCATTGCTTCGCCTAATGCTTCTTCGAATAGGCACGCTAATGGCTATTGCTTCTTCACATAGCCACGCTAACGTGGACCCCTCGATAGTTCGCTCCACACCCCCCTTGACCACGACCTTACTGCTACCTTCCCTTTCCCAAGGACCAGAGGGTACCGGTTATGTATGTCCTAGGGGTGCGGAGTGAACCCACCTCGTCTGAGCTTCAGGACGTTAAACTGCCATGCATCACGTCCTCAACACATGACGTTAAACTGTGACCCGACCTTGTGCTTCACACACAGGGTCCCCCTAGCTCAAACATTTTTTACGCCACTCGTCTCCACGGGAGTGGAATCACCCATCCACAAGGGATGATATCCTCCTTATTGGAGTGGCATATGTTCATAGGAGAAGGGAGGCCCTAGTTCCCCAACGTATGGTTGCACCACTGCATCTCCGTACTTCCCCACTACCAAGGTCATTGGAGGGCGTGATAGGGAACGAGACACCTCCCATCATTGGTCCCGAGTCCCTCTTTCGCTGCGCTTTGCCGCACGCCGGGGCTCCATCCTGGAGTATGTCCTTGCACCGTGGGCCTCCTAATGCATAAGCCCTTCTTCACTTCTCACGGACGCATCCTTCGCGACGTGATCGTCAGGTCCATGCAACCTCTTGTTTCTCACACCGAGCATGACTCACATGGGCTTAGAGTGTGCACCGACCCTGACCCCCACCCTCAGCGAACTACGAGAACTTTGATCCATGTCAAGGAATGGTACGTAGGAAGCTTCCATGAGGTTCAAGCCACATTACTCGGTCGTTCATTCACGTCGTGTTTCGCCCCGGTCCAGCATGACGATAAACTGCATGTCTTCATCTAGCTTGACGTTAAACTGCATGCCCCCGTCCAGCATGACGATAAACTGCATGTCCTTGTCCCGCATGATGTTAAATTGCACACCCCTTTGAACTACACGGTCTTTGGTCCATGTCAAGGCATGGTACGTAGGAAGCCTCCCAGAGGTTCACGCCCATATCCCATCAGACCAAGGTGCCTCATTTACTTCCGTTTGCCGACACCCACCACCCGTCGTTTTATTCACGTCAGGGTTCACTACCGTCCCGCATGACGTTAAACTGTATTCCATCAATCATTTGAACTACGAGGACTTTGATCCGTGTCAAGGCATGGTACGTAGCAAACCTTCCCAAGGTTCAAGCCCACCACTAGGGGACCCATGGGTCTACCTCCACGTCGGTTCGCTGACGCATCAGGCCAAGGTCCACCCTCATTCCAGTTCACCGGCACCAACCCAAACTACGCAGACTTTGATTCCCTGCCACAGGGATACGTAGGAATCCCCTTTCAAGGCTCAAGCCCAACTTCATTGTTGCCCTTGCGATGGTTCCTTGCCATTCCACCCTCCACTTCATTCATCCATCCACCATCCACCCCGATCCTCACCCGAACCGTCATATCCCGGTGAGACCATGTCGATACGCTCTTCTTCACAGCCGCCCACGGGCTGGCCTCAGTATCGGCATCCCTTCGAGGGAAATCCCTCAATCTGATCTGTTCTAGCTAATGCTCTAATCGGGTTGATCCGTCTCCGCTAGACATTAAACTCGCGGCGTACCCTGTGTTAATCATAGGATGCTAAGGAAAACCTCAGATATTTGTCTATGGACTATAATTCCCCGTGCTCAATGTGGGATGCCTCGAGCTTCCACGCCCTCGAGAAGCCCTGTGACCAGGGATAATAGACAGACATGCCAGGTTCCCCAGCATCCAAGCATGCTACTGATGCCACAATGTGACTACTCCCCCGACTAAAGGTTGCTGCCCTGACCGGACCCTGTGGAATGTCCTGACAGAAGCAGTGTAATTAACCGGCATCCATGGAAACATGGCACTGGGAAGAGTTTCATGAACTACGTATTAAATCTATGAGGGAGACCTGGACTAGGTGATGAGTTCTGAGGAGGAACCCACAGAAGGAAGAACCAAGATCCCATCATCCTGTTTCGATCATGGAGCAGACATCCCTGAATAAGGAGCGAATGTCGCCCGCCTTTGGAGAGCAGGAATGCGGGGCAACAAGCACAACGCGTCCTCCTCCAAGGATGGACGGAAGCACGCACCCCGACGAAAGTGTCAGAAACAACGTTATTCAACTAGGATATATATCTATGAGAAGTGACTAACTTATTTAAATTGTTTCTTAACACATTACGCATGCCTCTAAATTAAAGGATATAAGGATACAATATCAAAATATTTCTTTGAAAATGGGTGAAATGTCGAGATGTGGGATATTGATTGTATCTAAATATACATGAATAATTGGGTTATGGATTTTTTTTAATCATAACCAAAGAATATTTGAGTAAACTAGCTATAGAAAATAGTGACTATAGGTCAAACATTGATAATGGTGGATTCCAATATTCCATATGGCCTAGAAAATATCACAAGGGATTAAAAGGGGCCACTCCTCTGGGAACAAATGTCATATAGAAACAAGTTTTTTAGTATTGTTTAATTCACATATGAGTACTATTTGGGTATCATTAGATTATAAAATCCATGTTACAAGTTTTTAATAGGGATGAACTGAGATAAATGTAGATGAAGGGAAATGGGGTTACACGAGAATATTAGCAACTCAAATAATTCGTAGATATTAACTCATCTATCAAATATAAGAAGTGAATTCCAAGAGAATGACTGATTAATGAAGGTATTGAGTAATGTAACAGATATGACACTGTTTATTGAGAAAAACATCAAGGATAAGTGATTAGGTATATTTATTATGGCTTCACTATCATCAATGGTGATGGTTTTTTTACATAAATACCTCTAGACATATATAATAACATCATGTCACTAGGAAGTTGTCATGTAGTTAAATTACAAGTTACTAAGATGGGGATCCGTGCTTCTAGATTAATATTATATTGAACTCATTATAACGATTGACCTTCCATTTTCTCCAAACACGCTTTATCCATGCTATAGGTGAGAAACAAGGGTTAACCGAACATTTTACTGAGACATATGAGTGTGTGTGACAGGGAATGTGTGGAGCTTTTCAAAGATTATTTACTATTGAAGCCTCTATATATATCTAAATCTAATGGTGGTATATGATTTCTACTAACTATATTTCATTTTCAATCATAGAATGGAATATATGGTTCCCTACATAGGTTCAGACCATACGAATAGAGGGGTATAATTTATATACTTATTTTCGGTTTAACTAGGTTTGGGATATGGGAGTCACTATCTATGTTGTGATTGTGGGAATGAATACAAACATAGTTATTGAAAAAAAACTCTACACATAGGTATAGCTCAGATGTAGTGAAGGGAAATTTATCTTTTTATATGATGGATTCAGATATTATTTGAGATATATGCATCAAAACATGACTTTATATAGACATAATAAATACACAAATAGTTCTCTAATGAAAAAATATCTATGCATATCTAATAAAAATGTAGAGTCGTTAAATGTTTCCATTTATATTATAGTTTTTCCTTTTATTTTAGATATATGTTTCACTACATAACCTATGATAATAGGAATAAACCCACATCTAGTTCTTTATTGGAAAACACTTAATGTAGGTCTGACCAATATGTCGGGGGACTATTTATGTTTAAATTTTTTCTGGACATAGCATTTGTGATTTTTCCATCACAATCTATTGAGTGATATCATGAATAAAGATACACATAGTAATTGAACTAAAAAATCACCATGTACGTCTGACCCATATTAAGAGGGGGATGTTGTCTAAGATTATTTTACTCTGACCTATGATTTCAGATTTTTGAATCACATTGTATCCTAGGGTAATATGAATCAATAAATATATTTTTCATGAATAGAAAACTCCCCATGAAGGTCTATCCCATGTTAATAGAGGGGAAGTTTTTAAATTTATAATGTGGCTAGATAAGAGATGTGGGAAATGGGTCTCAATACATATCATTTGATAACAGGAATAAAGAAAAAAAAATTAATGGAGAACACTCTACGCTGGTATAACTAATACACATATGGGTGAGTTTTTTCATTTATATTGCAGCTGGAAAATAGATATTATAATTGGTCATCATAATTTATCTTGTGGTAGAAGGAAATAAGACACGTTTATATCTTAAATGGAAAACACTCCACATTGGTCTGTTGATATGTATATGATTTTTTTCATATATAATATGGGTGAAACTAGTATTTCATATCTTTGTGTCAAATTTTATATTATGATATCATAAATAAAGCCAGATGTTATTCTTGAATGGAAATATTTTCAATGTGGAACTGAATCATACACCGAAAAAATATTACCCCATGTTTTTGTTGCATGATTCTATCTCATGGAACCAAACCTTCTAAGTACTAACAGTATGCATGAACCACAATTACATATGGTAAATAATCATTTCATATAGTTTAACATTATTTGGTATGTAAGAATGTCTCTATGTATTTTAAATTCATACATCCATGATATTAGATTTTAGGAATTTTAAATTCTTGCTACTGTGATATGGGATGTTGTACAGTTTAGAGTCTTACTAACATGACATAAAATTCTTGGAGGTATCATTGAACAGTACATCTTGATGAACCAAGAATTTTTGGGTGTGTAGCATGTTTCTCATCCATTTAATTCAATTATTATGTTCCATTTGTATAAAAATTTGGTATTATTTTTTGACCATCCCACATGGGTTCCATATTTTGAGGATTATTTCCCATTATTAATAGGGATCAGAGAGAAAATACCGATTCTCCCTGAGGGAGTGAGTGGAGATGAAATTTTTATTGAAGGATCATATGATCTGATTTGGATAAACATCGAGGTTGTATAGGGTAATATCTATTAAACTTTTAATCATTCCCACTAATCTAGTAAATTTTATAGAATATCTTCAATCAAGAGTTGTGCATGTAGATCTATTCAAATGTGAGGGAAATTAAACATCAATTAAAAACAATTCATAATATTTTTTACTAATGAATATGGAGTCACTAGTGTGGTAGTGTGTGTTGTTTTACTCTAGGTGCATAAATCTTGAAGGAGATTTTCCATCTAGTAATTCATTCATTAACCACCAATTTATTGTGGGGGATTATGGATGAAGTTATAATAGATCATACATGTATGAAATTTATTTTAAAATTCCACACAATTCAATAATATTCAGTTCTTATAGTAACAAAGACTTATAATTTGGATGGATATTCTAGTAACATATTTATGAGCACAACAAGTAACTCCATGGACTTTGTGGATGATGGAATCATTTTATCCTTTGGTTATAAAATGAAATAAAATTCCATAAAAACACAATCTTAGTGGTATTTATTCTCATTTATCCTGTCATGAAGGGTATTTTTTGATACTCAATATTGATACTATTAGTTTTTGGATTGAACTAGTGGTTGGGTCCTAGATTGGAGGTAATCAACTATGAGCTACATTAATCTATGAGCGGTATTCAGTACACCACTCTTTGGGGGTATTGTTGATTTGATTGTATTCCTCTGAAAAATAAATGATGACTAATTAGAAAACCATTAGGTGTGTGATTATGGAATAACACATCATCATGATTAATATCAACCAATAATGTGGTTTCAATATTTGGTTTGTTTACAGGATCAATTTATGTTCGTGTAACATGACACAATGTAGGATCAAATGGGAAATATACCATAAATACATTCACATAACCAATGAAAGGGTCAACTTATCATTCTTTATGGAATAATATATGTTATTCTATTTGACCACTAATACTTTATACCCATTAATAATGATATACACAATATTTAACTATAGGTCTATCTCCATTCTAGTGATGATGGATTAGAATACTATCTCAAAGAATTTATAGCCTTCGAACAATGATGAAGGGTAGGAAACAATTTAATTTTCTGATGAAATAATGAAAATATTTATACAAACCCATTTTATCTTCATTTTTTCCATTATTTTTATAGTTGGGCTCTAATAGGCACTGTAGAATCAAACTTCCCATTATCAATGAGTGTCATGTGAATATAAAACAAACATATCTATAATTTCAATGTCCACTAGTATAATTTTCTTGGTGGTATGTACCATAATTAAATTATATCGGGCCTTCAATTTAACAAGCATCTTCTAAATGAAATGGATTAAATATTATTGAATAATAATACCCATTAGGATAAAAAAATTAACAACTAACATAAAAGGATTTACTTGGCTGGGTCAATATAGGGTACCAAGTGAACTTCATGATGTAAAAGTGATGTATCTTCTTTTGGATAGAAAATATTATAAATATGATGTTAACCTCAATAAAAAAATAACATTTCATAGTACCTCACATCAGTCGAATGAGATAGTGTATGATTTTTTTTAATTTCATGCTGAATTTTTCATTGTAATGGGAGAACCAATAAATTGATATGATAAGTGGTTTTCCTTATACATGCATCATCATGATGTTCTACATGATATTTTCACTGAATTCCTAGAATTCCTCATCTAATTGGTAGGAAACTCCATAATTCATTAACATGGTGGAGGGGATAGATTTTCTAACCATTTAATATATGGAATTATTAATTTTGGATAGGTGATATTCGATGCCAATAAATTATTTATGATCTTATGGGGGTGTAATTTCATTTATTACACTAGTCTATTTTGTGTCAAACTTAATTAAAATGTGGCATAACTATACCCATGATGTTTTCTTAATGTTAATCTGAGTGAATATTCCATAGGATTCATCTTTAAAATATTCTACTACAACATGCTGAATATTGGTTGATGATTAGTGAGGTTATCACATCACTATCGAGATTCTACACCCATGTTATTGACAAAACATTCAACTATTCATCCTAATAAGGGTAAATGAAAGAATTCCAAAGATGTTAGTAAATGGAACTATTGTTCTTTAACCGAAATGGAATGACAATATAGTAATAAATCCCATGATTTTCTCCCATGGTGGTGGAACCCTCATCTCCATGGGTCATATTTATCTGGTTATACTCAAAATAACCATCAATAAATAAAATCCATGAATCTAGCAGTTACATTGGTCCAAATACCTTTGATCGGTAATGAGAAATTATTATTGCTGATTTTTTTAATAAGGCCCCTGAAATTCATATAGACCACAATATTCCTGTTCATTTTCCTGATGGGAAGATGTTGGTCAGAACATTTTGGTACTCTACATCCCCAAAAAAATCCTTTTGATCAATTTCTCTGAATCTGATTCTACATTAGTATCATGTGTGTTTTGAATTATCTGAGCTACCTATTTGTAACATCGATGGTCATAAAGTAATCCTAGGTGATTCCTTAACATATTCGGGCCTATATCATTAATTTAAATATATTTACAACTGAATACATATATGTTTTTCTTTATAAATTTGACATACATCTCTCCCCCCTCTAGAGAAATGAAGGAAATAATCAATATAGGGAATGACACAACTTATGTTACCAGATTATACTAGGTGATCTCATTAATTGTGGGGGATATGAATTTCTCAAATGTAAGTGGGGAGATCTTGAGGTCATCCTATTCATATTCTATATCTGAGTCTGTGGATGAATTTTTTGAAATTGTTGGGAATCTATGGGAATGTTTGTTATTATTGAGATAATAAGATCCATGAGAATAGGAGTATTCATACAGAACTTCTAGAATCATCCCAGGGGTCTTTTGGATCTTCTTGTTTGCTTTTTTGTTTCCATAGTGGGATATATAGTCATATACATGCTATGTTTCATAGATTGTATTAGGTGAATCAACAATTTCTATCGAATGTGAAAGGGAAGTATCAGATCCTGATAAATCATTACCTTGATCACCTATTTATGAATCCATTTTTGTTAATGTTTCTTCAATTATATGTGGATAATAAAAATATTTATCATGATAAATTTATATGATTATGCCTGATATCTCATTCTGATGCATGGGTATAAAATAATATCTATTGAGCATGATCCATGGATTTACATGGGATGTACCCAATACATTAGGTCCAAAAACCTATATAGTATCACCCCCATTGTTTCCTTCCTTCATGTAGAATTATTACTCAGTATAAATGGATTCACAATACTATTTGGGGGAAATATCAAGATAGAGTATGAAAACCTTCCAATCGATGTGGAATATCAAGAATTGATGAATTGATGAATTGACATATATGCGGCAGTGAAGCCAATGTCTTCCATGAAGTAAATTATATGTTTTTTCATACTAGATATCCATGAACCCATTATTATATGTGAGATAGACAAACTGATCCCTGATTATAATTTATATCAGATACCATTTCTCTCTCTTATCGGCCTCATGAATATTTATCATTGTGAGAGATAAATACATCACATTATCCCAATCAGTAGAGGGTCCAATGTTGTATAAGGTTGATCTTAAAAACTTTCAACTATATTCCTTTAAATTTTGACATTATTTGTCTTTCCTAAAACATACAAGAGTTTGATATGTCATTATAAAACAACTTCATGATCATATTTTGTGAACGTGATGATGAAATGATATTATAAATGAATATTTTTCTTCTTCTAAACATCAATTGTAGAGACATCGATCACAAAATATTGCATGATATGGAGGGATTGGATGTGTTCCACAATGTGTTCATTTAAAATTTATAGAGCGTCTTGGATTTGTACATTTTCATGAAGATCCTCGAACTTTTTTTGAATGTCATTTTTTTCTAGAGGTCTATGATTGAAAAGTTATATTTATTCCTTATTCTATGTATCATAAATTTTTTTGTTCATATTAGATGATCCGGGATCATTAGTACCAGTTATGGGATAATATTCATCATGTGGGATAGGTCTCACTAACCTTATCCATTGGGTGAGATTATTAAAAAATTGAACCCTCTCCTGTCATCCATGTGAAATGACTAGGATTTGATGATTGTTGGAGAGCTCTAAATAATCACAGTATTCATGTAAAAATTACTATAGTTCTCCCTCATGGGTCATAGATTCATATATGGAATTAATATGGATGTGACTAAAATATTTCATTTGACCAGGCTCTAGTTGTACCATGTATCCTCATCTTCAATTTCCGCAGCCTCCATATATTCGATCAATTATGGGGAAATCATACATAGAGGAATATTACTAAATAAAGAGTGGAATGTTAAATTGACTGCATTAACATTACAAAAATTAATCTCTATATCTAATGTGGGTTCAATATTGTGTGGAATTTCTTGTTCTATGGATGTTGATGGAAATAATATTGCAAGAGTTGGTTATTATGTGATATATGCATATGAGTTTTTTGTCTTTTCCTAGGAAAAATGATTACATCATCATCTTGGATGTATATTTAATGAAGGATACATATGTACCAATATCATTTTCGACATATGTATTAGTTCCTTCAAGGTGTAATGATCTTGGTGTCCTGTATTTTTTTATCCAACTATCAAACATCTATCCACACTTTTCTAAAACTACTTTTGAGTCACCATAATCTCCATGTATAGTGAAATTTCCACTGGTCACCTATATCTGGTTATTATCTAGTATCACCTACACATAATCCAACAATAGTTATTAGATGGAATTAAAGACACGAAAGTATATCATGGTTTAATCTATCCTCTAATCGAAGGGGATGTAGTCAGAAAAATTAATTAGTTTAAACTAATTGGTTTTCCTAGAAACATGTAGCATGATTTTGTTATTTTCCATGTATTTAAGGAAATAATCAAGGACACAATCATTTTGGAAGTAGTAAAATATTTTCATCCATTTTTCAAATTTTAGGAGCAACTGATCACTTTTGTATCCCACTTGGTGTGATTTGATTACTACTTCTACATGATGGGAGGTGACAGACGATGTAGTGGCTTTTCAGGTGCTTGAATGGAAATATTACTATTATAAGGGTCACTATAGGAATACCTACATTATAATTCCTTATTCCCTATTATGAGGGATATGGTAGATATTTAAAACGCTTCCACTGATTGAAATCTTCTAGGGATTATACCATCTCTATAAACTCATAATATCTACTAGGATAATTCATCTAGATCAACAGTGTTTACTTCTCATCATGAATGGTGAAAATAATTATTGAAATTTATGTTTATAGGGTGGATTATTGAATCAATAGGTTATCCCTTTCCATCTGAGAATAAATTCATAAAAAATATAATTCTCATATTTCATTCATTTTTAGGTCAAAAAATGTATTATCCGTAGTAGAGAGATTATATGATAAAGTAATTGATGAATAATAATCTCATATTATATAGTAGATCCTAGTGTAAGGATACTATACTAGATGAGTGATAAACCTATAAGATCATTCAAAAAACTACATATTTCAAATTCCTCCTGTTGATATCAAGGGTATATCATTTGGACACAAAGGTACATGAATCATGTGAGATATAGTTATCCAACTTGTGTGCTGTCAATGGATGAGAATATTGGGTTTCAAAAATTTTGTGCGGTTAAATTTAAATCCCTTAATTCAGGATTCAAATTATTTCGGGATTCCATGGGGTTGCAATACCCTTCTAGGACATCCATTCATATAATGAATGATTTAATGTAATTTTGTATTTTCATAGATACCACTACTTTGACAACCTATCATATTTAACATGTGAGTTAGGATTGATGATTCAACCCTATTTTCAAGTACAGTAATTTATCATTCCATTCCAGGTTTGTATGATCACTCATACATTGGAGAGGTTGTCTCCATAATGAGTGAAATTAGTGATCATTCACGACATCCTCATGAATTTAACCTAGTTTCCTAGATCTTGAGATTGACTAATGACCATATGTCACCCTATAAAGTGGATTGGGTAACTCTTTATGTATGGGAGGATAGAGATTCACTTCTGTTTGAAGATTCTCCCCTTCTAAATTGATTCCCTTGAGTAGTTCCACATTATTCAATCTATGATTTTGTATTTCATTCTCATTCTGTGTCAGTTTTTTCTCTTGGAATTGAATTTTAGATCCTCTGGGTGGTATGTTGGATGTACCCACCCCTTTAACTTTATCTATTGTAGTGTTCACTGATGATGTGGGAATTCTTCAATAAAAGGTTCCAAGTTGTGGATATCTATCAAATTCATTGTATGATCTTACTCAGTTTGTGAATATGGATCACCAACCTCCCATTGAATGAATTCATCACTGTATACCTCTAAATTTATTTCTTGGTCTACAACATCTGTTTTGAATATATTTATCATTCAAACATAGGTGTTTCTTGCAATTATTGTCACGTCATTACTCTCCATTCAATAGGGTGATTCAAAATCACCTACACCTCCATAGAGTGTTTAAATAGTTTAATTTCACTAACCCCATTTCATATTTGTTAATTTTGTCTTATGAATATTGTGAGTTTGATTTCGTTTTCCATAAGTTCCTCTCACATTGGCTTGGGAATAGTGACCCTAACTGAGATTATGGTTGTGCTTTCCAAACTGATCATATATTGGAAGGTAATGTATAATTAAATAAGGAATGGACCATCCAAAAATAATTCACTCCCAAAATAGGTATGATTGGAACATTATTTAGTTCAGATAATGATAGATGTCCACCCATCCATAAGAGGTAGGGCCGATCGTGGGCTTCAATTAGCACATTATGAATCTATTTTTTGATTATTTTATTCTACCATTCTTGGATCGGATGGATCCTAATACAAAAACTATGTTACTAATAACCTCATCCTTATGGGTTGGGGTTGAGAATGAACTGCAGGTAATTTCCCTTGTACCCTATCCATTTTTATTGACCCATTAGGATGATATTCAGATAAAAATACACCTATCCCGAGGATATGGGGTTAGATTTTAGTGGTTTCCAATATTTACTAGATCCTCTCAGGGATTAACATCCCTATGAGTGGAGTTCGTGATAATGATTCCCCTTGACCTAAGAGATGGGTTCACTTCAAGATAGATTCTTTTGTGGCTACTATTGAGATCAGTTAGATTTGGTGAAATTGAGCACATTTATAATCCAGATGCAATGGATTCATATGATGATATTATTTTTCAATGTGAATATATATGGTATACTACATTTTTATCTTCCCTATTTGAATTTTATTCCCATTTTTTGAAGGTTTTATCTTATGAGTTAGTATGAGTCCCTCTCCATATGTTCTTGATTTATATTCATATTCAATGACATTGGAGTCATTCTATACTAAACAACTAGACCATGTATTCCATAGTCAAATGATTTACCTTGTGGATATGAAATTATATATTTCCATATATGGTGGGTTTTTCTATTATAAGAAATTTATGAATTAAAACTATCCAAGCATTCCCCATCATTGTATACCGATCTTTGAAGAGGCCTTGACGGTCTATTACTTAAGTGTTTTGGGAAAAGGAGGAAATCATTTTCTATATCATCACAATGGTTTTCTATTCCCGGTTCCCTAGATATAGATATAAATTCAATATATATTTGACCAAAAAATATGTGTTTGACATAATGGTGACCATTATATCCTATATAGGGGATTTTTCTATTCATTAAACATGGATGTGTCTCTCACATTATATTATACATTTAATGAATTATATTCATATCTATATCATATTGGATCTCATAGTAAAAAGTCTAAATGGTCTAGAACATGGTTTAAAAGATGTATCCAAATAAATCTCCCCATATATACATGTCGAACTACCTTTCATTAAACTTATATGCCTCCAACTCGTCAGACCATAGTGATTTATTCTGTGGGTCATCTATTTATATTGGTTATGTGTGGTTGATATTTCATACGGAACTATATATGGTTAACCCTGGGTTTTTAGAACATCACAATAAGATTGTTTCCAAGTTATGAAAAACTCTCTATATGATGGTGTCTCGATTAGTGGAGGATTTCTCATTCCAAGAGTGATATTACCATGGGGTCTTTTTTTGAATCCATGAGTAGATTCATTGTCGTCTATATCTACAATACCATGTGTTGGGATATTTTAGTGGTGATGAAATTTTTATGTGTCTAAAGAGTCAATCGACTATTTAGGTGTTGTGGATATTCAACTTATAGCCTTAATAACAGTATAATTGAGAGGATTAGGTTTATGAGCCTCAATCTAGTCCAGGGAAAAAATATGCCAACCTACCCTATGGGATTGAGATGGGATTTGTGACTACTACAAGGAAATTACAAGAATATATTGAAAATTATCTGCTACTATGGGGACATAAGCCAGTTGATATGAAGATGATGGATTATTCAAGTGTGATTCTACATTATTGGTGGGAATATGATCATAACATTGTGTGTTCTCTAGAATACACTTGTCAATCCTTGTCATTGGGGGGGGGGGTATGAGCGCACTTTAGATTTGCACACACCTTTGTATTATATTGATAGACCTAGGGAATTGAAGAAAATATACAATCCTCCATTAAAATATCCTATAAATGATGTTGGTGAATTCTTTCCTTACACTATATTGGGATATGAGATTGTAAACTGTGAGTTTCTAGAATATTCCTAATAGATTAATTAATATTGTAATATGTGTGCTTTGAGGTGATTCTGTTATTATATTGAAAACCAAATATTATGGCAAGGATATAACCCCAATCCTATTCCATCAGAGTTCGAATACATTTATTTACTATTTTAATGTATTCCTTTCTTGAGCCTTGATCCAATTTTTTAGTGATACAATGTTGGAATAGGGATTTTGACCCTTTCCTATTCCTTTGGAGTTTTTAATCAGTATTTTATAAAGATATTTTTTCCTATCATGAGGCATGTTTAAATTTTAACTTGTGATTACCAGTTGGAACATAGATAAGATCATGCTATTGTGTCTCATCCATTATAATAATATGTCGATAATACTCCTAGATTAGAGAAATTGTCAGAATATTCCAGTGGATATATTCTGATCTTTCTAGAATGTGGTGACACTTCCAAAAAGTGAGTGTATGAATATGGCCTAACAAATTTTGAACTAAAATATATACTATATAATGAATTTTATTCAAGATGGGATATAATCCCATTAATGACCTCCTAATTCCATAAGAATATGTTTATGGGATTCATAAATGGGGGAAGTGATATGTGCCTCCCACTACCATACAACTAGAGTATGTATGATGATTGGACATGAGGGAGTATGGATATGATCCTTCCCAATATCTACTATTGGAATACACAGTAGGTATTCGTAAGTGGATGTGGCGATATGAAACCACTACAATTTATCCATTGATTTTCACACATAAAGATACCTCCTTTATACCCATGAATTAGTGTCAAAGGTTGATATTTTTTATGTGGTTCCCATAACAGCTAACCGGGGATAATTGGGGAGATAAAGCTACTAGAAATACATGAATGTATACCATCTATAAATCTCTTTAAATGGTATGGTTACATATATTACTCCATGAACCAATATCTTTTGATATGGAAGGGTTTTATTTCCACACGATAGGGTATATATTACGAGGTGATTAGTGGGGTTGATAGGTGCGACTAGTTTCATTTCCTCCTTCCATGAATTATATGATCATGTAATCTTTAATGAATGGAGAGATCGATGTGTACCCTCAATTTCATGGATCATACCCTATCTTTTTTATTCATTATCAATAATGTATTCCACGTGATGTTGAAGGTGTCGGTTGGGTGATGAGGTTTTTTCAAGCCATGGAGGTTAATTTTACATATGATGTTCTAGAAAATTTTCATTATAACAAATTCATCTTGTGTATTTTTGTTATTTTTAATAGAAATAAAATATGTCATAAACAAAACATAGAATAGGGAAATTGATCAATAGATCTTCACAAGTGTGAAAAATTCAAAAACAACTGTTCATTGGATACATAATTGACATTTTATTTTATGGGATCAACCATTTTTCTAATATAGAATTTTGATAGATATAATGTCCTATTATATTGGAAACATAGGTATGTATTATTATTAATCTATTTCAGGGTAGGAAAATCAATTTATTTTTCATAGTGGATGAAATATAATATTGTGAACCTCATGGTAAACTGCTGTTTTTTAATTTTTGAATGATTTCCATTAGGTTCTCCTTTTTTGTTCCCTTTAGAAAAATGATGGTGATATAGGCTTAATAAAAACGATTTTCAATATATATAAATAATAATTTATGATAACATTATTTATTTCACACTATATTGACCATTTTATTTTCCCATTTAGTGACTGGGGGATGAAGATTGATTTTTAGCGGGTATAAGTATGGTTTCTCCTTTATTCACATTGGGATTACCATTTTTGTCCTATTTAAAAACACCCAATAGCACCCATATAGATTACAAGACATTATCCTTCTTTATAAATGTATGAATTCATTTGGGGTTTCATACCCAATGGAACTTTATTAATCACTTTGGCTGATAGGATGGGAGGTCATGAACATCACACCGGTTTTTGGTGAATATTTAATATTTTGGGACTCAATTATATATTCAGTATCTGTTAATGATTATATTATAGATCTTTATATTCTAATATATTCACTAAAAAAATGGTGTTGAATTCTTGAACATGTATATTAGTTTTATAAAGGAAACCATCTATTTGTATTTGTGGTTCTGCTTTAGTTTTCCTTTTATTATTAGTAATTGGTACTTTTTTCATTTTTATATCACTAAACAAGGATATATATCATTTATTACTCTCTAAGGAGCATATTGGTATTTAGATGATGGAATTTTACCTTCTTGATTTTTCTTATATATACTATGTATAATAGAAATAAATTCACATGCATCTCATTAAATTATTATCTATGTGGTTTAACATCATTCAGAAATGACATATACAAGGTCACATAGAAACCTATTACGGAGATGAAGCCTCATGATTCTATCCTAGGTATCGTACATATAATAGTAATTAGGATCATTATAGTTCACTATAACCTCAACTTGATGAAGGGGAATAAAATATAATTAAATTCTCTAATGTTCATTTACCTTGAGTTTATAACTAGGGGAATTAATTTAGGAAATTCAACAAGGTGGATACCCATATATAGTTTAAATAATAGAATATAAATAAATTATATGTACATCAAATAGATTCTCTTACTGGGGGAAATTAAATGTTTCTATTGTTATGATTGTTTAAAATTCCTAATCCGAATTAAGTCATGCTCTATGTGAGAAACAAGGGTCAAAAATTCATTAAAGTCATTGAATATTTGTACGGGGCTAATAAAATAGGGAGTCCCCAATGGGGTATTTTTCATAGATCATAGGACATAAAGTGGCTTCTTATATATCCTTCTTATAATTGGAATCAGAGTACATGTAGTTTAATTAGACTCGTATTCTCATGATGTTTGATAAGGAATGATAAACCCACAACAGAGTTTGGGTCCCATCGTTAATAGTGTCATATTTTTAGAGGAACATATTCCATGGTGGATTCCCTCTTGAAGGTCAAGCCATAGGAAAGTGACCTACATATCAGGTATGGAAAAAAAATAGTCCTCATATATGAAACTGGTATATGTCTAAGTGTCTCTTTCAAGGAAGGGTATCATGTCTAGAGGTGTCTACCTTAGATGGTTAACATGTTGGAGGATGTATTCCTAACATGATTGACATGTCAGGGATGACTATCATACATGTTCTGTCCATCTCCCTAACATACATGTGGATATATTTTTATATCATGGCCATCTTCTAGAAAAATATTATTTTCTATGGACATGTCCAAGTCATTTTCCTAACATGTATGAGTATTTCTGGTCGATATGTTTGAGGTGTATTTTGAACATGTCTGAGTTAATTGTAAGTCATGTTTTTTGTGACTCCATTTGAATCCACATGATATTTCAAGGGTCAACTAAATGTAATGGATAACATTGCTAATTTTTATTTCATGATTGAAGATTACATTTCAAATGATTTTTATATGATTCCACTAACTTGTATTGAAATCCTTCATGTGCTTGATGCAGACACATCCATGGGTGTTTAGTGATCATGGATGATATGGTTAATGTTCTTTTTGTGACTATGATGACATTTCCATGGAAAATTTCATGTCTTTTCTAAAACTATTTATTGCTATCACATGATCTGGATGAAATTTTCACGGGGCATTCTTGCTATTAATACAAATTAGTATAGCGGTGTCTCTTTAACACGGATGATTTGTCAATTGGAAATCAGATGATATGGATGAAATTTCAAGGGGATTATAAATGATATAGAGAGGTCTTATGTAGTTAATGACACCATCACATGAAAATCAGTGTACCCATCATCGAAAATTTCTTTTTTATATTTTTGAATTTTTTCCAAAATTCATCAACATTCTTTATTTATGTAATATTGGGATCCCATAAAACCAAGTTAAAAATTTGAAACTCTTTTAGGTAATGTATCTGTTGCATTGGAATTCCATACCATGATCAATCGTGTGATCATGTGAATCATATATATATTCCAAAAAGTCCTAGAAGGTGATCTGTATGTTTACTTGGTGGAAGACACTTACAATTGAAATAAATTCTATTATGATAAGTCTTCTTTTAGGTCTAAAATCCAATGTGTTGTTTTTAAGAATAGTGGGAGTAAATTATCAGCCTCACCACCAGGTTTCTACACTACAATTCTTGGAATTCATAACACGTATACATGCTTCAGTGGGTAGAGAATCAGGCATTTCAAATGAATTTTCTATGGGTCTTCCATGACATCAACTTTTTGATTCATGATAAATAGTGAATGCAAAATCAGTATTACATATCTATGTATATTACACTCATGGAATGTAAAAGAGATTTTGATATTTAAATTAACATTTTAAAGGGCATTCACTATATCATCATGAAATGTTAGAGAGACTTTGTTAGATATAGTTTCATGTCAAAGAGGTTTTCAGGTTATAAAGGGAAACATGCATGATAACTATTAGATAAAATAATTTCATGTGAGAATTATCATGGATGGTTACTTAACTAGTTTATGGTGTGTAGCATTGTCAATGTTAAATATTACAACAACATGTGTTCATTGTCATGGGAAGCTTCATATATTTTTTATAGATCAAAAGGGGAATCACATGATCAAATTGACGTTATTGGGAGACATCAAATTATAATGGTCACATACATTTAGGATTTAAAATTTCTTGGCTATCATGCCTATAGTTATATCATCTAATAGTTTTACATATCCTCTGTGTCTTTTGATAATTTTTAGTTAAAATAAATATAAACTCCATCTCATGAAGAATATGAATTTTAAATCTTTAATTTAATAAGAGGATTTGGTTGATTGTTAGGAATATATTTGTATACATATCACATGATTGTAGGAACTCATATGTTATCCTTTTAAGGATCACAAGGGGTCTTCAGTAGGGCTTGAAGTGACTAATAATATAGATTAATAAACACTTTTCTTGTTACATTGATGTTCATAGGATAATGGATCCATTTTTCTTTGGGATTCAACAGATACTCATAACCTATCATCTTGATTTCCATATAGTTGTGCATCTCATTCCTTCTATTTATCGATAAAAAAATACCTATGATATGAGTATTTCCATGATTTTAAAATTATGAATTATCATTTAGTTAGATAAAACATTATATATGAAGAATTTATACAAAAATACATTTATATCTATAAATATTGAGATATTTAACCCTTTCGTTCTATATATCCATTAAATATATATATGTTACAAAAATTTAATAAATATGATGAGATATCATACATCATTTCTTTTTAGGAACATAGTTTATTCATTCACAAACAAGTTCTGGTAATCATAATTATGAAATTATATTACATGGTGGAAGTTAATTTTATCACCATCCACAACAACTATATCAACCCCATATTCATGGAGGAAAATTATATATTAATTAGAAATCACATTTATCCATTTTCATTTAGATATCTATATTTTATTATTCTATTGAACTTTTTATGATAATATATTTGAGAAACGTCTTGAATTTAGGCATGTAATTCATTATAAATATATTAATTTTTTAATTTTCCAGCTTTGGAATTAAAGGGAATCAAATCAGATGATTAAAATTATTAATTTTGGTATTGTTTTTAATTTATACATTAAAAATAATTTCCATAATATCATCCATTCTAATGAAAACAAGTAAAATAAAACAATCATTTATATCATGACCCAACACAAGCCGGGGAAAAGGCCACAACTACCAGAAGGCCACCACTATAGGCTATTAGGTGGCTACAATAACTAAAAGAATGACTAAATTTTGGATTCCTTTTCTTAATAACCTGAAAACAAATACACAACTAACTCAATGAAATAGTGTAGATGGAGAATGTAAAAGACAGAAAACTACAATAATTTAAACCAAAAGTTTATAATCCTCTAAAAGATAAAATATTAAGGTAATTTAAACATAAATGTAAAGGGAAAAAATACACACCTGACAACAAATATGTCTCAACCAAATAGAAGAAGGTAAATGTAATCAATTATAGGAATGAAAAACTCATGAACCCTGATCTATGAGAACCATACGTGGTCCATGCACTTGGTATCCCTATGATAAACTAATATCACAGTCAACCTTTCCTTCATCTATAAAAGACAAGACACACATGGTAAAATCCAATGCAGGGGTTAGTATATACATACCCATTACATTTACTCGAAAGGGTGAAGGGGTAGTAGTAAAAGATACAATAGAATAGGATGATTTTAGATGGAACAAGGTACAATTAAAGAGCACTGCTTATCCCAGCAAAGAGGAAAATTATTCTCATCAAAAAATAATGGTATAAAGATTGTGATTATATTAACTACCCATCCATCCATCACCACCTACAATAGTAGAGTAGGCTCATCTAAACACCAGTTGCTAGAGATGAAAAGCACGCGGAATACCCCACGTGTATTTTCCTCACCTTGAATGAGAGTATTCAAATCCAAGGTGTAAATTAAGAATATATATATATATACATATATATTCTCCATCAAGGAAGACAAGATGAGAGTGTATAAGGATATCCATCTTACAGTTAACAAAAGAATAAGAGTAGTCCACTATTCCAAAAGTTTATCAATGATTTGTATAATCCCATGCATTTCCCCTGAATGAACATGTATATGGAACTCAATCACTAATCCTTTATACTATCTCTTTTGGTTGGAACTGACTGGACTACATGGTTTAAGGTTAGGTCAAAAAACCCATCTTAGTGGGGTTAGAAACACTATTCCTTCTCAGTACATAGATAAATCAAACCATGTGTCGTCACTTTTGCAAATTATAAAGAGGAAAAAACTATGGGTGAGGATAACTTTCCCTATTATGATTATATGGTCCTACCTTGACAATCACTGAGGAACTCCAAATCTGAGACCAGCTGGTGGGTAATTCATGGGATTGTCATTGGGGAACTCCACTGCCCAGCCCTCTTGGAGCGTAGAAATGGAATAAAATAATTATTCAACTCCACTACCCATCCATAAAGGAGGATAAAACCTAGAAAAGGACCTATGGTAACTTCATTACCTAGCCCTGCTAGAGGGTAAAGCCCATAAAGGGTTCTCAACAAACCCTATTTCTCTGTCCTACTAGAGGGTAACCCCTAAAAATGTTTCTTGGAAAACTTAACAACCGAACACTATTAGTGTTTAATGCATGCAAAGCTATGGTAATCTGAATGTGTATCTCTTATAGGGACTTAAAAGGATCCATATCAATGGTTGAGTGGTAGTTTTTTTTGAATGAAAAAAATACTATGAGAAGATGACCCTCCCATCTTCAGCTGAAGTCCAACACGCAATCCTACAATGTATCTTATATCACCTAGATACCATTGTCAGTGTTCCCACTAATATGGGGGTGAATGGATATAAACTTATATAATTTAATCCCAAATGAATCTTGTAGACCTCTCCAATATCATGACATAAAACACACATCATTATTAGTGAGAATATTTAAGGGTACCCATTGTTGGAGAATGATAACTTGTACATACAACTACAACAAAATATCAATTGAACTCATCCCCTATAGAGTTAATAAGTGTAAAAAATTATAAAATTGGTTAATTATCACATAGATAGAATCACAACCCTTATTGGTGAGCAGAATCTTTGTGAAAATATCTATGGATATGAGATCCCAATTCCACCGCAGGATCTCCTGAGGCTATAAAAGCTTAGCAGAACATAATGTTGTACCTTCATATACTGATAGGTGAGGAATTAGGAGATGATCTCATCTATTTTTTATCACACATTGGACAACCAAAACATATACATATGGTCTTTGTAAATAATTCCCAAACCAAGATCTATAGCTAGGAGAGACATGTGGAACTCTCACATAACCTCCTCCTGCAATATTACTGCAACCACTATTTTCCCCTGGAATAAGATGATGTGATTTCTACCTTTGGAATATACAAATTTAGATTATCCTATAGATCTATGATCAGGTAAGACCACCAAGCAAATATCTCTTATCCCATACTCTCTCACACACTCAATAAGGGAAGGTGTCAACACCAGCGATAGAAGAAAATTGTATCATTATACTCTACCAGGGTCAGCTACATGGAAGCTAACTGTTCCAAATATTCCTTCACAAATCGATTCATGGAATTTTAGCTAAGGGAATATAATAAAATGTACACATAGCTGGTGTTTATACTATATTTTTTCGTATTACTTCAAGAACTCTAACCAGTGTGGTTGTCTTAGGTTCGAGTTTCTCTCCATGAAGAAGTACCTAAGACTCTTATGGTCTATGTAACCCAAAATGTTCACTCCTAGAACATAGATAATGTACATCCTCAGGGAGAAAAATACTTATTTTATCTCTAGGTTGTGATTTTCATAGTTCTGTTTATGGGATCTCTATTTCCTAACCATGTAGGTGATAATTTTCATCCACTTCATCAAAACTCAATCGATCCTAGCCCTAGATACATCACATTTCAATACAAATAGACCATGTTACTCATGATGTCTCAACATTTTATCACTCATAATAATCTAGATATACTGATTAATATCCATATATCACATATCATATCAGATAAAATGTTTTTGTTTCCATGACAGGGTAGTCAAAGGGGCATCAATTCTTGGGAAGCTGCCACAAATCTCGTGTAGTACCCTTCCAAGCCATAGAAGGTCCACACCTATGAAAAATTCTTGGGAGGCTCCCATGAAATCACTTCTGAAATATTTCATGGATCAATGGTAAAAATTTATCATAAACTAAATTCCCAACAAATTGAACCTCATGGGTCAAGAAATGGAACATTGAGGGCTTTTCGTAAAGCTGGTGGCCTTGAATAAAATCATTATACAATCCCAAATTATCTTTATTCTCTTCCTCTATTTTATAGTAGATGTGTATCACATCCATGAAGACTAAAAAACTAGTCCATATTTAGATGGAATACATGTTTAATAAAATACATGAATATGATAGGGGAATTTTTCACACCGAAGAACATCAATAGGAACAAATACAATCAATAGTGACATAAAAAATTCATAATTGGAATATAAAACACTTGAACCATCAACTAGTGGTATTCAGACATAATATTTATCTTTAAGAAACCTATAATGCCTCACAGCTAGTCATAGAGTTCATAAATCCTCATTAAGAGGTACATACCCTTTATCATGATCTGGTGCAGGAGAAGATAATATAATGAAATTTGAGAACTCAATTCCACCATGTTTACGAACAATAGTAGAGTTTACCAACGTGACACACTCGATATGATGAAACATTTTTCTCAATGGTCCTCCAACTACAAATTTATTTCCTAGATCTCAATATGTTCCATCCTATATGTTGTGGAAGATATTGGGTATGTCCAATCAAGGAAAGTCGATGAAATGTAACATCTCGCTCTTTAGAGGTAGTCCCAAATCATCCTTGGGAAATATGTCCATATAATCCTCCACAACTAAAATATCGTAAATTCTTGAAGAGGCTATTTTAGATAGATATATACTCACTAACTGATGGGTGATTGGTTATAGCCTCCTTCTCACGGAACCCACATTCCCTTCCATTAGATCTCTCTCACCAGAAAAAGGGAAACTCGTCCCATCAGAGAATAGGCATCTAACGAGTCTTCATTGACATCCAAACTAGGCTTAGACAATGGAAATCCAATCCATTCCCGAAATAAAGTCATAGGGTTACACCATGAAGGAAAAAAGGTCCCACATTAATATATCTCCACCAAGATTCATCTCTCACTACTAATAGATAAATGATATTAAATAATCATTCCATATAGGAAACTCATGAAAAATATTTTCGGGTATCAACTCAACTAAAATATCTGTCTCCCACATCATGAGTAGATAGAAACATTAATTACTACAACATATTTCTACAAATAGTGAAGAAAGATTATAATAAAAAATATCATATCTCTAGTCATATTGTCATCTACGGGGTCATATACATCCAAAGCCCAGTGCTTCATGTGGCACTAGCCGGCATCCGACATAGCCTGATGTGGGAAACCTAGGGGTGGTGGTGGATGAACATCATAGAAAACTCATACAACTATATATCCTTCTCTTACTCCTCCATCTAAGCCTCCCATGGGACCACCTTGTCCATACCTAAGAGATCTCGGATCGTGGAGATGCCTCTACCATGGTGATCAATCTGCTATCTACATGGGCTACACATCACATTTTTTCGGGAAGTCACATTCCATGTGACCTCATCGATCATAATAAAATCAATTCTCATCTATCATATTACCTATAATCTATCAGGACGACAAGAGGAAGCAGATGGTCTAGGAAATTAACATTTCTCTCATCACTGGAGCAACGATAGGACAACGACTCTGATGAGATATCCTGGTACTGTCTGAGGACCACGCGTGAATTTGATAGAGCACAAAATATAAAATAAAAAGTACCATGTTTTGAGATGATGTGTGCTAGTGTGTCGCAAGTTGTTGGCGAATGTTGCTCAAAGACTCTAATTTCGAAGTCCTCTAGGTCATCCACACACACCTTTTGAATTTACACGCTCGTCGTTCGATAGAATTTTGGTGCCAGCATTGAACACCAAGGATCTCTTCGATGCATCAATGATTACCGCCAAGAAAGGAACTTTGATCCAGAAAGGATAATCTTGATTATCTTCCTTTATTGAGAGGATCACTCTCTAGAATCTTGGAGGAGAGAGAGTCTCTCTAATTTAACACATGAATAGTTACAAGGGGAGAGCCACTCTCTTACATATATAGGGATATCTAAAATACCCGGTATGGGTTCCCGACCCCGTGCAATAAATATCCTCAATAAAAGTATTATGGATTTTTTTTATGTCAAATACAATTCTTCCATAAATAATATTTAAAATTTTATCACTAAATTAAATATATATAAAATATATATTGTGTGATAAACATGAGTCTATAACTCGACTCACATATCCTAATGATTTTAAACAAACACTAGATGTTTAAATCTATTGGAATAATATTTTATTTTTATATTTACCAGTCACATGAAAATAGATTTTATAAATAATTTATTCATATAATTCAAATCATGATAAATTTAATATTTTTTTATTCCTTGGTGATCCATATAACTTGGATAGTACATGGACCATTTGGTGGGGCCCACCAGGTTATATATTTCTATTCCCAGAACATGGAAGATTCTCAAAGTGCTATTGTTTGTGACCCTCTAGGACCTTTTTTTAATACTAGTGAATAATATCCACCGACCAAGAGAGGGGTCTACCAACCCATTGAGGCCCCTACAGAGACAAAGTAATGTAAGAGAAATGACTACCTTCATACCAACACAGTCTGTGTAATATAATCACTCAGTCAATGATATCTCAATAAAGCAGAATACACAATATTGTCATCATCCTTTATCATTCTTTATTTTATTTCTTGATTTGTCTGAAAGGTCATACGTTCCACTACCACGGACATGTATTAAATTATGATGAAACCATACTAATTAACTAGGCAAGAGATATATCTTCGTGAATTCAGAAGAAAAAAATCGTATCATTATCAATCAATAAATGCCCTGTCATTAATGGAATTCCCAACACAAACTACCTCATCATAACGTGTTTTCCTTGGATTTTTCCCTTGAATCAATGTACGCCATAAAATGAAATTCATTGATAATGATCTCAAGTATGGAGACCATTACACATTACCATAGATAGGAATTACCAATGACACCTAAAACATGTGTTGTTCCTATTATGCGGGTATGTCCTCATGATCTCAACTAGGTGAGATTATAAAATGAGAACTTCATGAGATAAAGTCACAATGCTTATAATAACCCATAACCTCATGGTCACACATCATTAGTGTCCTTTCAGAATTATGTAACTAGACCATAGGAAATCACATTGAGATTATTTTCATGGCATCTCTAGGTTCTCAATATAGCATGGGATCTTTTATATCCCTTTGATATGACATGTAATCTATGTACATTGCTATAAAAACATTCATGTAGAAGTATAAACACTATTATGGGAAGATAAACACATGTATTATAAAAAAGTACATACATTTAGTTGTAATGAATATACCATAAATTTTGGGTAGCGGGAACCCACATTCAACCCTTCCACTTCCACTAGATCCAACTACTAACAAGTTTCAATCCGTGAGCTCTCACATGAGAATCATGCTTCTGCTATGAAGTGGCTTTCATCGGGGGGTCAACCAAATTGTTCTCTATGGATACTCTATTAATTGTGAGTTCACCTCTTTCAGTGAAATATCTCAAAAGATGAAACTTATGAAGAATATGCTTTTTCCTCTGTTGAGACCTGGGCTCCTTGGGATGCACCACTGATGCAGTATTGTCACAATATACTGGAACCAATTCCGCACTTCTAGGCACAACACCAATGTCTGAGAAAATGTTGCGTACCTATAATTCATTTTTGATTCCTCAGAAGCTGTAATATATTTGGGGTCTGCTGTATAATCGGCAACAACGACTTACTTAAATCTTCTCCAGCTCACTACACCACCATTCAGGAAAAAGATGTGGCCTGACAGTGATTTCAGATCATCACGATCTTTATGGAAACTAGAATCAGTGTATCCCCACTTTAATAGTTCTTTATCACCTCCATACAATAGGAACATATACTTAGTAAGCCTCATGTACTTTATGATAGTCTTAACAACTGCCCAATGCATCTCTCCAATATTGGGATGATATCTACCAGCCCTACATAAAGAAAAGGAGACATCAAATCTAGTACATAGCATGGAATACATGATAGAACTCATTGTCGAGGTATATAGGATTTTACTCATTCTATCAACCTCCTCCTGTGTTTGTGGACACATTTTCATGTAGAGATTTATACCATGTGACATAGGTAACAATCCACTCTTGGATTGTTCCATATTATACCTTTTGAGTACCGTGTCAATATATGTACATTGACTTAGACTAAGCTGCCTTTGAGATCTATATAGATAGACCATGATCCCTATAATTTAGGCTGATTCACAAAAGTCTTTCATAGAGAAGAATTCATTTAACCAAATCATAACTGACTATAATAATTGCACCTCTTTTTCCAAAATTAATATTTCATCCACATATAACCCTAGGAAAACAATGGAATTCCGTTTAATATATTTATAGACACATGGATAGCTTTCTTTTTTATAAAATCCAACATCTATTATGGCCTCATCAGAAATGAACATTGTTTGATCTTGATGCCTACTTCAAACCATAAATGGATCTCTTGATCTTTCATACTTTATGGTCATTCTTAGACATGACAAACCATTTTGGTTGAGTCATATAGGTGACTTTAACCAACATCCCATCCAGAAAAGTAGTTTTGAAATCCATTTTTCAAATTTCATAATCATGAAAGGATACTATTGAAAACAATAACATGATGGATTTAATCATTTCCACTGATGATAATGTTTTATCATACTCAATTACTTAACATTTTCTGAAACCCTTTGAAACAAGTCATTCTTTAAAGTTATTAACCTCACCATACATGTCTAGCTTCTTCTTGAATAACCATTTTCATCCATTGGGCATTACATCTGATGGAGGGACTTCCATAATCCAAACTTTATTCTTGTATATGGACTCCATCTCATAATTCATGGGTTATTTCCATTTAGCTAATTTTTTTCCTTTTACTGATTCGTTGTATGTTCGATATTTAACGTCCTCAATGAATAATGTGCCACCAAACTCAGTTAAAAGAAAACTATAATGCCTTAGTTCTCTAATATCTCACTTAGACCTACGTAGTATTTGTGTCTCAAGAACCAATTCTTATTCCACTTGTTCTTGTTGAGATTGTTCCTCTACCAACATTGTGCATCTAGAGCATTATCTTCATCATTACCAATCTTGCACAGACTATTTCCAACAGAAATGTGTTCCATTTCATGAAATTTCGTCGTAAATTTCCACTACAACTATTCTATCTAATGGTTTATATAGGTAATATGGTCTACATTCCAGAGGATAAACGATAAATATGTACATGGTGCTTCTAGATTCTAATTTGTCACTTCGTAATGACTTGATAAATTCCTCGCACACCCATACATGAATGTGTGTCATACTGGGTTTCATTCCATAAAATAACTCATATGGAATTATATATATAGCTTTAGTTGGTACTCAGTTAAGGGTATATGCTACTATATGCTGCATGTATCCACAAAAGAATAATGGAAGATTTTCATGACTCATCATTGATCTGACCATGTCAAGAAAGTTCATATTCCACCTTTCACTAACACCATTCCATTTTGGTGTATAAGGGGAGTGATTTGGGATACTATCCCACTCTATTTAAAGTTATCAATGAAATATTGGTTAAGATTTTGTCTACCTCGGTCTGAGCAGTGTGATTTTATCTTTATACTAATTTGGTTCTCTACTTCATTATGTTATTCTATAAAAAATTTGAAATGAATCAAACATATACAGTATTTAGTAGATATAGTCATACCTACTATAGTCATCGGTAAAAGTAATGAAGTATGAAAAAACACCCCTTTCCACTACTGTAAATGGAAAATATACATAAGTATGTACTAATTGAAGTACTATATTGGCTTTTTCTCCCTTTCCTGAGAACGGTTCTTTGGTCATCTTTCCTTCTAAACAGGCTTGACATACATCAACGGTTTATAACTGTACCTAGTCTAAATTCCATTCTTGATGTAATCTTCGTAATCACTTTTAATTTACATGACCAAGCCTAAAGTGCCATTGTCGGGTGATATATGAGTCACCTTGGCAATTTTTGTCATTGATTTCCATTACGTGTTTCTCTAGTTCCAGCATATATAATCCATTTTTAAGATCCGACATTCCATAACAAATGTTATCCCTATAAAATAGACAACATTTATCTCCAAACATGAAATAAAAACTCATAGTGCCTAAACTCGACATAGAGATATTGTTTCTTGTAAGAGAAGGAACATAATAGAAATTTATTAAAATTAGAATCAAACCAGTTGGCATGGTTAAGTCATAGTCTCCCACTTCCAAGGCTTCCAAACATGCACCATATGTAGTTTATAGATCCACTTGACTGTTTTCAATATTCTAGAACCTAATTGGTTCCTGTATATGAATACAAATATGTGAGCCACATGCCATATCAAATACCAAACCTATATATAAAGATACATTTCATTCATTGTAAAAATACCTGAAGTATAATCATCAGTTTTCTTATACTTCTCAGCTCTTTAATTCTTCTTCCAGTGGCCATTCTTTCCATCACCCATGTAGACAGCTTCTTGCTCATTAATTTTCCACTGAGTCATTGGCTTATGTATAGGATTATGCATAGGTGTATTTGGCCATTACATGGCCTTAGACCCCTTTTCCTTTCTCGTCTTCTTCTTGTTCACCATAAGGACGTGTGAAATGGTATTTTCATGTCCTTGTCAACTAGTCAAACTAAAGACAAATGGTCTAGGAGTGATGTTGTCATATCATTCATGTTATAATTGACAGCAAAAGTCTATAATCTTGACATTACAGAGTCAAGAGTGAGAACCGCTACAAGTTCATGGTTCAATTTAAACCCATGGGCATAAAGCCTCTCAATATACCCAATAATATTGAGTAAGTGAGGATCGTCTTGGTGCCCTTCTACTATCATGAACATATAAAGTTCAATTTAGATATCATAACATTCTTTTCATGCACTATCCTAATATAATTCACAGAGAAGTGAAATCATCTTATAGGTTTCCTAATCCTCGTTCTTTTTTTTCAATTGGATGGACATGGATGACATCATGATGAATTGTACATCATGTGCATCATCTACATGCTTTCTCCATTTATATATTTCCAACTTGCTTTCTCCCTGAGAAGGCTTAGCAGGAATATGGGATTCCAGCACATATAACATCCCTTTTTGGCGTACTACTATGTGAAAGCGCCTGTACCACTCATAGAATTTATTTCAGGTCAAGATATATTCTTTTTTTAAAATCGATCACAGTGATAAAGTACTTGTGGTGTTGGTTATTTCCATTTTAAAACTACATCAGATAAACATTAACTAGTTTTTAATTTGTCTTTATTACCTTTCTGACAATTATGGATAATAAATTATGTCATTTTAATGTCTCTCACTATTTAAATGAACATTAATAGCCCTCACTATTTGATTCAGAATACCCTATCTTTTGAGTATTCTAGTGGTAAGGATCCTCGACACCTCCATCATAATATACAAGCTATGGCTATTCCACTACTTGGAGGGTTTCAATATAGGCTCTAGTATGGACAACCACTTGACATGTGGATCATTTTGTTGTCGAGTAAATTCCAAGATTTTGGAATCCGAAGTTGATTCCCTCAACATATTTCCTCTAAATTAAAATCTAGTTATCTATGGCTAAATTGTGACTACACACTTTAGTAAAGTCAACACAGTTCTCTTATGAAAACTCTTCAGTAGTAATAGTCACTCTCAACTATGGCTGAAAAGAACCCCAAATAGCCGGATTTGTTTAGATGTGAGAAATGGAAGGTGTTCGGACTTAATATCTCTTTGTGGGATTTTAATATTTATTAATGATTAATTATTTTCTATAAATTTGTTCAAACTATATTGTTGTAGTTACAATTGAACATGCAATTGATATATTTATTCACCACTTCTTTATGCATTTTTTATCTTGTTTACTATTCTATGTGATCAATCAATAATCATACACTCACATAAATAATAAACAATTCATAAAGGTAAATCATGAAATATGAATAGTCTTGATCATTATATAAAGACCGATCCATAAAGGATCAATCTTGACTTAGGGACATCCATACCTATGTTGACACCTGACTCACATGGCAGCTATATCTAGTGCAATTTGCTCTGCTAACATCTGGTTTACCACCTCGACATGGAGGGGTCTGCATCTGGGATCATCATTGATTAATTACAAATATACTCGCACCTAGGCGAGGGGTACAAAATACTTCTCATGTATTGGAAACTCATTCCCTTATACATATTTGAATTAAAAGATGATTCACAGATCACCAATTATTTAATTAATTATTACAATCATTGAACGAATTGAATACATAATCCACACAAGCATGGTTGAGTCACTTTCTCAAGACTAGTTGGTATATATAATGAGTGATTAATATTAAACTACAATGAAATTTACACAGTCATGGTACTTTTTTAAATTAGATGAATTTAAATAAATTATATTATTTTATTTATATCAATTCCAACTGTTTAATTTAATTTCAATTCCAAAAATAAATTAAACAATAAATTTTGTTTTAACTAAAAAATTATATTAAACAGTATCGTGGCATGACCACTAGGTGACGGTGGAATGACCGTGGTGTGATTGCGGCATGTCCACGGTGTGATCGCGTGGTCTAGTGACTCCCACGACGACAATAATTTTTATTGAGGTTTGAAGGTAGTGGGAGGTGGCAGGGAAACGATCTTGCTAGTTGCAAGGGCGGAATCCCGCTGCTCCGGCCAGGGGCAGGGACAACAGGCTGGTCTGGCCTGGCCTGGACTGGTGGCAGCATGGTCCAGTGGTAGGGAGTTATCCTACGAGCATAGGAAGATGTGGTCTGGCAATAGGAGGGGTTGCATCTAGGAGGTGGACTAGTGTGGGGATGGGTGGTGAGACCAGGAAGAGGGAAAGAAGCAGCTAGGGTTGGGTGGTCCATCATCAGAGGAGGTCACAGCTAGGGCTTTGGGGTTGCGGATGCCTCCAACCTTGCATGTGGTAGAAGAAATAGGTCTTCTTTCACCTCTACTTTTTTAAAATTTGTCCTAAGATAAATAAAACACCAGTTTCCACTTTTTAAAAAATAAATGGGAATAAGACCACAAAATGGGGTCTTGGTCTCAATTTTTATAATTTAAAATCAATACATGACCCCAACTCTTCATAGACCCACCCCATCCCCTCCTTTTTTAATATTTTTTAATTTTATGTAAAATAAAAAATATATAATCTCATAATATTTTTATTTAAATAAAAATAAAAAACCAATCAAAAAATTTCATCGACCTAATTCAAGCCATAGAGTGGCCGAATTTCGGAATTTTTTATAAACACATTAATAAAATTAAAATAGGTTCTTTAAAAAATGTTAATCTGAAGAAAATTTAGACCGACGATTCGATCCAATTAAATTTTTAAAAAGTCCATAACATTTCCATTTGAAAAAAGATTGAAAAGTGGTCGGTTGTGTTGGAACTGATTTAATACCCCATACTTAAATTTTATGCAATTTAATTTTTTCATTACACTATAAAAATTATGTGTCCCTCTGATACCATTATAGGGTATTGGTATGGGTAGTGGAATCCGATGGGCCAGAAAATTAAGAAATTATGCATCACTAGAGAATCTTTAGGACATCGACTTCGGTGAGCTATCCTGGTACGATATGAAGACCACACATGGATTTGAAATATCACAAAATATAAAATGAAAAACTACCTTCTTTGGATCTGACATGAACTAGTGTGTCGCAAGTTTTCCACAACCATTGCTCGAAGAATCTGACGTCGATGTCCTATAGAGAATCTAAACACTACTTTTGAATCTACACAAGCGTCATTCATTGGAATCTGGGTCATTGTATGGCACACCAATGATCTCCTCAATGCAACAGCGATCATCGCAAAGTAAGGAACATCGATCCACAAAGGAATATCTTGAAGTTCTTCCTTTCTTGAAGAGGATCACTCTCTAGAATCTAGGAGTAGAGAGAGGATCTAAAATTTGACACTTGAATAGTTACAAAGGGAGTGCCTCTCTATTAATTATATAGGGGATATCTAAAATACCTGGCATGGGTTCTCGGCCCCATGTAATAAATATCATCTGTTTAATTATAATAAATATTTATTAATGTAAATTAAAATAAATCCATAAATAATATTTATAATTTTATCACTAACTGAAATATATAGTAAACATATATTTCATGATAAACATATTCTATAACTCTACTCACTTCTCTAAAAAATATTAAATATACCTTAGATATTTAAATCTGTGTGATTTTTTTTGGTAATTACTAGTCACTTGTAAATACAAGTTATAAATAAATGCAACATATTATTATAATCATGAATAATTAATGAATTAATTTAATCCTTTGTGATCCATAAAACATGGATAGTACTCGGACCCTATGTAATTTCTCACCAAGTTCTATATACATATTCCTAGAATAGGGAAAATTCTCAAAGTGCTATTATGTGTGACCCTCTAGGCACTTATCTCAAAAGCAGTGAATAACATCCACCGACCAAGAGCGGGGTCTAGAAACCCATCAAGGTCACAATAGAGATAAGGTAAAGTCAGAAAAATGATTAACATACTATGAACATGGTCTATGTAATATAATCTCTTCATCATCAATACCTCAATAATGTAGAATGCACACTAGTGTCATCATCCATTATATTTCTTTATTTTATTTGTTGATTTTTCTAGAGGGTCTTACCTTCCACTACCATTGACATGGATTTAATAAAGGTTAAACCATCCTAATCAACTAGGACTGATATATCACTTCCTGAAATCGGAAGCGGAAATTCATATCTTGATCATTAAATCAATGTCATGTCATTAATGACATACCCATCAAAAACTACCTCTCCATCACATTATCTCCATGGTTTTCGCCTTGCATCTATGTACGCAATTAACTTTCATTCATTTAAAACGATCCAAAGTCTAGAGACTATTATGAATATATGTAGATAGGAACAACAAATGAAACATAAAACATGTGGTGTTCCTATTATGCAGGTATTTCCTCATAATCTCAACTACTAGAGATCATCAAGTGTCAACTTCATGAGATGAAGTCTCAGTGCTTATGAGCCCCCAGCTCCTGATGGTCGCACATAATCAGTGTCCTTTAAGAATGATGTATCTATACCATAGGTCATCACATTAAGATTAATTTCATTGGATTTTGGGGCTCTCATTATATCCCTAGATCAAATATAACACTTTGATATGACATGTAATATATGGAAACTACCATAAAAAATCGATGCAGAAGTATCAAAAATATTATGGAAAGATAAATACATGTATTATAACAAACCGAATACATGTAGTGGTAATAAAAGAAATATACAAGTTGGGTCTAGGGAACCCACATTCAACATTCCCAGTAGCACTATGTTGTCTCAACCACATGAAACTACATGCCCAAGCCTACTCGAGGAAGGGTTTCCCACTCCGATATCTTGGCCCATTGTGCCGAAATCTACTACAAAAAACATATCTCTCAGAGACCAACTGTCAGGTACAACATCTTGGCATCCCTCTGATTGATTTCCCTCTACCATTGTTCCCTATCCAGGACCCCATAATAGGTGGGTATGAAAATGAGAATAATGTTTACTCAAATCTCTTGACGATGTACCCTATAAAACTATTGTTTTAAGATCAAGTCTTTGCAGATCTTTTCAAGGGAGTAACGCATAATCTCTATGAAGCTCAACACATAATTATACACCATAATCCCCCCATTATGAATCTTCTTAAGGTCCTATATATAGATTTAGCATAAGAAAAAGGGTTATTATTCATCATGGAATTGTTGATGGAATTCAGCCCATTAGATTTTCACTCACCGTGCATCTGTGTAACATGGATACTCCATCCCCCAACTACTTTGAGGACTTATTTGGATGAAATTTACACCACATGATCCATCAGGTTTTAAACTATCATTATGGAATGGACCACCGAACATAGCCAATCTTTTGCTACCTGATGATCTGGTTCACTGAATAATAGCAACAGTCACTATTTTTAGAACTCACAAAGTGTGATGATCCAACACACATCATCATCCTACTATGCTAGGATGATATTATTCTTGATAGATAAATGTGATACTACATGTACACATATTATAATGGGTTGTGGGATGGACCATGAACTGTGTTCTCATCCCTCATAGGGTAGTCATCACATACCATATCTAGTATCCTAGTGAGACTTCATTGCGAAAGAGTCCAAAATTTTATTTAGGATTACCTTAGTCATATGATCATATATATATATATCAGAAAAAAATTTATATGACTAAATAATTACCCTAAAATATTTAATCTTTTATGATTCATCTAACATTGATCACTGAAAATATGATTTTTATTGTCGTGTTGAAAAGTGGGACTCAAGGCCATGTTGAATGGATACTTTGGCCACATGTACCATCAATGGAATCCCTAGAATGAGAGTCGTACTAGAAACACATTTAAAATGTTTCCATAAATCCAAAAAAATTCCCATTAATAGGAATGTTCTATAAAACTTCCCAATGAATCAAATCTGTCTTATACCAATCATTCATGGCTAGAACCATGATGGGAATTGAACTGAAACTACCCCAATCCCGTCTCCAAATTCTAGGGGCGGCGACAAGTGATAAATTCATAACTAACTCCATTAGTCCATTTCTAATGAACCTTCATGAACAAACATCAATGTCAATGAAATATTAGAGATAGATAAAGTAAATGATACAACACTACTATAAATTAATCCAAACATGAATGAAACCCAATATGATAAAGTAGTTCAATAGTTGAAAATGTAATGTAAAGGTGAAAAATACATGCCCAAACAGATATATGTCCCAACATGAAAAAAAACACGAAATGATAAAATATGAAGTGGTTCCTCACTCGTGAACACCATGTTATGACCTCTGTACATGGTCCAGGAACCCAATATCCCAGAACTCGTCATATGTAAGGGTTGACATATATGTCTTCTAAAAAAGACACAATCGTGGGAAAACACCATATGGGTGTGAGTATATACATAACCAATATAATTCCCCCAAAGGGGTAAAGGGGGTTTAGTTAGAGATACAATATAAGAGAAAGATATTATATGGAACACGGTATAATGACAGAGTACTCCTCAACCCAACATTGAATGAATGTTAGATCATCGAGAAAGTCATATAAACATGAAGAGTAGATTAAAAACCAATCCATACTTTTCCACTTATATAATGATAGTAGGATCATCCTACCATGAGAAGATAGACACATAAATCATGTGACATACCACATGCATCGTCTCCTATCCTAAAAGGAGGGAATCCAAATCCAAAGTTTGAATCTAGAAGATATATATATATATATATATATATATATATTCTTGGTCAATGAATCCCAAATGAGGTTGTAATGGGATCACTATCTCATTGCATATCCAAAAATAAGAGTATCCAACAATTCTATATGTTCATCAATGATGTTTGACCTCCCATTTTTCTTCTTCAAATAGACATGTATAAGTAACACAATCACCACACCATGGTGTTATCTGCATTGGGTGACACTAACATTCCAACATAGTTATAGTTTTCATCAAAAAATACACATCTCATGTGAAAAAATGTCCCTCTTACTTGTGTGTACAATGCTACATGTACCCACATCTCCTCACTGTGATGCACAGTCATGGGGACACAAACTCCACTTAAGGATCCAATGCCCTAGTATGATAGGAGGGCCCTACCCAAATAGTCTCCATGAAAATCACATGCGCAAACAAGATGGCGGGTAATGATATGGAATTTAGTTGGGGAACTCTAATTCCCATCCCTAAATGAGGGTTACACATGGAAATAATTCATCAGGTAACTCCACTACTTAGACTTATTGGAGGGTAATGCCTAGAAGGGGTCCTCTTGGAACTCTACTACCCATCCCTACTAGAGGTTAATTCCCCTGAATGGTCCTCATGTAACTCCACTACCCAACCAATCTAGAGGGTGATGCTCAGAAAGGGTACTCATGGACCATAAATTCCCATCCTTAATAGAGGGTTACACCTAGAAATATTCAGTGATCTAGCATGTTCACTATTGTGATCAACTATCACCTAAGAGTGTTCAAAGAAAATTAAATTTCATATCACATCTCAAAATCTGCCTCTAAGGGAACTATCATGTTCTACATGGAAAAATTCTTTGGATAGGCTAATCATGGTAAAAATATGAGTTGATACAAAGGATATATATGTCATTAATGTTTTCAGAAAAGGAATTAAGGGGTGAATAGCATGTGATGGGTCACACATGTTATGTGGAACTAAACTATTGATTCCTCATGTCCCTATAGGCTTAAGTTTTTATCCCATGTAGTGGTACACATCGTGTAGGTGGACTACATAGCATCTCTCAGAAAACTGGGAATTGAGTCATGTACTGCATGTTGTTTTCGTGTACTCAAGTACATGACCATCTTCCAAAACTTGTGTACTCCTACACAGGTTCTCTTATACGTATCTTTTAACATGTACTATCCAAATGGGAAGGCATTACATGGTGTGTAATAGGGAATAAATGTCGTGCTACCTATAAATTCATGGAAACCTACCTGCCAGATTATTGGAGCTATACATTGTATGTTCATTGTACTACATGGCATATAGTCAGGTTTTTAATGAAATATCATATCCTATAATGTACATTCAATCTATTAGATCAGCCTCTAATTAAGTCGTGAATCATTCCAAAAATCATGGATCTGATAAAAAAATATGGACCTCCGTCATTCCTCATTGGAATCAGCCACTCGAATTTGGTCATGGATTCAATATCTATTCTACATGTCATCCCACCTATGTTCATCAAAATCATTATTATTAAACACCATATTGGTCATCCTCACCTATCGATGTCCAAAGATATATGAATTTTTCAACATACTATTGTTGTTTCACCAATTCCATTGGAATCATGATGTCTGATCGAGCTCGGTACATCCCGAAAAGGTTGATCTGATACCACAGGGATCCAAGAGAAATTCAACATGAAGAATCAAAGGATAAAATAACCATAATCAAAACTTTATGTATTTTTTCTAAGATTTATTGAAAAAAAATTAAAAATTGTCTTATGGTGCTTTTCTCCATCATTTTTTCGCGTTCTTCATTGTTTTGATCCGTACGGTCCCATTTTGACCTTTTCGGGATGTTCCTAGCTCAATCGGACCACCAAGTTCTTGGAATATTGATGAAATGAAATCTGTTTGAAAATTGATCATAGATATGGGATCATTGTGATTAAAGGATGAAAAATTTGGTTGTTATTCATCATGATCTTGACAAACATAGGCACATTTCCACAAGGAATAGATAGTGAACCCCTCGTCGACTTCCAATGTATTATTTTCGGCAAGAAACGACTAAGATCCATGTTTTTGGTCATATTCATAATTTTTAGATATAATCATGGAAAAATCATGTGAAAATTGAGCGGATTCAAGGTTTGGGATCAGATATTATAGTTATGAGGAATCATACAAACATGTCATGTGTTAGGAAGAATACATGAAATGTAGATCACTTGCGGCAGTGGGTGGGTATTAAGAAATTTAAGGGTAACATGACATGTCATCCCTATAACATGTTTTGTACCACCATCCATGTTAGATAGGTCATGAAAAGTATTACACAAAATAGAACACATGTACGATTACTCATGGTTTGATACATGGTTGTGTACTCTTGTACACAAACACAACAGACACCACATGACCATAATCTCGCTTAGTTAGGACACATTGGGTGGCCCACCTATATTGTCTGTACAGCTACGTGGGATGAAATTGTGTGATGACTAGGGATACATGAATTTTTTTTGTGTGGGGACACAAGCCATTTACCACTTAGTTCCATATTTTTAAACATCAATGTCTCAGATATCCTTTATTTGAAGTAATATATTTCACCGCGAGTACTATATCCTGTGTGTTTTTATCTATAGAAAGAGATGGTGAACTAGGTTGTAGATTTTGAGATAATATGTGAAATATATTTTTCATGGAATGCACTATGGAGACACTCGATGCAGAATTAGAATTTTAATGTTCACAAGAGATTTTTGGGTGTTACCCTCCAGTAGGGTTGGATAGTGGAGTTCCTCGAGATCACTTTCTGGGCATTAACATGAAGTAGTGATAGTTAGTGGAGTTACCTAAGGACCCTGTATGTGAATTACCCTCCATTAGCGCTTGGTAGTTGAGTTCCCCCAAGGAACTTTTCTAGGAATTAAACACATGTAGGGCAGGGTGTTGGAGTTCCCAGAGGAACCATTCCAGGAGTAACCTCTAATAGGGTTATAAATTGGAGTTCCCCATCAAATTCTTTCTGAATGTTACACTCTAGAAGGGATATACATTGGAGTTCCCCATGGAAATAATCAACCATTACCATTCAGTAGTTTTCGGTAGTGGTGTACATCACTGACTATTAGGGTAGGACCCTCTTATCATATCAGGTAATGATATCCTTAACTATAGATTTTTTCCATTCAACTATGCATTATAGTAATGACACATGGTTTGATTTATAATTAGTCTCATAACGAAGAGGGATGCTTTCCCCACTAAGTTTCATTTTTTTGATGCGACTTAAATTCTGGGGGTGAGCTAGTTCCACCCACGGTAGATAATACCAATGTGTGGTGACTGAGATCCATAGGATTGTGTGTTTTGTGATGACGTAGGAATATTGAGAATCATTGATGTAATCTTGGAACTATTGGATACTCATTTTCTTGGGATGAGCTATGATAAAGAGATCCATGTGCTCTCTTGTATGGGATTCTATCACAGAATATATATATTTCTTGAATTTTAAATCTAACATTATATTTCTGTGCTCTAGTTCTAGGAGACGAGAAGACACATGGGGTATTCCATGTTAATTTTATTTATATATTATCCTGATTGGATGAGTCGACTCTCGTACTATAGTTGGTGAAGGATTTATGGTAATTTAGTATACTCATCTAGTTTATCCACTTCTATTTGGACGATATTACATTCAGTATTTTTGGGTTGATATATACTCGATCACTATAAAATTTTCCATCAATTTACTTTCTCTACTATTGTATGTTTGTTGAACCACCTTCTCTCATATCAAGGAATTCTATTGGGTATATATATACTCACACCTACATGGGATTTTCAGAAATTTTTTGTGTATATTTTAGATAGTGGACATGTATACTGTGACTATAATTGAGCTTAGAGATATTGGGTGCGTAGAAAATGAATTGGGAACATATATTTTGGTTTAGAAGTGTAGATTCCCTTCATCCAATTACATTTCCAGTTTTCTTCTAGGTTGGTATATATTTCTTTTTGGGTGTGTATTTTTTTCAGGTTTTTTTTAACTATCATACTATTGTATATTCTTGAGGTTTATGCATGTTTGGTTTACATTGTAATAGTGCTGCTTCTTTTTTATATCTAAATATGAACTGTTGCAATGAGTTGGATTTTTCATGTGTGTTGATTCTTTCATAAATGAATCCCCAATTTAGTTATTCCATTGGAAATCGTCACCACCTCCTATCCTATGATAGAAATAACGATGTTTTTATGGCTCGATCCCCATCTTGGTTCGGTATGTGAAAATTTCATATTTCAATAAATGGTTGATCTATAAAATAATTTAATATATTACCCCACAAACATTCAAGATATCCATGATGGAACCCTTCTATTGATATAATTTTTGATCCTCACTGATTCACCATATAAGGGTTCTAGAATGATTTAATTAATAATGATACATATTACCATATATTTTTTCATTCAATTATGTCACATGGTAGTTGTATTCAATAATGGAATTCCTAGAATATTGTGTTTTGTGTATATGAAAATTTTCATAGGGAATTAATTATAAGATCCTATATTTTATTTAAATATATTTTCTTATAAACAATATTATTCGAAACAAATATAATATTTAATGTTAGTTTTTGTTATATTGATTCTCAAATTCAATTATGAAATCTATAAAAATTTTAATGCATTTAAATCTATAATATTTATAATATTATAGTCCAAATAGTTAATAGAGTCATATGAATGTAATAATGTTATTCAATCCATTGAAAAAAATCAATATGTATGAAACCACAAATATGATTTTGTATTCATTATAGGATGCTAGTGTTTCTATTGGAAAAAGTTTTCATTATATTATTTTTAGTTTTAATCATACATTAAAAAACATAATGTTATAATTAATTTAGTTCATCATGTGTCAAAAAAACTCAATCATATCATTTTAATTATTATAGACATTACCAAAAACAATTATTCTCTAACACCATTTTTTTTCTATAGTTATTTTTTTTATGAAAATATCTAAGATGAAATTTTTAAACAATATAATATATAGTTATAATAAATATATGTTTTCATCAAATATTATTATATAATACTTCTATTATATGGCTTTTATAGTATAAATATATATCATTTCTTTGTGAACAGTGGTAAATATTTTTGTCCACGGGAGAACCAAATAAAATTATTTCACAATTATCATTCTCAATAATTTTATATTGATGTCGAATTATGAATATATCATTAATAAAAACATTAAAATAACAATAACATTAGAATGAACTAATTTTATATTTCCCACAAAAATGAATCATTCATCATCATGTTTTGTTTTGATCATCAGAAAAAATTTCATTGAAAAAAAATTTAGTAGTAAAAAACATAAACATCTTATTATTTGTCATTTGGTACTGAAGTGAAAATAATTTTTAAATAAAAAAATATAGAGAAATATGGAATTATTTGATCTCCAATTCTAATAAATAAGAAAAAAATTTATCTCTTGTCTATTTTTTCAACACAAAAATTACATGTAACATTTGAATAAGGTTAATTTTTATGTTTTTTAATTCTTTAGATACAATTTTATATAAAAAAGCCCAATAAAATTTATATTATCTTTTCCATCTACACTATTATGTATAAAATCATTGAATGTATCAAGAATTTCATGCATCATAATTAGGATTCCTTTGGGTTTAGAATATACCCACTTATATATGTCTACATTATGACTAATGGAACATGTTTCTATATGAATATAATTATATTCTATCAGTGACATGTGTTCATGATCCATGAAATCATAAACATTAGGATGTTCAATATTTATCTCATGGATTCTGTACCGAAATCAATTGGGAGGAATGTAATATTTTTTTATATGATTGTAATTAAATAAAATAATATATCAAGAAATCTACAATTAATTTTTCCAATACACAAATTTCATAAAATTCAGTTAAGGATTTAAAATAATATATATACCAATAAATGATGAGAAATAATAAATAAACATATTTCTATTCGACTAGATTGAAAATCATATTTGGGTCTATCAATGATACATTGAAATATTTTAAATAAGTGCTTTTAAATAATAAACAATTCATATGATTAATTTTCATTGTATATATAAAATTAAAAAATCTCACATAATTAATTCCATGTGTGGATTTAATATTTTTATGAGAGAAAACCTTCCTTTTAATAGATCTCATTTCATAATAATATTAAACATTAAATAATATTATTTCTAATTTGTTAATTTATATAAAATATTTCATACATGTGGAATATTTATTTAATAAATTTAATTGTATAATAATTTCTTATAATATATAAAATATAAAATATAAAATTATATCGTCAAATCATGAATGATGATTTTTATTCAACAGACATGAAATTAGAATTTTATAAAAAATTAGAATCACAACTTACTGGTAAAAAAGTTATGTTAGGCATGAATATCCCAAACTCATCACCAATATTATCTACTTTTGAATCATCATTTATGAATAAATAACACTATTAATGATTATTTAATTTTTGGATATCATCAAAAAATATATAACTTAACTATGTAACCATAATAAATAATGTATATCTCAAAGGAATTTTTTTTAACCTTTGACAATGATTATATTTTAAAATTTGATAATAAAATATTTAATATAATATAACAATCATCCCATTTCATAAAAACATTACTAAATTATAATTCATTGAAGATATAACTTCAATAAAAAAATTAAATATATATTAAATACATTAAATCCATATTATATCTAATTGTTGTTACAATATTGTCCGTACAAATATTTTCAAAATATTTCAATTATAATTAAATATGACATTCCATAATTTCTTGAAGAAACCGTAAACTACTACTAACAAATAAAAAATGAAATAGGATTGCTCCTGAATCCATGATGAATCAATTTATTTAAGGGGGTATGGTTTTCATATCTTAAGTAGTACCCCTCTTAGATATTAAATGATGATGTTCAAGAGAATCAGACCACACTGATATGACATATAGACAATGCACATTTATTTACAATGATGTAGAAAATAAAATTAGATTCTCGTGATCTCCTTTTCATTTTTTATTTAATTTTTTTTATATTTATGAATCAAAAATTGTAATTATTTCATGTCAAGGTACTCCATATAGATCACATATCACTAATGAAAAAATAACAACCCATAAAAATAAAATTTTAATAAATATGACCATAATAATTTTCAATAGTTTAATGAATCTAACTGGTGACACAATTAGACATAATTTTACTGTAAATAATTTTTTTAGAAGGCTACAAAATCTAAACAATAGTTAAAACCATTACACATGTTAAAACTGAGTCATTGATATTTATCTCTAAATTTTTGGGTTTGATGGATGATGAAGAAGAGGTCCATGCATTCGGATTTTGAATGACAATGTGTACGGTGGTGATTTTATTGTAAAAAAATATGGTGAGGGACTAGGGAATATATGGTTTCATTTGAAATTTCTTATTTTGAATGGGGAATAAGATATATGTGGTTATATTTTGAACCATACTGCTTGGATATGATGACCACAATTGATCCAACTAAATTTGGGAGTGAAAAATTATATTTATTGACCAATTATAGTTTGAAATGAATAAATGTATTTTTTTGGAACAATATAATGAGTGTAATGGAAGTTTTTTATTATTTCCAATGAACATGGACTATACATGAACAGCTTAATAAGGGTTTAACTTGTTTTCATGACTTGCAAAATTTTTAATTTTTCTTCTCTTGATTCCCATTCCTATACCAAAATTATTTATTTAATAGGTTATCATTTTTTGAAATAATATAACATGTTATTTATATAATTAATTAAGTAATTAATATTTATAATGTTGTATGTATTTATATGAGTTAAAATTATTATTCTAATTAAAATTGAGACAAGTAAAATAGAATAATTTTTTATATTTATATATATATATACTATATTACATCCAGCTGAAAAAATATCAAATGTCAATGAATGTAAAAATTTTAAGTAATTACATCATATAAAGTGATATTCAAGTCATTTAATCAAATAATAATCCTCAGAAATTTATTTAATAGTGTATTTGTTTTATTTAATTTTTCCATCTTTATTTATGGTTTGACTAGTTTCCACACCCCATCAATCACATATTGGGCCACTAAATTTTTTTGAAATAGAAAATTTGTTCTTTCCCTCTTTTACGGTCTTATTACTCATGATAAGGAGAGTCCATACTGATTAGGTGGGTGATTGGCCCGGAGGAAGAGTGTCCCAGAAAGCTTAAACAAGTGGTATGGTACCCCTATGGTATTGAATTACTATTTTCAAACATGTTGTCTAATATAATTTCCACCACATTGTGCACATAAAAAGATGCCATGTTTTCAAATTAGTGGAATCAATGAGTTTATTTATTTCCATTCAATGTTGTTTATCAGATGACTAAATGGAATTGTGTAATTTTTTACACAGGATGCTTGTAAAAAGAAAATTATTTTCTTGAAAATAAAATTTTATATTATAAAATGTGACAGTCTATTTCCCCATGGTGACTCAAATGAGTAAATTTACGTTTTTGTACATTATTAGCAATATAAAAGAGATAGATATATTTCTAATTTATATTAAATTATAAAAAAAAATTATATAATTAAATACACTCACTAATAAAAAATAACTGATTCTCTAACTATGAACATGTACACCCACTCCCCCCTCTTTTTCCTAATCCCTTAACATATATTAACCTCTTAAAAATCCTAAAATCTCTATATATTATGGAAATCCACCCTCTATTGGTATGTCACTCTATTGATGTCATAAATCATAAATTCATGGGTCACGTCTCACCTATCATCCGTTCCAATGATTTCATCCTTCTAAATCCCATATAAGGACTAACTTATCAATGATTATATCTAAATATAGGTGCGAAACTCACCCACCCCTTCATATATCTCACATATCAATGTTGATGAATATCTCTTACAAAGGATAACTTTTTACCACATCAAAATTCATGTGTTGTTATGTCCATCTCACATATTCATTTTGTTCGTCCTCTTACACTACTCTCAATATTTAGTCATTTTTATTGTAATATTTTTGTATTTGAATTATATATTTATATATAATAATGGAATTATATTGAGGGAATAATTTTCATGTAAAATATTATATCTTTTAATGATTTTAATGTTCGAAAAAATATTTTCATTAATTAATATATATTGTCTATTCATTTTGAAAAAAATTTATTACAAGGTTTCTAATTCTATTTTTATCAACAAACAGAATGAATATTTTTAATTATGAATTACAATAATTTAATGCTAAAATTAATTTATATTTTTAATAAAAATATAAAATTGTATTTTGTTGAATACATATTAAATGTATCAATCTAAACATATTATTGCATGTCATAAAATAACATAATATTTTTATCATATTCGAAATGAAATGGATTCATTATATGAAATTTATTATATTGATATATAATATTTCGAATTTCATGACGGATCTGATAATTAAAAAACCAATGGCCTAAATTTAGGATGTTAGAACTATTTAAATTTGTTAAATAATGATATAAAATGCAAATAAGTTGTCAATACAAGGAATAAATATCATGGAGGTGAAATAATCTTAGGAATTACACCATTACTTGAAAATTGTTTATATTCATAAAAATATTAGATGGGGATCCATAAATAATAAATTTATATATAAATACCAAGTCGATATTTTAATTTAGATAGAGGATAATCATATATGCATTTAGAAAGAAGTGAATATTTTAGTGAAAATATTTATAAATGCTAGATTTCACAATTTATTTCCTTTACTATTATCCACTTGTAATTAATGATAATTTTTGTTATAAAAATGATTTTTCTACCCCTCAACCAATGTATATATATTTTTCTCACAATACAATTTAATGTAAAATAAAAAAAAATTTATGAACGTGTGAAAGTAAAAATAATGACATTACTGTAAAATCCTCCAAGTAGAATTTTAATCATTACTAATATATGGACTCATTGAGAATAAAAATTTGTAAAATTGAACATATTCTGCAATTTATTAATGAATCATTATTAATATAAAATAATTTGTGTGGTATGCTTTAAAAAATATTTATTAAAATATTTTTATAAATTATATTTTTATTTTCAACATTTTTTTAAATTTCACAAGTCAAATGATTATTTAAAAACATTCTATATAAACTAATTATTTAAAATCTAATTATCTTGTATGATAATTACTATATTTCCATTTTTATAAAAAATATGTACTATAAATGGTTAAAATTCTACAACCAAGAAAAAAAAATCATTTAATTTTTTTAATGATTCAACCATTTTGGTTAATTTTATTGGATAGTTATTTCACATATGATTTTGTGATCATATATTAAACCAAATTTACAAGGATGGTTTTCTATATTGTCATAATTTATTGAATCTATATATGTAAATGTTTAATATTGGTGTAAAATGACAAATGTGGGGGGAAATAATAAAAACATTTCCCAATCTTAATTTCCCTAAGATGATTTGTTTGGATTATAAAACCATGTAAATTCTATATATAAAATCTTATATAACTTTATTACATATCAATATGTTTTTAATAACATGAAAATTTATAGCCCAAATGATAATATACAATGGTGAGTGATTATTTATAGATTGATAAAGAGATACATGACATGATATAATTATATTACAGTGAGATTGAATTATTCACTTTTACTAAGTTAACATATGTAAATATATGTTTTGTAAATAGATTTTCAATAAGGTTTTCATTGAATGATTTGTGTAAATTTTTTTATTTTATTGTTAGTTATTTATATGCGAAGTTTATTTTCGGATTATATATATATTTATATATATATATATATATATGTGAAATATTAATTCATTCATTGAAGTGAGCACACTTTCTATTATATGATAATTGTTAATTAGTGTATTATTTTTTTCATTTATTTAATTTAAATATCATTCATATGAAGTAAAAATACATTACATGATATTATAATAATAAATAAATTATTATATTCATAAAAAAAATGGTAATGAAAACTAATAATGTTGATCAACAACTTCTTGTACCATTGATTTGATAATTTATAGATAAAATATTGGATTAGAAGTTTTGTTTTCATATTTTCTTCATTGACTGTCACGGTATTTTATGTAAATGTAATGTTTTGCAAGATAATATATATTTTAAATATCATTTTATTTGATATATAACTCTTTTTCATATATAAAAAAATGTATTTCACCATAAAGATAATGGAATGAAAATTAAAATTACAATTAATAAATATTATTGAAATAAAATTACAACAAAAAAAGTGATATAAGAATTAACCCAAAAGACTGAATGGTAATATATAATTACCTAACTATAAAATCTCAAACCTCCTAATTGGATTGACAATGTAATAGGATTTTACTTGAACTTAAGAAAATCCCCTAGATGGTAAATTCTGGTAATAAATGTCAAGGGATTCATTAATATATTGGGGATTATTTACACTATGGAGATAAAAAAACCAACAAAATGTGTCTTCACCAAATAACCACTACATGATCCATGAAATAAATTAAATCCAACAATACAATTTATTTCAAAACTATATATTGAAAGGGTGATACAACAAAATACTAAAAAAACCAATTTAAAATGTGGAACATGATCAAAAAACTCCATGAAAACTAAATAACTCCCTGTAAAAAAATTCTCCCTGACCCACTCCACAATATATAACTCATATCACTATTATCCACTATAGTGCAATGATACTTTAACATTTCTCGTGCATTGATACACAATATATGAAAATGCACAATGGTTCCGAAGTCTGTTTGAGTAATAAAACTTAGTAGGTTTTCCTTTAATGGGATATATACTCAAACCACTATGAGAGGTCAGTTAAAAACATTTCTATATAATTATATTTAAATAATTTGTAAAAATGATCATGAATTTACAAAAAATCCAATCAATTTCATACAAAATATGTTTTCTCATATAAACAAATTTCACCAGAAATTAACTGAAAAATTATTTAACACCATTTCCCAAATTCCATTTTTAAATAACCATTCCATTCCAAATATACACACATAATACCCTGAAAGGAACATGTAACTCCCTATAATCACGAGTGGTTAGTCATACTTTCAATAAGTTATCACTTAATGAACCCTTTTAATGGGGAAATCCATGACCCTAATCCATCCCACTAATGATGGTTGAGACTTTCATCCCATTTCTATCATGAATTTACATGATAAAAAAAACTAATTATTCTAATATAAAATTCCAAAAAAAAAGTTTAAACCATTTTAATAATTACTTACTTTTTTCGAAAATAATTCAGATAAACCATTTAACTAAAATCAACCTTTTATTGAAAGCATGTTTCTAACAATCCATTTCAATTAAACAATCCCTTATATTGATAATATTTTTTACTAAAAAATGCTTTAATTAAAAAAACTCTTTATTTAAAACCATCAGAAGCATTCATCAAAACCGAATAACCATTTTAAAATCATCCTTTTAAAATTAGTCATAAAAACACTTTTATCAATAATTGAACAATTTCACAAAATCCACAAACCACAACTTATGAAGGTTTCTAAATTTATTTTATAAAAATTTTCAACATGTATTTCTACAAAAAAATATTAAATATTTCCTCCGTGTTCTAATAATAATAATTAATTTATTAGCCACCTACTTGAGGAATTTATGATAGAAATGAATAATGACACGAAGCACTAATTAAATAGGGTTGAATCTTCAAAAACTCACGGTAGACCACATACCCTATAAAAAAAATATTTTCAAACATGGTTTTTAAATCATTTTTTCAGAACATATAATACATTAAAAAAAATATTGACAAATATAGTTTTAGTTTAGTGCCTTTAGAATCATGGAACACATTCTTCTGATTTGGTGAAAGTAGGCAGAAATGTAAACATAATCATGGGAATAAGGGTATGATAACATGACCAGAAAAATACAAGATCATACTATGAATGTCAATTATCATAAATATGAATCATGGAATAAATATTTTTAGTTAATAACAAATTAATCATAATGAAATAATTAACATAATGAAAGTACTGATATCATAAGAGTAATGCATGAAATTTGTAGTATACACATAAGAATATAAAATTAATTTCCATACTAGTCAAGGAATTTCATCCATTGAAGTTATAGTAGTATGGGTTCACTCCCCATATCATATTGGTAGTAATGGTTTACATTGATAACTATCTTGGTATTCGTGGTTGACTCCCATAACTATCATATTTGTCAATGTTCACTCTCAATACCATCTTAGTGGATAATGTCCTTTATCTCATGAGATATAAATCATTACCCAATGCATTGGAATGAGATATAGGTCCCAAACATCAGCTAATTAAATCATATATATATATATATGATCCACAATAACATAAATCATGTATCATATCAGAATTCATGGAATAAAATGGTTTTCAAAAACATAATTTAATCTTCACATAACCCTCAGAAAAGAAATCGGACTCATAATTATCATTTCATCAAAAATATAAATAATTTGTATAAATAATAAGAATTGAATAATTGAATAATATACCTTGTAACATATCTAACATAAAATAATGTTATCATAGATGGTAAATAATTTTAAGAGATCATATGAAAATGAATCTTGAGGAAAATATCCCTTCTTCTTTGAAAAAAATACCCATTTATTAAAATGTCATGAATTTTTAAAATAAAAAAATTTAATTAAAAATGTCATTGTAATATTTTAAGGTAAAAATAAAATAATTGAGGTGTCATGAATAAGTACAATTCTGTTTAGGTTGTATAAATTAAAAAAACATTCTCATTTTTTTCAGAAAATTCAAAACGTACTTTATTAAGAAAATATCAAAAGATTTCTTTCTAAACTATTAATAAAAAGTAATAAATGGGTATATTTGTATTTAAAATATTTAATAATAATTGTTAAAATATTTTTGGAATATTTTTTATGAACAATTATCATGGATGATAAATATATCCTAGAAGATACGTAAGTACAAACAATTCGATGATAATGAGATTATAGAATTAACTATTACCACAGGTCTGATTCCCTCTGTATGGGTATGAAACTCATATATTGTTGATTTAAAAATATTATTAAATTATATACTTGTAAAAAAAATATTTATGATATCATATATGATTCATTTTTGACATTATATTACACATTTAATAATAATTTAATGTTAATTTATGGTTTTGGGTAATAACCACTTTCTTTATCATCCGTGTTTGGAGTTTTATTCATGATTGTATTACATAGATCATTGTTAACCTATTTAAATAATGTAAAAAATTATTTATATAACATATATACAGTATATAAATATATATAAATCTTATACAATTATGAAATGTAATACCTCATTCATGGAGATGGTAAGTCGTACGTGTGCATGAACAATGTTTTCTATTTTTTAACATACCGAATGAAAAAATGTAAATGAGAGAGATATATATATATATATTATTAAATTATATTTATTGATTCATATATATCATATTTAATTATTATATTCATTTTTTATAATCATTGTTGAAATGCTTAATGTTGAATATGAATCTCATCGCAGCATAGATACAGTAGGTAGTACATACTAATGAGTGACAATACAATTATATTAATGATAATATGATGATTAATTAGATTGTATTTTAATTATACAGAATCAATATATTTTAATTTTTATTATTTACATCAATTATATCCATCATTATACATATCCAAATAATGTAGTGATGAAAAACAGATTACACCACGACATGCAGATAGTAAGTTATACATACACACTCACGGTAGTTTCATTTTCAATTTGATGAATAAAAGGAAGAATAAGGTTTATTTAATTACCATAATAACATATCATAATATTGAAGATACCAGATTGAATAAACTATAATGAGATCAACATATTAATAGGAAGTAGAAGATGAATAAATTTTGAAAGAGTTGGTACATACATTACTGCCTCTTCGACGATCTCCGACTAGATGTCCTCTTAGGGGCAAAAGAGTTGTTCTTTTGAGAAGACCAAAAACTATATAATTTTAATAGGAAATTTTATATGGTAAATGTTTAGGGGATGGACAATATTTAAGGATCATATTTTTAAGAGTAAATGAGGGAGGATGTGCCCTTTTATAATTGAGGTGAGAGGCACATTTGGAAAGCCTGAAAATATTAAAATACAAAAAGGTTATTCTAGAGAAAAAAAGAGATATAAATGAACACAGTGTTACATTATAGACCATATAAAACACCCTTTTTGATATTTTATCTTTTTTTATTTTAAAATAATTAAATAAAATATTAATTCAATAAAATATCATAATTATAAAATTTGATAATATTCATTAAATTGAGATTTAAATTTCTCAATACAATGTATAAATTAGAATATAATGGTTTCATACAGATCTAATATATCTTATTGATCTATAAAAGTAGTGATTCACATTAATACATAAAAAATATCAATTTTAATAGGATATAAATCAAATATATCATTTTTCTGTAAAATAAATAAATAATGATTTAGCATTGAAGACGTATATAAGGTAATTATATAATTTCTAAAAAATAAAATTAAAAAAATATTATAAAATTATTTTCATTATGATCAATACATACATTTATATTCATTCTTATATTGATTTCATACATCTGTGGACACATAAATGATAATAAATACAAGAGAGTGATATCTTATAAATATTGATGAATTTAAATAATATATAAGTTATTTTTGTGGAATAGTGTCCATTAAACAATTCCAAATATATTTCAATGTGATAAGTGTAGAATTGACTTCATCCAATATTTTTTTGAATGAGTTTTGGATTAATTTGAAACTATATCATTTTTTTACCCATAATTAATATATTGTAATTTTTATTATTATAACAAAATTTTAAATATTATTTGGACCTTAATTATTACTTCTATGGGATAAATTTTCCCTAAATTAACAATTTATGAAATTTTATTCCTTATTAAAATCTCTGTGTATTTTTTTAAAAATAAATTATAAATAATATTACAAAATTATATTTTTATAAAATCTCATTAATGATAATTTTGAAACTATTCACAACATTATCTTTTTCTAAAATCCAAATAGCAAGATAATTTTGAAAAAATTGATTTTAAAAACTCTTAACGTGTCATAGTGACTTATGCAATTCATGGAGATCCATTTTTAATTAAAGTTAAATTTATTTTAATATATTTAATCTCATTTCTTTGACCCTTTTTCTAATTATACAAGTACTCAATCATATTTGAACTGCCATATAGGATTATTATTTAATCCAAAAGAAAAATTAAATAAGTTATCGTGATGTAGAATAAAATTTTAGTTTTAAAATTACCATTTATATTCTAATTTACAATATATATAACCATTATTAAAATTTGTATAGTTATTAAACATATGAGAATGAGATTTTTAACATATCAATAGTAAAAATATAATAAAAGTAATATTACTACCCATGTAGCATAAAAAGATTATAATTTATGAATAATGATGTTTTCAGTCAAAACACACTTATCCAATGAAATTATGACGATTGTTATGGATAGTTTATAATATAAAAATATTATTTTTATCCATAACAATTAAATGAAAAAATTTATTAATTTTTCTAATCATAGTATCCAAAATATTTAGCTGATAAAAATAGACTATAAATATAATACTTATTACAACCATGTATGTCTTATTTCCAAAATTCAATTAAAAAAAGTAGAAAAATTATGTTTAACACTAATCCCACAGATGAGGTGAGAAAGTGGTTAAAAAAAGTTCAAAAGATCAAAATGTTTGTATGCATATTTTCAAAACAAAAATGATTCCAATGACATAATTAACATTGATATTTTTATAATTGAAATATTTTTTTATTAATATAAATTTACTTTAAAATAATTATTTCAATTAAAAATGATGTTTTTAATGAAATTGGTTACATTTCACTATTCTTCAACAGATGAATCTTCTTAGAAAAATACTAAAATATCACCCTAAATTAATTCTAAAATAAAAAATTCAAATATACCGTTTATTTTATCAACATAAATTGCAAATAGTATTTAAAATTAGTAATAATATTATTCACAGAATAACATCAAATGATGTCCATTTAAGAAAATAGTACTTCTAATCATATGAAGCCTTTCCAAAAAATTATACAATTCATTATAAATATTTTTTATATATGTGAAAAAATATAAATATAAATAACAAAACTGTAATTACTATTAATATTACTCTTTATAATGGCTAGGTTATAACTATCTCATTTTAAAAATTATAACAATAAATTGTTGTTTCATATGAACTTATTGTTGCATGTTACACAAGACAATTCAGTGTTTCATGTAGTGAATACATAACATGGTATGTAGTATTACATAATCCAAAAGTTTTTTTATATAATAAAAAATCTATATTCATAGTTTTTTAAAGTGAAAATATCAAACAAGATTAAATTATTTCAAAAAAAGAAATAAATAAATTCACAAAATCACTGGGTGTTACATTTTACCCCCATAAATATTAATTTATCACACAAAATTAGTCTAGGTTATAAATGATGAATAACATAAAGATCCTTTTCTACAAACTCAAAATATAAAAAAACTAAAACATCCTTTAGAATGGGAAATTTGAAAACATAATGGTTACCAAGACTAACTATTAACTATGTATCCACATAATAGAATTTAGGTGGTAAGTGAAAATAGAGACATAGATGCGAAATCTAACAATCATGTTCTCATAGAGAGTGAATGAGAAAATTTTAAGTACAATGCTAACAATTATAAGGCCATAAATCTATGATGATGTAAGGGATGATATTATTAATTAGAATATTATATACTAGGATAATTTTTTTTTGTTTAAATATCCTATCTATATGGTGAATAATTTACATTAGAAGAAAGAATTACTTGATTTTAGGAAAACATAACCCTTTTTAATCCTTGTTCTCATTTCAATTAATTTCTTATTCTATGAAAAGAAGTTGAATTTTTCATTATAGAAGTGTTAATAGATCACGAGATCCATAAATAGAATGATAGTTTATTCTATCTATCTTTATCAAAAAAAACATTTGCATAGGTTATAAAATATTCATTAATCTATCTATTGTGAGATAATTATTAAATCAAAAAAACATCAAAAAAATCATGAATAGCTACCTTTATGATCCTTTCAAGTTATTAAAATCCAAATCATTAAAATTTTGGTATCTAAATTTACAAAATAAAATTATCTTTAATCCCCCAAAAAATATGACATATATTTTAATTTCACACACCACACATGTGAATACCATCATCGTATATGGTAATAAAACATGGTAATAACCTTAATTACCAAACATCCTTATTGAAAACAAGAAGGTTTCCTTTGTCTAACATTTATTGGATATAATCCTTACATACAAAATGTTGTAAACTTCATTCCTGATAATAGAACCCACATGTTAACAAATCCATATTTAGTTTTAAGGTTACTAGTATCTTCCAAATTACATATTCATGTCTTATATAGCTCTACACAAACATTATTATCTTAACATATAGAACATGTTAACGGTTATAATTAAATTAATTAGAATCTTACCACCTTAATAATTTTTCATAGAACATTTTATTCTAAATCATAATCATCAAACTATAGTTTAACAATCCTTTAATGTTCTATTACTCTATAATTCCCAAAAATTTATTCTACATGTTTATTCACGATTTCCATAAATACATTATCATTCCACCACATCATTTTTTGTACTCTAAATTTACATCAGTTATTGCATGATTGGTACCCTTGTACTTTGGAATAGGAGATTGAAGACATAAATCTTCGTCACTAGCTCATGGGTATGTTAACTGGTTACCATAATGCTCGCTCTCTTTACACCTGTATAACTCAAGCGATGTGGTTTATTCTATACAACTTTCTATCACATCAAATTGTTAGCTAACTTATAACTATTACCTTATAAATCAAATGCCTCATAACCTTACTAACTATGCATCCAACATTAATTTTACCACATAAGAAAATTTCAACCTTACTTATATCAACAATTAGAGCATATTGGAAGGTTCATATTCTTTTCACAATGGTTTATAGATTTTCATTCCAACTACAATTACTTATTCATTTAAAAACCATTATATTTAATCATAACTCTATACTATAAATAAAACGTTATTTCATAAAGCACAACCTTTATATAATTAATAATATTTTTATGGCTAACTCCCTTCATTGATTTGTGTTTAAGACAGTTAAGAACATATCAATTTTACATTCGGGGTGGATTATAATTATATATTTATACCTAAAAAGTATAAAAATTTGGATTTATAGGTACCAATAGATTCTTAATCCAATTTATTTGGCTCAATAAACACTTTCTCCATTTTTGTACATAGAATAAGAGGAAATTAATTAATGACTATTAAGTTCTTGAACTCATCCTAATTCATAGAATCATTTCTATCTTGCTTCCTTATATTCGTTATTAGAGTCCACCACTGGCCTTATTATGCTTATAATAGATAAAAACCTAAAATGAATTTCTCAAATTATATTCACTATAGACCAAAAATGTATTTTAAGTGGAACTGGTCAATTTTTCAGCAATAAGTGGATTATAATACCTCCTAAAAGAAGGTGTATGTTCCCTCATGAAAGACACAATAGAATTTTGTTCTCTATTCCTCAGTTAGAAGTTGATAATGATTCATAGATTATGAAAGCTATGTGAGAATAAAAAAATTTCCATTATAACTCGCATAGAATTCAATTGCTCATGAGGACAATCGTTTCATCGTCTGCTACAATAATCATTAACGTTGTTCCATTGTGTTCAAGTCTTTGACTAAAAGAAAAAATCATGGAGTATTAAATTGTTTTCATTCTGAGTAACCACATAATCATGAAAAAGTATAGGATTTTTGTTTTTGACACATTATTTAATATATGAAATATTAGGTAAATTTTGGGTTATTCAAATCCAACATATATTTAAATATTTCATTATGGTTTGGTTAAGAGTTTATCATCTCCTAAAGCATATCCCCCGATAGAGTCAAACTAGGTGTGAAGTAAATAACATCGTCCCATATCAGGGTAAACTAGAGTTATTCCTAACACACCTTTTTGAAGCTATTATATCTAGGTACATTTGTGCTAGATCCATATCCACTTTTAGAATCTGTGCATGGGTGTATTTCTTGGAATCCACATACTCAATCTATTACCAAAATTCTAGGAATATTTTCTATACAATTCCATTCCCATTATGTTCTCCATTTTCAATTACATGGCGATACTCAAAAGGTTTTATCATCATATTTTACTAATTTTAACTAAACATGGATATAAATCCTATTATATCAACATATTCATTTCTATACATGGATATTACATCATCTTTGCAGAATACTTAGCACGCTACAGAAACAGAAACCAAAAGACCATATTACCCTATTACATTAGTAACATGAAAACATGGAACAAATTATTCTAAATTAATGAAACATATTAGACACCTCCCACAAATATAATCCCATTTATTACCCTTAACTAAAACCCATCATTATAATATAGGAAAATGAAAAAATAATAAGAAGGGTGACATTAGATGATCAGTAAGGTTAATCATCAGAGACATGTATACCTAATCATGAGCATAAGGGTATGATAACCTATTCATGGAAATATAATTTCATAAATAGTGTGTCAATGATTATAAATATAAATCCTGACATTTATATTGGTAGTTCATATGATGTGATTGTACGGAAATATAAAATATAATACACAACAAAAAAAATTGGAATAATACATTAAATTTGTTCCAGACACATAAGAATATACAAATGATATCAATAGTAGTAAAGGATTATCTTTGATTAAAACATAGAAGTATTTTTTCACTCCTGATTCAATTATTCATGTCTTGGTACAATCAAATAACCATCTTGGTATTGATTCATCACTCCCATAACCAACATAGTAGTCAAGGATCACCCCTAAGACAATCGTAATGGAAAAGGTCTATTATCTAATGATATATAAATATTTACCCATTACATTGGAGGGAGATATATGTTCCAAAATTTTCATAATTACATCATACATATATATTTGACAATACCATAAATCATGTATCATATCTCATCCCATGGAATGTATTGGTTTTCATAAGCATCATTAAACCATAACATAACCAATGTAAAAGAAATGGGTTTCATAAATATCAATTCTTCAAAAACATAAACCATTAATATAGAGATTAAGAAGGGTAAAAATGATTAATATCCCTAATAAAACAAAATTAACATTAAAAATGTTATCTTATATGGAAAATAACTTGGAGAGATTGCTGAAAATCAATTCTTGAATAAAATAAAATTTATGGTTTCAAAAAAATATATTTTATTAATGTTTCATGATATATTAAATTGAAACATTATATTTGAAAATGAAAATAAATAAAGATAAGGTAAATTTGAATGCATTAAGTCTTCATGAAATAAAAAATTCTGCTTATTCTATAAATATTAAAAAATCATCTTCTCGTTCTATTTCCGGAAAAGACAAAAAGTACCTCATTAGAAAAACAAAAAAATATTTATTTTAAAAAATTATTAAAAATGAATACATGGGTAAAATATAAATTAATCAATTTTATAAGAATATTAAATATATTTTGGATAATATTTTTATGAAATATGGGCATGGAGGATGAACATTTCTCAGTAGATACTTATGTATAAACATTCTTGATTATAATGAGTGTTTGGAATTAACCATTGCCTTAAGTAAAATTCCCTTTGTAGGTGTCCCAAAATTATCTATACAGGTTTAAAGAATATTATTAAGTTATAACAGAGCCATAATAACATTTATTACAACATATATGATTTATTAATGAGGTTATATTACCATTTTATTATTAATACAATGTTAATGAAATGTTATGGGTAATAATAGCTATGTCTATCTTATGTGTTCAGACTTGTTATTCATTAAACTATTAAATGAATAATGATTTACGTAATTCCAGAATATAAAACATGACTTATATATATTTTTTATTTAGTATATAATTAAAATTAATATATATATATATATATATAATGGAATACACTACTCATTGAAATGGTATGTCATATGTATGCATGAATTATATTTCAGTTTTACTATCATACCAAATGGAACATGGTAAATGAAATATATGTAATTATATTATTAAAATGTAATTATTATTTCATATATTATATATTTATTCATTATATAAATATTTATAATAATTCAAAATTGGTTGACATTGAAGATGAATCTCATCGTGTCGATGAGACGGTAGGTCGTAAGTACGCACGAGAGATGATATAATTCTATTAATGATTAAATGTTGTGTAATTAGATGGAAACTTATTTATAAATAATCAATATAATTTCATTTTTATTATTTATATAAATTATATCAATCATTATACCCATCAAAATAATGTAAGGATGAAAAAAATTACGCCATAGTGTGGTGACGATAAGTCTTACGTACGCACAGGTGGAACTATAATTTTTCCGAGGATGAATAAAACGATGAATATAGTTCTGAAATAATCATAATAATATCTTAGCATATAGTTCATACTGTATTTATTAAATTGGAAAGTAATAAACACAAGAAGGTTGGTTTGAAGAAGAAATAATTTTGAAAGAGTTGGTAAGGAGATTGCCTCTTCTTCAACAATCACACTCTAGACCTCCTCTTAGGGAAACGAGAGTTTTTATTTTGAGAAGAATATAACCTCAATAATTTTAATATAAAAGTTTATAACAAAAATTTTTAGTGAATGGTGGAGTTTTATGGTTTCAATTTGGGTAAGGAATTGAGAGAAGAGATACCCTTTTATAAATTAGGTTAGGGGAACCTTTGGAAATCCTCAAAATAATAAGATATAATAAATCTATTTTTAATCCAAAAACATCCAAATAACAGAAAAATGAATAGTGTTGTAAATTATAGACCATACCTTACCCCCTCTAAAACTATTTATCTTTTTTTGAAATAATTTAACAATATATTAATTCAATAAAATAACATTATATAAAAATATGATACTATTCATTTAATTTGAATTTAAATATGTAAAAACAAATTTTGAATTATAATATAATTATTTAAAACATCCCAATTATGTCTTATAAATCAATAAAATTCTTTTTAAAATTTAATCAGTCCAAAAGATGTAAAAATAATATTATAAAATTCAATTTTTCTCTAAATAATAAATAAATATGATTTTAACATTTATTATGCATATAAGTAATGTATATAATTTTTAAAATTAAAAGTTTAAAATATATACTGAAATTTATTTCATTATTATCAAAATATACATTTAGATTCATTAATATCATTAATTTTTTCTATTGTGGGAACATAAGAGATATATTAAATACAAGAGTTTGATGTTTTGTATCTATCATTTAATTTAAGTAATATATAAGTAATTTTCATGGAAAAGTGTCCATTAATCAAATCCAATTATATTTTAAGGTGATAAGGGTATACTTATTTATAGCCAATAAATTTTTGGAATGTTTTTATTTTATTTTAACACTGATCATTTTGATTTACCCTTAATTAATGTATTTCAATTTTAATTGCTGTACCATGAATTTAAATATTAATAATTTATAAATAATTACTTATACAGTCGTTAATTGTCCAAAAATGGACACATTATCATATTTTCGACCTTATCATAATGTTGTTGAATTTTTTTTAACGATTATTATGATATATAATTAATTTAATAAACTATTATATTAATAAATTAACGTTAGTGTCAATTTTCACACTGTTAACAACATTATGATTAAATAAAATCCAAACAAACATATATTTTCAAACCTAACCTTATAAGAAACTCCAAAAATGTAATATTCGCCTATTAAATTAGTGTATCACCGTAATTAATTCAAATTATATTTATTATAATATTTTTAATATCACCTATCCAATCCTTTTACGAATTAATCAATTACAACATCATCATTGTGCCACCATTTAATATTATTATTTTATCACTAAAAATTATAAACAAATTATAATGATGTAGATAATCATATTAATTTTAAAATTATAAATTATAATGTTATTTATCCTCAATATAATCCTATATAAAAAATATTATAGTTATTAAAAACATGAGTATGACATTTTAAAAAATTATTTAAATAAATTAAAATATATATAATATTTTTACCCAAATGCTGAAAAATTGTAATATTTCATCCAAAGGATTAATTTAGATACAAATTTATATAATAACATTTGGAAAAGTGTTAGGGAAATGTCATAATAGTTTAATATTATTTATACCTTTTTTTATTTACCATTAACCATGGAAAATAAAAATTAATTGTTATTAATATTCAGAATATCTAAATTATTATGTTAATCCTACTATACTCTAAATATAATTTTTATTACCACCATATATGTCTATTTTTTAAAATTTAATTCACAGAAATTAAAAAATTATGTTAAATGATAATCCTGAAGACGTCGCGAAAGGATGTGTAAAAATAATGTTAAAATGTTGAATAAGTTATTAGTTCTAATTTCAATATAAAAATAGTTATAATGACATATGTGGATTAATATATGTATTATTGAACTATTTTTACATTAAAATTCACATTAGTGTATGATAATTATTTAAAAGAAGAATATTTTAATGACAATGAAATTTTTTTTAACTATTCATTACAAAATAAAACATCTCAGAAAAATACAAAAATCCAATGTGAGATAATTTGAACATTCCAAATTAAATAATTTTATTTATTTTTTCATTTTAAATTTTGATGTGTGTCTAAAAAAATATTATTTTTTACAAATGGACCTATAAAGAAGTTACTTTTGGAAAATAATATTTATAAACATATAAATACATTACAAAAAATTTTACATTTCATTATAAATATCTTTTACATGTGTCAAATAATTATAAATAAAATTTATGAATTCGTTATCAATATTCATATAACTTTGTTTAATGGTTAGGTTATAATAATCCCATTTAAATAATTATAATAATAATGTGTCGCTTCGCAGAAATATAGTGTTGTGTGTGAAAGAAGCCAAGTTGATGTTGCGTATAGTGAATGATTAACATGGTATTTATTATAACGTAATCAAAACATATTTTTTGTATAATGAAAAATATATAATCAGTGTTTCATAAAGTGACAAATATCAAAAATAATAAATTAATTAATAAAAATAAATAAATTCAACAAATATCAGGGGTGTCTCACCTAGAATCAAAAAATAAAAATCTAATTAAATTTAGAATCACCTACCTTAGATCTATCCACAATGGAGGTACATATATGAAATCGAGATAGAGAAAGAGTAGTAGATCTTAGGTAAACCACAAAAACACTCCAAAAACAATGATTTAGTGTGAAAATTCAGCTTCAAGGCCCCAAGAGAATCCTTTGAGTTTCATACATATCTATGAGAGAAGCCTCTACAACCATTCAGAGGAGATAATATCAAATTAGGGCCATTTTGGGGAAAATGGGGATTAAACCAATACCACCATATGTCCACTTTTTTGGATTTTGTTCTTAGGCTGTGAATAGTTAGTCCCACAGTTACAGAAATCATATGCTAATTGTGCACTAGGTAAGACCTCAGGGGGGAACCTCACATGGTTGGTCCACATGGTTAGGCGATCATGCACCAATCGTGCCAAATCCACTATCTCAAATATACAGTTTTATTAGTTAGGAAAATAGTTTGAAAAAAAAATTAACCTACCTATTATCCTTCCCCTTAGCCTCTATATCATTATTCACAGTTTCCTATAGTATTTTCATGGTTTTCACAAACCATCCTCCAACTTCTCCCCTTCATAAAATCCCCCAAAAACATCCCAAATGGTATCCAAAACCTCCAAAAGATAACCAAAAAACATCATATACATAAAATAGATAAATGAAGGGTTAATTACTTGAAATTGGGGGGTGACACATTATCCCCTACCTTGGTCTTTACATCCTCAAGAAAGTGTAAATCCATCTCTTACATGAAATAGATTTGTCAATTGATATTTCATTGTCTTCTCTTGTTCCCAATTCTCTTCATGAATCTGACAATTTTTTCAAATAACTGACAGTAGAAAAGTGATTTTCAATGAAGGAAATTCTCTTGCCAATCCAGAATCCACACTAGCATGTTCACAATGTAGCATAAGGATCTATGTCAATTTGATCCCATAGAATCAAATGATCGGGATCTATATGATTGTTTTTCATTGGAGATACATGGAACACATTATGTACCACACTGCATTGTGGTAGAAATTACAACCTATATTCCTCCTTATGAACCCATTCTAGTATCTAGAAAGGGTTTATGTATCAAAGGGATAACCTGAACTTGTTCCCGAAATGATGATGCCCAAGATTTTGAGAGATCCTCAAGAACTCTTGGTCACTCACATCGAACTAAAATAGCCATCAACGATGATCTATATTTGATTTCTTGTCACTGTAATTTTTCTCCTCCTATTTCATGATCAAAAGAATCTTTTATGTTTTTTCTTGGACAAGGCATGACCCAACTAGTCAATTCTCCCATGTTTCAACCAATCAAAGTGGATATCATTAATGGATTATATACAATGATTCAAAAGTATAAAAATATATCCTGTCATTGTATATATTGTTCTTTTAAAACACTACTATTGGTACATTCTCTTCCATTGCGCCACTAAAGTGCATTACAGTAGATAGGAACATTCCATCTAACATTTGGAACATCCAATCAAATTTGCCATCTATTTGGCATGACACTCCATACTCTGTCAATTTATTGCCATGTAATTTCTATAAGGATTCCAAAAAACGATATGTAAACCTTGTATAATTATATGAATCTACCAGAATAGGTATTCCATTCATCGTCACCACTTATTTGAAATTGATTACTGAAATTTCATCTACCATATGATTTTCTTAAATAGGGAATAAATGAGCCAACTTTGTTTTCAAATACACTATCACTCATATGGATTCATGTTTCTGAAATGTTCCATGGATACCTCTTACAAAATCTATGACAATGTATTCTCATTTCAAAATGGGTATAGGTAAAGACTTCAATATACATACTGGTCATTGATTCTCTTCCATAATATCATTACATGTTTAGAATATCGAAAAAAAATCATCAACCATCCTTTTCATACTGACCCCCAAAAATAATTCTTTCAATGACTTATAAATCATATATATTACATTATGAACATCCCTTCTTGAATGGTGGAAATCATTAATAATTTTTTCTTGAAATTAGATAGGAATGACCATATGATCTCATAACCCTAATATTGAACTCCCTTGCAGCATCCATCCGTCAATGGTCTCCACACCAATATGATTTGACCTCATAATGAAACATTGTGAATCACATTTATGTGCCTCTTTAACCATCATCACCAACTTCAAAACAAAGGAAACTGGATAGAAAACTACAATATCACCTCGATCTTCAAATTTTATATTCATGTTTTCAGTTAGTGACATAAAATTCCTCTAAACAAAAGCCACTATTTCAAATTGATTATATGACTTCTTTCGAAATAAAAATTCCATAGAATTTCCATTACCTAGGGTATACATCAACTCAATGAAAACCAATTAGAGATACTTCCCCCATCTTATTTTTTTTGAATTAAAACACTTTTTATAAGATATTATATTTAAATATCTAATGATACATGAATACAATAAATTTGTCACAAAATTGATAATGACTCTAGATCTGTAGAGAATGGACTATGAAAAATATCCACAAATTGTTTGTGGAGTAGTTATTCTCATTCAACTGAAATAGTCCTGAAACATAAGAAACAACACGATATTCTTGCATGATAACATATCCAAACCCAGATCCTGAAGCATGATAACACACCACATACCATTAATCTGGTTCTAGAAGCATTATGATTGGTTCTGATGTATGCTGAACACTAATCTGTTAAAAAGACATCTCAAATTATTCAATCCATTAGAATGGAATACTAATATATATTAATTCTATCATAGGTTTAGATAGATATAATAAGTCACAAAAAACTTCGATAATTACCTGATAGGCAATGGAAATTGGGTATTTCAAAGGAATTACTTTTTTGGTTGGTAAGAGATAGAATACTATATCTTTTTCATATTCATAGAGACACATTTTTTCAAAATTACATAGGCAAGGAAACATACCTCTTGTATATAAAAATCATATATATATATATTTTCATACAAACGATGATCCCTCATGATTCCAAACATTATTTCCATATGTTTCTCATTCTCATATCTTCTTCTTCGATACACTAATATGACATTCAAAAAACCTCCAAAAAAAATTCTGATATCTTTGAAATATCTGATTCATCAATACAATAACTAAAATTTTATTATTTGTATGACCAAAGGCCATCAACAAATATTCATAATGGCCATATCTGCACCTAAAAAATATTTTCAGAATATCCTCTTTCTAAAAATGAAATTGGTTAGAACCTGATTTTATTTCAATATTATAGAACCATTATGATCCCCTAAATTTACTAAATAGATCATTAATGTGTGAAATTGGGTTTCTATTCTTTATCATAAGAGAGTTAAGATTATGATAATAAAAAATAGATGAATATATGCAGACACTATTTTTGAAAAAAAAAGATCAGTGCTTCTCATAGAGACATACTAGGCCAAATGAACCATTTTCATTCCATCACACCAAACTATATTTTCAATTAAATTAATTTAGTTGGTTCTATCTGATAGGATGGAAGGTAAATATGATACATTTCTGGAAGAGATAAATTGTAAAATTCCCTTATCTTGTTGGTGGAAGGCCTGATAAATTTTTGGGAAAACATTTTGAAACATATCCATTACTTTTGGAAAACTATAATTCTAGATATCTTAAATAAATGAAAAAGTTATCGTCACCATCTATTATGATATCCTTCTAACTGTTAGTGCTGAAAAGCCCGTTCTCTTATTATTACATTCTCTTATCCTCATAAGAATTGTTCAATTCCATCGTCTTTCATAAAACTATCCCTTCACATATAATAGGATATGTGAGAATTAAAAATTTTCAAGCAATCCATACCGAAGATGATATCATAGAAAACTATCTTGAGATCATAGAAATTAAATATCAACTCAACTCCACCAAAAATTATAGAACATGCTCTACAAGAAATGGTGTGACATTCTAGTTGACCCAGGGGAGTTTTCTATTTAATCATAGAGTGAATCAACACCATTTTTAAACTAAAAAATACCTAGAATGATAAGAAATAAAGGACTAGGATTAAATCATTATAAATAAATCATGTTTAATGGAAAAATTTAATACATTCATACATATGACCATAGATGACCTAGAATTATCATCCAAAATATCCTTCTTACCTCAATTTAATTTCTTACTCATGACACAATATTCCTTGTTGCCCTATTTAAATTTCACTTTATGTGGAGTCATGGTATACTTTGAATCACCATGTCTATCTCTATTCTTCTACTGAAATGTATTAAACTACCCTATCCCCATATAATCATACGACATATGCAACACATGAAAAGTGTCTAAAACACCAGACCATAATGCAATGTGACAATACCGATGATGTTCCCCCACATTATTTCAATTGTTTAATTCTTTTACTGGTGACATACACTCTAACATCCTATGGATGAAGGTTCCAAATTAAAAACTTCCTATATATATCCTTGGTTTTGGAGTAATATTCACTAATCCACATATTTAATTCTAATCAACACACCCACATTGGAAATAGGTTTCCCTCTTTATCCTACAACCATCAATATTTTTTCCACCATTTCCTATGGGTGTCAATATACTCAACACTTATAGTGCTAGTGAAGTCCCTTTTAGCCATATTCTCTCTATTATTCATGTTATTATAGTATGTAATATAGGGTAAAATAATCTTATTTAGAATATTTTGCGTTATTCCCGATTCCATTATGTGTACATCAAGGGCACTCTAGAAAAAACATCATTTGAATTGAGGAATCATTGCACAAATTTATCCACAAATCCTATAATAGTGGGTCTCTAATGATTCATGTTGAATTAATTTTTAAATCTTGAAATCCAAAGAATATGAAGATATAATATCTTTTTAAGAAATTATGAAAAATCCTAACTTTAGAGGCCTTGGTTTGATTTAAAATGGAGTACTAAATCCAAACACTAGTGTGAATGATCTTCAATTATATGGTTTTATAGATTGAATTCCATATTTGATAATGTGGTAAGGAAATCAAAGATCTGATTCATCCTATTAATCTACACCACAATCTTTTTTGGTTCCAAATAACCCACTAAGATGGATGATTTCTACATTCGGAACAAGATATAGTGATCCACTTTCCTTGGTTTATCCCTTCTGTACCCTCTATTAATAACCTATGAGGATATGATAATACTCTAAAATATCTTTTAATTCACCTGCCACTTAGGTTAAATTACATTCTCCACATCTTCATAGGGTTTTTTTTCTAATATTCATACCGAGTTCCATTATCTAGAGATAAATAAAGGGTCATAAGTCCCACTCTTTATAAACTGAATACTTAACAATTTCAAATTCCATCACATCAAACAATCACAACATTGATTTTCCTAATTCATCATTTTCGGTGTCCAACCATTCGTCAATATATTAACATGATTTTGAAAATCATACCATTATAAAAATAACAATTTTATTCCTTTTCAAAAAACTATATTGGAAACTAACTATTACCATTTTTGATATATCAAAATTTTTGTAGAAAATCATAAATCATTACTCAAAATTAAATATCCAATCCTATCCGGAATTCATTTGTATAATGAAATTCATTCTCGTCTCATTAGCTAAACCAATGAAAATGATATTAAAAACCCTATAAGGGTCTATAGAGCACTAATGTACCAAACTCACTAGTTTTATGATGTTCAGCATAAAAATGATATATATATCTTTTTATGCACTACATATCATGTCTTGGAAATCATACTCATTTCTAGCAAACCAACTCAAGGAGTAAAAAAATTAATTACAACTATATGTATGATAGAACTCAAGGCCACTTGTTGTTCAAGGTAAAAAAAAATATGATACCACATGTATCATACTTCGTATCCAAATTAGATTTAGTAGGCGGGAGGACATCACTTGGCTTTAAGAGACCACCCCCTTATTCCAGTGACTGTTAATAAATTCCACAGGCTTCATTAATAGTTGGGGGATGATTTTTCCACTGAACATAAAAAACATTCATTAATAAAATAACCACTACATTATTGTTGATATTAATAAAAACATACCATTTTTATCAAAATGAAACTAAAAAATAGTTCCACTACAAAATACTACAAAACACCAATGTGAATGGACGAATATGACCAAAACAACACAATTAAAACCACATTACTCCAACATCCTCCATTATCCACTAAAAAAACATCCTATGTATCATTATGAACCACTAAATAAGTTTGAAACAATACCTTCGACCCTGTATTGATACAAAATATATAGAAAACCAAAAAAGATTAAAAATTGGGGTGAGTCATGAAACTCAGAATGTTTTCCCTGAATGACTTCCCTAATCAAGCTGCTATGATTGAACATGTTAACAAATTTATAGAAAACTATTTTGATTGACCAGTTTAAAATTAGTTCAATAATTTATCAAAAAGAAAAACACATCCATTCCAATGAAATTTTCTCAAGTAAACCAATTTCCAGTGAAAGTAACCAAAAATTCAATAATCCTATATCTCATGGTACATTTTGGAAATAAAATTACATTACTAATATAAAAACATCCATCAATTAATGGGAACTATACAAGAATATACTCCTGAGTGGTGTGTAATATATTCACAAATAATTCACTTCATGAACATTTTGAAATAGGATTCCTAATACCCTTATCCAAACCACTAATAATGGCCGAACTGCGTACAATTATTCTTCTAAAATTCATATAGAAATAACATGAATGAAATTAAATTATAATATAATCAAATTACTAATGAAAATTTTCATCCATTTCAATAAATCACTATTTTTACTGAAAAAAATTCCAACAAACAATTTCAATAAAAGAAACATTTTATGGAAATAAATTTTGCAATGGACCATTTCAATTAAACTAACCCAATTTTTGAAAACCATTTTAAAAAAAATTTTTCAATAAAAACCAACAATTGAAAATGATATTTTACATGCATCAAAACCAAATAACAATTCTACAATCATAATTTGAAAATAAATCAATAAATCACTTTTCAGAAAAATACCACAATTTCACAAAATCCACAAACCATCACTAAATAAGGATTCTACCATGAAGTCAACATAATCATCAAAAGAAATAAAAATAATTAAAATTTTAAATCATTCCTTAAAATTATAATAAGAGGATTAATGAGTGAATACATGTACCATAGTGGCTTATGATGAAAACAAATAATAGTAGTAAAATCTAACAAAACAATGTCAAATCTCCAAAAACCCACCTTGGATATCATCCCCATGACTAAAAACAAAACATATAATAATATTTTCTATCCAATATCTTATATATATCCACAAAATATGTATATCAATGAAATAATAATAGGGATAGAGAAGTAGATCTATTTTAAACCACCAAAAACCACTAAGAACGACGACTTACCAAAAGAATCTAGCTTCAACACACCAAGTGTAACCTTCGTATCCCCATTATATTAATGGGATAAGCCTATAATTCTCTTGAGAGGAGAAAATATCTTGGTAGGGATGTTTTGGGGATAAAATAATAAGTTAAAATACAAATAAGACATATATACACTTTTTTTATCTTATTTTTAAACCATGCATGGTTATTCGCTTGGTTACAAAAATGAGCAATAATAGTGACCCAACTACTACCTCATGGTGGTACCATTCATGGTTGGTCCACACTATTAGAAAATTGTGTGATAACGGTTCCAAATACCACTAACTCAAAAATTAATGTTATCATATGATTCCTCATAGTTCAGACAAACCATTCACCTCGCCATATTCCTTCACCATAGCATCAGTCCCATTTTGAGAGATTTCCAGTAGGACTTTCACGGTTTTCACTAACAGTGACCAGACTATAAACATTATAAAATCCTCATTACATGATAAAATTTCTCAAAACCTCTTAAAATCACCCAAACAATTTATATACATAAAATATTTAAATGAAGGGTCACTTACATGAAACCTACAGTGCTACACTATCCTAAAATCCTTCATTACATAATTTCTTTTATAACTCTTGGATAATAAATTTAAGTTCAATAAATCAAATAATCAAATGATAAATATGTTTTTTTCACTATTGTCGAATTATATTCATTGGATTTTTTTTCTTAAATCACTTTTATAAAGGCAAACCATTTTAATATCATTTTTTACTTAATGTATCCAATATTTATTCGATTTATTGATCATATTATATTTCCATTTATACATTATTAATATTAACTAAAAAAGATTTTAATACATATATTTTTTAATATAATGAATTTTTTATCACCCATAATTTTTGTGATAATTGGATTGTTGGCAACGTTCATATATGTAGTTAACCGATCATTGATGGGATATTGTTTGAAGAGGAGGAATGAGTGGTAATAAATATAAATAAATCATAAATATAACCATTATAGTATGTTAAAATAATTAATATAATTTTCATTTAATAATTAATCAATCTTATTGCAATTTGGTATTAATTAAATATAGAAAAAAAATGAAGATAAGTAGAAAATGACAAAAAAGTTGATGAAAAAATACACTCTTCTCGGTTCCACTTCATTCATACGGCACTATACTCTTTTTATTTTAAAGGGTTTATTACTCTAGAACATCCCTATGGATTTGTTGGAACCTAAGTTAATGTATTTTTTTAGATAAATGTAGTTTGTCAGTAAGGAAAGTTGTTTATTTAGTGGTAAACCATAAGGGTCATTTTTGAATAAGGAAATGGATATTTTAATGATAAAATATTGAATAAATTATAATCTATTTGGTAAAAATTATAACAGAGAAATTAAAGAACTTTTAATTAATATTAGAAATCAGTAAAATAATTTTAGTGTTTTCAAGCCTTTCTTAAATATAATTCAATTTTTTATAAAAATTATATTTCTTAAAATTAAGAAATTATTTTAATGGAATATATTAGACGTTAGACATTCATAATAGGTTTTAGCTTATGAGAACAAGTTTATTTTATTGAAATGAATAATTTGACAAACAAAATCTATTTTCGGTTAATCTGAAATCTATTGAACTTATTTTTTTAATATTACATAAAGAATTATGTAATGGAAAATATAGTTGTCATAATAAATTTTTTTATTAATATAACTCACCTAAAAATTTGTGTAATTTTTAAAATAAAGAAACGTATCCATTTTGAAATATCAAAATGATGATTTTAAAAATGAAATTCCCTAAACAAAATAATTTTATATTATTGGTAAATTTAATTTTTAGTTAAAAATTATGATTTTACATGATAAATTGATATATAGTTTTTTAAAAATGAACTTATATTTTTTTATTATTCATAATTATATATGATTTATTGAATTAAAATATTTATATATTCCTCAAATTGTCTGGATATTTATATTTTTAATTAATTTTTATTAGTTTTATCTAAAATTAACATTCTAATGTTCAAAATGGTAATCCAAACCATTATGTTACTATTCCTAATTGTCGGGTGACTATTCTACTAGTAACAATACTATACCAATGGTTTTGTTTTATACAATAAAAACACTATATACCTTCATTAAAACATTATCAAATTTCCACCCTTGATTCATTATTTATCTATTTTGGGATGTCACATAGTTTACCAATATTATATTTCTTCTTGGTAGATGTATTTATAATAGCCCATACCTCTCTGGTCCATTCCTCTGTGAAAATATAGTTTTTGTAGTGTTCTGGGAGTTCAAGATGACTTATCCCTAACTTATTTCCAAATTTCCAATTCAGTGAACAGTTCCATCAATGAAACCGATGTGAAAAGTTCCACCAGTGAGACCGGTGTGAACAGTTCCACCGGTGAGACCATTGTGAACAGTTCAACCGATGAGACTGTTGTGAATAGTTCAACCTGTGAGATAAATGTGAACAGTTCTACTGGTGTGACTATTGTGAAATGTTCCATAAGTGAGACTTGTCTCTTCTGTTCCAGCAGTGAGACCAGTATGACCCTTGTGAACAGTGCCACCGGTGAGGCTGTTGTGAACAGTTCCACAGGTGAGGCCGATGTGATCAGTTCCACTGGTGAGTATGATGTGAACAATTCCACTATTGAGGCCAATGTTAACAGTTCTAGCTGTGATTCAACTGTGAATAGTTCCACTAGTGAGTCCGCTATGAACAGTTCCACTAGTGAGACCGTTTTGAACCGTTCCACTAATGAGACAGCTTTGAACAGTTCTATCAGTGAGACTGCTGTGAACATTTCCACCAGTGAGACCATTTTGAATAGTCAATAGGTGATTCCATTATGATCAGTTCCACCAGTGAGACCGATGTGAACAGTTCCACTGGTGAGGTTGTTGGGAAGTGATCCATCAGTGGGGCCTCTTTGAATAGTTCCATCGGTGATGCATATGTGAGCAGTTCAACCTGTGAGTCTGATGCAAACTGTTCCACCACTGAGACCGGTGTGAACACTCAATGAGTGAGACTACTAGGAATAGTTCCACCGGTGAGGCCGTTGTGATCAGTTCTACAGGTGAGGCCAATATGAACTGCTCCAATGATGAGGCCAATGTGAAGAGTTCCTCCGGTGAGGCTGATCTGGACAGTTCAACCGGTGAGGCAGCTGTGCACTGTTCCATCGGTGAGTCTGATGTGAACAGTTTCCCCAGTGATCCCAATGTGAACTGTTCCACCTATGAGCCCAGTTTGAATAGTTTCACTAGTGATCCTAGTGTGAAAAATTCCACTCGTGAGACCGGTGTCCACCGTTCCACCAGTGAGTCAGGTATGAATAGTTTAACTGGTGAGCTCGAGGTGAAAAGTTCCACTGGTGATCCTGATTTGAAAAATTCCATCGGTGACACCAGTTTGAACATTTCCACCGGTGAGACCAATCTAAACAGTGTTTCCAACAGCATCCTTCTAACATCAGCCTTTTTTTCCATTGATAAATTTCTAGTTCATGAACAATGTTTCTAGCTTCCTATAATATCTCCCCTATGACATTTCTTTTAGGTAAAATGTATTTAATTCCTCATTTTAGGGACTATAAAGACGATTCAATGGTCGTAACTCCTCTATTAACTTTTTTTGAAGGCTCATGATGATTTTAATTGGTCAAAACGGGTTGTTTAATGTGATCAACTTTTAATGGAAAATCCAATGTGTCTTAAACCTACTATAATAAATCATCTAAAGAGAGGATATATATTACTTCCTTATTCTACCTTCTTGATCTGTGGTGCGAGACACACGATCCATTCCTTGTTTCCTTATTGATTTTATGATCGAGCCTTAATCATAGGCTCATTTCCCCTTAAAGATTCTTCTTACTGTATGCACACCCCCTGTTTTGGTGAAAGAATAAAGTTTCAATCCTTCATCAATATAAGGTATTATAAACCTATGTTATTGTGTTTTATTCGATCCTTATACTCGTATTTCTCCTTGACATTTTATGGAATGTGATCTCAAGGAATTTTATGGGGTTTTCGTGGTTGTCGGATGTTGCAGTCATGCCACAACATCCTCGGTAGGATGAATTTCTCACGGGGGAAGAGATCTTAATCCGTTGTGTGGATCTTCCTTGTTTATGAATGTCACGAACTATTTCAGGTAGGGGATTCATTGCTTTTATATTCATCTTTGTTCAAATGTAGAGTTGTCATGTTTTATCCCACTAGATCACAATGGAATTGAAATAATAATTATTCAAACCAGAAAAATAAATTGATATTGGTCATATGTTATTGCCTCTTGTTTTTCTGGATATTGTGATATCTATGATTGCTTATTTATATTTTCATTATTGATGGAAATTGGTAATCAATGTAATGCTGAAAATTAATTGATGATTGTTTGTCTAATGATAAGAGGCATGAAAATAAATCTAGTTTTTTTTGTTGTAGTAGTTTTTGTAATTTTATGTTAATCAATTAAATTGAGTAAGAATCTTTAATAAATTTTTGTTATCTATTCCAGCTTGTTGTTTAAGTTTCCCATATTTGGAACCTACAAATAATAATTATGTTAATTCTGGATGGATTAAGGAACTGGATGTTTGATAGAAAGATAATACCTCTTAGGGTTCTAAGTTATCCTCTTGCTTGATAAATGTCCTAGAGCCCTATTGATATGATGTTTGTTTTCATACTTCTTGTGTTGTGATATGTGGGGACTTTGAGGCCTATTGGTTATGGTAGAAGCTGATGCCTAGGGTGGCGATATGCATTGGTTTATTCATGTGGGTATCAGGGAGGACACTAGAGATTAAGAAATAGGTTGGACGCAAATTTTTGAATGATTAATGTTTATTTTTGGTCATTTAACTTCCATACATTCCTCACTGCTCAAGGAAGATGGTATGCTTACCCTCCTTCCACAAGGGGCGAAGAAATTTGGGGTATGCCACGTGATTTTCATGTTTATCTTCTTGAGGGACGACATCTTTATTCTCTTTCATTAGGTGGAACATACTATACAGGTAGTTCATCTACAAACCGTGTTGATCCCCCATGTGTTTAGTAGTATAGAATGTTTTTATAGATTACCTGGGAATATGGGAAAGTAATAATTTTGTTAATAAATGATTGAATAAATTATGTTGACCCATGGGGTTTGAGCTTGTAGGGATGAAATAATGATGTTTCCATTTAAAGGAAGATGGGACTTTGGTTGTGATTCTAATGAAATATAATGTGGAAATTGTTAATAGATAATTGCTATTTATAGAATTAATGAACGTACATTATAACAGATAAAAAAGGAATGAAGGAATGTAATTAAGCTCTTTAAATGGTTTTTTCCTTATAGGATATCTAGTATAAGAAGTGGTAGTCGGAGACCAAGAGACGTTAGCTACAGTTGAATCTTTGACTAGGTTATGCCCATATTGGGGATGCGAGCTATAGTATATTTTTAATTTTGTGTTTTTATAAATAAATTCTCCTCGTTATTTATGGAAACTTACTCCTCCTTGATTCTGAGCCCTATGAGGGTGTTTTCTCCATCATTTAGGAGGGAAGTTGGATGGATGACTACCCCCATTGGCGCATCTCTATTCTCTTGGTAGTTACATTTTATGGTAGGAACATCGGTTAGTATTCCCCATATATATGTGTAGAGGGTTTTAATGGCATGTGGTTGTTCACACACATATAAATATTCTTGATATAGTTTCCCAAGTAATATTATAAGTGTAACGTATATAGGTAATGATGGCTTGAGGATCCTTACATGGTGTATTGACTGTAATGGCTTTAGGTATAATTCCCGACATATGGTACACATTATTCGAGCTTTCGTGGATCCCAAAATCTACCTCGTTACATTGATTATGTGAAAGTGGTGGTTTTTGATTCATGAGGATCATGTTTTGGTGCTTATCCCATGTGTTTGTGGGCAAGACATTTTGGAGAGAGATGGCTTATGACCTACGACGTTGGGGAAAAGAGGCAAACCAGTGTGGAAGTATTAGCATGATACCCTTGATATTATTTATTATATTATATAATATTTTATGGGATACTTAGTGAGAGTATCCATGATGGGGATGGAAATTTATTAAAACTATTTAGGTGACAAGTAAGATTTACTTGTTGTTCACGGTGCTTTACTATGCATTCTTTACAATTTCACGAGAGGATCTGGGGATGATCATATTGAGTATACTGTTATACTCCCCCTATGTATATAAAGACTATTATTCAGGTCACATGGAGAATGTTGGAGATGAAGATCGTTTTTACTAACTTGGGGTGGCAGGAGCTGTCCAGGCTTGTGGTTGATGTTATTTTTTCTTTCCTTTGGTACTTGCACTTTTCCCCTTTCAGTTGTAGTAGTTTTACATGACATTAAATATATGTACAAGGAATATTATTTTATTTTATTGCATGAGTTGGATTTGGTTTTTATCTAACTTATCTCTCTCTTTCTCGTGTGTTTTCTTAGAGGGTAATGTCTCCCATTTGTGTGTCCACTATACCCTCGATGATGGTCTCCAACTCAAGGCCTACTGGAGGAAGGATTCGGTGGTCATTATCTCTCTTCTCACATTACCGGCCTAGGAGGGGTACACCTTGTGGGGAGCGGGTTGTGAAGGATTGATATCAGAGGTCTGGTTGTGGGATAGGATGGATTTTGGTGTTAGGCACAGGTGAGGTTGCATGGGTCAGTAGGTAAACAGTGTCAGTCATGTTCAGCCAGTGATATAAACACTGTAGACTGACTGGGACAAAGGCATTTAGGGCCCCCTATGAACTAATGCATGGAACATTATATTTTCAAGGGCTACTAAATGAGGTGATGCAAGTTCAAATGTAGAGACCTAGGAATGGATCATGCATCATTCCACTTTATGCCTTTGTTTAAATGGGTAGTCTTAGGGATAGGTTAACCTAAAATGAATAAAATAAAAAAAATTATTAATTAATTATGATTCTTCCATATTAAAGGTTTAATAGATCTAACTATTAGTTATTTTGTAGGTATGGCTCCAGGTCAACGACCTTGTTAGGTTTGCAAATATTTCCAGAAGGTTGTGCCCATAGATCGTTGCAGGGTAGAGGTTGACGATGACGACACCTGGAGGAGGAAACTCGAAGAGTATCAGCACTAGAGTCTGCAGAAGTATGAGGGCTCTATTTCGGATGTAGTCATAGAAGACTAGTTAGATGAGGTTGATATAAGCTTCAGTTTGATCCATTCTCAGAAAGAGAATGGGGTGTCCTTTGTTTTGACAATGTTCTATGGTGCAGCAAGGAAGTGGTGGTTTTGGTTCCTTCGGGATAGTGAGGAGTCAATGATATCATGGAAGGAGTTATAAGACAAGTTTAGAGTTGTGATTCATTATTTGATCATGAAGGAGTCCAGTTTCCAGAATCATCTTACCCTTAGATAGGGGAGATCTATTGTGTGAGAGTTTGGATTCTATTTTAGTAACCTTTTACGATATGCTTCAGACCTATTTCAAGATGTGGAGGCAAGGGAGAAGCATTTCATGGAGGCTTTGTGTCCAGAAATGCAGCGCGAGGTCACCCCATTAATTCTAAAGACATATCTTGTGGTACTGGCGAGGGCTGAGGTCTTTTAGAGGAAATATTCCAGATTCAGATCCTCATGAGAGGGGATTCATCATGTTTCCTCACTAACCAGATCTGTGGTCTAGGGTTCCTTGTTTTTTGGCCAAAAGAGTTTTCGTTCGGCTGAGGGTACGTCATAGCAGTCAACATCCCGTTTCTCTAGTGGTAGCGGCTCTCAGTCCTATGCCAAGGTAACATGAACTAATTTCTAGTTGTGTGTGAGGTCATCAACAGTGAGAGTGCCTAACCATTTAAATAAGTCATCGTGCACCAGGTGTTCTGCTCCCGGTTCCTCCGTTGAGGTAGTTCCAGCTGAGGCAGCAGCAGTAGGTTGCACCATCTTTGAATCAGTAGAGGGTAGGTGGGTTCGTCATAGGACATCCCTGTGACACTGCACATTCTAAGAGATTAGTGTGAGGCCATGATGGTTGTCGTCATCAGGGTCATGGAGGTTGTGGCGGAGTTCGTGGTTTGCTTCAGGCAATAGTGTTGCTAGACCCAGGAAATCCCGACGTCTTTCTAGGTACCCTTTTCCCTTTTTCAACATTATTTATGCCTTGTTTTATTCAGGAGTGATAGAAACCTTCATATCACCTACCCTTGTCCATTCTTTGGGTCTTCACATAGAGAGGCTTTTAGTTCCATTGGAGTTGACTATGCCAGTTGCGGGTCGAGCTAATTAGATTGAAGTATATCGAGACTCTGAGATAGTGTTTGGGCAGCAATTTTCTTGGGGAGATTTCCTATTTCTATGGATACACCTATATGATGTCATACTCAGCATGGACATGTTGTATTCGGTACATGCTATCATGGATTTCTTCAGGAGTCACATGTTGTTCTTCGATGCAGATGGAGATCTAGTGGTAATTGATGGAGAGCGAGACACTCGGATGGTTCAGATGCATGTTTTGTCTTTATCATCAATGATGGATTAGCTGATGCTGAGTTCTTAATAGGTTTAGTAGTTGGAATTTCCTAGGGTCTTAGAAGAGTACCTTGAATTTTTTTCCAGAAGTGGTTGTAGCATTACCCCCTTGATGGGAGATTGAGTTTGGGATCAAGATACAACCAAGAGAATCACATATCCCTATGTCTTGATATAGGTTGAACCATCATGAGTTAACAGATCTAAATATACAACTTTACGGACTATTGTAGTGTGGTTTTTTTCAGATGAGTGTGTCACTATGGGGCGCAACAGTTTTGTTTGTGAAAAAGGATTAGGGAAGTTTGTGGTTGTGTATCGATTATCATTGTATAAAGAAGGAAGAAATGAAGAATTACTATCCTCTTCCATTGATTTATTATTTATTCGATAAAATATCACGTGAAAGTTGGTTCTGAAAGATCTACAGGCAGTCAGGATATCATTAAAATCGTGTGAAGGATGATGATTTCCCAAAGACCGATTGTTGTTGTCATCATGGGCATTATGAGTTCATTGTATTGTCGTTCGGTTTGACGACTTATCCAGATGTGTTCATGGAATTGATGAATATTGAGTTTCATGAGTTTATATATAAGTTTGTGGTGGTTTTCATCAACAACATCCTTTTGTACTCCATGTATGAGGAGGAGCATGGGGAGCATCAACACGCCATTTTTGGAGATCTGCATCATCATCAGCTATTTGGGAAGTTGTGAAAGTGTGAGTTTTTGGCTCGAAAAGTCTATTTCATGGTGCATGTTCTTTCCTAGCAAGGAGTGGTTGTGGTTTCATTGAAGATAGGAGAAGTTGTGTCTTGGGATTCCCACAAGACAATTGAATAGGTACAAAGTTTCCTTGGCCTTTAAGGATATTACAGGTGGTTCGCAGGCAATTTATATTTTGTTCTGACTCCCCTGACGACATTAAATTCGATGGATCAGGCGTTCATGTGGACTGATTAGTGTAAGATAGTTTTCAAGTATCTTAAGTAAAAGATAATAAGTTTTCCAGTACATTGTCTTCCAGTAGAGGGATTTCATTTTGATGTTTTATGTGATTCTACGCATCTAGGGTTAGGTAGTGTTCTGATGCAGTAGAGATCAGATGTTTCTTATGGTTTGCTGCAGTTGGATCCCGCCGAATGTATCTATGTTACCTATGATCTTGTGTTGGAAGTCTTGGTATTTTCTCTGATGTTGTGGAGAAATTACCTCATTTCCGACCGCTTTGTTGTTTTCACCAATTAGAAGAGCTTATGGTATGTTATTTCCCATTGTGACTTGAACATGTGACATCATCAGTGAATGGAGTTATTATAGGAATAATTCTTCTAAATATTTTAAAAACATGGAACGGGGAATTTTGTAGCTGATGTGCTGAGAAGAAAGTCCCAATGTGATGTAGTGCGTGAATCTAGTGATTCCTAGAGATTAATGGAATAACTTTCATCATTACATCTCGATATAGGAGACGTTGGGGGAAGAGGTCGTCTTTTTTAGATGATGGTGAAGTATTCTCTAGTGTAGCTGGTGGAAGAGTCCTAGTAGTGGGATCTATAGGTGGACGTGTGGAGAGAACAAGTTGTTTGTTGTGAGGCCCAAATGGTTTGTCTGAGGATGAACAACACTAAGTGTGTATCACAGAAGGATATTTGTTCCTTTTGCGACGCACGAAAAGGTTCTCAATGATTTTCATAGTTCACCTTTAGCGTTTCATTATGACATGACAATGATGTACCAATCATTGGGGAGTTAGTTTTTGTGTCTTGGGATGATGTGTGCAGTTGTGGAGTTTGTGTCTCAATATTTGGTATTCCAAATGGACAAGGTTGACCACCATATCCCTGGGGGGTTTCACCAGCCATTAGATATTCCTCAGTGGAGGTGGGATGACATATTAATGGACTTTGTTAATTGATTACCTTGAGATCTGGGAGGACATGATTCTATATGAGTGGTTTTGGACTGTATAAAAAAATCATCCCACTTTTTAATAATCAAGAAGTCGAGCTCAGTAGATTTTTTTTCAAGGAAGTATCTGGACCTGGTGGTGAGACACCATGGATTCCCGAAGATGATCATTTCCAATAGATATCTGTGTTCAACATCTAGGGTGTTGAGAGGTATCCGACATGATTTTAGTTCATAGTTACGACTTAACATTTGTTTTCATCCGCATAAGAACGGTCAAATGGAGAGGACAATCCATACTCTTGAATAAATGTTACACTCTTGTATCATAGATTTTGGAGGTTGTATATGAGGAACTTACCCTTGGTGGATTTATCATACAATAATAGTTTTCACTACACTATCTGTATGGCGTCGTTTGAAGCCTTATATAGATGACCTTTATGTTTCTCCGTTGTGGTAGACTGGGGTTAGAGATTCAACAATTCTTGGATCATAACTAGAGAAGAAAACAATAGAGATGGTTCATGTGATTCGTGAGAGGATGAAGATAGCACCTGATCATTAGAAATCATATTCATATCAAAGGAGGAGACCATTGGAGTTTTATTGTTGGGATCACATGTTTCATAAGGTGAATCCCCCCCATTGTAACTAGAGGTTTGGTCACGTGAGTAATATTTCTCCCCACATTTTTGAGCCTATCAAGGTTTCAGATCGTGTTGGAGCAGTGTTGTATCGAGTACCACGTCCCCCATAGATGATCTGAATAGATGATGTTTTTCTTGTGTAACAGATCAATAATTATCTTCAGGATGACTCTCATTTCATCGATTGAGGACATATCAATGTTGATGATGATGCGACCATTGAGGAGCGACATGTGGGGATCCACGATTGCAAAAAGAAGGTGTTGTGTGGGAATTATATCCGCTTGGTTTGTGTCTTGTGGCGACACAGTGTCATAGAGGAGAGTACAAGGGAACATGAGTCACAAATATGTGCTCAATACCCTATGTTGTATGACGTTTAACTCTTATCATGTAAAAAAATGTTCACTTTCTGATTGTAGACCTTGGGTGTTTAGGAGATGGCTTTATTTGGTGGCTTATTGTGTCTATCCCTCTTTTGAGTGGTATCTCGATGGGTGGTGGTTCGGACCCCACTTCCGTTTCCCTTTAGCTGGGTTTTGAATTCTCGAGGACAAGAATGATTTCAGAGGATTTTTATGTAATGGGTCAGACCACTTTCATCCATTCTTATATGGAAATCTAGTGTATGAAGTGTTCTAGGTGGTCAAGGTGACTTATCCCCAAAAATTCTCCAAATTTCCAATTCTGTGAATATTTCCATCAGGGAGACCAGTGTGAATAGTTCAAATGGTGAGATCATTGTGAACAATTCCACTAGTGAGACCAATGTGAATAGTTCCACTGGTGAGACCGCTCTGAATAGTTCCACCATTGAGACTGGTGTGAACAGTTCCACCAGTGAGATTGGTGTGAACTGTTCCACCGGTGAGACCATTGTTAACAGTTCCACTGGTGAGCCCATTGTGAAAAGTTTCACTAGTGAGACCAGTGTGAACTATTCCACCAGTGAGACCACTCTTAACAGTTGCACCAGTGAGGCCACTCTGAACAGTTCCACCGTTGAGGCCGATATGAACAGTTGCACCTACGAGGCTGATGTGAAAAGTTCCAACGGTGAGGCCAATATGAACAGTTCCACTGGTGAGGCTACTGTGAAATGTTCTTCCGATAGGGTAGATATCAAGAGTTCCACCGGTGGGTCCGCTATGACCAGTTCCTCCGGTGGGACTAGTGTGAATAGTTCCACCAATATGGCCCGTGTGAACAGTTCCACTTGTGATACCAGTGTGAAGAGATCCACCAGTGGGACTACCGTGAACAGTTTCACTTGTGCGGCTACTATGAAATGTTCCAATGGTGATGCCACTATAAACTGTTCCACCGAATAGGGCCGATGTGAACAGTTCCACTATTGGGTTTTCTGTCAACAGTTCCACTGACGAGAATGATGTGAACAGTTCCACTAGTGAGACCGGTGTGAATAGTTCCACTGGTGCAGTCACTGTGAACAGTTCCACTGGTGAGGCTAAAATGAACAGTTCCACCGGTGAGTCCCATTGAACAGTTCCACTAGTGGGGATGATGTGAACAGTTCCACCAAGGATCTCGATGTGAACAGTTCCATCGGGGACACCGGTGTGAATAGTTTCACCAGTGAGACCGGTGTGAATAGTTCATCCGATGATACTATTATGAATAGTTCAACCAGTGAGGCTAATGTGAACAGTTCCATCGGCCAGGCCAATGTGAACAGTTCCACCAGTGAAGCGGATGGGAACAGTTCCATAGGTTTTTCCAGTGTGAACAGTTCCATCGGTGAGGCCGTTGTGAACAGTTCCACCTGGTAGGTCAGTGTGAACAGTTCCACCAGTGAGCCCGGTGTAAACAGGTCCATCGGTGAGCCTGGTCTGAGGAGTTCCACTAGTGAGACCACTGTCAACAGGTCCACCGGTGAGGCTGGTGTGAACATCTCCACTGGCGAGCCCCATGTGAGCAGTTCCACCATTGAGCCCTGTTTCAATAGTGCCTCTAGTGGGACCAGTGTGAAGAGTTCCACCAGTGAGACCACTATGAACAGTGTTTCCAATAGCATCTTTTTACCCATTTCCAAATTTCATGTTCATGAACAGTGTTTCCATCTTCCTTCAGTTTTACCACTCTGACGTTTCTTTTGAAAGAAAATGAATTGAAATCCTTGTTTTAAGGAATCCAAGGTCGATTCAAAGGCCAAAACCCTTATATTAATTTTTTACAAAGGCTCAGGATGCCTTTACTTGGTTAAACTGTGTGGTTTAATGTGAACCACTTTCAATGTAAAATCTAGCGTACCATAAACCTCCTCCATTAAATCTTCTAAAGTGATGAGATATATTTCTTTCTTATTCTGCCTTATTGTTCTCTAGTGTGATATGGTCGAACCATTCCTTCCTTCATTAGGGGTTTTGGGATCGAAACATAATCATAGTCTCCTTTCACCTTGATGTTTCTTCCTGCTACATGCACACACCCTATTTTTGTGTAAGAAGAAAGTGTCGATATTTCAATGATATAAGGAATGATTTACCAACATTCTTGAGTTTTATTCAATCATTATTAACCTATTTCAATTTTCCATACTATAGAATGTGATCTCCATACTTCTAATAGAGTTCTCTTGGCGGGCAGATGGTGCAGTCGTGTTACGGTGTCCACAGGTGGATGTAGTTTTCATGAGGGAGTAGATTGCAATCCATTGAGTGAATCATCCCCATTTAAAGAACATCAAGAACCATTTGAGGTAGGATATTTTTTTGCTTCCCTATTCATCTACATTCTAATATAGAGTTATCATGTTTTATCCCACATTATCAAAATTAGATAGACATATTAAATAGTTGTTCTGGATAAATAAACTGATATCAGTCTTATATTGTTACCACTTGTTATTCTAGTAGTGTGATATCTATTCATTAATGTTTAGATTTTTGTTCTTGATGGAAATTGATAATGAATGTAAAGCAGGGAAATAATTGATAATTGTTTGGCTAATGAAAAAGGTGCATGTAAATAAATCTTGTTTTGGTTTTTGTAATTTGATGATAATAAATTTGATGCAGTAAGAATATCTAATTAATTTTTGATAACTATGATAGATTTTTGTTTATGATAGCCATAGTTAGGACCTAAAAATAATAAATAGGTTAGTTCTAGATGGATAATAGAACTACATGTTTGAAAAAAAGATAATGCCTGGAAGGGTTCTAAGTTACCCTCTTGCTAGCATTAGTGCTAATATACTAGTAAATATGATGTTTTGTTGCATGATTCTTGTGTTGTGATATGTAGGGAAATGAGCCCTATTGGTTGTCACAGCAGCTGAAGCCTACAGTGGTGAGATGCATCTATTTATGCATGTGGGTGTCGGGGAGGACACTGAGGATGATGAAACGAGGTTGATGTGAATGATTGGATAATTTCTGTTTATTTGTCTGTTTTTTATTCCTTACGTTCCCCATTGTTCAAGGCTGGTGGGTTTCTTACCCTGCTTCAAAAAGCGAAGAAGACGCACGAGGTAGGTCACTTTATTTACATGTTTAGCCTCCTGGTGGAGGATATTTCAATGCTCTTTCTATATGCGGAAAAGACTCGATGGTTTGTTCATATACTCACCATGTTGAGCCCCCATGCGTTTAGTAGCTTATAATGTCTTTATAGAATTTATTGGAATATGGTAATGTAATAACGTTATTAATAAATGATTGAATAAATGATGTTAACACATGGTGTGGGAGCTTACTAGGACGTAATGATGAGGTTGCAATTTAAAGTAATAAAAGACTTTGGGTGTTATTCTAATGAAATAAAATGTGGAAATATTTAATAGTTAATTTATGTTCAAATAATTAATCAATGTAATGTGAAACTGATAAAAAGGGAATGAAGGAATGCAATAAAGATCTTTAAATGGTTGTATGCTTATTGGATATCTAGTATTAGAAGTCGCATTCGGGAGTCTAAGAGACATTAGGTGCAGTTGATTCTAATACTAGGTTATGCCTAAGTGTGGTTGTGAGTAATTGTATATTTTGTATTTTGTGTTATTATTCACTACTCCACCCCATCAGTTAGGGAAACTCACACCTCATGGATTCTGAGCCCAAGGGAGTTTTTCCCCAAAAAACACGTAAGTGAATGGATGGCTGACTACCCCCTTTGTCCCCACTATCTTCTCTTGGTAGTGACGTGTGCTGGCTTGAAAATTAGTTAATTTTCCCCATATATGTGTGTAGAGGGCTCTAACTGCTTGTGTTTTTTCACACATGTATAAATATTATGGATATAGTTTTCCATGGACAACTATATGTGTAACGTGTATATGATGTGATGGCTTGAGGATACTTACTCAGTGTATGGTCTGTAATGTCTTGATGTATAATTCGTGACATATGACACACGTTATTCGAGTTGTGGTGCCTCGCCCAGGTGTTGCGGGAAAGCCTTTTTAGAGAGTGACGGCTTAGGAGGTGCGACATTTATGAAAATTGGAAAACCAGTGGGGATTTAGTAGTGGGGTAACCATGATATTCTTTATTATATAATATACTCTTGTATGCGATACTTGGGTAGAGTAGCCATGGTGAGGCTAGGTACTTAGTATACCTATTTAGGTGACGAGTTTTTTTCACTCTTTGTTCATTGTTCTTTACCATGCATTATTTACTTTTTCAAGAGAGGCTCTAGGGAGGATTCTACTGAGTATAATGTTATACACAACATATGTATATTTAAACAGTGTTTCAGGTCACTTTGAGAAGGTTGGAGATCAAGCTGGTTTCTACTAGCTTGGGGTTGCATGAGCTGTTTAGGCCTGTGGTTGCTGCTGTTTTTACTTTCCTATTGTACATGATGTTTTCCCCATTCAGTTGTAGTAGTTTTTAATGACATTACATAGGTGTAAATGGGATTATACTTTATATTTTGGTTTGAGTTGGAGTTGGTTAGTGTCTGTCTTATCTTTCTCTTTTACATATTTTCTTTTAGAGGGTTATGCTTCCCATTTGTGTGTTCACAATACCCTCAGTAAATGTCACCAACTCAGGTCCTACCGGAGGCAGGACTCAGGGGTCATTTTCTCTCTTCTCACATTTCTGGACTAGGAGGATTATAGGTTGTGGGGAGGGGGTTGTGATAGTATTCATTGGGGATATTCATTGAGGATAGTTAATTCCCCATTTATCTCATAATATTTTTCTTACATATTATTTGTTTCCCCCTGTAATGGTTTTCTTTTTCTTTAAATTAGTTTTTACTAATGTATTGATAATTTTTAATGACATAAGGTGATTTTTGATTCTATAAATATTGTTTGTAGATAATACCCAATAATATAACCCACAATTATCTAGAAAAAATGTTCCTAATAATATCTAGGTAACAATATTCTATTCCCATTTTGAAATTTCATCCCGGAAATTCCACAAATATTATCTATTGATAATAGGGGAGGTACAAATGTTTCATTATTTCCACTGGTTCGAATATTACATCTTCATATTTATGGTTCTTCCACATAACATTGACAAGTTATGTTGCCTTAATATATATAAATTTGAGTCTAGGGTCGATTTTTTTTCCTAGATTCTCCTCAAAATTGATATCATGCCCTATTTGTACTACCTCCAAATTTATTACATGTGCTGATTTAGGTATTTAGTTCCTATAGAGAGATATACAGAACATATCATAACAATGTTCCATGTTTAGTTGAAGTGATAGCTAATAGGCCACTTCTCCAATACAGCCAACTATAAAAAGGGTCCAATGTACATATGGTTAAGATTTTAATTATATCTAAACCATATAAAACTCTACCATAGTGATATTAAAAGTAAAAAAAATTCTCTAACATCAAATTCAATGTGCCTTCAATTATATTAAGCTATGATCTTATAATAACTTTGTGAACCTATTTTTCATTCTTTTGGTTGTCCTGGTCCCTTTATTCCATATCATATATGTGATTTAGTCCAAATAAATATCTTCCCAAAATATTTATCCATAAATGTATGAGTTATATATTTCTTCCCATTTAAATCATCCAATGTATCCATTTCGATAAATATGTGGAATCTTTTGTTCTATGAGATCTTAATTAATGGACAATGTTGATCTCACCCACCTTTATATTTTATTGAGGAGCCTCTAAGCATGTCCTCGAGTGTCTAAATAGTCCAATTAATTTTTAAATCGGTTTTGGTTTGATAGGACATATAAAAAATCAATTTACTGTTTATAATATGTTGAATAAGTCTCCAAAATATTGAACTGGTCATTGGTTTATGATAACATACACTTGAATGTGGTACCACATTAACTCCCATCATTTTCATGGTGTATATATTTTGATTTTATTCATTAATATCATCTTCCAATAATGTAATGAAGAGTGTATTTTTGGTAAGATGATCATCCATATCCCATATTTCATTGATTTTGTATGATGTATTTATCATACAAATGAAAAACAAGAAAATGATGTTTTCCCATTTCACATATGGGAATGGAAAATGGTTTCATCATCCCCTTATACATTTGTCTCTCTAAATTATCTCGCTGATATATAAGGAAAAATGAGGTGTTTAAAATGACCTCTTACTTCATTCTTTAACACTAGAACTGTACTAAAAAAATTTGGTTCATATTTACACTTTTATAACGTATGGAGAAAAATCATATATGTACATTATCCGTAGATATTTCATTATCCTAGATTATATAAGAACAAAAATACTTTTTAAAAAATAAATGATATTATCTACATATTTTTGGAATTAATGAATCATCCCATAAATTTCAACACCCACTATCCTTTGAAGATTCATATCATTAATTTTTTTCTACCATGAACATCACATGGATAGATAGTTCGGAAATAATAAGGTAAAGAAATGATGTATTCCAAACTATTATTATTTCTGCATCCATATATTGTATGATATTGAATATAATTTCATTCTCAATACCTATCAAGGATTATTTATTTTGTTCTTTCCAATATGATAATTAATAACATTATTCAAATATCATGGATGGTAATGAATAAAGAAATCATTTTCCTTAATTATATCTTATCATATTGTTGATTCATGTTCAACTGATTATATTTGAATATAGAACATAGACTCATTGGACCTATATATATGTCACGGATATATCCTTAGATATAATGACACCTAAAAATCATAAAAAAATAAATCCAAAATAGTCTATATCATACACCATGTAGTTCCTCTCATAGATCATTAATTATCAACATGAATAGGTTATCACTATATAATTTTTATTTTGTTTAAAACCAATTATTTTTCGTAGATTAATTTTATATCAAAATAAAATATCCACTTAATGGTTTTGTGAATAAATTTATAGTGATTAGTGTCATGAACTGACCCAATGGGGCTCGAGCGTCGACTCACCAAGTCTGCCTCCATAGGACAAGGGTTATAAACAATTACCAAGAATGATATCACACATAAGGAGGCCTTATCCAATAATACATGTATGTACACACCCACATGAACCTCCACAAAACAATGTAGATATATATTTATATATGAACTAAAATGAAAAGAATGCATACATATATCCAAAACATGAGTATAATAGAATTAAAAAAAGTGAAAATATAGGACACACACATAAAAAATAGAAAAATAATACAACATGCCCATATAGAGGGGATCACTATATAAATAACTTCTGGAAACATACTTGACCATGCTTCGGTAAACACCCTAGTCGGTCTTTCTCATTGTGCTCTTCCTACTCATGTTCTTCATAGAACTCCATAGAAAGTACTATGGTCTTCAAAAGACACAAAACATATGAGGGAAAACCCTATTCATGGGATATAATAACAATAATCTCTATGAGAACCAAAAAACTCAAAAGAAAAGGGAGAAACTGAAAGGAGATAGACATCTTATCCCATCTAGAGGGAACCCAAATGATAGAGAAATTCCCACTCGAGACCATCCTCAGCTAAATGTGACTAGAAAACTCATAAAACTAGGTGTTTCATTAAATTAGTGACAACACCACAAGGGAAACCCATAAATAACACATTTATACTTGAATGATGCACCAAGAATCATGAGGTTTTGGCCACATTTCCAGTGAAAATTTCTACTCATGTCACTAAGGAAACACATAACTAGGAGAACATACTTTGAAAGATCTGTTGTCCCAGATGACACTCGATCAAGAGATGCACTCCATAAAGTCTCACACCAGAATCCCTAATGAAACATTCAATAGAACATGCTCGTCATATATTAATTCTAGGAACGTCACACTAAAACAAAGTGGAAACGAAAAACCCCTAGGATGAGGGATCACTCCTAGGGACCTTTAGGGGATACTATAACCCAATACGGTAAATCAATGATCTATTATATAGGGGATCACTCCCATGATCTTCTAGGTGTTACAATAACCCAATCGAATGTTATAAAGACAAAATTTGTGAGATGGAGGGTCATCACCCCTATATAGGTGGTCATGACGATGCCAAAAACCCAATCTCATATAACTTGCAATGTAGGGGGATCACACTGATGATACCAACAACCCAACCTAAACCACACACTAAGAAGAGGATCATATAACTGATGATAGAACAACCCTACTATAATCATCTGCTACGTAGGTGAACATATACTCAAAGATTCCACAAAACCCTAGAGAGTTATCCTCCTAGATATGGGATTTCCTCTCACATAGAGTTAGTAATATTGATACCAAGAACATGCTGTAGGGAAATGATAATCTCTAGGATCTAGTCCCGACCTCGCTAAAGGGATTCTATAACTCTATACTATCCCATCCTATTAAGGTGATCTAAATTCTATACTGAGGATAAAATTCTGAATACCCTCATAGCATAAGAACATGGGGGACTCCTTCATCCCTTTCGGTCATGGCGTCACACGCACATCCTATGCACACAACATCACCTGCACTTCGTGGCTCACATACCAAAATCATGGCCACCATCATGTTCTATACAAAAAATCTTCAAGATAAGATATTTAATTACCTAAAAACAGTAACTAATTATAGGGATCTTTTCACCATAATAATAATGATACAATTATTATTTGACCCATAGCTTGATCCTAGAACACATTATATGGATCATAACATTATGATCCACATGAAAAAACTCATAGAAATGGATATTCATCCATTCCCAATAGACACCCAATGAAAAAGTCACATTTTACCGCAAATGCCCAAATAGAGCGTCATGGGGCCCACACCAAGATTTTGGTTTAATAACATGAAAATGGTCTTGAAATATTTGCATCAAATTCATTTCTCAATGTTTTTGATGGTGCGATAAACAAACATCAGATACATGACATATGTCTGGTAAAAGAATCTCCAAATACTAACAATAATATTATTATCCTAATTTGACATTTCATGTCACCAATACTAGTTCTCGAAACCAAAATTTCTCAAATTAGAATCCAAATTTCTACCTCAAATCATGGGTCATGTTTCCATATATGACACAGAAAAAAAACCGTTTGTTTAGATGTAATGAAGGTTTTATGTCCCATCAGCTCGGCCAACCCTCTCCTGCCGGTCCGGACTAATCCGGCCGGACTGCTCCGCCAAGGTTGGCCCACTCTATCTAGACCACTCTGGCTAGCCCAACCAATCTCTTCGGCCCACAGCCCAGCTTCATGGCTTGCGACTCCAGACAACTCGCCAGCCTCCGCACCCCATGTGCGCCCCACCCCGGGGGTCCTTCCACATACCACCAAACCCCCTCAATTTATACCAAAAACACAATGAAAGCATATTAGGGATCCTTGGGTCAAGATCTTCACAGATACAGCCTCATCATAATGAAATATGATGATTCAAATAAATTGATGTATACACAATGGGAAGGAGAATAAAATGTGAAACAACCTAACTCAGTGTGAATCAACAAATCTTCATGGTCATATCGGTGATCTGAATCTACTACTTCAAAATCCATGAGTGATCATCATCAAGATCCGAGTCCAACGACACCTTTTTTCTTCGATCCAATATCTAGGTCATTCATCGGTGAAGAGGAATATGGAAGGGGCTTCTGCATCTCTTTCATTTTAACAAAGAAGTGGAAAATGTATATGGATTTATTTTTTAATTAAATCCCATCCACTTAATATCCCGGACTAGACTCGCCTCTGACCCAACACCTGTCGCTGAAGAAATTTATGTCATGCCTAGTGTAAACAAGAAATTTTTAAAACAACTTTGATCTCATAAATTTGATCCAAGATAATTTTAATGATTTATTCGATCTGACATAAAAATAAAATAATTTTATTTAATAATTTTATTTATAGATACGTCCTCAAGAACTTCTTCCCCCGAGGGACTATTCTTACATATGTTGTACCCCTCCTGGGGTAAGTGAAACATTATAGAATAAAATGTGGAATTATTTTTATGATATGAGCTATTATGTAATAGATAATTTGTGCCCTCTATGTGCGTAGTATTAAAATACTAAAACGGTTTATAAATATTATTCTGGGAACACTATGTCATAAAATCACATGTTGTTTCAATGCCTATATCTGGAGATATATATATAAATATTCAACATGATTACAAGAAAATTATAGAGTCTTTACATCATCCCCACCATAATTATTTTTGTCCCCAAAAGTAAAAGGATAAGCCTGAGGGAATGAAATTGGATTGTCAATCGAGTGTTGCTCACATGCCAGTTCACCAAAAAAACACCACAATGCCATCAAGGGTTCCTATCCTTCCGAAAATCACACACTCATGGGATTCCCAAGGGATACCAAAATCAATTCTAGCTCATCCCATGTCAACATCATGCAACTTGTCACATTTTCCCTGGGTTTTGATATATGATATAAAGCAAGACCTGGGTCTCCTGCAGTCATAGGGTCTATCGGTACACCACCTAGATAACCTAACAAAATGTCCCAAAAATGTACTCCATACACACAAGTCAAATGGAATCATCCACTGCACCTCAATACTATCCTCTTTAGGTGAAACTGACTATCCTATATTAATGTTCTTCATGTCTCAAGAACGCATCATTGTGGGGAAGTTATCCCTCATTCTTGTGAGCCTAAAGCCATGTCAAAAATAGAACGACGTCCTCAAGTGACTCGGGTACCAAGCTAATTCCGAGTAAGTGAGGGTAAAAATAAAAAAAATTAGGATTCACAATAACACACCTTGGTACTTACCAAGACCGTCACAAAATCTTTCCAACACTCAATCCTACCTCAAACCCACAAGTAAGTGGGAATCATCACTATACCTCTACAATGTCAGAATTTGGTGGAACGAAATCACATTTAAAAGTTTAGTCATGTCTAAAAAATGTTTCACAATGAGGGAATGATTCATTTTCCTCATGCATTTGATTCGACAACAAACAACACCAACCTATAGTCTTATGTAAGACTCGTGTCACTGTGAAAAAACCATGAAAAAACAGCGGTAAGAAATCCATAACTCCAAACAACTACAAAAATATGAAATAACACAGATCATACCTCTATGCATCTTTGGAGACTCTATGTCAATGGACTCTTCATCCTGTAGTTTTTCCCTCCATCATCTTCCATGTCTCTGACCCTTCCATGAACCACCAGGTGGTGGTGGTGGAAATTCTTACCACCTTCCATATTCTTTTCATACACCCTCTCCTATGCTATGTTTGCGGCCCTACAAACCTCTGTGCTCAAATTTCTATGCCTACCAATGCAGTCTATCGATCATCTCCCTCTCAAAAACATTGTGGGTTAGACAATATCTAGCAAGATGTTCGCACCCATCCCAATAATTATACCACCTCTCCTACGGGTGACCAAATTCATCATGTGGGACCTAAGCCTAAAATCCACTATCCTAGGGTCACTTCCTAAAATTCATCACAAACCTAGACCAATGTTATTTTCATCATATACCATCTACCAAACAATCTTTTGAGAAACCAGCTCTCGTCTTCCCAACACCGATGGTCGGAGTCTACCCTTCTAGAATACTCTCCATTAGAAAGGGCCTCTATAACACTCCTGCAATGGTGGGAATGCACAATGGCACCACCAATGACTGGATCTCTTAGTGCATGCCCTACTTGAAGTCCAACTCTTGGATGAACGAATCCTGAACCATATCGCCAGAGTAATGGGACAGGTCTGTGAACCACGCTACATATTCCACCCCGGTCCTTCTCTCTAGTCCAAGATGATGAAGCTCAGGGATAAATGCATGCCTCTGCATGGTTAGATAAAACAACTATCTGAAGAGTCTCTCAAACTATACCTAAGAGATAATGTCCTCTTTGTGGGTCTGCATCACAAGAGTCTATCAATTCCTTATCAATCCTTAAAAAGGCACTCCACTTGTATGACAATCTGATTAGGAGGTGTCTACAAAAGGAAGAAAACTCTTCTGACTGTCGCGATCCAGCTGTCAAATGTGTGGTGTTCTGGGTCACCCTTGAACCCAAGAGGCCACTACAACTAGATCTTGTGCGACACCCTATTCATGCATCCCTCCATGTCCATAATTTTTTCACAACCAACTACTCGAATGGTGGTGGATCAATTGGTGGAACACCAAGAGTCCCAACCTCATAACCTATGACCATCACATAATCCTCGCTATGGGGAGGATCGTTAATATATTCTTTCCATGAAAACCTATCTAGTTGTCATCATGGAGGCATCCTAAAATAACATCATGGCACACCATAGTCAAAAAGAATATCTAGGGATATGACACAATAAGAAAAGGAAAACCCAAAAACCAGTCATATCTGAGGCATGCACTATATTTTTGTGGCTAGTGTTCTAATGTCCCGAGAAAAAATTAGGGTTATCAAAATCCTGGTGAATGGATATTTTGGTCACCTCACCAACACAAGAAACACTGACCAGAAAGCCGAACTCAAAACACACAAACACTGTAAATATGAAACCCAAAACCAAGCTCACAATTTCATTCATAATGGGGAGCCAACCATCTATGATACCACCCAATCATTAACTGACCCAATAGGGATAATTTAGTTACTCCCCAAGGCCATATCCATAGGCTACGGTCTCAGGACCAACACCAAAAGGCTATCACACACATGGAGGACCGAGCCAAATGTACCCATATACATGCACCCAAATACATCTCCATGAAAAATTGTAGTAATATATATATATATATAATAACTAAAAACAATAGCATGAATACATATAAAAAAACTAGTTTATAAAAGAAGTAAAAAAAGATAAAATATATGACCAACCAATTGAAAACTAAGTAAGTGTCAAACCATCTCATTTGGAGGGAATCCATGTCAAAAACACTTCTAAAATATTCTTTACCAAGCTATAGTAAACCAAATGGATGGTATAGACTATGATGGGGTGAGTATAATAATACAAAGTTGGCACCCCAAAAACCTCAATATAAAGGGGATAATTTTAATGGAAATAGTCAGATCAACCCAACGATAAGGAACCCACACAAGAGAGAAGATACATATAAATACCATACATGAATAAATATAATTATTCAACTCATAATGCAGAGTGTACCATCGAAGACATGATAGCATGCAAGAGAAACCACGCAAAAAAAAACAAATATAGTCATCTCAGGAACCAGTCCTAAGAAGGTTCTGACATCATGATCATGGAAATATTTTACTATAGTCTCTAAGGAAATAAATAACCAGGGGAACACACTATGAATTCTCTATCATCCTAGATGACACTCTTCTGAGAGATACACTCCGTCGGGTCTCAAATCGCCATCATAGATGGCCCATCCAAGAGAATATTCTCCTAAAACATTAACGTTAAGAATTCCATGATGACACTCTATAGAAAAACAAAACTCCTCATATAGGGGATCAATCCTAGGGACCTCTAGGGGATACCCGAACTCAATATCTTAACTCCATGATCTCTTAGATATATGATCACTTATTTATTTTCTTGGGGAACTAAAAATTCATATGACATTCTACAAATCACATCACAAAAAAAGAGGATTGTCATCTATGTATAGGTGGTCATGGTTAATCCAAAAACCCAAATTGGTATATCTCGTAAAGTATGGAATCATACCAATAATCCCGCAAACCATAGGGAAACCACAATCTTTGTTAGGGTTAAAATAACTGTCAATGTTCCTACCCTACTATAATCTCCCACTGTTTAGGTGATCATATACTCAAAAAATCCACAAAATTCTACATAGTTTTCATTCAATATAGAGGATCCCCACCTATGAAGATTTGGTCACGGTGACACCATGAAATTTATTCATGGAATTGATAAGAGTGAAGATCCTGCTCTGGCCTCACTGGAGGTATTCCACAACTCTATTTGAGCTCATCCTATCAATGGGATCTCAATCATGAACTGAGGAAATAATGCAGAAAACCCACATTGATTAAGGACTAGGGGAACTCAATCAATCCTTCTTGTCAATGTTTCACTGACCCAAGAAACACACAAACATTGCCTGCTCCCTGGTCCTCCTAGACACAAACTGTGGCCACCATCATGTATTATATGAAAAAACATGTGATATTGGATATTTACTTACCCAAAATGGATAATTGGTGACAAGGGAACATTTCACCATAATCCATACAGAATGGGTCATTGTGGGGCTTGTACCTTGAACCTGGAAAACATCATAGAGGTCAAATCATTGGGATCCTAAAGAAAAAACAGATGATATTAGCTACTCATTTGTCCAAAACAGATCCCCATTGAAAAAGTCAAATTTCACCACAAATTTTAAAAATACGCCTTATGTGGCCCACACATTGAATCCATTTTAAGCACCAAAAATCATTCTAGAAATGTCTTCATTCTATTCAGGGTCACAACAAAGCTAACAGAACATCAGATGGTTATGGGAACTAGGAGATATTCCTGATACAAGAATAAAATAATAATAATAATAATATTGTTATTATTATTATGATTAAAACTATCATGAAACCCAGAAATGAGCCTAAAAAATAATATTTTAAAACCTGTATCAAATGGTTTAACTGGAATAATGTGTTTCATTACCATAGATTACCCAAAAATGGACATCCGATTTAGAAGTTATGAGGGTTCGAATCCCCCTTGTCCTGATCGGCCGGTTTTTGCTAGAGTGATCCCCTCTAGCAGGTTTGGTCGGCTAGTCTGCTCTAGCTAGCCAATTCCCTCTCACCATCCCATAGCTTACCTGGATAGCCTAACCCAGTCCACTAGCCCAAGAAATCGACCCACTCAGACCCCATCTCCCAACCACATTCCCGCTCCTTCCATGACACCCGATCATCGGCCCACTCCAACCATGGCTCTCAGCCGCCTGCTAGCATCCACACCCTGCATGCTCCCTATAGTCTCAGTGGCTCCCAATAGCCTGCAGCTACCCCATAATACTTTCATGTCGTCGCGTGGTGCTGCTTCTCTGCATCCCGCCACATAGGTGGTACTTTTTCGGACCACTAGACACCCTCCAATTGTCTTAAATGTACAAAGGACACATATCTAGGATAATCGGTGCGATATCTTCCTAGAAATAGTCTTTTCTCTAATATCCATACATGATTAGAAAAAAAAAGATTGATTAACATTGGAATAAGGAAAAAAAATGAGAAAACACATACCATAGTGTGAAATGCCGAAGCCTCGGGGTCAGATCATCGCTCTGAACTTGCTAGTGCATGATCTGGGATTGATCACCATTATGATCCATTTCTGAAAACTCCTCCTTTTGTTGATATGTCCTTCGGGTTGTTCATCAGTAAAGATTAAAAGGGTATGGGATGCTACACATCCTATATGTTCTCATGTAATAGGATAGGGTAGAGGGATTTCACATATAATCAAATCCCATCCAATTAATATCTCAACCTTGAAATTCCTCCAATCTAATACCCATGGCCGAAGAAGTATTAATCACACCAAGGGTAAACATGAAATTCTGAACTCAACTGCAGTCTCATAAGTTCGATCATCGAATCTATTCATGAGTTACATGATCCAACATCAAAATAAAATAATGTTTATTAATTTTTATTAATTATTTTTATATCCTCGAAAAATGTTTCCATATAAGGTATAAAATTACAAAAGATATACCCTTACTATCATAAAAGGAATGTTTCGAACAAAATTGGGGCCTCATGTTTCATATTTGAGCAAATTTTTAAGTAATAATTAATTCTCTCGGTGTTCATAGTATAAAAATACATAATACTCTTATAAAAATTATTTTGAGCACACTTGACCACAAAATCTTACGCCGTCTCAGTGGTTATATATGGAAATATATAAATGAATATTCCAAAGTATTACAATGAAAATCCATAGTCTCTATAATTATTATTTCCTTGATATTATTAATTATATCCTAAAATTATTCCATACATACATCTTTTAGCCCTTCCCATGTTAACATTGTTATGATGATAAACAATCTCGATAATTTTCTTTCAATACATCAGTTTTACCTAGGAAACCCATGAAAATAAGGGACTTCTATGACAAATGATGGTTTGTGCCATTCCATATATTTATATTTTCATAAAAGGATCCTAATAAATCCCATCACATGTGATAATTTTCCACATTAATGTGAATTATTCTATTAAAAATCACACTTGTTGAACTTATCATACTTTTTATCATTTTATAATGATTCCAACATAAAGATAAAATATTAAACAAGTTCCTTAATTAAATGGATATAATGAAAATATCATAAATAAATTCTATCATGTTTTTTAATGTATTATCTATACATTAAATTCATCCACTACATGAATATTACAGAGTATATATAAAGTACTAAGGGTGTCACTATGAACTCATATTATCCATACATTTTACAGTATTATCCATTCTAAATATCATACTTCATTTCCTTTAATTGATGATATCCATAAGGGAGATCCACCAATGAAAAGTAACAATATCCTTATATTAGTTTGAACAAGAAAACCATCCTTTCCAGGGTGTACATTTTCATCACAGTGATCTTTTTGATATCATAGAAATCGTTACACTACAACATTGATCCATCTTTTTTTTCTTGATATAGAATTCCAGTGAAAACCAAGGCTATGAACTAGGATAAATGACCCATTTCTCCAAATTCTATTTCTTCTTATTCTTTAACATACCCAGTATGATATTATCCATCCTAAATTGTTATTTTGATATATTAGTGTATCTAAGAATATGGTATATCAAAAATTATGACACATAATATAGTGGAAGGATGATTTACTCATTAATAAATAACTCACTATATTACCATAAAATATGATATTCTTCATGGTTCATATATACATTATACAAAATAATTCTTCATTAGTATGTTTCTTTGTTGGGTATCAATACTCAAACTATTATGGGATTTCCCAATGGAGATTTGTGTTCTCCCTTGAATTTATATAGGGTCATTAGATAATAAATAATAAAGAAATATATTCCATTTTTGTGGATTGTTGATGGGAGAAAAATATAACAAGGTAAATTTGATGTAGTGCATTCTTTCAAATTTCACTAAATGATGTTTTAGAAGTTCACTAGATGAATTTTCCTAGACTCTGTTAAATGTTACTAGTTTAACCCGTATGTTTCATTGATCAAAACAATAGGAAATTTTTGAGATATCTCAGCTTAAGAGTATATGTTTTTAATTCGTAAGATAATGGAAACATGAAGGATATAATGGAATTCTATGAAACGTAATTAGGTTATAAAATTTCCATTTTTGAGTTAATAAATTTTGTTACTTGTATAAATTAACATTTATATTTGACCTTATATATTGTGATGGACTATTATTTCCAGTACTAATTTGACTTTCATGGATGCCAATGCTGATTTCCCTTAAAAGACATTATTTTATTCCATTAGATTGAATAATTCATTTTCTCATAGCGGTTAAGTAGTTATAAAATCTATCATGTATTTTGATATTCTTTCAATTCATTTATCATGTTTGTCTATTTTATTCATTTCCTTCTATAATTTTTGACCTTTTAAGTCTTCTCACCTACACTCAAATCATTTACCTATCCCTTTGAGTAAACTACCAATATTCTTCTTCATAAATTTTTTACGTATGGGTGGTTGGATCATATTCACCCATTTATCATTTCATCTGATGGATTTGGAATCAATATTTCTATTCACAACTACATTATGACATGACCATTCTCCAAAATATGTATCCACATTTATTGAATATCATACTACATACTCGTAAAACCCATAGCCTATGATAGTTAGATCCATTTGTAGGATAGTTTTTAAACAACTATAGAATATATATATTTTTCAAATTTTGTTGATAAAAAAACATGTGGTGTATTTTTAATGCCCTGAAAATATTCCACATATTTCATTAGAGATTGAATTTTTATTTTTTTTAACTTCTAGGAAATATCTCTCTAACAATATTATGTTTTGTTGAGGGATTTAACTGATAAGAAAGTACTTATTTAATTTATCCCACTCCATTTCAAAATTTCATCAATAATCATGGAATTATTTATCAACACCATAATTTATCATCCCCCCTATCTATGTTATAGAAAACCATGTTAACATTCTTCTTATCATATTAGCGAATCATTGGAAAGATCTTCTCTATTGAGTTTAACCACTACTCCTTGATGGTTCGATAAAAATATATATAAAACATCAATGGACATTGGATCTAAAGAAATTGTATGTATAGTTTAACCATCTATGTTAATGGAATGCATTCAGTATGGTTCATGTTATTATTCAAAGCATGAGTCAAATAGGTATGCATCAAAATAATTTTATAATACCAACCTCCAATTTTATTTGGAATGTTGTTTGAAAAATACTTGCATTGTCCCCTACATGGGTTTTTGTTCTTGTTTATCCTCGATACAACCATTTTATATAACTAAAAATGATTGGAAAAAATGTAGTCAACAATGCAGGAATAAATAATTATTTCAGCTAAAAAATTTTTTATATAGTCATATATAATAGGATCTCCATGTTTAGCTATTTTAAAAAATGATAATTCTAAGATGGGGTAAATTAATAATTTTATAACATTATATGAATTAATTACATTATCTATATATCAATGATAAATATATATAGTCATTTTATTGACCATAGAATATCTCGTTGGACGATCAAACCATTTTTTCACCATTTCCACTTTTTCATTACATTTATGAAGATAATGTTAAAACCTAATCTACCCAAATCTGGGTTTTTACCCCAATGTACACATGATTTATATCCATATCAACTTGTAGTATTTTTATGGGTATATAATTTCTTAAAAATAGAAAACCCTTATACTTTAGTAAAACATATGATATTTACCAATTTATTGACTTCTCCTTATTTTTTTAACATTGTCTAATAAAAAATCCAAAATTAACTAATCAATTAACATATATTCACTATAGAAACATAAATTGTTTTCATACATGACAATTACATTATTTTTAATATAAAATCTTTAATATTGATATAATCCATGATGCAATGGTTTAATGTCTTAGTAAAATTTAGCACATACATCCCTTGTACAAATAAAAACTAACCATTATTAAAATAAATAATTTATCCCTAGAAAGCTCTCACATTATTAATCATATATAAAAAACCTAATGGTATACTCCAAAGATTAGGGTGATATAAAATCCCAGTTAGGGGAGAATATCATAAGAGGAATTAGTGACATGAATCAATAGTACATGGGTTAGAATAATCAGCATCATCTTAACATATTATTAAGATCATCATCATAATATTTAGGAAAACAATCCATATAGGAAGAGAATGTTTATTATTTGTAATAATGAAACACCATAACATAGTGTTCAAATCCAAACAATATTTTTGATCACTTTTATTGTTGTGTTCATGCTTAATTTATGCCCAAAAATTGTATCATCATAATTATAAATAAATATAGAATCATGGTCATGAATAATTCACATAATCCCAGGAGATACATCTTATTAAAAAATTAAATAGAGTGTTATATAATACCTATAACATTTATCACATCAAAAAAATATCATAGTCATGCATTATACATTTCAAGATAACCTACAAAATTCATAGCCATGATAGAAAACCATGGAAAATAATGAGTTTCATAAAGGGTTTCAAAAATAATTCTTTATTAAACCCTAATAGGGTACATAAATTAATATGTAAGGTCATATTTTGTGAATCAATTTTTTCATAGAGGAATAGAGAATATGCATATCAAGAGGATTCAATGAAATGTAATATAAATTATGGTGTCTTTGGAAAATAATTGTACTTAGATTATAACTCATTTTCACCTGGTAGAAAAATATACATCTCCTATAAGATAAAGTAATGATAATTGAAATGAAATTTAAATGATATTAATGCAATGAATATACTAAAAATAATTTTATATCGTACATTACTCAAAATAAAGAGTTGGGTTTGAGAATCCCCTTAACATAAATCCCACTTTATTTCAATGTTTTTCACCACCTGAATAATAAGAAAATATTTCACACAACATAGAATCAGAAGTAAATTATGCTCATTTTTTCAACCATGATCAACTATAATCATTTAACGATTTTACTCAATTATATTTTTAAATGTTGAAATATTTTGATACCAAAATTTCCATAATATATATCAACTGTCATTGATGTAATGATCATTATTTAATATTATTCATACAGGTTATAGATTTACTATAGAAAAATAAAAATACATATATTTATATATTTATATGTTATATGTAAATTGTTTTTGTCAGATATAATTCTTGTGATAATTAATGCAATAGAAACCACATCGTGGGTGATTAACTGACTATTAGTGGCAAATTATTAACAAAGGAGGAATGAAATGCATAGAATACAAATACATATTAATATAAAAAATAAAATAGGATAAAATTATTAATATAATTTAAATTTATTTACTAGTAAATTTTATATTACCTTCTAAAATTACTTGATCAAAAGTGGAGTAGATGGTGGAACTATCAAGAAATGTTCTAGAAAATGTACACTATTCTCGATGTTACTTCTTTTTAGGAAATAAGAATCCTTGAATGATTAGTGTTTATTACTCTGGAACAACCCTAAGTTTTCAAAGTGGATTGAGAGATTGTATATGGTTTTATCCTTATATATAGGGAGTGAGGGATGATATGGATCCTAAGGGATGGGTGAGGGTATATTTATACTTCAGAAGATTGATATTTTAAGAATAAAATATTCAATAAAAAAATTTCCCAGGTAAAAACATCAATGATTATATTAATGAAAATAGAATATATATGTGAAATATAAACAATAATTTTAGTTATTATAAGGATTTATAAAACAGAATTATTTATTTTATTAAAAATAAACATGGAAAAATTACATATTGATATTTTAATAGAAAATATTATAATTTATACTTTGGAAAATATTAAATTGGTTTGGGAAAAATTATTATATTTAAATGAAGCTTTTTCAAAATTAAGTATATTTTTTGTTGTCCAAAAATTTATATAATTTATTAAGTCATTATTATTAGTTAATTATTTAAATTAAAATACACATGTTATCAAAAATCTATATTTTTACTCTTAACGTAAAAATTTAATTTTTTTTAGATAATTACTAAAAATCACCCATAAAAAATTGATGTGATACTATGTAACATGAATTTTATTTTATCAAATTAATTTTTTATAAGAGATACTTTAAATTTTTAACAAAATATTATGTATTTTACGATAAACATTAGAATGTAATTAATTTAAAATGTTCTATAATTTCATTGATTTTGTAGTATGGTAATTTATTTTATGACATTATAATATTTATATTTTTAAAAATATATAATATAAAGTATCTTTTTATATTAAAATTTATTAATTTTATTTTAAATAATACAATTATATCAGTCATGTTACTGTTCCTCATTGTCAAGATACTATTCTAAGGTCCTGATTTCTAATACAATAGTCATATTTCCTCGTAAAAATACAAAATCATTAGATCATTCATAATTTAATAAAATTCATCACAATGATCTATATTTTCATATTATATTATTTTGATTCATTTTCTAATGTTTTTCTTCTTTTTAATTATATTTTCTATGTGGGAAATGATTCTACCGTATTCGATTGATTCAAATTTTCATATTCATCTTTTCATATTTTATATTTACATCCTGTTGTAATGATTTTAATTTTCTTTAGTTTATTTTTAACCAATATAAAAATATCTATTAATTATATAAGTTGTTTTATGTTTCTCTCTTGGTCTTATGTGTATGATACTATATAATATAAATCACATTTTTTACAAGATACGTGATAATAATAATTACATGGACATTATAAAATCTATGATCACAACACTAGATAAAATATTTTAATTTTTATCAACAACAAATATTTTAAATTAAAACAATTTCATAATTTTAACAAAATAAAATATCATTATATAATAAGGGCTATGACCAACCCCACCCCTCCCCATGATAAATTTGTAGTTTAAAACATTCCAACCAAAATTACTCATAATTATCTCTAAGAGAAGGTATTATTCGTTATTGTTCAGGATCCAAGATTATATTTTTGATTTTCAATATTGGTATGTGAGTGTTTATCAATTATTGAATATATTTATTTTAGATTATTTAGATTAATTTTCGGGCTACTATAATGAAATTTTTAATTTTTTTCTATATTATTTTGATTTTTTTGGATATAAAAATAATAGAACTGGTATATGTATGTATTATGTACATCTATTGTTCCCAAAATACTTGAATGGAATGTAATTACTTCATATTGTCATTTTAAATAATGAATTACAAATCATATATAACTCATTAAAAAAAATAAAATAATGATGATTACTATATATTTTAAAAATATATTACTTGAAATTTTAGTGAAGCAACACTTTTATTAGGGTGTCATCCCAGAAAAAATTTCTATATTTTTTATATATGAGTCATTTTTTATTGTTAAATTTTTGATTAAAAATATACAATTAAAAATAACATAATAAAATTAATTAATGAAATATATTAAATTATTTTTAATGATATTTCCTTATTTATAATTAATAATCATATATTTTTTAGTAATTTTTTAATTTATAGAAAAAATTAAATTGAAATTCATATTTTTCAATAATTGTTAGTTGAAAATTAATAATAATAAATAACTTAATTAAATTTATATTTAATAATTAATATATATATTAATCCCAAAGACGCGGTGTTTAAGAAAGCCTTGGTGTGGTCGAGTGATGTACAATATACCAATACCACAATATACCATACCATAAATCCTATTCACAATATGATTATTAAAAATATCATGTTGTTATGGTTGGACTATAAACATTGAAAATAGTTTGAAAAACCCTATTTGTGGACCACTCTATATATATCAAGCGTATGGTGTCCTCTAAACTCATGTGTTCATAGATTTTGGATGTAGGATTCCATCATGCTACAAGTGTGAAATATATAAAATTGTTATATTATTCCCTCATATCAATTTGGATTAAATAATAGACATAATCAAAAAATTTACACATCCAAACATTAAAGTACGCATTGTTATGAAAAAACAACTATAAAATAAATTAGATATTGTAGTAACACATTCAAACAACTATGGAATCCCATAGGTCCAATAATATAATAAAAGAATAAAAGAATAAAAATAATCCTACAACCAACTCCCATCCTTATAAATCATCAATCACATATAAAATACCAATAGTTATACTCCAATTAGATTAATATATAAGCCCATTAACTCACATAAAAAAATTAATTTTCTCAGATGCACTCCTTGGATTCCATGTTGGGTATAAGAATATAATTTTGTTTCTCTTACCCCTAACCCCTAAAATAAACCATCATATTACAATGTATAGAAAACGAATTTAAATTTATAAATAATCATCCTCATTAGTTCATATTCTCATAATCAAGATAAAAAAATTCACTATGAGGAACACATGTCCTTAAGGAAACATTATAATTACCATTCCACCATAGTTCTATACCATAAATTCCATGACATCATTCTATATTCTTTTCACCTCATGGATCACACTTCAATCAACAACTTACGACATGTTTTCAAGGACACATGGAATCCCTATTAGCCAAGATGACTTCTAGTATTCTCTAAATGAAATTCGTAATGAACCTTATCCCAAAGACATTATATTAGAGAGAAATTAAAATAGTGGAATAAAAACAGGATAATAGGTATATTATACCTTAGATTCATAAAAAAATTACATAAGATCCACCCATCACATGGGTTTATAAAACTATTGGAGGAGATGGGTGGGTATCTATTATATTTTCCACTCTAAAAACACCCTATATCCCTAAATTAGAAGGGGTGATAGATAAATTATAGGACTACCCATGGTTTAAAAAAACTACTAAATAACTAGGCCATGTCTTTTTTAAAATGATTGGTCCATGGTTATTAGGAACAAGGATACACTATAATATTGTCTCTATAGATGCGGGACATTCAGGAATCAAAAGGAATGTGATCAACTTAGTAACACCCACCAATATTTACCTTATGATAAGGTCTATTTCCTTCATCATCAAGGAACACATTATGGCATAAAATTGTGGTTTTAGTGAAACTATAAAAATAGAGAATGAATCCAAACCATGACGGTCTTCCATGTATAGTATATCCCCCAAGGTAGAAAATGCATGGCATCACCCCCCCCCCACAATTAATTCTCACATAGGGTAGCCTTTAACATATATATCATAGAATACCAAATGATTCGTGACCCTGAAATTATACATGTTTCCATAATTTTAGAGAACCCTTTATTAGAAATTCCTCAAAGGGTCACCTCAAACATTCTATAATGATAACATATATTTATTATCCCCCAAAACAATTTTGTACAATTTCAAGAAACAACATTTTCAGATGTTCCACCACTCCAAATCTACATCTAAATCATTACTCATAAAATTTTCATTTTTCATGATAAAAAAAATTGAAATAATTCTATGTTTCAAAACTAAAACCATTATGTGCTGTTAAAAAATCCACAACAATGGTTTTCATCCACAAGAATGTGTGATTGTTATCTTTCCAAAGAAAATAACCTACCATAATTGAAAATTATCATTCTACTGAACACATTACATACATAAACACATCATGATATTAAACACTATATCTTTAAAAATGAATCACACTATTCACATGAAGTCAAGATATATGCTCTCCACGATATCCAATACTAGGATAGGAATCAGTACACTCTTATATAATGACACAGAATGGTTTCTTTAAAAAATTCATACCGAGCCACATATTGGTACCCACTATTGGACTCTAAATTAGCAGTTAATTCTGAGCCATGGTTCACTTCACTATAGGTATTAGTATCATAATAGGTGATTCTAAACATATATTGTCAATAAAATTACTTGAAACAATTTTTACAATATTAAAAATTATTTTACCCCAAAAATTATCCTAGAATCATATTGGGAACCTCTGCCAAAAATTCGCATCCTCAAAGAACAATGTTTCACCACCCCACTATGCTGGATCATGATGACATAACTCTCAATGCATCTATATATTATTAAATCCCCCATGAAAATGTTTGACCATGACTCTGAATGTGATTCCATGGTTGTGTCCCCAATGACCTACTCTAACCAACATACTCATACCATGAGAAATGGAGCACCATCCATCTAATTCACTCTTATAACATTAAAACTCTATCAGATTCTCGATGCAAATTCATATAGTATGACCAATATAGAAAATAAATTTGGAATATGGTAATTACTATGAACTACAAAAAATAAATTCTTTACACCCACTAACAATCTGATTCCACCACATTCATCCAATGACTAGTCTCGGTGTAACCAAAATCCAAACCAATATGATGGTTATCTCCCCAAGGCATATAAGATGTTCACTAATGTTAGAGTATATATATTATACATCCACCGATGTAAATAACCAATATATCTTCCCCATACTATTTTAATTACAATATATAATATCTGTATATGGCCACAAATCCTATACCTCATTCCCAAAATGAAACACTAGTCACTAATCGTCCAAATATCACTACTTTACATTCCTCACAATTTAAATATATGTCCACCATGAAGGTTACACCCTCTAAAACCCAATGTTTCACTCCCCTGCATCAAGATAATTTTATACCACTAGTATATTCATGAAATATATAGGTCCCAACACCACTCTCACACATCCTGTATACCATTGAAAATTATTATAACCTATAATCATCATATTCAATCTGATATCACCATTAAACTACCCCAAAATTTTAGATCAGCTTAATCAAAAACCTGAGATGTTATAAATGAACCAAAAACCTTTATTTTTCCATTTTTTTTATTATGATACAAAATTAAATAGAACACATGAACCATTCAATACCATATATTTTTCCAGAACACCTTACCTACCTCACTTCCGTCTTCATAAGTTAGTGATCATTGATGACCAGTCTCATATTTATTAAATATGCATAACCCACAATATTTCTCTAAAACCCATTGGGTGTAGACTCTTATAGAACATGGTCACATAACTGTACTCATTCTCATAATATATGTTTCTCATCAAACCTATGATCATACCAAAAAAATAGAATGACTACAAACTAATAAATGTCTTAACATACAACCACCCAATGAATCTCAACCATGATAAAGCTAACTAAAAAATCATCCAAAACATGAGATTAATTCTAAAAACATAAGAATATAAGAAATCACACTACATGCCTTTAAAATAACATATAAAATCAATATGGAAAATCATCCAAATGATATTACCCACCAAATCCAACCTCAATTCATTATCCACTCTCTGTTCATCCCAAACCAATAGTATACATTATTTCAGATCCATTACCCGAATTAACCTCTTCAGATTTATAGAATACCACCATGATGCTATATAGAAACGCACCATATAGTTTTTTGGTGAATCATTATGAAATTGAACTCCATATCTTCATTGAATCCTATTCCCTTTGATGGATTTTACCTGAGGAATTATATTCCTAATGTACCCCCACCAAGGGTTGATTATTGATTTATAAAATCATCCACCAACCCAATAGGGGTCTCCATACATCCCATGTATGAAGGGACCATATAAATGTATTTTCAAAATATCCTACCCAATGATTAACATCAACAGTCCGCATAAATGATATCTGGGATTATTGCATGATAATTACACTAGAAAATTACACGGAAAACAATATATATGTTATCAAATAATATTTTAAAAATAGAGACACCATTATTTAAATTAACAAGGAAATATCCTACATGTTTCTTGTGAATCTTATAATTTGAATATGATTAATGTAAAATAGTTTATTTACTTTAATACATGATAATATGACGATAATAATATCTCAAATAAAAACAACATTATTGAATTAATAACCGAACCGTGACAACGAACATAATAATAACAATTACGTACAGCATGGGTACATAGAAATACAACCATAAATGTGGTCAAGATGACTCGGTAAACATTTTATTATAATATTTGATGAATTCATAGTAATTTTTTTGATCATATCCCTATATAATACAAAATTCACCTAATGCGTTTTTGTATATCCTCAGTCCATATACCACCCTTTTTATCCATGGTTGAGGGTGATATGTGTCGTAAAGTATGAATCGTCATCCCCCAGAGTCTTATAACAAGTGTTTTAGGTAAACTTTATCCAGTTTGGAAATTAATACAATAATTTAGAGAGAAAAAATATACATAAAAAACCTAAATAAATTTACATCTAATTGTAAAATTAGACATAAATAATAAAAAATCCATAAAAATTTCCATGTGGGAGTCATGAAGGCGTAAAACATCGATTACCCTCTTACCCAATCATATAAGAAAATAAAAATGGATGAAAATATACATCAGCCCTACAAAAATTATTATCCCAAAATGCCCTTCCTATAACTCCTATTGAGATAATTCATCATAATTCATAATGTGTTATACATTATATCATGAAAAATAAACATGATTTCTTTACACACATCTTGGTTCCCTTAAATGGTTTGAGAATATATCTCATTATTATAATCAAAAAACAATTCAAATAGACTATCATGTATAAGAATATGAAATATAAATTAAACTAAATAAATTAATATGATTATTGGATCATCATGTGATAAACTGGACACCAAGACTCTTGATGTGGTACACATGCCTACCTTGTTTCTATGGAATGACTATGTTATCAGGATGTCTGTCTATACATTCTTTTGAATGATTTGGGAATCATGATGTCAAATAAAATAGAATATGACTTGTATATTATAATTTAGTTTATGAATACATCCAATTACTCAACATGTACCAGGAAGTGAAAGGTAGGACATCCATATGACCTGTCCATTACATGAAGGAATTGGATAGTGTCTGCCATCAAAGTCTAGTTTAGTTCTATTTAACCTAGTGGAGGTCATCTAACACACATTATACTCTACCATTTTACCCTAGTTATAGCCACATGTCAACATCCGAACCCACTATATTATCACCTATGGTATGGTGAATCATCCTCCAGTCACACCACATCTTCTGCAAGAATGTCTTCTAAATCAAGATGTTTACCTACCCATCTCGTTCCCTATCATATTTGGTATGAAGAATAATGACACATTTTCAGTCAGGGTGACGTGAAATGGTATGATGAATTACCATCTCAATTGATGAAATCAATGTAATCATGAATAACTAGATCCCCATTCACTTATGTTTATCTTGGTAGAATACACCACACTCATAGTAGGAATAGGTATTATGAACCATCACAAACACTGATGTACACAGTATATCAATATAAAATTAATTATATATAAAAAAAATCCACATTTTTCACCATAAAGACTTCCAATCGATATCTAGTCACCGAAGACCTATTACCTCATCCTAAATTAATAGAATAACTCAAATATATCACCACTAGATTACCACCCAAACTTAGGCTCATCCTAACCCATACCTCAAAATGAAGGTTCTAATTCACATCCTAAACTAACTAGAAATACTCAATAAATATGATCACATAGGTATGCTTATCCTGATTTGTTATCATAGAGAATTTTATAGGGGTATCTCTCAAACCTCTATCTAGATTAAATCACTCTATGTATCATAGTACATTTCTTTTCATATAAGTCCTTCTCTTCATAGAAGCCAATAATCTCCTAAATTTTTTTTATGGAAGTACTCAATCACTATAAAGACATAGTATTATCTCACCCAAAATATCCTAATCACAATAATGATATTCCTATCAAATAGACGATGGATCCCAACCCATGTTTTCCCATATCCCTACTCATAACATGAGAAATACCGAAATCCATATATCAACTGACCGGAAAACCATTACACATGATGATATAGTCTTTGGGAGATATAAATTTATATTATTTTTAAAGAGGGAATATTTGAAAAATTTGATGTATAAATTCATCCAAAATATTTTATATAACACTCACTAAGTCATAAACCCTACATCTGTACTGTTATTATTACATTTACTTACATGGTAAAAAATAATACTCTATATGAGATCATATCAAGGTGATATCTACATAAATCATATAGTTAAATCCTCCTATTGTTGAGACAAAAATTTCTATTATCAAAAAAAATATTTCTAACCCCATCCCATTTCGTGAAACCAAAAATAATTATTTTTGAAAAATTAAAATAAATTATTCAATGAAATTAAAAAAAATCATAATTGACTAAACAACACCACACACATCCAATAAATCAGATCTATGAACAACAAAACAATGAATATGTATTCCACACACATGACAAAGCCTTTTTAAAATCAATGTTTGACAATTGATAACCAACCATAAATTTGACCAAATTTAGGTTTAAAATATATATTATTTAGTGAGTTTAATTACATCAAAATAACTAGAAAAAAGAATTGTGTGATCTTTCTCCCATGCATTCCAGCAGTCATGATTCATGAGATCCTCACCTATTGTGATGAATTACACCATGATCTTGTGTAAATAGTCATCAAACACCAAAATTGGGGTGAAATTTAGAAACACAAAATATCATAAGGAAAAAATAAGGGAGAAGAAGTTGACCATTCCTAATATCCACTATAGAAAGACCCAAAAATATATACATGTCGAGGGTCTTGAATTATAGCATGAGAGGGCGATAGAGATCCATTTTATTAGAAACATTTCAATTTCCCCCATTAACCAATTTATTGATGGGTAAAACAAAAAAATAAATTATCTATCCCATTTAAAAATATCATCATGCATCTTTTACAAGACATGGTCTTATGGAGAGTACTATGGAACCTCATTCGTAGGTCCAACTATAACTAGACCTTCCAAGTCGTAGATTTTCTTGGTCCTATGATTTATGGGTTTGACCTTAACACCCATGTTTTTAGTATATCCATTTGGGATATGTAATAGTCATTATCAACCAAAAACACAATTCAGCATATCCCTATGATGTAGTGAAACCATTCTCAATGTATCATGGTGCCCAACCATAAGGTATTACCCTCTAGGATGTGGAAATAACAGGTAGTGGTAAAGAAAATAAATCTTATGGGATCCACTATAATGGATCTTCATAAATATTAAACAATGACACATCATACCTAGGAATCAATTATATTGATAATTCACCATTCTATGAGTACACACATATAGAAAAAATATAGAAAAAGGATTCTTTATGTCTCTCCTCTTCTCACCACAACATCAAAACAAAAAATAAAACTTCAACCCATAACTAAAACCATTTAACATAAATTTTCTAGAAATTGGATTCCCTATATAAATTTCAATTTCCCAGTAATTCATTTATCTAGATAAATTTTTAAATTTTCTCTATAATTGAATCCTTTAATGCGACGTTTCATTAGAAAACTCACCTGTATACCCATGGTATTAACAATGAAATATCACACCCACTCTAGTTTTTTATACACTCAATAAAAGACACATTAAAAATTATAAATAACCAATAGGGACACTGTGTTTTATTCAATATATGTTACTATTTTATAGTACCACTATAACAATATCCCTTCTGCTACAATTCCTATACAACCAAAATAGATATCTTAAAACCAAAATTGAATTCGATATTTCTAAAGTTAATTAGATATTCTTCCCATTTTATGATTTTATCCACATATTTTTGGTTCTTATATCAATCCCTTACCAAAAAAACTTATAGAATATCATGCTTTTTTAAAGGAAACACTATGTTCTAAAGCATACAAGATATACCACCTCATACTAAAGTGAATAAATAATTAATATTTAAATAATACCATTGAAGCCTATCTATTAGAATCACAGGAATCAACAATATTAACTAATTATATATTACAAATTTATATATAATTAATTATTTGGTGAAAAAATAAATATAAATGAAAGAAAACTCTTTTTTAAAATAATGAGATTTTTTTTCGAAAAAACATTTTATATGTGCACAATTTTGTTTTATAAAACTAAATAAACAAATAAATATTGTTGTATTGTGTTAATTTAATATATATATATATATATAATTTTAATTATTATTTTTAAAATTAATTTTATTTTTTCCTTGAAATTATATATAAACAAATCCAATTTTTCAGATAAATGATGTATTTCCCAAAAATTGATGTTTTGCTTCCTATTGATGGTGCACAAATTTTAAATTTTGTTTTTTATTCAATTTCATAATTTTTTTTTTGAAAATTAATCATCTTTTTTGGATTTAGGACATTAAATTTTTGATTGATTAAATTTTTGGTATTTTTTGGATAAGATTCATTTTTTGATGAATAGTGAAATAATAATGCATTTTTATTAAAAAAACCTTGTCATTAAATTTATTTATAGAGTTAAATTTTATTTTTAATGGGTTTGAAGTCTATTTATATTTATTGTTATCAGGAAGTAGAATTTAGATCATTTGAATATATTTCAAAAATTAAAAATAGATGTAAAATAATGTTGAACTCTTGAACATATTTACTTTATGAACTCATTTTTCTTATTCAGCAAACATGATATATTTTCCATTTATTTATTCCAATTAATTTTTTGAATTTCAGATAAAAAATTCCATATTTATAATAATAATATTTAAATTAGTTAAATATTTTCCTTATGTTTTTGGTCATTATGAATAGAATCATTAGTAATAATTTTAATTATCCTGGAGAAGGGTAAATCAAGTAATAAATGGTAAAAAATATATTTTTAATATTATAAAATTAACTTAAAACATTTCTTAATTACGTTTTATTAGTTTATTCCAACCAATAAAATCCTTTTTTTTTAAATTCTGACTACTTTTATCCAGTTGGATGACATTAATGCATTAATTATATTGTGTTCAATGAGAAGTCATTTTTTCCATATACATTTTTTAATAACTAATCTAATTTTTTATATTGGGTAATAATGGAAATAAATTATATTATAAATAGTATTTATAAATATAAAATATTTACCTATATCATGATAATTTATTTATATTTTTTAGGAAATAAATATTTAAATTAAATGCTGACATAATGATGATGGGGTAATTGTTTCATTGACTAAATAATCAAATAAATCATATTGTAAATATTAAAATAATTTTTTATGAGATTATAAATTTAATAAGAATAATTATAGAATATTGTGAAATCTTATTATTGAATTTAGTGAGTTTTTTTAAATTTATCAAGTTCTTATTATGTTTTTAAAAAGTAATGAATGGAATAGTGTTAAAACTGACTATAATGGAATTTTTAAATATATATATTTTTAATATTATAAAATTTCAAAAAATAAAATATTAATCAAAATACTTTTAATATGTCATTAAATGTAAAAAAAATGACTCTTTTATTAGACTTTTTGCGGGTTATGGTCATTATATTGAACATCAAATTGTAAATTTTTTCATAAAACACAAAACATTAAAATGATACAAAAAAGGGAGAAAAAATATTCAAATTAGTTTTAATTTTATTTGGATAATACTATTTTGACTCATAATAATCATATAAGATATGTAAATTATTCTGCGAATATTCCTATTATATGAATAATTTATATTAATTTAATAATTTGGAGAATTACAAAAGTCCCCATCCCTTCTCAAATAAAATAGAACACATCATTCTATTTTATTCAAGAAAAAAATAATATTAGGCTCAACCAATATCTTCTAAGAGACATACCTATAATCCATCACCACATTATGAAGACTTTATTATAGGAATAACACTATTCTACTTGGTTTTAATGTGTTTCTCAAAGGTTCTCATCCAACGTAAATATATCATTTTTAATCAAGTATTCATGTTTTATTTCATCTTCAATTTCGTCAAAATATTTTTCAACAAAGATGATATAATTACTATAGTATCATAAAGATACTTTATATTAAATTAGGATAATATCTTCTCTAAAATCTTTCTCCACTTCTATAAAATGGGATGATAATTAATCATTTGTGTGTACGTGTGTGTTATAACCTCCACAAACCGATATAATATATTTTGTATTACCATCTCTGAGGAATAGTTATAATGATGGAAATAATTTTTATATACAATACTCATGACATTTTTAACATAATAACATAATAATATGTCAATTATTTTCCTACATTTCATGCACATAAAAATGTTAACGTCGTTCATTCGTATGTTTCAACTATCACCTCAATAATGCGATGTGATTTTTTTTTAATCACCACATAACATGGCTAAAAATTAATAAAATATCTAAAATATGAATATGATATAAATGATATTAATATAATTTGTGAAGAATAAACAAATATTTACCTTCTTTCCAAAATCATTATTGAAATGTGAAAATGTTATTCATGCTTATATATGTCTTCTTTTCTCCATGATTGTAACGTTCATTTTTAGAATCAATATTTAATGAATTTATTTAAAATTATAATTTGTATAAAATAGTTATTATAATTTCAAAAATATTATTATCTATAGAATAGACTATTGACCATTTTCACCTTATTCAATTTAACGAAGTCATTTTGGACTGAATCACTGAATACTGTCAAAATATCCAACGTGAACATTAATAATAATGTAATTATTATAACATGGTAATAATTTATATAAATAGAATAATAAAATTGAAAAATATTCTCAATGATGTAAATAAGTAACCTATGATAATTATTCATGATGATAAAGATCAAAAGTGTTGAATCCAAATTGATGAAAGAGATTTCCTCTTCGTGTCCTTTCATTGAGGCATTTCTTGATTATTTTCACCATTATTATTTTATATGGTCTATATATGGATACTATGATATTTCATATAAACAATTTATTTTAAAAAATCAATTTTTGTAATTTAAAATTTATTTATTTGTGTATATTATTATTTAAATATTCAAAGTTGTATGTGACACCTTGACAATTTAATGATTTAATTTTCAAATATTAATCTCAATGTTCATATTCTTGATATTATTTTATAAATTTATTTATATGGATATAAAGTTATTACTAAGGAAGTTATATTTTTATTTTTATTTTCATTATAAAAATTAAGAAATGAATATTTTTACATGTTTTATAAAGAATGTTTTGACAAACGACAAAACAAATATGTTTAATGTATATAGACACAAAAACTTATCCTCTTACCTGAAAATTACTTGATATTTGGATTCGTCTATAAGACATAATGTATTATTAAAGATAAATAAAACCCTTATTCACTTTATTGGGTATTTTAGTGTTTAAATTTGTTTTTAAAATGGAATAATTATTTCAATATCTTCATGTTATTTCTTATGATTTAAAATTATATTTTAATGTGAAATTTTGAAAATGGATATATTATATGTGTTATAATTATATAATAGTTCTGGGAAAGTTTATAAGTGATAATTTGATAAAACAAGTTAATGTGGATTGGTTATAAACTATAATTAATTTTTTATAAATTTCGGTCGTATGAATATTCTATTAGTAATAGTGACATGTTTTGAAGCCTGATGCTTATATATTCATTTTTAAGTGTGACATGCATAGAAGTAGTCCATATAGATATTACATTTTTAAGAGTTACATCTATGGAAATCAACTATATGGTATAAATTTTTCATGTTATCTACTAATCAATTAAATGTTTTCTAATAATATTTCATGAAAATAGTATATTTTCAAAAGGTAAAATAATTATCATTTTGAAATGATTATCTCCTTTTCAGTGTAAGAAGGTGTGTCTTATTTTATGGAAGTGTTTCTTAGTTTTCATTAGACTAATGATTTTCTTTATTTATGAAAATTATTGATCATTTTTTGTTCATCCCTTATTTTAAATTATTTCACAAGGATTAATTATTTTTAAGGATAAAAAAGGTGTCATGATGAATATGCTAAATATGTTATAAGAAAATAATCCATGTTTTATTTTAAAAGTGTTTCTATTAGTGGAAAAACTGTATATAGTGTATATGAATCAAAATATAATGTATCTGATTACTATTTCATAGTTTTTCCTAATTATTTAAAACAGTAGACCTAAAAGTTTTTTGGGAATGAATAAAAATAAATTCTTGTCAAAATTCACCATAATAAGTTAGGTTTGATGTCGGGTCCTTATAGTTAGTATCAGAACATGGTTTATACAACATTACAGATTATGATTTATTCTTATAAGATATGGGTATCGTCAGGGGTTTAAATTTTTTAGGTTTTTCAAATGATTAATGTATTTGAAACACCTTTTCATGTTTTATGTTACGAAATTTTATGGAGATTAATGGTACTTTTGGAGGCAATTATATTTGATGTAATTATGGTTCATTACTATTTGGAAGGAAAAATAAAATTTATGATCATGACATTGAGTTGAAAATATTATTGTTGTTTTTTGAGTAATTTATATTATTTTCTGAGTGTTATATGATTTTTTATTTTTATAAAAAGAAAAACCCACAGGATGGGTGACATTCCATCCCATCTCGTAAGGCTGCATGAATCGTAACCAACACTGAAGTAAAGAAAATGTGCATCTATAAACACTATCCTATGAGAAGCCCTTGGTTAGTTTGATTTTTTTTGGTAAAATTATTTTATGAATGAAGAATATTTTTATTTTGGTAACATACATTTTATCGAATAAATATCCTTTTGATTTGAATTTTTTTGTCATTAAGTGATTAATATTCTTTTCGAAGATTTTTGATGTTATAAAAATCCTATATTAATATGGTAAATATATTATTATGTTATATTCATTCTAAATTAATAGTTGAATGATATTTTCGAAGAATTTGTGATTTTATGGTGGACATTTGGTGATTCGGATTTGTCAGGTAAATTATTAACATTACCAAGAGAATTTTCGATTAGGCCAATTTATTTTTGGTATGAGACTTCACGATTAGTTGTTTTTAATTAGAGATAAAAATATATAATTATATTATAAGACCATGTGATCCAATTATTCCAAATGTTTGATTGGAATCACACTGGTGATTTTTTGAGGATTTTTATGGGTAGTTATTTGTTGAACTGACTATGGTGAACTTTTGGTATTACTATTAAATATTGGAGATTGAATTAGTTTTTCATCATATATGGATTATTCTTTACAGGAATTGTAACATATTATACTAACCCTTTTTTTGGTTAATTTCTAATGGAAAAAATAAATATACAGTTAATCATTCATAGATTTTGTGGTACTCTAGAAGTTGATTCTAGTGATTCAAAAAATTAATCTTCAATACGCATCATTTGGAGAAAAAGACATGTTTTTTTTGTGGAAATTGATTAAATGTTGAATCTATACATTTCAATTAAGTATATTTAGTTAGGATATTAGTATATATAGTAATATAATTCATCAAATCTAGGAAAAGGTTCATAAAACAAGAACGTTTTTCTTTTTACTTTTCATAATACGAAATAAAATCTCGTTTAACCTAATACAAATTTATGATTTTTTATTGTTAAATTTATTCATTTTATATTTGATATCCCTATCCATTATAAAATGATGGTTATTTATCTTAAATATCCATGATTTCCAACATATAAAACTAATATTTGTTATGTTAGGTGATCTTTGTACTTCCCATTCATTCGTTTATTGTGGTTGTTTTAATAACCCTTTTTATGATGAGGGACTAAAAACGGTATTTTGAAAATAAATGCCTTATTAACCCTCCCTAAATTACAATAATGATTTAAAAATTTCCAAAATGGGGTATAATTTAACATCTCGAATTTTCAAAAAGACGCTATGTGTTCGATAGACTACATGATACGCCACATCATGCTTAAGAAACAACTATTTAATACTCAGATGTTACCAATAAAACCTACCCATTAGAATGAAATGAATGGAAAATATTAACTAAATATAGTTTAAAAATGTATATAAAATTAACTATTTGGTTAACAATTAATTATAATTGAACGTATAACCCTTTTCAAAATAAATTTAAATATTTTTTTGAAAAACTATTTAAATGTGCACAACTGTGTTTTATACCAATAAATACAGAAACCAATCATGTTGGATAATATTTAATATATAAATAATTTTCATTATAATTTTTAATATTCAGTTTTTTTGTTTACTTGATATTATATGTGAACAAATTTAATTTCACGCATAAAAGAAGTTTTTCCCCAAAATGACATTTTTGACGACTTTTGATGGAACACATATTTAAAATCCCGTTTCTATAAGTTTTATAAATTTTAATTGTAAAAATAAACATCTTCTTTTTATTTTGTGTATAATTATTTATTTGGTTAATATTTTGACATTTTTCTGATATGAATAATTTTCCCATGAATAGTGAATAAATAATGCATTTTAAATAAAAACTTCATTTTCATTAAATATATTTATAGAGTTAAATATTATTTTTATTAGTTTTAATGCATATATAGTATTATTTTATAAGATAATTATATGTAGGTAATTGTAATCAATTTCATATTGAAATTGGATATAAAAACATGGTGTACTTTTGAACGTGATAATTTAAAAACACAATTTCTCATTCCATCAAGTGGATTAATTTTCAGTTATTTTCTACCAATTCTATGTTCCTAATTTGGAAAAATTTATTCCATATTTTTAATAATAATATTCAAATTTTTTAAATATTTCCCTTTTATTTTTGGACATTATGAATAGTACTTTTAATAATAATTTTAATTACCATGGTTGAGGGTAAATGAGGTAATTATATGTAAAAATTATGTTAGAAATATTATAAAATTACTCTAAAACATGTTATAATTTATTATTATGGAGTTTTTAAGACAAATATAATCCTTGGTTCTATTTGATAAGCACTTGGAGCCACATGGATGACTTTAATTAATTTTTAATATTATATTCAATGAATAGTCAATTTTCTCACATCCTATTTTCAACATGTAATGTATTATTAATATGTCATATAAAAGGGATATCCTGGAATATAAGAACAATTTCGAAATAAATAATTGTTTCCTACATCATTATAATTTATTTATAATTAATAAGAAAATAATTATTAAATTGGATTGTGACACAATTGTGAGGTATTAATTTTTTTATTCATGATAGGGTCAAATAAATGATATTATAAATATCAAAATAAATATAATTTTAGATTATATATGTCACAAAATAATTTAAATTCTTAATTTGACATATTATTTACTATTTTATAGACTTTATTAGAATTCATCTTGTTGTTATGATATTTTTAAAAAGGCATGAAATGAATAGAGTCATATTTGACACTAATGTTATTTTAAAATATAAAATATTTTACTTGATGTAATAAAATTTATAAAAATATAATAAATTTTCAAATAATTGAAATATTTCTTAAAAATTCATAAATTACTATTTAGTGGTTGTGTTTAATTTTATGGTAATTATGATGACTCTTAAAAATAAAATTACATAATAAAACTATAATATTTAAAATAATTAAAACTAAAACATAAGGATTAAAAAGATTTCAAAACATCCCAAACATTTATTGGATGCTTTTATTTATATCCGGAATCATAATATATTAAAACTAAACAATTTTGGGGAAATTTTTATTACAATATAAATTTATATCAATTTTGTAATTTAAATAATTCCAAGAGTTCCCCTCCCCTCCCTTATAAATGTTCACCCGTTCGTCTCTTTTCATCACTCTATAAAACCTATTTATATTAGTCATTATATACCTTAATAACTTTATATAATCCCTCCACACATTATAAAAACATTATTATAATAATGACACCATCTTTATAGGTCTTATGGTTTTCATTAAATGTTATCATCCAAAATAAAGGTACCATTTATTAATCACGTGTTTTTTTATTTTGTATTCCACCTCATTAAAATCATATTAAAAGATGATGATATAATAAATCTAGAATCCTAAATATACTAATATTTTATTATGATAATATGATCACTGAAATCAACCTCCACTTCCATTAAATGGGGAATGAATTAATCGTTCTTTTGTATGTGTGAACTATCAACTCCATGAACCGATACAATTCATATTCCATTACCATCTATAAATACTGGTTATAATGATGTAATTAATGTTCATATATGATAATAATTAAATATTTATCCTTATATTACAATAATATATAAATTATTTTTTTAATTTTCAAGAACATAAAAATGATAATTTCGTTCGTACGTACATGTGCACTATCTCATCCACAAAAGGACTTGATATATTTTTAATCACCAAATCACATCGATACAACATATAAGTATATCTAAATAATTAATTTTATATAAATGATATAATTATCATTATTCAAGGATGAAATAATATTCACCTTCTTTCTATAGTGGTCATTGAAAAATGAAAATATAACTAATGTGACCATACGATTTATTTGCTCCATGATTGTAATGTTATTCATTTTCATTATAATAATTTAATGTATGAATTTAAAAGTATAATTGATATATAAAAGTTATTATTATTTCATGAATATTGTTTTGTATATGATGAAATAATGTCCAATTTTAATGGATTTTACTTATTGAATTATTTTTGGACTGAAGCACCGAATATTATCAAACCATCAATCACGAACTTAAATAATTATCAAATTATTATAACATCTTAAAATGTTTTTTTAATGGAATAAAAAACAAGAAAAATTATATCATGAATTTAAATAATTAACATATATTTATTATTCAGGATGATAAAGAACATACATGATGAATCAAACAAGCGTTAAAGGATATCTACTCAATCTCTTTTCATCGATGTCTGTCATGATAATAAACTGCTTCATTGTTTTATAAGGTGTATATGTGGATAAAATGACATTTTATATAAATATATTATCTATTCACAGTTTAAATAACATTATTTGAATGTATTATTTCAGTTATATTATGATTTAATTGTTCAAAGTGGTATGGGACACCTTTAATGTAAAATTATTTAATTATAAAATATATTTCTCCATGTAAATATTATTGATATTATTTTCCATTTTTTTAAAGATATAAAAGGATTGCAAAGGACATATTATTTATATTTCTAAATTCAAAAAAAAATTAAAAAATTAATATTTAGAATATTTTATATGGAACAATTTTACAATAAAAAAAGATACTTTTTTATTATATATGGAGAAAAAATACATGTCAACCACATTGACCATAATTTGATATTTAATCAACAAGTAGCATATGATGTTCATTAAAATGATAATGAATACCCTTATTTAATTTTATGGGTATTTTGGTGTTGAATAGTTCCTAAAAATTTATTAATTATTTTAATATCATGAAATAATTTCTTGTGAATGACAATGAAATTTTAAAAGTGAAATGTCGAAAATAGAATTATTTTCTCTGTTATAATTATATAACAATACATAGACATTTGAGGGGTAAATACATGATAAACCAAGGATGAGTGGTTTTTTATAACCTTTAATGCGCTGGGTATTGAAGTCATACATATGAATATTACATTTGTAAGAGTGACATGTATGAATGTCGATCGTATGACTAATACATTAGTATGAGGGACATTAAAGGATGCCATCAATATGGGTATTCCATTTATAAGAGTCACATGTAAGGATATTTATTTTACGATATAAATATGTCTCAAGTTACCTACTGATATGTTATACGTTTTCTTTTGACATTTCATGGAATTCATTTATTTTAAAATTGTAATATAGTTTACATGTTAAAATAAAGATTTATTTTTTGTGTAAAATGATATGTTTTTTAAGGAAATGTTTATGTGTTTTCATTGGACTAATGTGATTATTTCATTATATCTCTTACTAGGATTTTTGTGCTCATCCATGTTATGATTTTTTCTCATGGCGGTTGAATATTGTTAAGGAAAAATAAGTTTTCACGATGAAATTATTGAAGAAGTGATAATAAAAGAAACCATATTTTCTTTTAAAAGGGTTTCCATTGGTGGAAGAAATTGATACTGAAAAAAATTATCTACTTATAATGTATTGGTTTTCTATAGATGATTTTTTTTGTTTCTCTGAAACTCTTAACCTAAATGATATTTTTAGATGAATGAAATAAATTCTAGTCAAAAAGTCACTATAATAATTTATATTTAAGGACGAGCCCTTATAACTGTACAATTAGTTTGTTCAATTTTCTAATTATTAAAACATTTTTTAATACTCCATGATATTAAGGTTACATACTACACAGTCACTATTTAAAATAGGGGGTCCATGAATAATACAATCATACTAGGATTTGAGATGATCAAAAGAAATTTATTATATATATTGCAGACCCATAGACCCATCACAAGAAATCCCCATTTAATAGAGGCCCAAATACCACGATTTGGGATGGTTCGAAGGACCATGAGAATTCACATCACAATAAATGGTATTAATTTATGAATATTTATACGAATATTATAATATATATAATAATATATTTATATGAAATGCGTTCATTGTAACAACACTAGATTGACGTATTGACGCATGTTCATAACTTTTTTATGCATATAAGGTGGTAGAGAAAGGTTTGGGAGATTCTGGGAGAGTTTGGAAAGCTTTATAAGAAGTTTTGAGGAATTTTTAAGGCTTCATAGTTTCGGAATGGTTAGGGTAAACATTGTGATAATATTAGGTAATCATGCGATATGCCACTGTTTGGATAGTAGCATCTACACAGCGAACACACGGTTTTTTCAAACCATGCAAGATAACTATGTGGCCACTCAAAAATGGTTTTTTAAAATGGGGTTAGTTGGTATTTTCCCTAACTCAAAAAATTCTTCTCCAAAACGAAACCTATGTGGGATTTCATCTTCTCAAGGGCTAAGGGTGCACTCCTACTCGTTTTGGATGGTATTTAAAGGTCTTTCACAGTGGTTTGAAGGCAGTACATGTGAGGTAGGTCCTTTCTTTGAGTTTATTTGAGGTTCTATAGAGATCTTCTCCCTTCCATCCCTTTGATTTATAGATATACATCTATTTAATTTATATGTAGGGAGTTTTTTTACCTTAGGTGATGATATTAATACAGTTTAATGAAAGGGATTGAGATATTGAGTGGTTTTGGTGGAGCATTCTCTTGGATTTGTGGTGCTATTTCACGTTGGTGGATTTCACTAGAACACTAAAAGTCATTGGATTCTCTCATGACTCGTATTTTTTAGAACTAGTAGTATTATATAAATTAATTAGTTTTTCATGAAATAATTGGTTTTTTAATGTGCTAAATTGGTTAGAAATCCCTATGGTCATGTTTTAATGATTTTTGGGTGGAAAAGTAGTTTTGCAGAGTAATTTTATTGTTGTTGGAATACAAAATGTCAATTTTAAAATTAGTAACATCATTTCTTTATCTAAATGTTCGGAGATATTTTTTCTCAAAAAAATGGTTTTCTTTATTGAATTTTGATATGATGTGGATAATGCTTCAAGGGATTGTTTGATTATGAAATGGTTTTTACATGTTTTTGTGGCCTTGGTGTATTATATTCTTGGTTATGGGGATTTTTATGTTATGTTTGTAATTTGAATTATGTGAAGTTGGAGTGGAGTACCACTATAAAAAGATGAGTGATTTTGGATGGATGGTCCACCATCATGTTTTGGTGGTTAGGACGTACAACTTCATTAGTAAAGTTGTTAACATGTTTGAATAGGAAGTTCCACCAAGTTTTTTTCATTGTTGTGTGTTTATATGGAAGATAAAAATTATTGTGTTAATGTGAAAGAGTGATATGGATTATGGAATGGTTGTTTGGCATTCTATTTGGTTGTATGGTTTGGTTAACATGGATTGATATGGTTTTGTTTGGATTATCATTAATTGTTTTCCTATTTGATGTTTTTATACACTATTTTATATAAATGTTCAAAAGGTTTTATCAAAGTGGTGTGTGTAGAGATGTTAGTTGGGGAAATCATACTCAGTATTATTACTCACCTCTGAATTTTACATTGGGTGATATTACAGATGTTTTAATTTGGGACACATTTAGAAGTATAGAATCCAATTTTTCCTTTGTGATTCTCGGGTGGTATGGTGGTGCATGGAGCATAGAGCACAGAGCTTGTTGTGGAGAAGAGGAGGGTGTCGTTTTTTAACTATGGTCTCTTGTCTAGTCTTAATGGTTGTTCTCTATTTTTGGTTTGGTATGGTTTGGTTGTATTGGTTTTGAGAATTTTTATGGAATTTCTTGGTTGCCTTTTTGTAAAATATTATTTTTTTTCTTATGTTAGCATGCATGATGTAGTTCAGTTGGTAATGGAATGTTTGGTTTGTTGCTTCATCTTAAGGGAAAATCAATTCCCATTTTATTCTTGAAGCCCTCACCATTAATTTCTATCCTTCAGCACCTTAGGAATGTCTCTTAAGGATTCGTACCACCTCACAACCATATCAAGATAATGTGGAAGGGGAAGGGAATTACTAGTGGTATCAATTTGTTTAGTCCTTTGGTTTTAATTGTTGGTCTTGGTGTTGACATCCATTTATGGTCTATTCTTTGATTCTAGTTGGTAGCAAGGCGTAGGATAGTAGGAAAATGGAATTTATATCATAAAAGGACATATATAACCCTTTTATGATGAACATCAGGTTTCTATGGAGTTGGGTACATAATTGTTTTGGAGGCACGTATAAGCATTAGAAATCTCACAATCGTGGGTGTAGACAATGAGGTGAGCATGGAATGCATTGTATATTTGAATTGCCTCTATGACTAATATATCATTTAGTATAATGACTTATTTTATGGTATGAATATATGGACATGTGTAAAATATGGAAATTAATTGATATGTGCATATTTGAAATGTGAATAGTTGTGGTATTTTGAAAGTGGGTATATTTTCAAAACATGATGGATTTTTATAAATAGTGAAACATCGTAAATGTGAGATTTTGTAAATCCTGGTTGTGATAGTATTTATGTAATTTAGTTTGAATCCTAAGCATTTTCATGATATAGGTGTAGGGATTATTGTTGTGATTGTGTTGATAGAAATGGAACTGGGTAGGCGTCATAGATTCCAATCAGAGGAGGATGTTGAAAATATTGTTGTACCAAAGCCTCCGGTGAACCAGAAACTAGTGAAGAGTATAGTGAATGATTTGAATGCTGTGGAAAGTGGTAATAAATAGAATTAACCAAAGGATGTGGATCATAAGGTTTAGTTTCAAATGGAGAATCCACACAATTTTTGGGTTGATTCAGAGCCATAAAGGGCTGAAGTGTGGTTGTACATAATGAATAAGATATTTGAATTCATGGGAACCCATGCAGAGTTGATAGTAAAGATAACCACATACATGTTGGAAGATATTTTACGTTATTGGTGGGAGCTAGCGGTCCAGACTTGAAGGACCGACGCGTGACATGGGAGGGTTTTGAGGAGATTTATAACAAATAATTATACCCACATACATTTAAAATTCAGTGAAAAATGTAATCCATCAATTTGAAGTAAGAGAGACTTTTGGTAATGGAATATTAAGTTATGTTTATGAACATAGTGTTGATTCTACTAGAGGTAGTAGGAACACATTGCCGAAGGCATGAATTTTTTATTCTTTTTTGATGTAGGAAATTTGTTCCATGATAGTGGTGCTCTATATATATGATTACGTAGAAATGGTGAATGAAGATATGATTTATGAGTGATATCTTTTGGGGACTACAGGTGGGGGATGTTTGTTGGTACCCATATGGAATAGTTGGAAATCCATCATTGGGTTCAACCTAAAGTGGAAAACCTATTTTCAATGTGGGATTGTAGCTTAGAATCAGACAGATGGATGGTTGAATCTTCCTACCAAGCCTTAGATTTATCAGGGATGTTTTCAGTGTGGCTCTATGGGACACATAAAGCTAGATTGTATGGAAGTACCTTGAGCATGTCATAACCCTATGTTAATGAGGCTTCATCAGTGGTATTGTCGTAATGTTATAAGGTCGGGTGTTCATGTCAGCCCTCAAGGGTCTTAGGACCCCTATGCCTCGATGGGATGGGGGAATCGACATACTCCTCATCATTATATCTGAGCTAGTCATATTGATTCTGGAAATAGCAAGAAACCTTAGAAGGATCATAATGTTATGATTAAGGAAAGAAAAATGTTGTTTAGATATAGATAAGTTGTGGTGGATGATTATTTGATACCATCCACGATACAAGGTATGATTCTTTTTAATTCCATGGTGGTGCATGATTTGTTTGATATAGTTTCCTCTGAGTATTTTATTACAGTCCATGTTATTATGTTGTTGTGTCTAATTATGGAAATGATACCTTCAGTTTTAAAAAATCAATCACTTTCAGTTCAAAGAGACTACCGAGCATTAATATGAAGAGATTGTTTCTTAGTTTTTGATGTCATTGAATTGATTTTGGGTTTCATATTGATTTAGATGGATGATTATGATATAATCCTGTGAATGGATTGGTTGAAAATGTTTAAGGCACACATTATTTTCTTTGTGTGAACGATTAGTTTTATGACGTAGGATGGAATTGAACACCTCTTTATATAAGAGATGAATGAAAAGGAGGGAACAATAGGGTTTTTGACACCAGTTTTTGGAATGATCATGTATCTCTTAGCGTCATTATCATTGGAATTAGTGAAAGATGTTGAGAATATTTTTTTTGAGTGGTTGTTAATAATTTTATGGATGTATTTCCTAAAGAATTATCATGGATTCATCCCATGGGATATGTGGAGTTGATGATTTATATCCTTCAATGGACTAGTCTTATCTCACTCCTATCATACCAAATAGAACTATTAGAATTGTGTGAATTAAAAGTACAGTTTGAAGAGTTAGAAATCAAAGTGTTCATCTAGCCAAGCATGTCTCTATGGGTAACACAAGATTTGTTTAATAAAAAGTAGGATGGAAGTCTACGGATCTATGTGGGTTATCGTAGACTAAATGAGGTTACGATAAAGAACCGATATCCAATTCCACACATTAATGATCTGCTTGACAAGTTGAGGGGATGTTAGTGCTTCTCCTTGATTGACTTGAGGTTAGGATTTCATCAATTGTATGTGAGGAAAGAAGATATTACCAAAAAAGCTTTCATAGGTAGATATACCCAATATGTGTATGTGTTTATGCCCTTCGGTCTAATGAATGCACCATAAGTGTTTATGGAATTAATGAATAAACTATTTCATAGATATCTAGAATCTTTTTTTGTGGTATTTTTGTATGATATACTAGTGTATTTGAGAACAAGGGTATATCGTGAGAAGATGTAGGTGATAGTGTTGAGAATCATGAGGATCATCAGTTGCACATCATATTTATAATTTGTGACTTTTCTATATAGGTGTTTCATTTCCATGGACTTGTTATTTCCAATAAGAGTGTTTCAGTTGATCTGGAATACATAGTTGATTTTATCTTATGGAAACCACCGAATAATGATTTCGAGATATAGATATTCCTTGGTATATCTGTCAATTATTGACATTATTTTCATGATCCATCATGATTGGCCTCACCGATGAAAGATTTTACATGGATGAATGTTCCATTGCAATTGGATGAGCAGTTTCAAAAATGTTTTGAGGAGCATAATGGTCTCCTTACAACAGTACTAAACTTGGTTTTTCCAGAATGATGGACAGAGTATGTGATGTATTGTGATGAATCAGGATCAGGGCTGGTGTGTGTTTTAATGAAGGGGGATCATATAGTTTCATATGGATTGTGATAATTTAGTTATCATGAGAGGAACTATCCAACAAATTATATGGTGTTGGTGGAATTTTTTCATGCATTAAAAATGTGTCATCATTATCTATTTGGTGAGAAAATCATTGTGTTTACTGATAACAATATTTTAAAGAATAATTTCTCAGAAAATGATTTTAAATTTACTAATAAGAGATGGTTGTAATATCTGTAGATGTTCGATTTTGACATAATGTACACATATTTTAATGGAAATTCGTTGGAAGATGCATTATGTAGAAAATCATATGCTTATGTAGTGAAATATGTGTCATCTCAGTTGTAGTTGATGTCAGTCATATCCATATTGTGATTTAAATGTAATAAAAAGGTTGATAGAGAGCTCTTTTATCTGGATTCATTTTTTCCTGATTTTTCTTGGTTACGTTAAAGAGTCACATGAATCTACTTCGAAGTGTTTGGAGATGAGGTCGAAACTCAATGGTGGGGAGATCATTGATGGCTGGGAACTGAATGGGAATTCAGTTTTTTTTAGAATCAGATGGTGGTACCGGTGGATTTTCAGGAAGAACATCTCAGGACATATCATTATCTTAGGTGGGATGTCCATCGTGGAATTCATAATATGTATAATGCATTGGAATAATAGATTTGGTGGGCTGTTATGAAAAGGGAAGTGTCTATGTTTGGTTCGAGATGCTTGACTTCCCAAAAAGTCAAGGCATCACATCAGTGGATATCATGAATATTTTACTCTTTGCATATTCTAGTGTGGATGTGGGAAAACATAGTTATTTATTTTGTGACTATTCTCCCATGAATATGGAGGAAGCAAGATTCCTTATTGGTTATTGTAGATCATCTCACAATGTAATCCCATTTCATGTAAATTCATGAATCTCATACAGTGGTGGATATGTCAAAAATCTTTATCCGAGAGGTGGTAAAGAGGAATTGTGTTCTAGTTTCAATTGTATCAGATATAGATCCAAAATTCACATATCATTTTTGTAAATCCTTGTAGAAAGCCTGTGGGATATAGTTAACAATGAGCATCACATACCATCCTTATACGGATGGCCAATCTGAGAGGGAGATACAAACATTGGAGGATATTCTAAGGGCATGTGTGATAGATGTTTGTGGTTCATGGTAGGATCACTTATCAAAGGGGGAGTTATCCTATAAAAAATTTATTATGAATCAATAAATATGCACAATTTGAAGCATTTAATGGGATTCCATGTCATTCTATGCTAAGTTGGCTGGATACAGGTGAGAAATTGATGATTGTTTGTATCAATGAATAAGAGACAACATAGAAGATAACATTGGTTATAAAGGGGTTGGATATGACTAAAAAAATTCATAAATTGTATGTGTACCCTCATCGATAACCATTTTCATTCAATGTGGGTGATCATTTTTTTTTGAGATTCATTCCCAGGTTTGGACATCATCATTTTTTAAAGTAGGTTATGTTATCTCTAAGTTATATTTGGCCATTTTTGATACTTGATCGGGTTAGAGATGTGGATTATATGTTTTCTTTTCCTATGGGGTTTACTATAGTGCACAATTTTTTTCTTGTCTTGTAGATAAAAAAGTATCATCTGGATCATGACCATGTGATTCAAAGGGATCATGTTGAGTCGGAGCCGGATTCTTCTTTGCTGCACAAGCTACTGTCGATTTAAGATAGGTACGATAAAGAAATAAGTGGGAAAAATCAGTTTAGTTCATATTTTTTGGCAGAAATGATATATTCAATAGGAAACATGTGAGCAGGAGAAAGAGATGGTTGAGCAATGGCCTGAGCAATTTTAGAAAATAGATTGTTATCTACATTCTACGGATGTAAATTCTAATGTTGGAGAGAATGTAGGTAAACCTTTTTGAGGTGTGTGATCCTTTTTTATACCTATTTATTCATATGAAGTTGTTGGGAATGGATTGGGAGATTTTGGGACAGTTTGGAATGGTTTTAGAAATGTTCGGAGGACTTTTTAAGGCTATAATGTTTGAGCACCATTAGGGGAAAACATGAAAAAATCCTAGGTAACCATGCGATATTCCAATGTTCGTATAGTAGCATCCACATGGTTAGCACACCACTTTTCAAATCGTGTGAGATAACCATGCAGACCATCAAAATTAGTTTTTTTTAAATAGGTTTAGTCGGGATTTTTCCCTAACTCACCCATTTCATCTCCCATATGAACCCTACATGGGATATATTCTTCTCATTTTCTAGGGGTTCCCTTAATCATGTTTCAGGATGGATTTTAAGGGGTTTCAATGTGGTTTTATTGTGGTTCATATCAGGTTAGTCTTCTATTTTGTATACATTTTGGTTTCCTCTAAATATTATCTCTTCCCTCTCTTAGTTTTCTGGATCTATATCCTTTTAATGTAGATCTATGGGTTTTTTCACTTTTTTAATGATTTTTAATGATATCTAGAGTGGTTTTGGTGAAGCCTTCACCAATATTTTTGGTGATGTCTCTTGTGGGTCGTTTTTTTCAGAACCCTAAAAGTAGATGTCTTCTCTCTGGACTCCACTTTGTTAGAACCAGAAGGCTTATTCCAATTAATTTGGTTTTGTTGATTTAATTGGTGGTTTTTATGTATGAAATTATGTTAGAAATAACATTGGTCATGTTTTTCATATTTTTGGGGAAAATGTGTTTTTGCGGTGAAATGTTCTTGTTATTGGATTTGAAAATGTTGTTTTTAAAATTGGTAGCTTGTGTTGTTTTTTGGAAATGGTTTGAGAAAATAATTTTCATTAAAAATTGATTTCTTTATTGAAATGGGATATGACATGGATGATTCCTCACGAGATTTATTGATTATGAAATCGTTATTAGCATGTTGTTGTGTCCTTAGTGTGTTATATTATTGATTATTGGCATGTTCATGTTATGTTTTTGATTGTAATGATCTTCTGTGGGTGGGGAGTACCACTATAAAAAGAGTATGGGGAGTGGAAATAAGTTCCATCATCAATGATAGGTGATTAGAAAGTTCCACTTGATTATGAATGCAGTAAACAGGTTTTGGTGGGTGGTTCCACCGTTTATTCCTTGTTGTGTGTTTCTATGAAGGATGAAAATTTTTGTACTAATGTGAAAGGGTGAAATGGAATATCGCATGGTTGGTTGTCTTTCACTTGGGTTGCATGTTTTGGGTAAGGTGGGTTGGGAATGGAGTGTTTTCCCTTTCAATAACTATTAATCTATTTTCTGTTTAAATAAAATATTTTATAATAATGTGATAATAATATTTTCATAGTAGTGTGTATAGGGATGTAATTTTGGGAAATGATACTGAGTATTATTACTTACCCCTTCCTTGTATCATGGGGTATTTTTCGTATGTTGTATTCTGGAAATAGGTAAGAGTAAAGCATCCAATTTTTATAGTGCTTCTTCGTGATTCATGGGTGGTTTGGTGGTGCATGGGGCATGAAGCTTCTTGTGGAGCAGTGGAGGGTGTGGTGGATTAATTTGGGTTTCTGGTTTAGAATTCCGCTTAGTGCTCTGTCTTTTATTTGGTATGGTTTGGTTTAATTTGTTTTTTTAATTTTTATGGAATATATTGGATGTCATTTGGTAAAATATGGGTTGGATTGCTATGTTAACAGGAATCTATTAGTTCAGTTGGTAATGGCTTGTTTGGATGGTTTGTTCACATCAAGGTAAAATCGTTCCCAATTTTATTATTGAAGCCCTTGGAAATTATTGACAGCATTTGGCACCATGGTAATGTCACTTAAGGCCTCGTATCACCTCACCGCCTTCTCAATATAATTGGTAAGGGATGCGGAATTACATTCTTCCTTATATGTGATATTTCCACACCACCCATATAAACTCTTTTACATTCCTGTAAACATCTACACAATATCTATTAACCACATAGATATTTAATGCCTTGTGTTTTTACATCATATTTTAGTACATCATTTTTCAGATAGTAATCCTTATTCACATGTATAATGAAGTAAAAATTCACATCCACCATGTAATACTGATGAAATTACCCAAGTGTCTGAGGTCATACACCCGACCTAGCGAGGTGAATAACAGAGACCAAAACAATCAATAGTGGATCAAGAATAAATTACTATTAATATTATATAGTATTTTGAAATGATATAATGTGAAAATAAACATAATCCTACATTGAAACCCTAGTTAAATTTTAGATTTATTAATGTGAGGTTCTTTAATAATGAGTGCTCTCATATCATCCAAAAATATTGGTCCCCAATTTCTCATAACAATGATGTACTTGACTGTAATCTCAAACTAAAAAATCTAAAATAGTCTCTAAAAACATGGTTCATCTCTAAATCCAAACAAATTAATAATGACAACATTATTGTTGAGAAAGATCTCAACGATCTACAAAATAGAAACACTAACTATGACCTCAACAATAACCCTACTCATGAATTATACATTGCGGTCAAACTCAAATCGTAGATTACTTTCAAAAAAAATATGATAAAATGAGCATTTAAAGTTAAATAGTTATTAGATGGTGATAGATATACTAAATTCTAAAACTCTCATCAAAGAATCAGGAATGACTACAGGCTATTAACCTTTTTAGTGGATGGGGACATGCTCCGTGACAATGAAGATGACATCCCTCATCATATCGTCTCCAATTATGAATACATATTCAATATTCCTGATATAAAAAATACCTCCATCCTGAGTTCATTCCACTAGTGATCACTGATGAGGACAACCCCTTCATTATCAACACTTCCATGGATCATGAAATCAAGGAAATTGTCATTAGTTTTAATCTAGATATCACTTTGGGTCCTAATGGATTCAACATTGGTTTCATCCAACATTATTGGGATCTGATTCAAATTGACGTTTTTAAACTTATAAAATCATTCATCACCAATGGGGTTCTCCCAATTGCACTGAATGCCGAGTTTCTCACCTTGATCCCGAAAGTGGAAAATACCTCTATGATTCATCTATTTAGACCTATTTCTCTTACCAACACCAATTTTAAAATCTTCACAAAAATCATTGCCAACTGACTTTCCACTCTCATAGACAAAACCGATTCGTAGAACCAATTTGATTTTATTAAGGGTAGATCCATTCAGGAATGTATTTTCCTTTCCTCTGAGTGTGTAAATAATTTGAATAAAAATAACTAAGGAGGAAATATAGATATTAAACATGACCTTAGAAAAGCCTTCGACACCATAGATGAGAGTTTTATATTCAAATTCATTCAAGGTTTTGGTTTTAACACCTCTTTTATCACTTATATCATAACATTATTCATCACGACATCTATCTCCATTTTGATCACTGGCTCTCCCAAGGGATATTTTAAATGCACCAATGGTGTTAGGAATGGTGACCCCTTATCTGGAATTCTCTTCTCGATAGTAGAAGATTACCTCAGTCGTCTGATCAACTGTCTTGTGGACCATAACAAACTATAGGCCATACATGTCTTTAGGACTGTGAATAATCCTACTCTTCTTTTTTATGATTCTGACATCATCCTTTTCCTTCAAATGTATAAAATAAAAATTATTAATCTCCAAAATGTACTCTCATACAATGAAGATGATTCAGGTCAAACCATTAGCTAGAAAAAACCATGCATCTTCTTTGGGAAGAACATCCCTACTAGAAATAAAATGTATCATTATCAGTGACCTAGGTCTAAAATATTTTATTCTTCCTTTCACTTATCTTGGAGTTCCCATTTTTTAGGGGAAGACCCAATGCTTTTCACTTTGCGACTATTGTTGACCAAGTTTTAAATAAACTATCTTCATTGAAAGGTAAATCTATCTCTAAGGAATGTAGGAATTGCCTTGTTAAATCCACTATTGTCTTTAAAATGGTTTACTCCATGATGGTCTAGAAATGTCCTACTGGTCACATTAAAAAAAATGAACATCGCCATAAAGATCTTCATCTGGACTGGTAGTATTCTGGAAAGAAAACTTGTGACTATTCCTTGGTTAACCTGTTGCATGCCCATAAGAAAATGGGGGTATTGGTATAAAAAATGTCAAATAAATTAATGATTCCCATAAAGAAAGACTCAATTGGAACCATTTCCATAATACTCAGGAAGCTATTACCATTCTCAAAAATAGGATTCTTGACAAACATTAAATGGGACACTCGAACCTTATTAATTCATCAATTTGACCTTCCATGAAATTCTCCTTTTCCAATATTATGAACAATTCCAGAAGGATAGTCTCTAGAGACTCCTCCATGAAATTTATGTTGGATAACTGGACTGGCACACCCTTAATTATTATGATATCCGCAGATAAAACCCATGATAATACCAACAGCTCTATCATAGCAATTTTAAACTCTCAACATGATATCCTCTATGATACTATTCTGAATGTCATTGAAAACTACAATTTTTCTCACACTAAAGATTTAGTAACTTGTGAAACTTTTCATAATGGTATGCATAACTCAAAAAATTTCTACAATCCATATTTATATAACTCTGAGTGCGATTACAGTTGGTTAAAACATTTCCACAAACCTTTGAGATTCAATATCATCTGGCGTCTTGCTCACAATTGGTGTCCCACTACAATTTTTCTCCAATATTTTGGCATCCAACACTCTTCAAACTAAAAAACATGTAATCAACGCATAGAAGATGCAAACCATATATTTCACTCTTTCACTACTTCTTCTACTCTTGGGAACTATATTTTTGACATTTTAACTATAGATACCTGATTCTTTCAATGATAAACTTCAAAAATATGCATAAATAGAAGGCTCTATGCAAATCTAGAACCTCTTCCTTGCTTTGATTGCGGAGCTCTACCGTGAGATCTAGTATGATCAGAATGCTATTATTCATAACAATTACTCATTTAATCAAAATACAGGTCAGTTGAACATCCTCATTGTTATACATGAAGCTGTATTGATTAAAGAAGTGACATTAACACTACATCTTGAATAACATTGGGATCCTAAAGAGTCTAAGGATTAAGGGCAATTTATATCATCTACATCTCACTCTAGAGTTGTTCAGGAGATCACACTACATAGATGAATCAAAATCCATATTGATGGAGCCTTCAAGGGAAATCCTAGACCTGCAGGGTGTGGTTCTATTTTCAGGAAAAATATCGGTTAGAAACATGGGTTCTTCATGGGTAAATGTGGCATTTCCACCTCCCTTTAAGCCAAGATACTGAGTTTGATACATGCTATTTCCTTTTCCATGCTATTTGTTTGGAACAACCTTTGAATTGAAAATGACTCGACCACTATCAGTCAAGCGATTTGAAATGGCATAACTCATATTTCCTGTCCAATTACTACTCATTGGATGGAATGCATCCATTCGCTTATCAATCATAACTATATCATCAAACATTTTTATCGAGAAGAAAAACAAATTATAGATGGTATGGCCAACACTGGAGTAAATCAATACATTACCTGGTTTGAAGGACTTCCCACCACTCTTATTTCCATTTATGATAAATATTTTAATATGATCATGTTTTTCGATTGTTATAGTCTTTATTTTAATAATTTTTCCGCATTGGTTAGTTTGGGCCAAGGAATGGCCCTTTTAAAAAAATTGAACCTACACTATACATTTTTTCCTTTAACAATAATAAAAAAAAGTATTAGTAAAAATAATAAAATTGTTCCGATAATAAACTAAATATTTTTTGGGAATTGAATGTATATGAAATTATATAAAATACCATTCTAATTTGACTAGTCCAATAAACCCCATAATGGATTACCCACAACTAATATTATTATACACACCCAAAAAAATATGGAATAAAGTCCCTACATACTTGGCCAAGGGTTTTATATATGTCCCTTATATTCCATAGAAAAACAACATCATAATTACTCATTTTCTTAATTTCTAGTGTTTTCATAAAATAAAAAAAATAAATTTAATGATTAGAATGATAACAGGAGTTTGACGAAGGACCCCAAATGATGAAATTAGTAAAAAATAAATGGAATCAAGAAAAAGTATCCTTTTATAAATGATTTAATTTCCCAAAACACATTATAATTTTTTAAATTCATAGAACAATACATGAATGTGACAGATAAAAAGGAAAAATCATCGCCAATGTATTCCAATTTGATAATAAAACATATTTCAATCCCTATATATTGGAGAAATCCATACATTCATATCCTCTAGACAAATTAATGACATGATCATGGATATATGAATTGGACACAAAACAGTACATATGTTGGGTAAAAAATATATAAAGACTATTGGATAGTCACTTTTGATCGAAATATTATGCTAGTTATTCAATTTATGAAAATAAATTCCATGAGTGATAGATATAAGATATACACATTTTGTAGTCAAATGATTGTAGAATATTGAGAAAAATATTTGAAAAAACTATGAAATTATAAGAAGATTCATTTAGAACATGTGGACCCATGATCACCCATAATTTCACCATTTATACTGCATGTGATTTAATTTTCCCATCAATGTATCCATTTCACATAATGACTTTCACCAACTTCCTTGGACACACATCCACCCCAATGGTTTTAATAATAACCAAAAAATGCAATGATTTTTCGTAGATCCTGGTTTTAGTTTACTAGTATTCTATGGTTCAATAATAATTAATACATGAATCACATCTATCAGTGTAATTTTACATTTAAATAAATGATGTTATTTTGGATCATTAATAATGGTGATAAATTAAACTTGTATAATCAGAAACATGATTACATGTTGATGGAAAAAATTCAGGTTTTATTAATAGTTCATGAAATAATTCTTGACATAAAGGTGAACAATCACTTGAATATATTAAAAATTATGATTAATTTTTTTATTAAAATGCCACACTCGATGAAAAAATTATTATAACAATATGGTCATGATAGACAATAAGAGATGGTGGGTAAAATAGAAAAAGATTATCTTTCGTTGGATACATTAATGGATTGAAGAATCTAAAATATTTCAAGAATAAAATCATTCAAAAATGTCCAATTTATCATTTTTAATATTGATTAATAATTTTGATACATTCCCAGTGAAAAAAACATACATATTTTTTTAAATTTTTAGTATTAAGATTACCTGAAGGGTATGAAGCCACACCTCTAGGTCGGGGTTAGGTACACTAATGTTCATAATCATCCTGACAACTACATTCCTAAATAAATAATCATCCTCTATATTACCATCAATAGACAGACATGTGTTATGATGCTACATTTTTTCAATGAACCCCTGATATTATTGTGAATCTATTTAAATCAATAATAGATCAATACAAAATATTATTTTCATTAAGAATACAACAAAAATTGTTTCACTCTCTATCGATATTTTGTTTCATTCATATTCGTTTTGTATACCATATAACATGAATTATAATCTAAGTCATAAAATAAAATTATTAGTAGTTTACAGGAAAATGATAATAATAATATATAACTACATATTTATATTTTAGAACATTAAATTATTTATTGTTATGTATATATGACCAAAATATACAACATAAAAATTTATATAATTACAAATTTACAAAGGTGGAATCCCATTAAAAAATATAAATAAAGATGGATTCATCCTTATATATCAACATATAATGTTTATATTGTATGTATAATAATTCATATTATTATTCCATTATGTTTTATTATCTTTTATCTAACACATATCATTTTTTGAAAAAATAGTTTACCTATTTTATGTTTTGTTCTCCTAATATAAAATTTAATTCAATCATATGAATTCCAAATAAAATAAAGTAAAATTGAAACTCCAAAAGATATAGATATTGAAATTTATCACTAATGTTAATCATGAAAATTGAATTCATATAGTAAAAACTAAAAATATTTAAAAAATTAATTCCCCAAAAAAATTAATAAAAATATATCACATAGTTGTTATTAGTCTTAAATAAAATGAATTGATAAATGAAGAATTACACTGATCCTTTTTAAAAAATTCAAATTAGATTTATTTCTTTATTTCCACCAATTGTCACTTATCATCATGTAACTAGTCAAAAAAATCACAATTATTTTGTATCAACAAGGGGAAATAATGGATTCTATAATGTTATGTGACTGCCACTATTGGTGAAAAAGTGTAGTATAAATAGAACTTCATTATAACTGAAATCCTAATCAAATTTTCCATGATGTAATAAATATTTCTATCATTTTGTTACGTATTTTAGGTATAAATCAAAAATGGTGGTGGGAAATATTCATTACAATATCATATTTATATAAAATAGAAATCAATCCAGATGTTTATAATGTGAAGGAAATTCAATATTCGAAAAATGGGTACCACTATATGAGAAAATAAAATTGTTTGAATTTGATTCAAGAAGGTGATTATAATGGATTCATGCTTACTCGAATGCACTCTTAATTAATAAATAATATACATATGATTATTATTCCCCTATATAAGATCCTTATTTCTGATTATTTTATGTAATATTGTAAATATATAATTTTATTAAATATTATATAATTATTATATGTAATTATTAATCCATGATTCTGAATTCTTCCATTTATTCCATAAAGGATTTTTTATATCGATTCTTGCCCTTTGATTCTAGATAAAGGGTAATATATCATAGAATGCTCATGGAATTAATAATAATATATTTAAATTAGTCAATAGTGGATTGATTGTATCATGAATGATATTATATGGTTTCATAATGAACAGAGAAAAATAATACCATTTATAATTATTAAATTAATTTAATGAAATTTTTTCATAATATAAATATATATATATAATTTAAATAATTTTAAAAAATCATCATTAAAAATTATAGTACATGATTCATAATTTTAGTTATCTTCTATAATTAAAATTTTATGCCATCATCTATATAGGTCACTAAAAAGTATTTAACAAAAAAAATTATAATTATCGTATTGAATATAAACTTATATATATAAATATAATTTATTTAATATATTGATAATTATATTAATTTTATCATATAAACGTGCTAATATATAAATCAAAAGGTTAAGGAATAAAAGGTAAATGAAAAATAATTTGAATGTGTTGTTACATGGAATGTGGAAAATTGACGTCATCTTCAATCCATTAATTGTTTGTTAAGGATTTTCAAATCCTTTTAAATATTATAGACATGAGAACATGGTATTAGAAAAAAAAACTATTAGAACTTTGGATTATATTAGATAGGAAACTAAGAGTTATATATTGTATGGATTTTGTTTATGTGGGGTCCATTTTTATATGAGAATATGGAAATATTTCGGAATACCCATTATTTAAGGTATGAGGTATGTATTATTCCAACTAATCTCACTCAAAATCAAAACATTAATGCCCATGTGTAATTCATATAATAATCCCAAAAATTTCATGTTATGTTTTAGATATACTTCTATCCCTATAATAATAATTATTATTATTTATTTGAATTGATTATTTACCACTAAGGAATTAATTTTACGAATGAACATTTTAATAAATGGTGAAATAGAAAAACAACTTATATCACCCAATAGTATTTCCATTATTAAAATTTTGGTTGAATTAAATTCTTCATGTTATAAATATATTATTTTCATTTTATAAAATTAAAAGAGTAAAAAAAATTATAGTAAAATATATTTGTAAATATTAAATTAAATTATTCTATTTATTATATTAGAAACATCATCAATATATATCTAATAATATTTTTGATGAAAATGGTAGAGATAGATTCAGATTCCAAGGATCTATGTGCCAAAAAATTATATATTCAACATACCAAATATATAAACATTATAGGTGTGTAGTTTTTATGAAAATGTTGAATAAATCCTGAACGGGGACTCTCATAGGGAAATATAAGAATTTGGTTTTCTCTAGGATGTGGGTTTGAACTGAGGCGTTCCATTATCATCATCAATGTTAGTAGTTTTTTAACATATTGTGGGTGAATATAATAATATTGTTTAATTAATTAATTATTTATTTTATGATGCATTTCTAGGAATCCTCTATATATGAATGCTTCTTCCTAATATCTATAGTTATCTTCATTACCCATCGATTGGAGTGGATATCTAGATGATCATTGTTGAACATTGATATCATTGATTGATAATTTGGTATTCACAAGGATCGCCGATGGCATCTGAGTTTTAGTATATCAGCAAGAATGATATAATATTTTTATTAATTTTCATTGATCAATCATAACCCAAGGAAATATATTTTTATATATATATTTATCCCCATTTATCGTCCCATGGAAAGTAGGAATAAATTCATCAAAAAGATTAATTCATGAGTTGATCAAGCTTGAGATTTCAAGTTTATTCTTCCAAGGATTTAGGAGAATATAGTTATTTTATTGGTATCACACTATATTCATTCATATAACTAAAATTAATTCTATCTAACCAAAACAATGTAATGGTTCATTCCATGTTTTATGGTATATGGTTTTTTGTCCCCATTTTACAAGAGATTGCCACAAAAACATTTTAACATGGAAATTCAACAAAAACCCAGGGGAAGATCCCTATCAAAACATATTTTATTGAAATAAATGATTTTCATCAGTTTGGGATTGAGATAGATATCATGGAAGTGGATAATGTTTATGATAGTGGATATGGGATCTTATTGGGGATTATTCGTTTGGGGTCGGTGTGGTGCGATGATGGTTCCACATGGGGGAGTATTTTTTAAAGAACCCGGATCTTCGTTTTAGGTATGTTTTTCCCTATTCTGGAGTTTTTAATAAAAATGAAATTTCTGGAAATTTTCATAGTGCACGTCGTGTACTTTCTGAGTACACACCGTGTACTCTTCTGTGGCTCGAAGCCATGTGCTGGCTGTGCCCGGGCCACCCACATGGTGTGTAGGGATGACGTGGAGGCCGATTTTGGCGGAGTACAAAAAATACCCAGTACACGCTGTGTACTTTAAAAGTATATACCATGTGCTTTCTTTTTTATCACTAAATGAACCGGTGATGTGCATGACGCACAGAAGCATCTTCTTTTAGGTTCCGTTCATCCGAGAGTGACCCGTACAGTCGGATCTTCGACGAGCTCCCGTCTCTTCATCTGTTCTCCAATTCGAGCACGGTCGATTGCGATGGAATCATAGTGGTGAGTTCTTCCTTATTCCTGATCTTTTTTTTTCTGATTCTTCTTTGTTTTGATGTTATCGTGGGTTGAGAGTTTTGTGCGTTTTCTCAGATCTATGACCTTATAAGGGGAATCAATCATCCTGGTACACGTATATCGATCTCTTAGGATCGAGGTAGGTGGTTTGTTCCTTCTGTAGAAAGTAGATGAGTATTTTTGGCAAATTCCACCAATACCCTTGAAAGGGGTATTGGGTGTTCCTATTTTTCCCCTATTGTATTTCCTGTTTTTCTTGATTGCCAGAGTAGATGTTTTTCCTGTGATTATGGTAGCTCTACCGTACCATGGATATTTTCTATGCCTATTCTACCTATTTGGCATTTTCCAGTTCCCATGACTAGTTTTAGGATAGTGGAACTCTTGATTTGTATTGCTGTTGAGCCTTAGACTATTAGCCAAGTAGTTCTTGGGGTTTACATGGACGATGTACGCATACTGAGAATATTTATTTCCACAAAAAACTGTGAGAACCTAGTGTAGTAGACCAAAGGGAGAATTGACGTAAGGGCTTCTCCAAAGTGTCTTTTAATACGATGTGAGACCACATGGGGAATTTACGATGAGTGGTTCCTCATAGAGTCTGTAATTCCTTGATGCGGGCCACAGGGGGAATGTGACATTGGGTGCTTCCCCATAGAGCCTTTAGTACGATATGAGACTATAAGGGGAATTTACAGTGAGTGCTTCTTTAGATAGTCTATTCATAGTTGAACCAGAGGGGTGAGCCTGTGTGTGCCTCCTATAGGGTTGCTAGTACATGTTGGTTGAACCACAGAGGTTGGGATGCGAGAGATACCCAAAGAGTAACCTATTTTATTCTAGTTGATGTTGTTACTTGTTTATTATATATGCTAGAATTTTGGATTGTAGCTGTTGTGTGATTTTCTGTTTACAGCTTCCTGCACTTTTACTTGCCTTGTATTCATTGACAATTAGGCATATATCTTTGGGTGATTGCCTACTAGGATTGTATCTCACACCGTATTTGGGCCATGATTTTGGGCCCAAGAAGACTTTTTGTTTGCAGGAATAGACATGGGAAAGCACCCTTCGACTTCCAGTATGTGATTTCTTGGTGATAGAGAGCAAGGGACCGAGCACAGGCTTGCGATTCTGAGGAGTTTACTTTGTTCTCATCATGCTTTGTTTTTCAGTTGTAGTTCAGCATGTTGGTTTGTTTAATTCTTTACATACACATATATCCTATGTTGCATCATCATTATTTATACATTGCTTCCGCTGATCAGTTCAGTTGTTGTATGCTGTTTACAATTTCTATTATTGTGTCTGGCTGTTTTTCCGTTGTATACTTTACCGGATGAGGGCATAGTTTCCCTGCCGACTCACCAAGGCCCTCACTGCTAGTCGGCAGCCTCTGGCGTTTGGGGAAATGTCCTTGGGGTCATGTGGTGAACCAGTTACGGGGCACCAGTGGAGGGGCTCCAGATTCGGGTCGTTACAAAGTGGTATTAAAGGTATTCTTTTCTCTTGCTTTACTGTTTGGAGACTTTATCCATGGATAGGACGGACTCAGTACTTGGTATTAAGCTATGCTCGGGAATACCTAACCCATGTAAATGAAAAAAACCATACTACCACGTTGATTGAAGTTTCTGGTTTTGAAATTTTATGGTTGATTGATTTCACCTAGAGTGATTCACATGACTTGTGCTGTTATTGTTTTGATATTTTGGTTATATTTATGTCGCAACCCGATGAGATGAGGGTATTCCTTCTCATGCATCATATAGGGACTTGTATAAATCACTTTCCATGCATTCTTTCCATGCCATCTAGGGTGCATTAGCAATTGCATGATGTCATGATAGACTTTGTGTATATTATGAATGTTGTTGTTATAGATGCTTGATAGATTCACTGCTGTTATGTTAGAAAACTATTTGTGTCCTTATTTGCTTAAATGAATGAAAATTTTTGATTCTTGAGGTGATATGTGACCTCATTAATCAGAAATTGGTGGATCATGGTCCTGTTTTCTCTTATATATGATTTTAGGAGATGTCAAGATTAGATTCATGAGGAGTATGGGCCCTCATGGATCAGAATTTGGGACCTATTTTCCTTGTTTTTATTGTATACGGGAGTCTATACAGTATTTGAGTTACTGCCCAGAAAGACCCAGAATACACAGTGTGTACTTTTGGATACATGTCGTGTAGTTTTCAGGCAGTGTCATTGACCATGTGAGCAAAAACACGGTGTCGTGAAAGTAACTTTAGGAATACGCCATGTATGGTAGGTACACGTCATGTAGTAATGAGCTATGTACCTAGTCGTGTCACTAACAACACAGGTAGGGGAATCTCGAGTAGCACATGACATGTTGTAACAGAACAAGCCATGTAGTCCCTTCCAGGTACCCGGACATGTCACAAACAACACGGGTTGGCGTGACCATATCTCAGACACGCCGTGTTGCTTTTGGAGCACACCGTGTAGTCTTTCCAGGTACCTAGCAGTCTCACGAACAACACGGTACATTGTCTCATTTCCTATACACGCCATGTTTGTTCGGAGCATGCCGTGTAAGGTTCAGCCGTGAAGACGACCGTCTGTTTAACAACACGGGCCGCTGAAGCCTTGTCCACTACACGTCGTGTCTGCAGGGAACACACCGTGTAGTCTCAGTTTAAGAAGACCATGTGGGTATTCCTTGTAAGGGAATCGGTAAGGGGAATAGTTTTCAATTACACTCCATGTTTGGGGTCAACACGCCGTGTAGTATGTGGTGTACACGACTTGTAGGGAAGGAGTACACGCCCATGTCAGTGGCTTAAAAAGACACTCCGTGTAGTTTTTATACACGCCGTGTAGTCGAGTTTTGTAAACATGTGTGTCTTCCATTCCCTATTTTCGTTTTGTACCCATATATTATCTGTCATTGTTTTCCTGATCTAAGGTGTGCTTTTGATCATTCAGAGCTATGCCTCCGAGACGTCCTCCGTTCGTACGTCTGTCTTCAGGCAGTGTTCAGACGCCAGACATGGCTGATCTTGGACTTCCTACCGATCCTCCATTCGGTCCAGCCTTGGCACCAGCTATCATACCTGTTGCAGGCACTGATGTGCAGTTCAGGGAAGGTTTTTGAGGATGATGCAGACCTATTAGGGAGCATCGCCTCCTACCTCATCTATGGAAGATTTGACGTGGGTATTCTAGCAGCAACATCCTCCCATGTTCTCGGGAGAAAGAGGACGTCAGGCTACAGAGTCATGGCTAGAATCCATTTTGACTATCATCGAGCATCTGGAGACGCCTCCAGAGAGGCGGGTAAATCTCGCTACTCGACATGCTACGAGACTCTGCCAAGAGGTAGTGGGATGTGATCTCACAGGCGGGTCAACAATAGGATGTGGCTTGGGAGGAGTTCCAGCACGTGTTCTATGACTACTTCTACCCAAAGACCCTGAGGGCCGATCAAGCCCGCGAGTTCATGAGCTTAGAGGAGGGTACTCTTTCTATCATGGAGTATTCCTCTCACTTCACCGACCTACATCATTTAACACATCTCTGGGATGGAAGTGGGGTGTTCTTAGCATGAATGTTTGAGGATGGTATCAGGAGGAAGATCCGCTCGTAGGTGAACATCTACCAGCTGACTTTCATCACTTCCATCGTCAACCAGGCACTGATTGCGGAGCCCAATTTTAGAGACTCTGGAGCTACGAGCCTGGGTGGTTCTACTTCCAGTGCTAGTTTGCCTCCATATGACAGCAAGAAGCGCTAAAGAGAGTCTATGGGCGGTAACCTGAGGAAGTGTGATTCATCATCAGGTAGCCAGGTGGTATGCTACCAGTGTGGTCGGTCAGGGAACACGAGGACGTAGTGCTAGAGAGACCCCACGGAGTGCTTAACATGAGGCAAGATGGGTCACTTTTTGCATTTCTGCCAGGTTTTCTCACCATCAGCTGGTAACCGGGGTTCTTCCATGACTCCTCGTTCTGGAGTAGCACCACCAGTTTCTCACCAGTTGTGGAACTGGAGTTCTTCCGGCTGTTCAGGCCGAGGTGGAGGTTGAGGCCATGGCAGTCAGCCACCAGTCCCTTAGCACCAGCAGGGAGGTTCATCTCATAGTGGTCAGCCAGGGGCGCATGGCCGCAGTGCAAGCCAGTCCTTTGCTATGGAGAAGATTTATCAAGAGCAGGATCCCATCCATTCTACAGTTCGAGGTACGATCTTAGTAGCCTCAGTTTAATCATCAACCCTTTTCGATACTGGTGCTACACATAGAATTATCTCTATTGCTGTCATGGAGAGCCTTGGGCTTTGTATCTTTTTTTCCGACTCGTTGACACAAGACACACCTTTGGGGACGGGGAAATCTAATGTACGCCAGTGTAGAGAGTGGCCTCTTGAGGTTTCAGGGTATCGTTTCTTATGGGATCTCAATGTCCAATAGATGAAAGGCTATGATTTCATCCTTGTAATGGACTGGTTGGTTCCCTTCCAGGCAGTGGTCGACTGTTATCTCCGCAGAGTGAGTTTCCATTAACCATAGGGTGAGACTTTTCTTCATAGAGGCGAGTGGGACATTCAGGCGAGTCGAGTAGGACTTGAGCATAATGGGCTACGAAAGGTGACATCCCAGATTTCTAGTCTTTATCTGGATGATCAGGGGAATTCGCAGCTAGACTTTCCTCCAGTGGTGGATCGTTTCAAGGACGTCTATCCAGAGGAATTTTCGGGTTTGCCTACGGAGCGTGATCTAGAATTCTCTATTGAGCTCGTGCCAAGTGCAGCACAGTTGTCCATTCCTCCTTATAGGATGGCTACACCTGAGTTGTAGGAGATCAAGAAGTTTTTGGAGGAGTTGCAGTCAAAGGGTTTCATCCATCCTAGTACTTCTCCTTGAGGTTCTCCTGTCCTGTTTGCGAAGAAGGATGACGGTACCCTTCAACTTTGTGTGGATTATCAGAAGCTGAACCAGTTGACGGTCAAGAACCGATATCCCTTTCCGAGGATTGATGAATTCTTTGATCAGCTTTCAGGATCCCGGTTTTATCAAAGATCGACTTGAGGTCCGGTTATCATTAGTTTCACGTCAGACCCTCAGATATACCTCTGACAGCCTTCAGGAGTAGGTATGGTCTATACGAGTATACAGTCATGTCGTTCGGACTCACGAATGCACCAGTATTTTTCATGGAACTGATGAACCGAGTGTCCCATCCTTACTTGGACTCCTTCATCATGGTCTTCATGGACGATATCTTGGTGTACTCTCTCACTCAACATGACCATGCCACACATCTTGAGATCGTTCTGACTACACTGAGAGAGCATTGGCTCTATGACAAACTCTCGAAGTGCCACATCTAGATGGATCAGATTAACTTCTTGGGCCACGTCATCTTAGAGGAAATAGTATCTGTGGACTAGGAGAAAGTGAGAGTTGTAGTCTCCTGGGAGAAGCTGAAGAACGTCTTTGAGGTGTGGAGTTTTCTAGGGCTGGCTGGATACTACAGACGATTCATTCAGGACTTTTCTCATCTGGAAGCACCTTTGACAGGTCTGACCAAGAAGGGGGTGAAGTTATTTTTGTCAGATCTTTGTGAGTCAGCCTTTCAGGAGCTGAAGGGGAGGTTGATGTCAACATTAATACTAGTTTTTACAGATCTAGGAAAGAGTTACACTATTTACTATGATGCTTCAGGTATCGGGCTAGGAGTTGTGCTTTTGCAGGGAGAAGGAGTCGTTGCATATGGGTCTCGGTAGTTGAGGCCACATTAGAGGAACTACCCTATGCACGATCTGGAGTTGGCAGCAGTTGTCCATGCCCTACGTTGTTGGAGACACTATCTTCTGGAAAAGCACATTGTGGTCTTCACCAACCACAAGAGTCTCAAGTGTATTTTCACTCAACATGATCTGAACATGAGACATCATAGGTGGGTCGACAGGTAGGGACAGACCATCCAATCTTCTAGATGTGCATGACAGGTAGGGACAGACCATCCAATCTTCTATAGCTGTTACCTCGACACTACTTGATCGGGTACAGATGATGCAGCACTTAGACTCATAAGGCTTAGTCTTGTGGGAGAGTGTGTCAAGGAAGGCCCCTCTTCCTGGATGGACGGTGGGCTAGGATGAGATCCTGTGTTTCTAGGGACATGTATGGGTGACATCAGACATACGCAAGGAGCTGATGCGGGATTTTCATTCCTCTGTTTGGGCAGTTCATCCTGGCATCACCAAGATGTATCGGGATCTTCATCTCCAGTATTGATGGCCAGGTATGAAGAAGGATGTTTCTGGTTTTTTCATGAGATGTTCTACTTGTCAGTAGGTGAAAGCACAAAATCAGAAACCAGCAGGCCTTTTACATCATTTACCCATTTCGGAGTGGAAGTGGAACGATGTTGTGATGGACTTCGTGACCGGGTTGCCGAGATCGCCTCGGGGAAACGATGTTGTTTGGGTATTCGTTGACAGGCTCATGAAGTTTTCCCACTTCGTGCCGATCAAGGATACCATCAGTGTCGATGATCTGGGATGACTTTACATTCAAGAGATCGTTCTTCTGGATGGAGTTCCACACTCCATTGTTTCAGACAGGGATGCGCACTTTCCCTCTTGGTTCTGGTAGGGACTTCAGAAGTCCTTGGGTACAGAGGTACTTTTGAGTACAACAAACCATCCCCAGACTGATGGCTAGTATGAGCACACAATCTAGGTGCTTGAGGATTTGCTCCGAGCCTGTATTCTAGACTTTGGAGGTTCTTGGGAGAAGCATATTCCTCTTGTAGAGTTCGCCTACAAAAACAGTTTTCAGGCAACCATTCAGATGGAACCATATGAGGCTTTGTACATTAGGCCATGCCGATCACCCTTATGCTGGCTGGAGGCAGGAGAGGCATCTTTAATGGGACCTCATGTCCTTCAAGATACCTCAGAGCAGATAGAGCTGATTCGGAAGCAGATGGATACAGCACAGTCCCGATAGAAGTCTTATGCTAATCAGCGGAGATGAACCCTAGAGATCAAGGTTGGGGATCAGGTTTTCCTACGTGTCGCACCGAGGATGGGACACAAGAGGATTCAAAGTCAGGGTAAGATTTCATCACGGTATGTCATGCCGTTTGAGGTATTGGAGAGAGTTGGGATGGTTGACTATCGGTTGCAACTACCTCAGAGGTACCGGGACATGCACAACATCTTCCACGTCTCTCAGCTCCGACATTACTTTTCGGACCCATCTCATGTCTTTTAGCCTGAGGAGGTTGAGCTCGAAGAAGACACATCATTCGAGGAGCATCCTATCCGGATTGTCGACCATAGTACGAAGGTTCTCTATGGGTGGTCTATCCCTCTTGTACAGGTGCTATGGCAACATATGCGAGTATAGGACGAGACCTGGGATAGGGAGGCTGATGTATGATCGCTGTGGCCGGAGCTGTTCGGGGATTCTTCTTCTACGCCTCTCTAGGAAATTCAGGGACGAATTTCATTAAGGGGGAAGTTTGTAAGAACCCAGATATTTGTATCAAGTACTTTTTCCCCTTTTTTGGAGTTTTTAAGAAAAATGAACTTTGTGGAAATTTTCGAAGTACATGCCATGTACTTTCTCAGTATACGACATGTACTCTTCTCTGGCTCAAAGTTGTGTGCTGGCCATGCCTAGGCCACACACACATTGTGTAGGGGTGACGTGGAGGCCGATTTTGGTGGAGTACAAAAATGACCCAGTACACGCAGTGTATTGTTTTTCACTAAATGAACTGGGGTTTCCCCTGACACACAAAAGTGTCTTCTTTTAGGTTCCGTTCATTTGAGAGCGACCCGTACAGCCGGATATTTGATGAGTTCTCATCTCTTCGTGCATTCTCCTATTTTTGTACGGTCAATTGCATTGGAATCACAGTAGTGATTTCTTCCTTCTTCGTGAGCTTTGTTTTCTGATTTCTCTTCGTTTTAGAGTTATCGTGGGTTGAGAGTTTTGTGCATTTTCTCAGATCTACGAAGTTCTAAGGGGAATCAATCATATTTGTTCACTTATATCGATCTCATATGATCGTGGTAGGTGGTTTGTTCCTTCTGTAGAAAGTCGATGAGTATTTTGTGCAAATTACACCAATACCCTTGAATGGGGTATTGCGTGTTCCTTTTCATGACCTGTTGTATTACCTATTTTTCTAGATCACTAGAGTAGATGTTTTTCCTGTGATTATGGTAGCTCTACTATACTTGGATGTTTTATATGCCTGTTATACATGTTTGGAATTTTCTAGTTGACATTCCTAGTTGTAGGATAGTGGAACTATTGATTTGTATTGTTGTTGAGCCTTAGAATGATAACCAAGTTGTTCTTGTGGTTTACTTGGATGATGTACGTGTTCTGAGCATATTTATTTCCACACAGGACTATGAGAACCTAATGTAGTAGACCAAAGGGAGAATTGATGCAAGGGCTTCTTCATAGTGTCTTTTAATACGATGTGTGACCACAGGGGGAATTGATGATGAGTTCTTCCTCAGAGAGTATGTAGTTCCTCGACGCGGGCTACAAGGGGAATGAGACATTGAGTGCTTCCCCAGAGAGCCTTTAGTATGATATGAGACTATAGGGGGAATTGAAGGTGTGTTCTTCCCCAGAGAGTCTATTCTTAGATGAACTAGAGGGGTGAGATTGTGTGTGCCTCCTAGAGGGTTCATAGTACTTGTAGGTTGAACCATAGGGGTTAGGCTGTGATGGATACCTAGAGGGTTACCTATTTTCTTCTTGTTTCTATTGTTACTTGTGTACTTTATATGATAGAATTTTGGATTGTAGTTTCTATATGATTTTCTGTTTACTGCTTCCTGCACTTTTACTTGCCTTGTTTTTATTGACTCGTAGGAATAGATATTTTGGTGATTTCCTATTGAGATTGTATCTCACACCCTGTTTGGGCAGTGCTTTTGTGCCCAAGCAGACTTTTTTGTTGTAGGAATAGACATGGGAAAGCACCCTTCAACATCTGGTATGTGATTTATTGGAGCTGGAGAGCAAGGGACTGAGCTTAGGCTTGCGATGCTGAGGAGTTTACTTTGTTTTCTATGCACATTGTTTTTCAGTTGTACTTCAGCAGGTTGGTTTGTTTACTGCATTCCATAGACATATGTACCATGTTTCATCATCATTATTTATACATTTCTTCCGATGTTCATCTCAGTTGTTGTATTCCGTTTATTGTTTCTATTATTGTGTCTGGTTGTTTTTCCATTGTATACTTTACCTAATGAGGGCATAGTTTCCTCGCAGACTCACCAAGGCCCTCGCTACTAGTCGGAAGCCTCTGGAATTTTGGGAAACATGCTTGAGGTCATGTGGAGAACCGGGTATGGGGCACCAGTGGAGGGGCTCCGGATTCAGGTTGTTACAATTTTATTAAAATATTGTAGCCCAACATCTATCCACCAAAAATATTGAGCCTCAATAGAGTACTAATCTGAGTTCTGTGAGTGTTTATTATTAATGTAGTGAATGATTTTGGAGGCATGATTTGAAACCATGAATCTCATCTAAATGTTTACAATATATGGAGTATACTTAGAATAACAAATTCAAATTGGGGACCATGGATATGGAACTGGGGTTTTCCATGAAATGAAATATAACATTCTACATAACATTTATGACATAATATGTTACCCTATGATGGTGACTTGGCATGTATCTTGATGCACTCATGGGAACGTACATGGTTGGGTACATGAGAATTGGTGGGGTACATGGGCACAACCAAAGTCCTCATGAATTTCCACGTGCATACGGGCATGGGAAAAGGTACATGGGAACATATAGGTGTAAATGGGAATATGAATATAAACATATCCATGAAAACTAAAATGTATGCGATATGAGGAACACTTCATATACCCTCAATACACAACATATACTACCTAAAAAATTGATTTCAACCCTCCTTCTATTTGAAATATACTAGGTTCAGTGGGATTGATTCCTCGGTTAATCCCTTTGTGGGTACATTATGGAATTACATCCAAAACATTTGATTATTACCCCGTTTTCGAGATCCGTTTTAGTTAGAGGCCATAGATTAACTCTTTGAGTTTCATGGTCTGATACACTATAAAATCCATCATATGCTGGGTTTGAGGTATTATCATGATGAACATGTATATAGAGATGATATATTATATGGAATATTGATCTAGTATGTTTCTTGGTGTCTGCTAGTAGTCCTGGGTGTAATCACAAATCTGGATTGTGTGATCTCCTTAGATCTAGTGAGTACAAATTAGAAGGGAAATCCAAGCATGATCACTTAGATGAGTTTCATCAGTGATGTCAATGATCCTAGAGAGGTATCTCCCAAATTATAATTATGTAAAATCCTTGATAGGAGTAATTTTGATTAAAATAATTCTAGAAACCCCATGTGAAATTAGTTTTCATTTATGAGTATGTCGTGGTTTATTCATTTGTTGGTAATTATTTATCATTTCATGATTAACAAACGTATGTATTGTGAAAATGAGTACTAATGATGTCTTGTTATTATTTATATTTGGGTTTCCTACTAGGAATTTGTATACACACCCATACGTGGGTTCTACCCACAAATATTATATATTATATTGATCATAGGACATTTGATAGATTTTTATTGGAATAAGGATAGTTTGGAACTTGGTATCATACTATAAAGTATGTATTACAATTGATTCATTTTAATGTTTTACACCCTTCTGACGAGGTTTAACATCTTTCCAATTTTATAGGTGTGTATTTTTCCCATTGATATCATTTAGTACTATTTTTTTACACATGTCAGGATTTATATGTATATATGCATTAGTATTAGTTCGGTTTTATTTCATTATATTATTTCTTGGGAAGAGATATGTGTGATTACATATGTTTAACATATCCTAATACCTTCCATGTGTGGGAAACTCTAGTTCCGATCATGTCAACAATCCTAGAGAATTGATGGTCATATTGGGGTTGTTATACTTGGAAAATTTATATCTAAAAGGAATTAATTGATTAGGTCATCATATAGTTGTTGAAAAGTGTTATTTTTAATTAGTAGCATGGTTTTTAGTAATTATTTATCTAAGAGGTTGTTTTGGTAATATTTATAAATTATCATCATGTTTTCAAGTAGACTTCCATGCCAGAAAATGTAATATCACTGCGACAAGTGACATATCCATTCACCGGTACTCAGTTAACCTTCTATTTTATTAGTTATGTATATTTTTTTGTTGGGGGTATTTTTAAACATGAAACATATAGTTATGGTTTTATGTTTCCATTCCATTCTGTGTTAGCTCCCCATATATACAAATTAGTTGTGATGTAAAGTATTTACATTAGGTTTCCATCATTAAGATATATATATAAGGATCCACTATATGTTTATGAGGATGAACCTCCAAGTGAAGAATTTTCAATATTGGGGTATTTACTAGATTTCAAATCTCTAGGTGGATTTTACTTTTTCTCAAAACCCATTTACAAACATATTTCACTAGTATTACCATCAAAGGATGATCAAAGGATGAGTAAGCTCCATGAGTTTCAGAGGCTAAAAACACCTAGTTTTCTGGGTGTTCCAGATTCCCAAGAAGCTGAGGACTAGTTAGAGGTAGTCACCCAATTTTTCTACAAACATAGGAAAGCAACAAATAAGTTTGAGATCCCTTTAGGGGGAAAATTTTTGGGATATAGTATTAGATGATATATTCTAGGGAATCAATCATATGGTAAGTCATGCCTCTCTAAGTACAAAATTGAGTGTCTCTTCATGTTTATGTTTTATACATAAATTTTGCAATTAATTCATATCCAGAATATTATACAGTTTTAGGAGGACAATATGACAGTGGAAGAATATTTTGTGATGTCTCTTGACCACTCATCATACACCAGGTATGTGGTTAGATAATTGATCTTTAGGGAATGGAAAATTTTCTGGGTCGTAAATTGTGATATTAGGGTTGGGGAAATGTCACATTACAGACCCATATATAAAATAGTTATTCTATAGGCCTATGTAGTACACATATCTCTAGAGAAGAAGTCGCAAATCATCGATACTAGTTATGGGAATATAGAAGATTTTATTTTAGAATCTTGAGGGAGATGTTAGTAATATGGATTTCTGCATGTGGGACACATTTAGATACAATCAAAGGATATAGGATCAGTAGTGTAGAAAAATCACGATAAATAAAATTATCTTAGAGTGGATAGATGAATCTCTTGAAATAGTTAGGGATATCTTGTTATGTATCGTCTAACACATAATACAATTGATACGTAGATAGTTCAAGGACAATGTAGATAAAAAATATTGCAGAATTATGGTAGAACACAGGGTAGCATACATGGAAGAGAAGCTGGTAGAGTATATGGAGAATGAAGACGTGTTGAACTATTTCCACCACCACCCCATGTCATCTTAAACATTCACTCGAAGCTAGTGATTAGGGGAGAAGACATCCACTGAATGTGGAGACATATAATCTTGAGTGTGTTGTGACGAAATTATGTACATTGTCTGTATTATATAAATTAGATAATGTATTGTTTTAAATTGGTGTCATAAACTGATTTCATTACTATTATCTTGTTCTTGATAAAGAGACTATGGTTCATACTTTGGATAGAACCTTTCACATGGAGACTCATATTTGAGATGATGAAAGTATCCCATTATTGTGAATATAGTTTGAAAAAAAAATTGAGGGGATATATTCATATGGGTTATGTTTATTGAATCATTAATTCCATAAAAATTCATCATATGTATAGACTACATATCGTCAATTCATTTTCAGATTGACTAGTTCAGATGTAGGATATTGTGTATCTCAAATGTTGTGATTAGGTCTTTCATCTTGGGAGGTAGGGAATCCTAGCAGGAGTATGATTGGATCATGTTGAGGAAGTTATAACCGATTTAAAAAAGTTTTCTAATATTACCCTTAGAGGAGTTGATTCTTTGGGAAGTCAATTTCATAAAAAAAATTCGGTGTATGAGGTTGTCTTTCTTGATAAATATTTTTTATTACCTCTATATTGAGACATAAAATTTTCCATTGAATTTCATCCCATGATGGACATAATATCTTTTGAATAATATAAGAGGGGTCATATAAATCTCTATGAATAGAGTGTAATGTTATAGGTCTTATCAAGGAAGGGATTCATAAGATTTTTTTTTTCCCCATAGGTCTCCCCAATGTTGATATCTTATATGATGAACAAGATCAATAGGTTGTGTGTGTATTATCAGTACCTTAACCGGGTTTCCATGAATAATATGTTCCCACTAATAAGGATTGATAACCACTTCTATATGATTAAAGGGGAATCATGTTTTCTGAATATTGATCTCATAACTATATATATTTAACTTTTAGTGTCTTCTTATTATATAATAAATATGTTATTATGTGGTCTCTTTAGTCACTAAGAGTACATGGTGATGACTATCAGAATAATGAAATCAGTAGATGGGTTTATGGGAGTGATGAATAATGTATTTTATCCTTTATAATATTTTTTTATGGTGGTATTAATTAATTATGTCTTAGAGTACTGAACATGTGTGTTGGATCATGATAGAAAATTGAGCATGGTATTGGACAAACAACGAGAGCACCCAAATCATTGGAAGTTCTCACTGTTTAAGTGAATGATTTATGAGGTGCAATTTATGGGACATGTTATATCAACTAATAGTGTATCCATTTACCTGGTGATGGTCGAGTAAGTGTTATCATGGGGTTCACACAAGATCATGATGAATTTATAATGTATACAGGGATTGCATGAGCAACATTCCATGTTTTGAACTAAATAAAAAAATTCCAGTAATAATTTTTTTTCAATTAACTGGGCAGGTCAATTTTAAAATCGAGCGTCAAAACATTTTATTTTCGATAGTTGATAGAGTGGTGTTTCTTTAAAATTAATTTTATTAAATTAATTTGATTAAATTTAAAAAGGAAATACATTAAATGAAAAATAATAGAGTTCCGTAGAACTCTGAATTATTTTGTGAAATATATTAAGAGTTAGACAATGATTCAGTGAAGAGTTTAGGACACATGAACCCTTGGAGTTGAAAGAATAAAAATACTGAATTTTATTTTATTCATACATGCATGTATTTTCTTTAAAAAAATGAAATAACTCTCAAATGGTATATTCTATTATAAATACGAGACCAATGTTTCGTCCGGAATACCGAGTTTACACTAGGAAGTGTATATCCTTGATTCTCTTCGGTTGTTTGGAAACATTTCATGTGATAAAAACCTTGTTATTTTTAATTAATTAATTCTTCAATTTTTATATAATAAATAATTATTTTCTCACAAATGGTGCGTCAAATGAGAAATTAGAGACCACTAATACTTCCAGGACGTGAGGTTTACCATATGAAGGAGATAACTTTTCCGAGCAGAGGACGTTTAGTTTGATCGCACCATAAGATATTTTACTTGGGTAATAAATATTTTTGTTAGGACGTTTGGAATAATAAAAATAATTTTTTTATTAATATTATTATTTGCGTTGATGATAAAAATTAAAATATACTTTTATAATTAATAAATTGTGTCGTGGTGTAAATAATAACTGAGAAATGTAATTAATGTGTTAATAATAATTGTCCAAATTAAATACAAATCTGAAATAAATATTAATTTAATTAGTGATATTGGTTTTTAAATGGTTATTATTTTTAAATTATTAATGCTGTTATTAATTAGTTATATTAAATAAAAAATTATTAATTATTTTAAAATATCCCCTTAAATCGAGGTATTTACCATTTAGGTTTTTGTTGTATACATTTATTATGTGGCCCAGGTCATGCTTTCGAACCATGTTGTGGGTCTCGGGCATCTATTAAATTAATTAGATAATTTCTCATGTATTATGTAAAAATGTTATATTGTGCCCTATCACTGAATTCAGGAAAATTATAATTTAAAAGATTTTGAAGTGTATAAAAAGAGTTTAATGGAAAGTAATGGAATTTAATGTGGGATAAAAAATAATAAGAAAATAGATAGGGTTAGAGAGAAATTATAAATAATTAATGTGTGGTAAACATATTTTAATTATTTATTTCATTTCATTCGCCATTTTATTTTTATTAATATTAAATTTCATTTTTATTTATTTTTCATTTTTTATTTTCTTTCCATTCCTTTTTATATCTTTCTATCCTCTCCTCCTCCTCTCCTCCTCCTATCCTATGCATAGTTCACCCCTCCTGCCTAGGTGGTGCACACCACCTTATTCTCTCTTCATTAGATCATCGTGCCTCCATTCATTGACTATTTTCATCAACCTTAGGAGAATCTTAAACCTCTCGATAAGACTTATCAGATGCACCAAGAATCGTGTGATGTCATTCTCTATCCTTTGCGCAGTTCGTCACGAAAGGATTTTACCCTATTTTGTTGGTTTTGTAAAATAATTTTTCTTCTTATGTTTAATGTTAAATCAAGGCCTATGGCAGATCATAGGATCATATAAGACTATAAGGTAGGGTGTATACTCTCTTTCCCTCTGTTTCATTGTGATTTATAAAAAAACATTATTGTGCCTTTAGTCGGTGCCTACTGACTTTGTGAAAATTCACAAACTTCTTTAATTTAATTATTCTTCATAATTGTTGAAATAATAATAATTATAAATTAAATTGTATAAACTGTTCGAACATGGTCATTGACCCCTTTGGGTCTGCTGACGTTGTTGGTATAAATTTTGTTATCCTTGGTATTTAATTCATTTAACTGCATGTGTTGTGTAGCCTATTTTCATTGTGTTTAATTTAAATAATTATTTTAGAAAATTTATGAACCATGAATTGTTGGATATTTGGTAGTTGTTTTGTGGTTAATTTTTTATTTATTTAAATATGTATGCCTGGGAATTTTATTCAATTAATTTCATGCATTGTGCAAATAATATTCTTGTGTTTACTTTAAATAATTAATTTAGATTAATTATTGAAATTTAATTGTTGGATATTTGGTAGTTGTTTGTGTTGAATTGTTTATTTATTAAAAAGTGCATTTATCTACTTATTTTGGTGTGGTATCTTACCTTGTTAATATTTTTATGCTGCGATATTTAATTTATACCTTGTGATGCATGGGTTTATCTGTTTAGTTATCATGCTGAAATTTCATTTCCTTATTATGTCATTTCAGCTACTGTGAAAAAATTAATCAAATTCAGGGGGTGGAATGAAGGTGGGTCCCATATTAAGGGACTCGTTTAGACTGTATGTTCATGACTGGTTACCACTATGCACTGGGGGAAGTGTCATTTTCATTGCCATACTGAGACATCCCTGAGCCTTCTAATACATATTAGTGACACTGGATCCAAAATGGACCATCGAGATAGATATTTTGGCAATGTGGCTAAGGCAGCCTCAGATGATACTCCACCACTTTTTGAGAGATTGGAACATAATCATGGTAAAGCCATGGCTCGAGCGGTACATGGTCTTTCGAAGGATTGTGTTGGACTGGCTTAGTCGTATTGGATAAATTGATGGATGTTCTGTAGTGATGCCTTTGGGATGGTCTTAGACTCTAACTCTCAACTTCATCCTTTAATGATGATGCACTGAAGGATTATATTAATTTTCCTTTATCCTCTTGAAATTTTTTATATTTTTATGGCATATTGATGAACACCTGGTTAACTGATGACTTAGACCCCAAGTTAAAGAAAAAGCTGTGGGGTATGCTTATTACTAGTTTTATCATTCCTTTAAATGATTTATATATATTTATATGTGCTTTCCTCATACAAGTACTTCTTTCAAACATCCAGCACATGTCGAAGCAGGTGGTAAGGGATGGGTGTCGTTGGGTACCCGGACCATGTTATTTATTTTATTGATCTTATTTAATTATCTGTATTTATTATATAATGACACACAGTGTTTTATTACTTCATGAAATGGAAAGGTTTAGACATTGTGTGTGCCAGACAACTGGGATTTTATCTCACTCCATGCTCGAGCGTATTTGAAACGTGAGTATATTAGATTCTTGTAGGGATTGAAAATGGGAAGTGGGTTGCTTCAAATGATTTATTATTTCTTAAATCATAGGATGGAGACTCATGTAGGGGAATAATCCCTTCTCATGGTTTAGTTTTTTGTTTGTGTCTTTTTTTTAGTTGACAGTATGTTTGAGTTTCTATTTTATATACATTCAGTTCAGGCAAACATCATTCCATGCCATCGTTCTGTGAGATTCCACACTTGATTATTATTTAGTTTGATTATTTATATTGATTCTTCTGTATTTTATTCATTTATATGCTTCCACTGTTTATTATTTAATTTTTTTTTCTTGCGCTATGATATAAAAAATTACCTATGATGGGATAGTCTCCCACACAGACACGAAAAATTCCCTCACTGCTAGCCAGTAACCACAAGCGTTTAGGGAGATGCGCATGAGGTCATGTAACCCACCTGGTTGGCCACCATCTTTGTGGAGAGTTGGGTCGGGATGTTACAATGTGTTATAAAAGGTGGTATTTTTTTCCTTTGTCTAACTATTTTGGGTTGGTACATATGAGACTAAGAATGTTTCAACACTAAGTTAATTGACGTGCCTGGGACTGATCACCCCACATACGGGAAATTACCAACTGTCTAGGGTTGGTATTGTTGTTCATGCATTATGTTGTTACAATTGATATGATTTTACCTCAAGTGATTGGTGTAGTTTTCACTGCTAATGAATTTATAGAATTTATGATATTTTACCCTTTTCCATTTTAGGAATGGATGAAGGATTTCTTGCATCATAATAGGCATGTAGGAATTCACATACCATGCCTAGTGCCATGCCATGTGGTTGAATTTTAGGATGCTTGTTGATTCAAATTGTTTTCCTTGAATGTATGACATGTCTTGTAATTATTTTTCATGCCTTTTAGATACCATATTTCAAGGATATATTTAGCATGCTAGCCAATTTCCATGCTACCTATTTAATATCATGTTTTCCTTATATCATTCATATGTTCCTATTAACATTTTTATATTACTAAAATATTATGCTTTTTTAATTACAAAAGATCACTCTCTGTTAGCTTCTTGTAGTGACCTTCTGGATTGTTTGATATATACCCAGGATGCCAAGAGAATGGTTAGAATCCTTAACCTTTAAAATATATTAAATAAAAGTAAAAAATGCATAGGAAAAAAGATTCATAGAACATATCAAGAAAGACGGGTATAAACCTCACCACAAATATCATCCTGGACAAGGCCATTACAAAAATCAGGCAAGACACAGGACGAATTGAAACTAACCTCCAAGATTTCTCACTTGGACAGAGCATCAGCAACCCAATTGGCCTCATGATAAACATGTGTTACTTCAAGTGAGAACACCTCCGCAAATAGAAGACATTCGATCCAATAAGGCAAGATCATCCATTGTACATTCTGAGATCGATCTCGAAGAATTTGAACAGCATTAGTTGAGTTGGACTGTAGGCACTATTGATGCCAATTAAAGTGAACTAAAAACTTGATTGCTTTAATCAAAGCCTAATGTTCTACCTCATTTACATGACCATTGCAAATAAAATTGAAGAAACTTCCTTTCACATATCAATAAGAAGTTTGAAAAACACCACCATAACCAGAAGGGCCCGGAGCATCCGAGGCCGCTCCATATACGTTGACTTTGACCCAACTAAGGATGGGTGGTATCCATCGAACATACTTAATCATTAATGGTTTCTTGGACCTTCCATACACACCCAGTGATCTCAAAAGAAAAAGTTCAACAACATCATTATTCATAGTGCTTCTTCGAATAAGGGAGGTAGTCTGAATTGCACGATGTATGAACAAAACACCATTATAAAAGGATGGATTAATGTTATTTAAAACCAAATCATTCCATGCCTTCCAATTGAACGAAAATACACTCAGAGAATTAGCCAACCGAAGGGAGTGAATCATTTCACTGTATTCCTTTCTACAAATGGACTGCAGTAGATGCTCCAAAGATTGTAAATTAAAGCAGCAACTGAAAAGATCCTGCAGATAATACCAGAACCTGCACATGAATCAGTACGATATAAACATGTTGTGATTTGTTTCATCTACATCTAAACAGAGGAAACAAGCAGGGTCCAGCTGAACCCCAACGCACTGCAATAGGCAATGCATAAGAAGGCGTTGTTTCCAAATTTTCTAGATGATGATCGTTGGGGAATGAGGAATAAAAGCAGTCTAAACACCTTTGATCCAAGATGGAGGGTTCAGGGAAGGGCCACAAGAAAATCCATAACACTCCTTAGTTGGAATGAATCAATTTAAATTCAGCATCCAAACGTGAGTGTCAGAGTCAACATAATTATATTTTGAGATCTCGAAGAAAATTTGATGAGGTTATTACCCATTCATGTTTACAATACCACAGATATAAGTAATATTACAGTTCATCAGACATGGAGGAACAACAATGTCATCACAAATTTGTTGGGACAACCAAGGAGTTATCCAAAGGTTCAGAGGAGAGTTCTCACAAACCATCCATCTCGAGTTTTCCATCAGACCAACACAAGCATGCTTAATGGAAGCCCAAAAAGAGGTGGTCATGTAGTAACAATAACCATGTTTATGCTTGTCTACAAACCTAGAATAGAGAAAATATATATAGTGTTCAGTTTTGGATAGCATATTCCATACAAAATTCATAATCATAGCGTCATTGATGACCCTCAGGTCCTTCACCCCATTCCCCCCATATGGGTCGATTTAATACAGCCTTTCTAGTTCACTATAATGATCTTTTTCTCATTAATTGATCTAGTCCTGATAAAATTTCTGATCATTCCCATAAAATCCTTTTCAAGTGGGATTGGCCATGTGTAAAGAGAGAACAAGTAGACAAACATTGAGGTAATCACTGAATTAACCAAGAAAATTCTTCCAACTTGAGACATATTCTTTCCTTTCCAGTTCGTTAACAGAATAGAAATTTTCACAGAAATGTTCTCATTATATAATCGCTTCACTCTTCCCAAAAATGGAGGTACACCATGATAATTAAAAGGTATACTTCCCCTACTCATGCCAAGGTTCAAATAGATTCTATTCTATTTTGAGATGGTGATACCTTCCCCGAACATAATCGAAGACTAATTCAAACTAATGACCTGACCTTAAACCTCCACATAATGTGAAAATTTACCCTTGATATAGGAAATGGTCCCTTTTACACCTTTAAAAATATCATAATATCATCAACATAATTCATGTAAATGGGTTAATGATGATTCCTCCCAATTTTCATATTTTGGAACCAACCAAAATTATCAATATCATTAAGACACCAACTCATGTAGTCTTTGACAATTACAATAAAAATTCCAGAGAGAGTGTCTCTCTGCCATAAACATCTTTTACATTAAAATAATCATCTAGAGGATCCATTAATTTGAAAATAGAGCCTCACACTTCCCATGATGGATCCAACAAGACCAAGAAATCTCTCAAAAAAACCATGCATTTGAAAATTGTGAAAAGAAAGTTCCACCTAATTTGGTCAAACTCCTTAGAGATTTCAATCTTCAAAGCCATGTCACCAAACTTTTTCCTCCTCTTCATGGAATTGACACATTCAGAAGAAGTGAAAAGTCAATTTGGAATGTTCCATCCTAGTACAAAACCAAACTGATTATTGGAAATAAGCCCCTTAGAAATTTCACCAAACCTATGGGTCATGATTTTACTGATAATCTTAGGTATGGTATTCCAAATAGACACTGGTAGGAAGTCTATAATATCAATGGAACTATCTTTATTAGGGATCAAGGAAATAAAATTAGAGTTCATCTCAAGAGGCATAAAAGAGAACCTATAGAAATCTGTCACCGAATTTGTAACATCACGGTTTATAGTATCCCTATAGAACATAAAATACATTTTAGTGAATCCATCGGGACCAAAAAAACTATAAATATTTAAAGATATAGAGAATCATAAATCTCATTGGCTTTGGGAATTTTTGTAATCCAATTATTCTGTATATTAGAAATAGAGGGCTCAAAAAGTGGATAATTTTATCAAAGTGGTCAGTTCCATTGTCAAAATAAAGCTTCTCAAAGTATCCCATGAGAGCTTCAACAATCCTACTTTCATAAGAGAACATATCCCCATCAATAGTAATGGAATTGATACTCCTTCTATCTCTCTTTTCATTATACATAAAATGAAAAAACATAGAATTCCTATCTCTCTCCTTTAACCATCTTAGTTTGAACATATTCTGATCTAATCACTCTTTAAGAGTCAAGAGATTGTCCGGATTTGAAACAGTATATACCTCCTTCATATAGGGGACATCATTATGAATATTATCTTTCTGGTGGTTCAACAAGCAAATGTCTTCCTCTTTAATGTCATTAACATGGGAGAAAAAGGAGTCTTTACTCCATTGACTTAATCTGGACTTGACATCTTTTAATTTAGAACAGACAGTATGAGAGTGACTTCCCAAGAAGTCAGAAATCCAGGCATCCAAAACAATATCCCTACTACCCAAAATGACTAGCCAGACATTATTAAATTTAATGGGAATTGGGGCTGACCTCATTCTTCTATCACATACCTCAACAAGAATAGGATTGGGATCAAAATGTAACCATGGCAAGGCGATTCCAGACACATCCATTGAACTAGTACCTTTATCCACTTGCACAAAACATCTATCTAGAATATTTTCCTGCCTCCCATTTATGGTGTACCCAATCCTTGTAAAATCAGCTCCATACATAAGAACATGAACCAACACGCATTTTTCAATGCAAGCAGGAAAATCATAGGTTGAAACACGAAAAACATTCTCTCATTTTTTTCATCAGGACTCAGAACTTTATTAAAATCACCAAGAAGATTTGAACTATTACTAATACCCTCAAAGATATCTTCAAGATTCAACCAAAAATCTCTTCTCCTTCCATAAATATTAAAAGCATAAACAAAAGTAACCAAGATATTGAGAAAATTTATGCTGCAAGAGATAGTCACAAATTTCATGTCATTAATGAGGGTGTTAAACAAAACACTATGATGCATCATAACCCATAAATATTGAGCACCGTCACCCACTTTATTAATAAAAACATAGGAGTATCCCAACAAATACCACTTAAAAGAGGACCAACTCTCAAATTTCATTCTTGGATCAATTATACCAATCAATAATAGCTTATTGGTCATGAGGATATTCCTAAAGGACTTGACCATGGGAGATTTCCCAATCCCTTGGCAGCACCAAAATAAGATCTTTATTTTTTGATCAAATCATAGTTCTAGGCCCATTATCATCTTGCTTCAAGTATTTAATAGATGTAACAGTATCAGGTTCAACATGAGTAGGAACACATGAATCACTATTTAGAGTAGACGATTCATCACTATCTTCACAAGAAGTCTCAGGACTAAGGGATGAGAATCTGTTCAAGGATTCAATAGGATCAAGTAAAATGGAAGGGAGTCTTCTCTTCACAACCTTATCAACATGTACATGGAGAAAATATCCAGGATGCTTCCCAGAATTCTGGTCAGCATCTGTAGCACCATAACCGCCGGAAGGGAGAAACAAATCCTTTGAGACATCATCATAATTGTCCTTATTCACCACAACATCTCCAGAAGCTGGCACCAAAGGATCAGAAATGACCAGACCTGCTATGTTATCACATGTAATAAGAGCTAGCTCAATATTCAACTTGTCCTACTGAGAATTATCTATGAGGGGGGCAGGGTGAGAAGGCCCTGATAGGGCCAAACGATCTAAATCCTCAGTAGTCACATGTGCAGATGATGCAACAAGCTCTTTAGCCTGATTGGGATCCCCCACAAAGATCTGAATTGATTACCCTAAGTGAGAGACCATCTCATTATGATTACCTAAGTCTCCTTTAACTTCAGAGGGGTCAGGTGCAGTAACCTTCCTCTTATTTCTCCTACAATTCAAATTCTCATGCTCTATGATTTTATAGAAACTAAAAATTTATGTTAATTGCAATCCGAGACAACATGTCCAATGAAATGAAAATTAGAACAAAACCATGGATTCCTCTCATTATGAATCCCAAGAGTAATACTATCATCTTTAGTGGTAAGAACCACTTCTTCGTTAAGGGAGATAGTCATATCAACCTCAACCAAAATCCAAGCATAATGACCCAATGAAGGACTGTTAATTTTCTTATCAAACCTAATTGGATTACCAACAGATGAAGCAATATCCCAAAAAATTTCTGGATGCCAATATATCTAATTAATATTGCATACTTGTATCCATAGTTGAGAATATGTATTCTTGATATAATTTGGATAAAAATTATGGTTCCATTCATGAATTTGAATAAATCCATGATTAATAGAGACCGAGCTAAGATTCCATGCATGAATTTTGAGTTCATCAGAAGGGAAAAAAATAGGGTAGAAACCATAACCCATTTCCATCATCTTCTAGTCAAAACATCCCAAGATTGCAGTAATCCTCTCAGTGAGTTCATTGGACTTCCACAGCATCACCCATTTCAAAATTAGAACCCGAGAAATTATTGAAAATTTACACAAAATCAGTCTTTCTTCAAATGCATTTTGATTTTCCACAACATGCGAAATACGCCCTTTTATAATAATCATACCTGGTTGAGAATACTCAAAATCCATAAAAGTGGAATCATCCGTACTTTTTCCACATCTGCAAAACATTTCTTTTCTCCAGCTCCATCATAAGCACCACTTAATTTAGGGTTACCTGTCTCACAAAGGATAAATAATTCATTGTGACTAAAACTGTCTTCCACCACCGATTCACGACCAGAGGTCCTTTCCACCTCAACACTATTCTATCTGGGAGAAAAATCTACCAGATTGTGATATCCAGGTTCTGCACCACTCTCTGCCATCCTATCTCAAACTGATTCAATATACCTTGTTTGTTATATAATTGTTTACATTGATAAATTTATTGGATACCTTTGAACGGTAGCCAAAATCCAAAAACAATAATGTATATAGTCTCATATTAGGTTGATAACAACCCATATATCACGGTTGATATGTGTTGGATCATGTTATAATTTCAAATGAGTTGGTTAACTCCTAAAGGCACAACTAGGATCAAGTAGTCTAGTCGATCCATGATCCTTATTATATAACTCGGTATGGGTGATGTGATTTTTAATAATTAAACAACTATTTTTTTGTTTCATTCAAATCCACCTAGGTCATCTTATTGGGACCATTGAAGGCCACCTTTTCTGCTTAAATGGAATTTATATGATAGATTTACTAATTATGTACAAGATTTTAATCAATGTAAAATGTTTTAAAATGGAGTTTTATAATGTTGTCCTGTTATTCCCTTTAGGAATTGGTTGAGAGCTAGTACCTTCTGTTTTGTTTTGAAAAATGGAACTTGATGTTCTGATTCAATCTATTTGTGATTAATGATTAAATGTGATTAAATATAAAGGACTTGTATATAGAACATGTAGCTATGTCCTCTATTTAAGACCCTAGTATAAGGGTAGTTTGATTTTTCCTTGAGTTTCATTGTAATAGAACCTTTAACATGTTGTTGTCCCTAGTCATACCCCATTTCTTAAAATGAGACCCATGTTCGGAGGGGTGGTCATGCTTTCCTAGACTTTTGTTTTGGGATTGAGCAATGAGTAATGCTCATTTAAATTAGGTTAGGCATGCCCTAGGAATGGTAAATTGCATCATAGGCCATTCAACCATCTCTTCCCCACACCTATGGATGACTTGGTACGTTGATATCCGAGTTAAAATTCATCATGATTATGTATCACCTCGGGGTAGTATGCGTTCAGGCACGCAGTGTCTTCAGGTGCTAAACATTGTGAATAACTAGTTGAGTTCACGGTAATCCTCATGTCATGAACTATTAAATATAATTCAGGTCATATCTATAGTAAGATTACTTCTTTGCTAATGGAATCTAGATCATCCCAATGCTCGGGATGACTTGCAAATATGCGGGTGTTTTGACACACCAACCAGTTTTTTTGGGCTTTCATTCCAATTGTGTAAACATTTTACTACTGGAAATCTCTAAATACTCTTAGTGTTCTCTCCCTTATGTGATGATATTATCCCATATCTTTTGATCGTCCTTGATGCACTTAGAGAGCATTAGACTTACACCATGCTAAATCTTTAAAAGTTGATGGCCTTGTTTATGGTGGTTTTCCTAGTATAACATGTTGATGCATCGTTCTTAATACGTTTTTGGTTATTCTTCAGTGACCCTATGATTTCTCTATAGGAATTCATTGGGAAAACTATTTTACACCAGTTATTACCTCTGACGTGAAGACTAGGTGGATGTCACTCTGGGCTTTTTCAGTGACCTATTTTGGATGTCTTTTCCTTATACCAATATCTCGCTCATAAATATGGTGTATGATCTACCTATGTTTAGTTCCTTATACTCATGTCATGTCGATCTACGGTTACACTAGAATTGTAATCGGGTCAAATATATCTAAATCAAGGAATGTCAATGAAGGATAGGTATGAACTTCAGTGGATGTGTTCGCAAGAAATGTGAGATAACATTGAATAATACATAATTTTTCAGTCTATAAAACACCTTCCATCTAAGCTGAGAATCGTCTTAAATGGTTGGCCAAAGTGTCTTGGATAGATCTCTCCCTTCCATAATAAAACAGTCTATGAAGGAACATTTTTATGACACGTCATCAGGTGAGATGAGTGCAGTTTGGGTCGACATGGGATTATCATAAAAATCAGGATTGAATTGGGATTTAAGGGAGATGGGAAATTGAACGTTTTATCTGTTTCAGGAATCAAGCGAGCATCATTTCTAGAATTCTTAAGGGCATGTGTTATAGGAAATTCCAGCGAAGGATGTTTTCGTGACTCAGAATTTTCCTCTTTTTAACTTTAAAACGTAAGGTGGAAAGTCACCTTTTCGTGATGTTATTGAGATGACAACATGGTCATGTCTCTAGCTGAATGTGTTTGAATAGGTATTGTCTCAGTGTTCTAGTTAGAGAATGTGCATTGGCTCAGATCATAATGGTTTTTGTGCCGTTTTCCTAAGTAATTTTTTAGTGCGTGTTGGGTGTCTTGAGACACAACACAACATTTTTTGTGAGACTTATTTACCCTATAGAACAGGTGAGAGTTACGTTGTTACTAAAAAATTATCAGGGACGAGCATCTCTATGTTGGGAATGTTGGAATGTTCCATGTTTTAAACTAGATGAAAAAGCACAGGAAATAAAAATTTCCAGTTAACAAGGAAGGTTGATTTTAAAATTTAGTTTCAGAATGTTTTATTTCCAATAGTTGAAAATATGATGTGTCTTTTAAATAAATTTCATTAAATTAATTAGATTAAAATTAAAATATAAATAAATTAAATGAAGGGTAAAATTCTTCCTTATAATTGTTAAATATTCTATGAAATATTATTAGAGTCAAACGATTATTCAGCACGGGGTTTAGAGATCCATAGACCGTTGGCGTTGATAGAATAAAAATATTGAATTTTATTTCATTCATACGCATGTATATTTTCTTTAATAAAATGAAATAACTCTCAAAATGGTGTGTTATATGAGAAATCTATGTCCACTATTAGGTCAGGAATTTCGGTTTTACCCTAGGAAGGTTATCACCTTGATTCATTTTGGGTGTTTGGAAACCTCGCATGTGATAATACCCTTGTTGTTTTTAATTAATTAATTATCCCAATTTTTATATAATAAATAATTATATTATCACAATAGGTGCATCGAATGACAAATCAGATACCACCAATATTGTCAGGACGTGAGGTTTACCCTAGGCCGCATATAACATTTGCGAGCAGTGGATGTTTAGTAGATTGTACCCTAAGATAATTTACACGGGTTATAAATATATTTTTTGGGATGTTTGAAATAATTATATTAATATTTTATTAATATTTTTATTTTTGTTTATGATAACAAATAAAAATGTGCATTACCAAATTAAGAAATTGTGTCATGCTGTAAGCAGTAACTGGGCAATGTAATAAATGTGATAATTTTAATTGTACTAATTAAATTAAAATGTGAAATAAATATTTATTTAATAAGTAATATCAGTTTTTAAATGGGTTTTTTAATTATTAATGGTAAACTTAGTTTGTTATATTAAATAATTTTAATTTTAATTATTTTAATGTCTCGACATAAATCAAGGTGCGTACAAATTAAGATTTGTTTTCTAAATTTTTAAAACGACCAAGGGCTCGTGCTTGCGCACCATGTTGTAGGTATCAGGTAGTAATTAAATTAAATAAATAATTTCTCAGGTTTTATGTTATCATTTTACATCACCCCTATCACTGCGTTCAGAATAAATATAATTTAAAAGTGTTGATAGAGAATAAACATTGTTCAATGGAAATATATGGAATTTAAAGAGGGATAAAAATAAATAAAAAATTTATACGGTTGGAGAGAAATTTAAATTTAATTAATGTTGGGTAAACAAATTTTAATTATTTATTTCATTTTTCCAACATTTTATTTTTATTATTTTCTTTATTTACTTTTTACTTATTTTTACTTTTTCTTTTATTTTCATTCCTTTTTATTTCTTTTTCCCTCTCCTCTTCCCCTCCTCTCCTGTGTGTGCCTCCCTAGGTGGTGTGCACCACCTTCTTCTCTCTTTGTAATATTGTTACACCTCCATTCTTCATCCATTTTCATCACTCTTAGGTTCGTTTTAAACCTCTCAGTATGGTTTTTCCCATGCACCCAGAATCATGCGATCTCATTCTCTATCATTTGTGCAGTTTGTCGCAAAAGGAATTTAACATATTTTTTTCTTTTTCTAAAATCTTATGTCTTCATCCATTTTATGTCATATGAAATCCAACCACAGATCATAGAATCATCTACGACCATAAGGTAGTGATTCTACTCACTTTCCCTCTGTTTCATTGCAATTTAAAAAAACGCATCGTTGTTCTATTAGTCGGTGCCTACCAAATTGTAGAAATTCACCAAATATCATTCATGTAATTGTTCCCCTTAATTGTTTTATCCTTAATTATTATAAATTAAATTGTTTAAAGTTTTGAAACATGGTTGGACACCCCTTTGGGTGTGCCGATGTGGGTAGTATACATCTCGTTATCCAAAGTATTTAATTAATTTTAGTGCATGTGTTGCACAGTCTATTTTCATTGGGTTTAATTTATATTAACTTTTTCTAATAATAACTAACCTTGAATTGTCGGATCTTTGGAAGTTGTTTGATCTAGATTATTTTTTATTTAAATGGTCATGCCTGAGCATTTATGTTTATTAACTTCATGCGTTGTGTTGCCTATTTTGTTGTGTTTAATTTAAATATTAAATTTAGATTAATTATGACCATTTAACTGTTGGATCATTGATAGTTGTTTGTGTTGAATTATTTATTTATTAAAATGTGTATTTATATACATATTTTGATGTTGTATCTTGCCTTTTTTAAGAATTTAATGCCGCAATATTTAATTTATACCTTGTGATGCACGGGTGTATCTGTTTAGTTTTCAAGCTGAAATTTCATATGCTTATTAGGTCATATCTACTGCTTTGAAAACATTAATTATATTTAGGGTGAGGAATGAAGGTGAATCCCATTTTAAGGTCCATTCTTAGACCCTCCGTTCTTGACTGGTTACCAATACGTGCTAGTGGGTGATGTATTTGGCTTTGTAGGACCAATACTTCCTTGGGCATTCTGAAATATATGAGTGACACCAGTTCTAATAGGGACCATCTAGATAGATCTTTTGGAAATGTGGATAAGCTAGACTCATATGATACTCATCCCCTTTTTGTGAGATCGAAAAAGACTCATGGTAAAGAGATGCCTCGAGCGATACATGTTATTTCAAAATATTTCCTTGGATGGGCTCTATTGTATTGGATATATTGAAGGATGTTCCATAGAGATTCCATAGGGATGGGTTCATAATCTAACTCTCAACCTGAACCCTTAATAATGATGCATTTAACGTTTATATTAATGCTGGTTGAGCCTCTTGAGATTTGTGATATTTCTTGACATATTAAAGCACACCTGATTGACACAATACATAGACCCCAAGTTAAAGAACTAGCTTTGTGGTATGCTTCATACTTGTTTTACCATGAATTTATATGATTTATATATATGTATATGTGAATTCTGCTTAATGTTACTTCTTTCAGACTACCGGCATATGATGAAGAAGGTGATTAGGGACTGGTGTCATTGGGAACCCGGAACGAGTTATTTATTTTATTTTTATTACCTATTTATCTGGATTTATTATATACTGAAACACTTCATTTTATTAATACACGAAATGGAATGGTTTAGACCCCGTGGGTGCCAACATTCTGAGATTTTATCTCACACCCTACTCGGGCGTCGTTGACAACCGAGTAGATTAGATGCTTGCATGGATTGAAAAAGGGAAGCAGGCTGGTACTGATGATTGAATGTTTCTTGCTGCTTAGGATGGAGACGGGGGGAGAGGACTGAGCCTCACTCATGATGCATTTTTTACTTTGTTTCTTTTCATTTATTTGATAGTATTCTTCAGTTTCTTTTTTCTGTACATTCAGTTTATATAGATATCATGGCATAAAATCGTTTTCTGAGCATCCTCACTTGAGTATTATTTAGTTTGATTATTTATATTGCTTCTGCTTCCATTTATTCTTTTATATGAATATGATATTTTTTATTTAATTTATTTTACTTCTGCGGGGAACTTATAAATTACCTATGAGGGCATAGTCTACCCAACAGACATGAAAAATTCCCTCGCTACTAGTCAGTAGCCTTTGGCATTTGGGGAGATGTTCTTAAGGTCATGTATCCCACCGGTCTAGCCACCTTCTTAGAAGTGATCCTTGTCGGGATGCTACAGGATGTCTATTATATGTTATTTTGAACAATTTCTCCAGAATATGTGAATCTTGTATTCCATTGACTAAAAAGTTTAATCATTTCGTGTGGATGTTGAGGAGTTGTAATTCTATTATGGAGTTATGATATAGATTGATATGAACCACCATATGGATATTAATAGTGTAGGGTGTCAGTACGAAGTTTTATACGATTCCACATGGACTATACTTGGTAGTGTATTGATTGAAATGAAGGATTTGATTTCATATGGTTATTTTTAGTTAAGAACACATTATAAGAAGTATGTTGCTCATTATATTATTTTAACAACAATAGTATTCTCATTGTCCATGTCGTGAACCAATATTATGAATTTACAATTTATCATATAATCTTACATTAAGATTATCAAATATATCTTCTCTAATATGTATCAAAACATGAAATAGGGGATATGGTATTAAGTACCACATTATTTTGACTTCTACATATACTTTAATCATTGGAAGGAGAACATGATTGAAGATTAACTTAATAGGATTTAATTTTAATTGGTGGTGAACGAGGATTTATTGGAGTCAGCATCCTTGAAGTGATACATAGTAGGAAACATGGTTTAACATAAGTAATGTCTATAGTTGTTACCCCTACACTTCTACAATGTGTTAGTGAGGACCAAAATGGAGATACCAAATGTGATACATTTCTTAGTAAAAAATATATTGGATGTGTTATTAATTGATTATCAAAAGGTGAGTATAAACTCATAATTTTTAGATAGAAAACTAGGGTACCAGTTATGTTGAAGAGGAAGTGGTTATGGAGTGACACACATCCCCTATTCTAGAACATATGGGTGTAGATAATATTTACCAAGGCCTCTAGCATGTTTTCTGGTGGTCAGTAATGGGAAATGTTGTAGAATATATTTTCACTCAATGTATCCCCTATCATCACCTATAGGATGAGAACTTGGTTCTAGCGGGTTTTTCTCAAACCATGTGGTTCAATTTAGGACGTAGTATGGGATATCTGTATACTTCATGATGGGGATTACACAAATTCTAATTGGACATCAATAATTTTGGATGATCATAGTCATACACACCGGGTCGTCCCACTTCCCATATATTCGAGAATGATATTTAGTAGAGAACATGGTATGGCTTTATGTGCATCTGAAAGTAGGGCACAACAGAGATCCCTAATAGATAAATTCAGATTATGATTTGAGGTTCATTTTATTAATATATAGAGTACTTTAGGAGTCCTTTTTCTAACTCAGGTGCATTTTGGCACCATATTTGACCCCCATATTGTTGATTGGACTTAGCAGACCATTGACGATTAGGTGTAAATTTTGTGGGATTATATTTTTTTACTTTGGATATAGTTTGGAGGATTACCAACCCTTGGCTGAGTATTATTACAATAACAACTTCCAGTATACAATCGGTATTTCACAATTAGAGTAATTGTTTAAGAATCCATATAACTCACCACGATAATGGAAAGAACATGTTCAATCATGACTATTATTATGGGAGTGGGTGTGAGATATGATAAAGAATATACATATCATGCAAGAGTAGATGAAGAAAACATATATCCATTAGAAGTTTTATACAGACCGATTATAGTGGCTTCTAATGTTCAAAGAGGAAGATCATTTGATTCTAAAGATCTCAGTAAGATCTGGACTTCAGAGATTTGCATGGTTTCTTATAGATCATTAAAGATTCATTTCCTTATTCATGTTATTGTGTATGGAATTTTGTATCATACCACATCCCCATATAGTTTTTTTTATAAAATTTATATGATGTCTTCTAGATTTCATTGTTGAGGACATATGTTCCCACCTTGGTTAAAATTACCGATTAGGGTGGGAAAGATACGGATGATGAATCAACCATTTTATATTACCTGGTAGGGGTCATAGAATAATAGGATAATGTCAAACATTGTTGGGATACTCACTTTGTGTATTTATAGTGGAAGTATATATATCATCATGATAGGACCTCAGGCCATGAGACCTATATGCGGGTTCAGTACCAACATATTTTTGGGTTATTTTTTCTATTTATTGTATGATAATCCATTAGGTAAAATAAATATATGGAATAAATTTTTTCCATAAAAATAATTTGTATATTTTTAATAATATTTTGATATCAATTCCCCAATACAACATGATATTCTGAGGCCCAATGAAGACAAAAATGATATAATAGAAATATAAAATATATGGATATCACATGCACATAGTTTTCCAATTATGTGAAAAAATATTGAATAGGTACATGAATCATAAATATAAAAAAATTTATATATAGAATGTGGGATTTAAATTAAGTGATATAATATCCTTCTTTGGGTCAGGTGTTTTTAAAAATCTTGTCACATGCCTAAATAATAAAATAGATTGATTTATCCATTTTTTTATTTTGGTCTTATGCAACATCCTAGAATCTTTTATAAGTTAATTCTTATTAGAAATAAATTTATTAATCTAAATAACACTAGTATTTTAGTTGATTTCATGAGGAGTATTGGTGGACATCAACAGAATGGACTGATGATCGGTTTATCAGATGGACTACCAACACCATAGAAGGTAGAGGATCAAGCCAATGATGGTGAAAGATATTTTTTCATCTTTATATATATATCATAAACCATATTCAAACATTTTTTATGTGATTTACAAATTTATTTATAAAAAATGATCATGAATCACATCTTATAATAGTTTTATTCGTGGGTTGATTGTTTTCCTGGTACGAGTTCATTTTACTTGGGATTTAAAGGAATTAATTTTTTTTATGATATTACTCTTCATTCCCTATTATAATGAATGAAATTGGGAGAATTCCAAAAAATTGAGTTTCATTATTCATTTTATGGTTAATGAATTTCTCTTCCCCTTTAACATGTTACCAATGTTACAGTTTCCTTTGGCCAGAGATTCAATAAATACCTAGTGGATTATTTCAGGACAACCGATCATTATTTAAAAGTCAATTTAAGTTATTTTTGTATTCATATACCTGATATAGAAATAGTTAAATATTATTATAGTGGTGATGTATTAATATTTTGGAATTATGGATTTTTTTCATCATGGTGTGATGACATTGTGGCTCGAAGGAGAATTTTTTTAGTGGATTGATTCATGGATTGTGGCCTCTGAAAATAGAGAGGGTTGACTGATCCTTGATCCATGTTAAATGGGTGTGATATATTATGAAAGATATATATTTATAATATTAATTATGAGACCAAATATGTATGAAAATTTCCACATTGAGTTACATTTACCCCCGAAGAACACATGCCTTGGAGACCCTCTAATTTTGGTACTCAGGTTTTGTATGAAATAAAATGTCACAGGTTTTGTAACACAGGTCAAATTACATGTTGAAAATCTAGAGGTGGATCAACGAGTATCCCTAATGATACAATAATAAATACATGGATATGAACACAAGAATGAGTATATAACAATATCATAGAACTGAACATAGATATGGACATGTCCATAGTACATGGGCATGGATGGGTTTACATGAGCTTGATAAAATGTTCATAGTCATTTCTAGGTGTTCATGAAATTATGAATAAGAACATGGGAATACAAATGCTAAGGTTTGAGATTATAGGTAAAAAAAAATTTCTTACTCAATGATGGATTATATCTCTCTATCTCTTCCATGTATGACATATTTATTTGTGTATGATACAATCATCTATTCCAAAAATTCAAAAGTATGGAATTAGATCCTTAGTAAAGGATTTGGATCCCTAGTAAGGGTTCTATATAGGATAGAGTTAATGGTATCCCTTAATCGGTATTGGGGTGGGATCATGTATCATATCATTCATAGGTGTGGTTTGTGGTATAGGAATGACCCCAATAAACATGGAATTGATCCCTTATCCAGCTGATTACTCAAGTATGGTTGGTGGTGTCCACTAATGGTCTTAGATGTGATCCCTTATAAAAAAAATTGATCTTATGGGATCTCTGTTGTACATATTGGAGAGTACATATGAGCCTGACCACTCGGATGAGTGTCATCAGTGATAACTTGGCTCAAAGAGTAATCTCTCACTACCACAAAACTAGTATTCTGCAGCGCCACCCTTTATCATTGATAAAAACACTGATAAAGGGGGTACCATTATCAGTGCTAAAAAAGTGTTGATAAAGAGATATTTTAACAGTACTAAAAAATCTCTCTTAAAAGAAACCATTTATCAATGCATTTTTTAGCGCTGATAAAGACACCCCCTTTATCAGTACTTTTTTTCCCTATTAAATGGGATCACTTTATTAGTGGTTTTTTAGTAGCTTTGTTAAAGAGGGGGATTTATCAGTGCTTTTTCCTAGCATAGATAAAGTGTATATTTCAAAACAAAAATCATGAAAATTAATATATTGAAATATAAGTATATTTATATAAATATAAATATAATATATATATATATTTAAAATATGATTTCGAGAAGTATAAATAAACTATTTCATTAAATATATAATAAATTTTTTGAAAATGGGTTTAATTGTTTTTTAAAAATTTGATTAATTAACAATATGATAATTATCATTGAGTAAAAATCATTTAATAACAATTTGAAGAAAAAAGTTATAAAAGATCTAAAATAAGTTGAAAATGAAACTAAAACGTCAAACGACCATAACTTTTGATCTGAGGGTCCGTTTAATCTCTACAGTATGTGAAATCATAGCCTGTGACAAGCTCTACATGCTAGTGACACAAGGGACCATTCTATCACATTTTCCGAGGACAAAAAAGTCCCATAATTCTTCCAATATTGAGTTTTTTTCAGGATACCCAGATTTTTTAACATTCAAACAGCTATAACATCTGATCTGTATTTCCTCCAGGCATGTACCAAATATCATATCAAATATTTTTTCATTTTATTCAATTTTACAAGTTGTGGAGTTGAAACAGACTTCATGATTAGATGTTATGGTCATTTTAACATTCTATGGATTTTCAGATACACATATATATGTATTTATTCATATATATATATATGTGTGTGTGTGTGTGTGTTTGAGGGTGTCTTTGTGTCTGTGCGTGTGATTTTGTTATGTATATATGTATGTATTTAGTAATTTATAAACACACATAACAAAAAATATTTTATAAATGCACTTAAATGTAATCTTATAAATATATATTTATATACAAATAAATATATTGGTAAAATATTATAACTAATAATATATCTATAAATAGATAAAAATATATATTAATATACAAATAAATAAATAAATATATATTAATATATTAATAAATATATATGTATTAATATAACTAAATATATTTATCTTAATATTAATATATATTGATATATGATTAAATATAACTATATATATATAAATAAATTGATATATCATTAGATTGAGAAAAATATAAATGGATCGGTTGTAAATGTACATGCACGCAAGGTGGGAGGTCTCTGGTTCGAGTTATGGTGGAAGCAGGGGCGTGCATGCTAGTGGGAGGGGATAATAGGGGGATGTGCATCGTGTGGTGAGTGGGATTGGGCTCTGCCTAGTGATGATAAAAGGCAGGGTCAAGCATTGTAAAATTTTCCCTGCATTTTACATATTCTTTTCAAATTTTATCAGTTATTTTTTACCATTGATAAATGTGGATTTTATCAGTGCTTTTCTGGGCACTGATAAACGGGACCCACAATCTTCGCCTTGATTTACAGTGATTTTATAGTGCTATTAATTCATTTTTCTAGTGCTGATAAAGGACTTATTTGTAGTAGTGTATTTGAGATGAGAATTTTCTTAATGATTCAAATAGAATCCTGTGGATTGAATTGTTGTTATAGACCCATTTTGGGACCTAATATCTATTATGAGTATATATTGTATTATTCATATATTTATTTTTATGTCTGATGTCTTGAATGGCATACCAGTGTATTCAATAGATGATTACTCTTGATTCCTTATGATTGGTTATTTTGGGGTGTCCTTTAGTGTATTGTTAATGTGACCACATCATGGGTTCTGTCTACACATGTCATGTATATTGATGAAGACAGACTATTTGGAAGTCTCTTGAGAGGACCATGAGAAACGAAACCTTATTAATATGAAAGAAAAGATCATGTTATTATTAGTGATATATAAGACAATTATCCCCTCCATATCACCATGTTAGAGTTTTTTCCCGCTTGGATGAGAGTGTATTCGGTCTTTAATTAACATTCATAACTCTTTTCATAAACATACGGTGAGATTTAGAAATATTGATGCATAGGTATTAGTTATTTTGTTTTACATATAATATTTATATGGGATTGAGGAAGTGTGTGTGCCTACTAATAGCTTAAGAAAATGATCCCTTGTGTGGGAGATGTCTACCCAGTGCATGTCTCCATCCCCTAGTTTGTTGAAGGTGGGTTTGGGTTTTCACACTCATCCTATTATTGGCCATGAGGGCCTTGGTGGGTCGTTCCATTAAAATAAATGATTCACTATTATAAACTATCCCTTAGTAATCAATTAATGAAGGAAAATTCATTATTTTTTATATAGAAATTGTAAATTTTGCAAAATAAATATTGAAAATGTAACATGTTTAATTAATTTAATTAGAAAAAATAAGAAATCAAAGAACCCATTTTTTGAAAATGGATATTAATTTATCAATAAATTAAAATTATTCTATAAATATAGAAATATTTTTAATTTTTTAATGAAATTTTTCATATATTACTTTATGTATATTATATTCTCATATATATTGATTACATTCTAATACAAAAATTTTATAAATTTATACACAATCACCATATACCCAATAAAATTATATAGAATAATTACATATCTAATTATCTTATAAAACACATTTTATCCATTTCTATTACTATATATAAACAAAGACGTTTTTCTAAAATTAGTTATCTTATATTGTTATGAAAATTATCAAATATATATTTCACGTTTCCAATTCATTGTAAATCAATAATCGATGTTATGATATTTTCAAGTAAAATAATGGGTACATAGTTCATGATTGAAATATTTCTTCGTTATATTATTATTCATCCACCATAATATTAATAATTATTTGTCATTTTTTATTCACATTGTGTATTATAATTCATTTTATTATATATTTTTATATCCAAATAAAATAAATAAAATTTAAATTTTATCTTAATCTTACAAGAAAATTATTCTATACATCTAAATGTAGTTATTGAATAAAATTTCACATAAAAACATATATTTAATTAAAATCTCATTCCATTAATATATTACAGACTCAAAATATTTTTACACATAAAAAATTCAATGATGATACTAATATCTCACCCAATCCATATGAACTCTAATGTATTCCAAAAATATATTACATAATTAAAGAACAAAGATCCCCATAAGGGACTTATATTATAGTTATATATCATTAAATTATGTGATATATATTAATTATACCTCAAAAGATATATTTTTTATTATTTTATAGTCATTGAGTTCATTAAATATAATGGGTCTAGATTATAAATGCTTAGAATATAATTAAGGAAAAAATCATGAATTGATAGTGATGTGCCCGGATCAATGTGATCACTGAGAGGGGGAGGGGATGAATCAGTGATCCTTTAAAACTTTTTACTAATTGATTCTTTATCAATTAAAACTCTATGACTGGTTAAATCCTCGATCCACTCTTCTTGTATCTCTCACCATTCCTCGAATGATGCAGTAAATGTAAAGGCACATGACACAAGGATTTACAAGGCTCGGCACCAAAGGCCTACGTCCTTGCCATGTTGGTTAAACACCCCAACATAGTTTCTTCTATTATAATCTGTTAGTATTATAATGGTTGATACAGAGTCCCACTGTATCTCTCCAGAGTCCCACATGAGGGTCTTTATACTGCGTCCCACAGTGTTACCAGAGTCCCACTGGCCTGCTCCAGAATCCCACTGAAGACTTCTTCCACCCTGAGTCTCACAGGGGGCTTCTCCTGGCTCCTCGAGTCACACGTGTAACTCTTCTTCACTTTAAGCTTCTTCAAGTGTCTTCAGCAGTCTGGGATAAATACTGCTGGCCTTGCTCTTCACTTCTGATCACTTGATCAGGTCTTCTCATCTTGCTCAGGATTTATCTCCTTCTTTTCAGGATGACCTGGCTTCTCTCTTGAAGAATCTTCAATAGCCTCTGGTAAGGTCTGTTGGTCTTGCTCAAGACTTCTGATCACTTCAGTTGATCAGGCTCTTCTCAATTACTGAAAACTCAGGAAGATGATGTCTTTAACTTCAGTCTGGCTTCAGTCTCACTTCCCATCATGCACTGAGTGCATGGCATCTCTGCATCCTCATGCACTGACATCATGGCTTCTCAATAATCATCAAGAACCTCCATTCTTGGTCAACTCAGATGCACACAACCAGATTTGAGCTTTGTTCACATGTGCACGTGAATGCATTCAAGTATGCACTCCCATTCTTCTTTTCTTGGTGCAATAAACCCACAAAGGGTGTAACACTTTTTAGCATACACCTTCTTCTTGTCCTTCACACATTTTATTCCTTTTGGTTACAGACTTAAATGTGTTGTTCTTTAGTGTGAGAGTCTTGTTATTCTTCAAAGTGCGCACATAAACATTGCACACACTATGGTTCGGCCTTCCTTGATTTTGTTTGCACCCACTATGTTCACTTTGCAAACACAAGGTACAAGCCTTGCCTTCCACTTCTTGCACACACTTAGCTATGACCTCCCACTTTGAACACACACTTAATGGGTGTGGTCTTCACTTGGTGCACACACAGCACCCATAGGTTCTTCTTCTTCACTTGGCACACAAAGGGTGCAAGGGCTCGACCTTCCTCTACTACTCCAACCGAACACTAAAGGAGGCACACAGGGGGTGCAGACCTCCTCTTCTCTTCCACAGCCGTGCAAGGTTCAATGGGTGCAAGAAAGTTCCGCGCAAGGTCACTGGCCGTGGGGTGTGCAAGTGCAACACCCGCGGGGTGCGCAGGTGCTACTGTCGCGGGCACCAGAAGGGCGCGCAAGTGCGCTGCCCAACTACTTATGTCGCACATGGGGTAGCGCGCAGGGGCCTCTCCCTTTCTCTTCTTTCGTGCAAGTGGTGCGCAAAAGGAACACACGAAGCCAGGAATGGCTTCGGGCTGCTTCGTCACGCAAGTGGGTTGCGCAGAGCTTCTTACTTCGCTGGTCACAGAGGCTTCACAGGACTTCTATCTTCAGAGGATCAGCAAGCTACACCAAGGTCTCAACCTCTCTTTATATAGGCAAAGGCGGTGCAAAATCTTCCGCGTGAGATATCTCTCGAACCCCCGAAATTATCGGGTATCCAAGATTTTCAAAATCTTGAAATTATCCTCTGTTTCACCGTGGGTATTCATTCATTTCCTTCTTCACGTGTATGCCTATGCCGAACGTTTGCATGCCTTCTATTTAGGAACATGCATGCAAATCATGATCTCCACGTGGCCTCGACATTTTCTTTTTCCTCGGCCGAACTCCAAATTCTCCATTCAACGTGTGCATGCCTTTTTTATTGCATGTATATGTTCCTTAGGGTGAGACGAGAACAATGGTGGCTTCGGCTTCGAGAAAGACAGTCGGGAGCTCAACTTCAGTGCATGGGGAGGCGCCTGGTACATAGCGAGGACGCGGGTGGCATTCGACTGAGCTCAAGGAAGACGATGACTCGTCTGCCGTTGGATCCGGCGAATAAATGACCCCCAACGGTCTGGATTAGATCGCTGCATGCTAGATTAGATGAGCGGATCGGATTAGACGTGGGATCGCTTGGACGGCTCATATCTGTTCTGTGGCGAAATTTTGTGTCCCACATCGAAATGGGATGCAGAATTCTCGCGGTTTATCAAACATCGCGTCCCTAGCACAGCTCAATTGAACTCCTCCCCTCTCGGTGCTCCCCACACCGAGTTCTCTGCGGGCGTGCTCTTGCGCCCACCCCTGCCACTCGGGCGCGCCACTGGCGCCCACTATGATTGTCATGGGCGCGCTCCTCGCGCTCACGTTGCGCAGGGCTTGACAACCCTATGTGGAACTCATAGCTTATACACGGCCCCCCAGCCTCTCGGGCTGGCCCCATGGGATCCCCATGGGTGTGGTGACCTTGAGTCCCACAAGAGCCTTGGGTTGAACCCTTAAGGCTGGCCCTTGAGGTTGTCATATTTTTTTCTTAAGTAATAGTTAGGACTTTGTGTAAAAACAATGTTAAACAAATGTAATATGCCAAGCCACAACTCTTCTTCTTCTCATCTCCATTCTTTTTCTTTTTAAGAATTCCTCCATTCTTCTTCACTATAATTCATCAATAACTTAGAAGGAATTCCCGAAGGGTCTTCCTTCAGCCGATGCTCCTGAATCAAATAATTCATCAACATTATTCAATGATCCAATTAGAGATCAAATTGGAACATCTTCTAATTCACATCCAAAAGTGATAGTGCATGGACTTCATTAACACCACTTCATCCACTCTGTGATTGTGGATGGATCATTTACCACTCCCCATGCATTGTCAATACAATTCATGGTCTTCAAACAATGTTGTTACACTGTATCCGATTGATACAAGTTCTTAGAACTTAAAGAACAGCTCATCAATCATCAGATGTAATGATGCTCCATCATCATTCATTCTTCAAGTGTTGTCACTTAGTATCACCTTGATACAAGTATTGAAACATTAAGATCAGTTCTACAATCGTCTGATATTACTAGAGAATGTTTCAACCATCATCTCCTATGTCACTTAGTGAATATCCTAAGTGACATTCCTCTATGTTCCATCGTCATTCTCTTTTCATCACCATCACCATCACATCCTTTGACATTCACATCTTTACGCTCCTTGACATCCATCCATTCCATGTCACCTTTTGACAACAACATACATAATTGACAACAAATGCAACACAGTTCACTTCAATCTCCCCCTTTGTATTTGTTGTCAATACACTTCTTCAGCACATATGCATGGGTCAATATGTGTGCCAATATTTTCTACCCCTTATTGGAAATCCAATGAAAAGATGTGGTGTGGTTCACATTTAAAAATATCTTCCTCCCTTTGAAAAGCATTTTCTTCAAAATCACTAAGAGAGGGATGATGTCACATGTTCTCTTTAGCAAAGAACCTTCAGTAGATCAACTCTAAGTCTACGTGGGATAACCCGGTGTAGAAAACAAGAGTGATGTAACCAAGGAACTCAATGCTATCCAAAATTCACTGTACATGTGAGATCATGCTTTAAGGGGTTTGAAATTTTTCAGATATATCAATGAATTGCTAAATCCTGCACATACTTCACCAAACTCATTAGAAAGTTCAGGTGCAAAGATAAAGCTCCCCCTTTCAACCATTTGTCTTCAATCAATACTCCCCCTTAATTGTCATGATGAATACAATTAAGAAACAAGGGATTAAAGTATGATTGGAATACCTTCACTTTTCTCAATATGGTATTAAATCTCAAAATCCCATCTTCTATAGATTGGATCCCCCTCAAGGGGTGCACTCCATTCTGTCCAAACCACTCTCTAGATGAGAATGATCATCATCTTCACTTCCCTGAAATGTTAGCACATGTAAATAAAAGTGGTTAGGGAATAAGATGGAACCTCCTTGGTTCATCAATGTGAACAACAAGGTTGAGAAGATTCTCTCAACCGAGATGTCCCATTTTCAACATTATTCACACTTGCACATTTGATCTTCAATGATGTTTGTGCTGGTGTGGATCTCAACACCTCTTTATCTTCTTTGTGTGTGACTCCTCTATTTCTAGGTGCCCTCTGAGCACTAGAGTCTCCTGGTGCAATCTTCATTCTTTTGAAGAATCCCTTCTGAGCTGGAATTAATATCATGCATTTATCACTAGTATGTCCAGCTTGATTGCACCTAACACACAAAACATGATCTTCATGTGAAATATTTTTCTTTCCTTTTGCCTTAGCTATTTCCAGTGCATTATCTTAAGCTCTCTGCAGCTCTCTGGCAAGTTGCAACTGATTAGGCCATATGACTAACAAGTCATTTGGAAGTGAGGCCTCAGTTTTGGAAATTCCACATGGTTCTTTTGATGCTGTTAAACTACCTTTCTTAGGCAACTTATTTTCAATCAATCCCTTCCGCTACTTCTGGATTGATTGTATTTTTGAGTCCAGTCTGCTTCTATTCAGTTCCATGGCTTGTTCACAAAGATCCATGTTGTGTCCTTTATTTCCACAGTAGAAGCATGTTTTCTTGGTGGTCCTTCTGGATGCATCACCCTTCGTGGATTTAGAATCCAAGGACTTCTTTTCCTTTTTAAAAACCTTCTTGGGAGCATCTTAAACTTTCTTCTTGCTTCCCAAGGATTCCATTTTATCCAGGTTCAGTGATCTTATCTTCTTTTTAGCTCTGGATACAGTTGGAGATTGACTTGTATCTTTTTGACCACTTTTTCAATCATCCCAGATGTTATCAAGTAATCCAAATCTATTTGCAGTAAACAGATGTCTCTGGACCTGTAGATGCTGCTTTTTTTCCTCTGGCTTTCTCCCCCTTGGCATGGGCTTCCTTTTTGCTTTTACATTTAGTGGATTGTACCAACAATCTTTTGCACAGTGCCCATACTTGTTACAACACCAACACTGACCCACAAATCTTGACCTCTTGAGTCCTTCTTGTTGTTGGGAATTTCTCTTGAATTGCTGTGTTGTTTCAGGAGAGATCTCTTTCTTCATTTTCTTCATCCATACTTGTTTAGAGTTATTCTTCCATCCTACACTTTTTGTGGAAACAAATTAAGAATCATTAGTACAAGATGGTATGGTTGGTACCTTCTTTTTAGAAGTTGTTTCCCTTTTATTAGAGGATGTCTTTCTTTTAGAATCATCCTGCTCAATGCATACTTGAGTAGCAACATTTCTTCTTTCAGCTGACTGGGAGGATTTGGCTTTGGGTGATTGCTGATTTTTCAATATCACCTCTTGTTCTAAGCATTTCATGTTGAGGGAGTTCTTCTCATCCTCAACAGTTCTTAGCCTTCCTTCCCATTTTTCTTCCAGCTGTTTCATATGGTCTTCATGCACATTCTTCATTTCTTACAATGAATTGTCCAGCTCCTTCACCCTTTTGACTTTCTCTTCTAGTTGATCATCTTTGACAACCATTGAAACTCTGTACAATTTTTCCAGTGCATGGAAAACTTCTTTGACCATTTTCTTAAAGAATTATTTCTCAGAAAGGCTTCTTTTCAATTCTTCAGAAGTATCTTCATATCTATCATTGCAAAGAGAAACTATTTCATCCTTAACCTTAACCAGCTTTCTGAGAGTGTTGGTTATGCCAACCCTTTTTTCCAATTGATCTTCCATAGAATTGGCTTCTTCTTCTAGATGTAATTTTTCATCTTGAAGATCAAGGATGCATGTAGTAATACACATTTCCACTTCCTTGGGGACTGTCTTCTGAAGATATTTGAGTTCATTTTGAAGATCATTCATTGTTCCAACTTCATCACAGCTAGGACATGCTTTCTTCATCTTATTTTCCTGTTTCTTCTTCTTGTTTTTCAGAGTCTTGGAAGATATCTCCATTTGAGGGTATTCACTCACTTCCTCAAATTTTCACTTCATAAAGACTCCCTTGGATATTTTAGAGGTAACCTCTCTCTGATACCAACTGAAGTGCCCGGATCAGTGTGATCACAGAGAGGGGAAAGGGGTGAATCACTGATCCTTTAAAACTTTTTACTAATTGATTCTTTATCAATTAAACCTCTATGACTGGTTAAAGCCTTGATCCACTCTTCTTGTATCTCTCACCTTTCCACAAATTATGCAGTAAATGTAAAGGAACAGAACACAAGGATTTACAAGGTTTGGCACCCAAGGCCTACGTCCTTTCCATGTTGGTTAAACACCCCAACATGGTTTCATCCATTATAATCTGTTAGTATTACAATGGTCGATACAGAGTCCCACTGTATCTCTCCTGAGTCCCACATGAGGGTCTTTATACTGCGTCCCACAATGTTACCAGAGTCCCACTGGCCTGCTCCAGAATCCCACTGATCACTTCTTCCACCCTGAGTCTCACATGGGGCTTCTCCTGGCTCCTCGAGTCACACGAGTAGCTCTTCTTCACTTTAAGCTTCTTCAAGTATCTTCAGCAGTCTGGGATAAAGACTACTGGCCTTTCTCTTAACTTCTGATCACTTGATCAGGTCTTCTCATCTTGCTCAGGATTTATCTCCTTCTACTCAGGATGACCTGACTTCTCTCTTCAATAATCTTCAACAGCCTCTGATAAGGTCTGTTGGTCTTTCTCAAGACTTCTGATCACTTCAGTTGATCAGGATCTTCTCAATTACTAAAAACTCAGGAAGCTGAGGTCTTTAACTTCAGTATAGCTTCAGTCTCACTTCCCATCATGCACTGACTGCATGGCATCTCTGCATACTCATGCACTGACTACATGTCTTCTCAATAATCTTCTAGAACCTCCGGTCTTGGCCATCTCAGATGCACACAACTAGATTTGAGCTTTTTTCACGTTTTCACGTGCATGCATGCAAGCATGCACTCCCCTTCTTCTTTTCTTGGTGCAATAAACCCACAAAGGGTGTAACACTTTTTAACACACACCTTCTTCTTGTCCTTTACAAATTTTATTCCTTTTGGTTACACACTTAAATGCGTTGTTCTTTAGTGTGAGAGTCTTGTTCTTCTTCAATGTGTGCACATCAACTTTGCACACACTAAGGTTCGGCCTTCCTTGATTTTGTTTGCACCCACTTTGTTCACATTACAAACACAAGGTGCAAGCCTTTCCTTCCACTTCTTGCACACACTTAGCTACGACCTCCCACTTTTCACGCACACTTAATGGGTGTGGTCTTCACATGGTGCACACACAGCACCCGTAGGTTCTTCTTCTTCACTAGGCACACAAAGGGTGCAATGGCTCGGCCTTCCTCTACTACTCCACCTGAACACTAAAGGAGGTTCGCAAGGGGTGCGGCCCTCCTCTTCTCTTCCACAGCCGCACAAGGTTCAATGGGTTCAAGAAAGTGTCACGCAAGGTCACTGGCTACGGGGTGTGCAAGTGCAACACCCGCGGGGCGCGTAGGTGCTACTACCGTGGGCAAAAGAAGGGCGCGCAAGTGTGCTTCCCAACTTCTTCTGTCACACAAGGGGTAGCACGCAGGGGCCTCTCCCTTTCTCTCCTTTCACGCAAGAGGTGCGCAAAAGGAACACACGAATCCATGAATGGCTTCGGGATGCTTCGTCGCGCAAGTGGATTGCGTGGAGCTTCTTACATCGCTGGGCACAGAGGCTTCGCGGGACTTCTCTCTTCAGAAGATCAGAAAGCTACACTGAGGTCTCAGCCTCTCTTTATATAGGCAGAGGTGGCGCAAAATCTTCCGTGTGAGATATCTCTCGAACCCCCGAAATTCTTGGATTTCCCAGATTTTCAAATTCTTGAAATTATCCTCTGTTTCACCGTGGGTATTCGTTCATTGCCTTCATCATGTGTATGCCCTTGTCGAACGTTTACATGCCTCTTGTTTAGGCCCATGCATGCAAAGCATGATCTCCACGTGTCCTCGACATTTTCTTTTGCCTCGGCCGAACTCCAAATTCTCCATTCAACGTGTGCATGACTTTTTTATTGCATGTATATGTTTCTTAGGGTGAGACGAGAACAATGGTGCCTTCGGCTTCGAGAAAGACAACAGGGAGTTCGACTTCAGTGCACGGGGAGGCGCCTGGTACACATCGAGGACGCGGGTGGCATTCGGCTGAGCTCAAGGAAGACGATGACTCGTCCGCCGTTGGATCCGGCGAATAAATGACCCCCAACGGTCTGGATTAGATCGCAGCGCGCGAGATTAGTTGAGCGGCTTGGATTAGACGTGGGATCGCTTGGACGGCTCAGATCTGTTCCACGGCGAAATTTTTCACCCCACATCGAAATTGGCTGCGGAATTCTCACAGTTTATCAAACTCTGCATCCCTGCCACAGCTCAATTGAACTCCTCCCCTCTCGGTGCCGCCCCACACTGAGTTCTCTGCGGGCACACTCTTGCGCCCACCCCAGCCACTCGGGCGCACCACTGGCGCCCACTATGCTTATCACGGGTGCGCTCCTCGCGCTCACGCTGCGTGGGGCTTGACAACCCTGTGTGGCCCTAAGGGCTTATACACGGCCCTCGACCTCTCGGGATGGCCCCATGGGATCCCCATGGGCGTGGTGACCTTGAGTCCCACAATAGCCTTGGGTTGAACCCTTAAGGATGGCCCTTGAGGTTGTCATATTTTTTCCTTACGTAATAGTTAGGACTTTGTGTAAAAACAATGTTAACCAAATGTAATATGCCAAGCCACAACTCTTCTTCTTCTCATCTCCATTCTTCTTCTTTTTAAAAATTCCCCCGTTCTTCTTCACTAGAATTCATCAATTCCTTAGAAGGAATTCCTGAAGGGTCTTCCTTCAACCGATGCTCCTAAATCAAATAATTCATCAACATTATTCAATGATCCAATTAAAGATCAAATTGGAACATCTTCTAATTCACATCCAAAAGTGATAGTGCATGGACTTCATTAACACCACTTCATCCACTCAATTATTGTGGATGGATCATTTACCACTCCTCATGCATTTTCAATACAATGCATGGTCTTCAAACAATGTTGTTACACTGTATCCAATTGATAGAAGTTCTTAGAACTTAAAGAACAGCTCATCAATCGTCAGATGTAATGATGATCCATCATCATTCATTCTTCAAGTGTTGTCACTTAGTATCACCTTGATACGAGTATTGAAACATTAAGATCAGATCTACAATCGTCTGATATTACTAGTGAATGTTTCAACCATCATCTCATATGTCACTTAGTGAATCTCCTAAGTGGCATTCCTCTATGTTCCATGGTCATTCTCCATTCATCATCATCACCATCACATCCTTTTACATTCACATCTTGACGCTCCTTGACATCCATCCATTACATGTCACCTTTTGACAACAACATACATAATTGACAACAAATGTCGCATAGTGCACTTCAGATAGGATTTCCGGTTTATCCCTTGAAGCAGAAATGTATGGTGTCATCATAGAGGTGGAGCAAGCTGAGATTAGGGGTTGGAACAAGATCTGGAATGTATTTTATTCCATGGTTATTGTCTTGGCCATTCGTATAGGGGCCCTAAATCTATCCTGGAAGCTCACCAATCATTGGACTAAATTTATGGAATCTCTATACTCAAAGGATCACTTAATCACTCATGTATATAGAGATGAAAATGTGTTGGCAGATGGCCTTTCTAACAAGGGAGTCAATAGGATTGATTTTTATTGGGAGGACAATGTCCCTGATGATCTTCTTCCCTTCTTTAGGAGGGACTTGTGCAAATCTTCTACTTTCAGACTTGTGTAATATTTTTTTATGATAATATAGGGATATTTCCTTTCCTGGAAAGATCTCAGTTGGTTAAAAAAATGTGATATAGTACATCCCAGTAACATTTAAAATCTATCCTTATACCATTATGTAAGATTTCTATATCTCATCGAAGACATTACCTCACATAGTTTTACTTTAATACTTATGTGGAAATGGTTTTCATTTGCGAACATGAACTGTGTAAATATTTTACAATATATTCATTTATAGTCCAACACATATGGATTCAATATATAATTAATTTAATAAATAATTCAAAAATATTATCCTTCAGATATAGGAATAAATTATGTGGAAATTTTCGCTATTCTTATGATTCTTGCTGACGACTACCTTAAAAAATTAATTTAAATTGTGGATATCAATCATATTAACATAAATAATATAATAAATATATTAGTAGCACATCAATTATCCATATAATATAATTTTTATTGAGTATAAAATCCACAAAACAGTAAATATTTTTACTAAATATATAAAAATATGTAATATAAACAAAACATATTTTCCCCTTAAGATGTACTACTATATCCTAAAACAAAATTTATTTATTTTTTGATCAATTTATATATATGTATTGAAATAGTTTTTATCCTACCATTATAGTTAATACATTAAAATTTAGTTTTTAATATGATATTCATTAATATGAATATTATGTAGTCTCATTGTACAAATTATCAAAGCAGTTGTTATCTATATTATATCTATACATTATATTTTTCCTATTATGAATAGATAATTATTTGAAATTGTGATAATAAAAAACCCCTTTTCTAGTTTTTAAATTTATGTGACAAATACTTGTGTTCGAAATCATAAAAATCAATCATTTATTCTGTTGAACTCTTACATAGTTTCAATCATATTCTATATCATAAAATAATTATTTTAACCCCTTTTACCATTACTATAATAGATGATTGAATATTTATTTTAAAAATATAGGACTTCATCCCATCCCATTTAATTTCAGTGTAAAAACATTATATAATATTACAAAGTTGATTAATTCAATCCAAATCCTTGATTATATTGGATTATTATTTCATTTAAGAGCATTAACAATCTATTTTACAACCCATGATAATGATGACCTAGGAAATCATAATACATTTTCAATAAATATTTTAACATAACCACCCATACATTAGAATTAAGTGGGAAGAAATTTTCTATTTAAAATCAATGAAATTCATTTCATACTAATGGTTAGAAATAAGTTCCGAGGTTTTAACACCATATTTGGGTTAGGGAACATTTTAGACATAGAATCTCTCAAACATAAATACAAAATAACCATGAAGAACATATTACTAATGCATGAAATAACTATATAATGATGCGTGAATCATATTAAAAAAATCCTAACAATGATCAAGATAATATAAGAGTAGAATATGTAATCAACTAAATCAACCTAGACACAACTCGAAAGCATCAATATACTCAAGAACCATGGTAGAACCCTCAATATCTACTAATCAACTATGAATCAATCATCCACCTTTGAACATCCATATCCACCACTATATAAGTTATATAATTGTTATGTATGAAAATTTTTCAATTATTATACCATTAATGATAATTTTTATATATTCAATAGTCTTCCCAGGAAGGGGTGAGAATAAAATCCAAATAGGAAACCTAAGTACTTTTTCCCACATTTGGCTAACATATGATTCATTAAAAAACATTATTTTTCTATAATAAGAGGAAAAAAATTTGGTTTAAAATTGATTATAATTATATAAATATATAATATGTTATTTCCAAAAGGCATGAATATTGGAAATTATGAAATCAAAATACTTTTCCCCAAAATTAAAATTTATTTTAACTTAAGATGAAAATAATTTATCCATAATTATTTTCATATCAATAAAATGATTCCCCTAATAATACCAAACATGTCTATGATATTACACCATGGTCTAGTGATCATAGTGACAATAAACAATGATCAATAAATAATAACATTTTTAAGACATTATGTCCCATTAAATACACTTACCATCTCCCACACAGCTTTGTACATTACCTAGAACTCCCTAAATTATTCAATGTTAATTGTAAAATCCTTAAATGATCCATTTTATAAATGACAATGAAGTCAGTCAACTTAATAATTAAGAATAAGACCTATAAAAAGAATATTATTTCACAAAAAATATACCTCTTAAAACCCCATAATTATCAAATATAAGGGGGTTTCCCCCACAACCCAAAACCAATAATGATAATGAATATAATAAATTTTAAAAATTCGTTTATAGATTTTTTTAAAATAAAATTACATTCAATGAAGTCCGAATCAATTAGAAGAATTTGACAGTTAAAATTAAAAGTAATATTTCAAGGAAGGAAAACCTACATAACTCATACATGTTAATTATAATGATCTATTTCGTAATATTGTTGATCAAACCCACCGGTTCTATTCTTTTAATGAATTCAAAGAATGACTTGTCAGAATTTACCAGATCTCATTGAGTGGGACAGAATAACCTAAATCAAGAATTCAATAAAAGATGAAATTTAAAAAATAAATATGTAATAAATGAGTGGAGACAATGAATTCATCTTCAATGATGAATTATATATGAATCTTAGAGTCACGTTCAAAATGACAATGATCATAGAAAATATTCAATGGAATCTCGAGAAATTTTAAACTATGTTAGTTGGAAATGACTACCACATTTTAAGAATTTTTTAAAGAAAGTAAATATCCATATAGTTCAAATATGATATAGAAGATAGGATGCATGACTTGAAAAACTATGTGCCGACTATTTTAATCATATTTATCCTAAATGATTCCAAATATCATTGTTATCTTAATTATTGAGCCATAAATTAATCCAACAATGTGACTTTTAGTTTCTCCAAAAACCTCGCACATTTTATTGAATAAATTACGATAGTCTCTACTAACAATGATGACATAATGAACATTGAAAAATTATTCCAACTCTTTTTGATTCTTTTGGAAACATCCATAGTATTAAAACAAATATTACAAAATAATAATAATAAATATAGAATATGTATAAGACTCAAAAAAGGGGTGTTATTTTTTCCCCTCTATTGGGATTTTTATCATTGATTTCTTTGGATAGGTTAAGCAATTTTTCTTACAATAAAATCCCTCATTTCAAAATCAGATCAAGAATTTTACCATGATTCAACAATAACCATAAAAAATAAATATATATCCTTTATGTTTTATATAACTTTATAACCAGAATGAAGACCAAATCATGGATAAATGTTACCCCAAGTTCAATCATAGCATGATCCCAACTGATTACATGAGTATAATCAGACCAATCCTTCTTTAGTTGAGACACATTAAGCACATTATAGTGAGAAATAAATATTAGTGGTCAGGATAACTAGTATTTAATATTTCTAATCCAATATAGTATAGAAAATTGGATAAAATAACAAGGATTAAATTATCCTTTCTTTCCTAAGCTATGATAATCATTATTGAATTATAAATTCAAAATTAAGTTATAATTAACAATGAAAAACATAAATTGATGAAACTTAATTATTTATGATTTATGTTATATTTAATCACTAGGTTTATACTTATATATCATGCAGATATTTCTTAGTCTCAACAAAGAGGCTAGTAACCTTTATTGATGTCTCTACCATTTTCACAAAATAATGTTGATAATGGTATGTATGAGAATACAACGAATCTGATGGGGAGATGTTTATTGGGTATTGATCATAGTTATTATATGAGAAATATATTAATTTCATATTATCTTCCAACAAGACATTGATTTAAATTATATATTCATATAGAATATATTACAACATCTGAATTGTGAATTCAAATTTCTCATTGGTCTAAGAATGATATGTTTCCATAATAGAAATTTATTTATGATATCCTTTATAATAGTTCACCAAAACAAGAAAATAAATCATGTACACCTATCTCAAATGATATGAACCTATATATTGTATATCTTGATCACTTATCAATTATATAACAAGAAATATCTTCGTCCACATTGTATAGTCTATTTAGGAGAATGTGTGTTTGCATTATATGTTGATCTACGATCACCCAAATAAAATCATTCCACTGATATTTCTATGGTTAACTTCTTTTATGTTATATATATTTACTCTCTATTTCACAATCAGTTATAGTAATATATTATATTAGGCAATATGGTCTTTGAAACCCAACATTACCATACTTTGAATTTTTTAACATAATCACCAATATTTCATTTCAGACATGAAAACATAAAATGATCTCTCATCATATTGTGATTTTTAGGAATACCTACGTGAATTAAAATTTATTATTTGTGATAAGCTAAATTAATTTGATCATAGATTGATTGAGGATGCTTTTTTTGATCTTCAAAACAAAATATTGATTTTATATATTCATTCCAAATGTCCATGGTCTCCCCACCATAAATTTTTGACCTATTAATGACGAAATATGGATATAATTACTTTTACCCATTGACCAAATCAATTAACTAATGATAAAAAAGTAATAATGAAAAAAATTATTCTTTTCATGTTTGATTATATCTAGATTAATATTTTAAAAAGTACGCATCAACTGATATTGGTCACAAGTGTCTCTTACTAATTAACTAAATGAAATATTACTCAATGAATATTCCAAATAAATCAGTTTATTTTTTATATATCAAGTTGATGTCAAATATCATAATATAATAAACACATTACAATTTCCACATTTTTTAGTCACAATTATAAAAACAATTCTTTAAATATTTTGATTATTGAAGTATATGAAATTCTAACCGAATAGATAGTGGAGCAATGTTCATAAGTCATGGATCAAAGAAGTTATTTTTAGGTCATGATTCATAAAATTTGATTCATGTGTGTCAACATACTCAAGAACAATTTAATGAAATGGTTTCCATAGATTATAATATAACCCAAAATAGATCCAAACACATCATAAAAAATAACATTACCTTTAGATGTTTTTGGAAAATAATGATGTGTTGTGATGTGTAGTGAAAATTAAGCTATGATAATAATTGTTTAAATTATTCATAACATTTGAATAGAATTTCTTTCTTCACTGATGTAGTCTAAGGAAAACAAATAACAAAAGAAATAATGAATAAAGTGATGAGAAATTAATAAAAATCCTATAAAAAATGAAATATTGAATACATAATCTTGAGTATTCTTATAAATGAATTATTTTATCTTCTCAATATCAATTGAAATTTCTTTTTCAAAAAATTCAACCCTATGTAATTGAACATCATTATTACATAAGTCACACATATATAATTTAGCATAGTGTTGATGATCGTGAAACAATACCAACCCAATCTCTATGTTCTTTCTATGTAAATTATGTTTATTAGAAAGATCTCAATATTAAAAAATACCACATCAAAAGATTCAAGGAACATATCCAATATATAGTTTATAATTACATAAACATCATATGGGTATTCTTCAAACCAAATCTCAATTAAAATATTTATGGTGATCGTATTTACTCTGAAATGATTTTATTCAAATATAATATTTTCTAAATCTATTATGATGGTATAATGGTTGCATAAAAATCTTATGGAACTTCATTGATCCCATGAATTGTTGTAATAGTCAACTTATGCAAGGATGATGATGTTGAATTGAAATAGTATTTTGGATTGTTATATGATAATCAACACATAATCCAAGTGAACCATATTACTTAATGTGAATATATTTGGTGTGTCCCAAGGTGATGTTATAGGTTTTATTCAGCCCAATATTTTCAATTTATCTCTATAAAACTTTAATTCACATTGTTCTATTAGAGAAGTACTATATGAAGAAATGATATAGTACTAGTTCTTACTAGTAAGTCGATTGTAAATTAAATTTCACACTACAGTGTTTTCCCCATAATGTCATTGAATAATATATCATGGTATCGATCCCTTATAATAAGAAGAGTCATATTAATTGTTTCATCTGTAGTTCCAAAATTCAATGATTCCAGGTGTTATGATATGGTTATGTATAATTTTACTTATTGAACATTTTCACAAGAATTAATATTCTAATCCCCCCTTAATACTTTAAGGATAACTTTATAGGATTTAAGACAAACATATAATGTTTAGAATTGAACATGGTATTTAAATTCCACTTGTAATTCAACTAAAGCTAATTTGATAAGAATATTTATATGTAAGTTTATAAACTCCAAGATAAATTTCACAACATCAATGGGGAAAGAAAATTCATGTAACATGAATGATCTACACTCTCAAAACCTGAGTGGTTTAATTGGACTCTTAATGTGAGTAATCATATCAATGTGAAATACCAATTTTATTTACCACATGAATAGATTGAAGGTAATTTGACACACTAGCATCAAATAAACATATGTAATTTTCCAAATAAAAGAAATGGTACAACTCACCATATAAAGACCAAAACTACCTTTCTGAATTGTCGTTTTACCTTTATATATTCCTTGATCATCCCAAAAATAATAATATTTTCTCCCCTAGTAATTTATAATCTTGAATTAATTTTTGTTCATTATGTTGTTTTGGGTCACATGATTTTCGGGGTGATAACAATTATACTGATATTAATATATCCGAGTATTCTAGTATCAATGAAGGTTTTAACTATCTCCTCTTATTCACATCATAGGTCAATGGAAAAAATTATGGTTATTTAGTTTATTTTTACAATTTTTGATCTTATTTTAGTTTGAAATAACATATTTATTCCAATATATATGATATCCACATAGAAAGGATATTGCTAAAAATATATTAATCACAGTCTATGAGAAATAGAAATAACACATTTTCTCTAACTCTAATCTACAAAACGATTATCCCTACATATTTTGTTTATTATGTATATTTTATTTCCACACATCACATTAATGGAAAAATATATGTACCTTTTAGAAATATTACATTCGTGAAATCTCTCAATCTCAAACATATTCCTTAATCATCATTTAAATTTTATACATTTGAATGATCACAACCTTAGAGAATATGATAGTTCCTAGTTGTACATAGAATATATTGGAATATAGAATTTTAGTAATTATATCATTGACTGGGAATTGAACTATCTGAGTGAATGGAGTACCATATTAATCCACTAACATATTTAGTTGTTTCAATTTCATGATTTCCATATTCTATACATAATGAAAGATGTTTTACTAAATACATTATTTTACACCAACCTGAACACATCCATAATATGTTTATTGTGATAATTTTATAAAGTAGGTATATCACATCACTGTAGACCCATTTTATGTATAATTTAAATCATAAGCTTTATATTCATTTCATTTCTGGATCCATGGAATTCAAATATTTAATTTATTTGACCTACCAAAACAACTTCTTCATCTAATTTAGAATAAACATGTAGTTTTGATGAATTTTTTTAATGAAATTTGATGAGTGACTCATAAGAGGATGCTCCACTTCATGAGGAACCTAGTGTTTCAATTAGAATGATTACATAATATTCTTAACAAACTACTTGTTCACATGTTGTTTAGGTGTAATCGTGTTCTCTATTTTACATAACCTCTATTCTCTCATTCTCGTTACTAGTGGTATTTTCATTATCATTCATCATCAAAAAATTACAATTAATTTCATTTTCCCCCATGTATAAATATATATATATATCATGGAATTAACATTATAATATCAACGTATCATTATAAACTGACCTTATGAGAACTAATTCATAGTGTTAAATGTCTCCTATAATTCATGATATCAAGCACTCATCACGTAAACCTGTCATTTGGAGTTGATAAAATGAATAAAAAAATATTATAATAAATTTTATACCTGGACTACACAAGAAACATGACTCACATCACAAAAAAATATATCTATAATTTTTATTCTTTGAATTTCATTTATTAAAAGTTTTTATAGACATGGTACCATCCTGACTCAAGGACTAACCAAGAATATAAAATTTGTAAGATCCCCACAAAAACCATTATAACTAGGTCGATACATAGGACCATCATATGTTAGTTCATTCCTCAGACACCCAAGGATGGAAATAAATTCCAAGGGTTAAACACAAGAATATATGAGGGTAAATTTTACAATTAAAAATGTGCACAAAACTATACTATATAATAAAAATGAATATGAATATAATGATAGATTCATATATATAATTATTAATGAGAAAATATCCAACAACACAAATGAATAAATGTAATATCAGAGTAATTGTGAAAACCCAAAAAAAATAATTAGAAAGATAAAGTAGAAATAGACATGTTCATATTGTTGGAACCACCATTAACTCTAAGAGTCAACTCGGAATCCAATGTCAATATCTATACATCCATAAATTGATATTTCATTTTTCTACACATGGAATGTATGAATGTATTCCCATTCCTAAATCATGCGAGAGAACATATAGTTATGCACTAAGGTATATATTTGTGTGTTAGGATAAAATCCTAGGAAACCCCAAGAGACTTTCACCACATTACACTGACCTGTAATTCATTCCTTATGAATTTTATATATTACATAATAAGAAATGAAAAATGTACTTTAAAATATACTATATAAATATAAAAAGAGAACTAGGTTTTACAAAAAAAATCCAAACTAGAAACCATATAATCAAAAGGTTTTTTTAACACTAAATATTTCATATAAAAGAATCTGAAATCAATTTTCACCAAAATAATTTAACATTAGTTTCATGATTAAACTCAAACACATGAACACATCCTAGACCTTTCAAAATGGTCCACTAACCATTGTGACATCAATTTGTCATCCCCCAGTAAAAATGTATTTAAAATATTAGGTTATGTCAATCCCACATAACCCCACAAACAATTGTGTATAACATATACCACTGAAAAAATTCATTTTACCATGGTACCATCCATCAATGCCAAATTTTATATATTCACAAGGAAAAAAAATAACCCACACATTTCATTAATAACATATAAAAACCACATTTATTTATGGAAACTTTATTTTTCTAAAAACCATCTTTAACAAATCTCCAATGTTTTCCCTCCATCCAAAAAATAATAATTATAACAAATAGATACAATCAATATATAGGGTTAACAGAGTTTTGGGAATTAAATTATCTTCAATTTATACTACATAAATCTTATTAATATGATCTTTAATATACCATGGAAATGGAGAAGTATATAAAACCCGTCGATATAAGATATATTGGACCAAATGATTCAATTCGCGATATTACATATCTGAAATATCTAATGATTTAAATTAATTTATAGTATGTATTATTAGTTATAATTTCTCTATTTTTTGATATATATATATATATATATAAACAGTATTTTAGAGTCATATTCAAGAGGAAACATACATATCGATCTTTCAAAGGAAGAATGGTGTCAATAAATTTGTATATTTGTGATCAATGATCAAATAAACCTTATTATTCAAGAACAAACATTAATTATTATAGAATATATCAAAGGGTAAACTATGATTTTGATATCTAAAGTCACTAAAGTAAGGATGTGTCCTTTTGAGAGAGTTTTATGTTAAAAACTTAATTACATTGCAATTAAATCGTAGAAACAATATTTGTCTTCACTGTTTGAAAAAAACATTCGCTAATAATTTAAATCTGCACAATACTAAAGTATTCCAAGTTACACAGATATCGACATGGGATTATAAACCAATAACCAAACGTTAACCCACCTATTGGCCCCTAAACACATTTCATAGTTTCTTAAGACTTAATAATTCTTTCTACTATCTGTGACGAAAACCTACACCTTAAAAAATTAAACCAACACCTTCTAATACATTTTATAAACGTCCACATCTATATCCTCAATATTGACTTATTTATTAGATACATAAAATAAAGAAATACCTAATACCATGGTTAATACACGAACCATATCTTTTGAAAAATTTATATACACTTCCTTATGAATATATATGTATAGTTTTTTCCATCAATATATATATCTAAAGTTTATATATATTGATAATTTCACTATTAAATGAATAAAATATCCACAAAACTAAATCCAAATCATGTGTTGGGAAATTTTTTTAGTAGGATGTTAATTGACAAGAATCATAATATATTTCCTTCAGTTTTTGGACAATCATATAGCCTAGACAATTTAATAATGAATAATTTCAAATTAAAAAATAATTTTCACATAAAAGTACTATCTTCTGAGTAAAATAAATATAGTATTGTAATCACCTTGATGATATATTCAAAATATTTTATCTATATAATCAATAATATATTCTTATTTTTCATTGGAAGTGGATTTTATAGTAATGTTATTTTTCTCAAAAATATATAAATATTATAAATTCAATCTATGGAAAATATGGAATATTGTAATAGATTATTGTCTAGAGAATTATTCACAAATCTCTTTTTATAATGGCTGAAATATGTCTTCTCAAATGTTATAATATTACACTATATGTTAAGATATTTATATACAAAATTCAAACGTTATTAATTTTTAACAAACTTTATCCATTATTAATGTTATAAGAACAACCCTCAAATAGTCTTCATATTATTATGACAAAATGAAAAATAAGATATTTGCATCTATATGTTTTTTAAAAACTTATATTGGATATCTCTAATAAAACTATATCACGATTATATGAATATTTTTTCTTTTTTTATGTTAAAAATGAATGATAAATATTCCCCACCATCCGTATTTTCTACATGAGTAATTTATTATAATATATTCATTTTTTGAAATTTATATGATTAAAACATGAAATAATATATAATTTTATTTTTAATTAAAACCGATAAGACAATCAATATTTTATTCACCATAATTTTAATGAAACTTTACTTAATGAATACCTTGTTAGGCTCATCAAAATGAATGGAATTATCAATTAAACCATCCAAATTCAAAACAAAGAGAACTCTTTCCTAATATGGTAAATAATTTCATTTTATAAATATGATTTCCATTTTATAATTCAGTAGTTTTTAAAATTCTTCTAATTCCATATGTGGTATTCTATCAAGAATCATTGTTATAAAAATCTTCAAATATATATAGTCAATTGAACACGAAAACTCATAATATAGTATAGATAAGATTTTTTTTTCAAATGAAATAAATATACTCCCAATAAAAATTATATATATTAAATATTTAGTTTTAATAAAATTATTTTGATCAAAATTTCATTCATTATTATGTATCAAGTCCCATATCATAGAACTAGTTTCCAGTGGAAATTCATAATAGACCATGATCTTAAATAAAATCATGGATTTTTTAGAATATATAATGATATTTATCTAACACAAAAATTGATATGATCATTCAATAAAAAATCCATTCTAGAGAAAAACAATATTTGAATTATAGTATGTGAATATAACATGATTTACTTGAATTCCTGTTATTGAATATTCTAGTATAGAAGAGTAATATTTTTGATATAATATTTTAAAAATATCGAGTTTATCCATTAAGAAAAGAATATGAAGTATTGAAAGTGGTACATATTCATTCATTGATTTCATTTAATATATGAATGAATGTGGAGATCAAAAATAATTTAATAAATTCATAATTTAATATTATATAATAATAATAACCTTCACACAATCACTAGATAAGTCCTGTTAATTTCATTCATTGAATCATAAATGGGGGTTCTGAATAAAAATAAATAAATCCAATAATATATAGTACATAATCAGAAAAATATAAAAATAATTCCAATTTTTTTGTAAGGTATGAAACCTCAATTAAAACATGTGATTCATTATGTTTTATTCTGATACATTTCATCTACAAATCAAGAAAATTTATCTAAAATTTTTTACATTTCCAACATTGAGGACCATTAAAATAAATAATCAAATTAAACATAATTTTATAATATTAGATATGATATATTAAAAATATGTCAATGTCGTAGAATCGAAAATATTAGTGTTCCTAGATATCGACTCTATAGTAATTTTATATAATAAAAATAATATGTTACAATAATTATATTTTGGCACAGTTAATTCCCTAATAAATGATTGTTATAAAATATTATTCACTATTCCCTAGGGAAATGGAGACAATACTAAACGATGATATCAAATTATCATTAAGTGTGAAACCATAATGAATTTGTGTGGACTTATCATTACGTACTAAAAGGTATGGAATATGTGAATTTGGAAAAAATTACGTGATTAAAGGAATGAAATATTGAAATCAAAATATGTGATCATGTAGTTTAACATTATAATCATATATAAATAAGTAGAAATGCATAACCATAAAAAGAGCGTGATAATTTTTTTACACATAGAATTCATTAAGAATGAAAAATTGATAAATTTGGACTGTGTAGATAGAAAATATGAATGGGTAAAAAGAAAATGTATAAAATAATTTTACATATAACAAAAATATTTTCTAGTATAATCATTAAATTTTTTTAAATAGATATGTGTGTCCTATATATGCATAAAATAATGTTCTTGGATAAATTCCCATAACATATAGATATCATTTTACGAGATATAAAAATTAGTCTATACAATATACGGATATATATTTAATATAATAATTATGAAATAATATCATAATAATATATATTTATACAAACTATAAACAATAATATATTATATCTTCATTAACACAAGGAAATAAAATATCACTTAAACATTTGGGTGGTGTATCACATTATAAGAAATATAATATTTTATGGGATGAAAAATAACTATAATCACACAAAGGAATCATATTAAACTATATGTTATAATGTCATACATTAATGATGTTAAATATTCATCAATGATTGATATTCCAAAGAGTGAAATAGAATTGAAACAATAATCAAGAGATGGGATTCTTAACATTCAAAGTAGGCTGTCATAAAAACAATGATATCAGATATAGTCAAAAAAATATAAATATGTAATAGTATGTAATTTAATTATTTATTTTCAAAATGAAATATAAAAATAATTATAATTTTGAGATAAATAAATCAGAATTATTTTATATATGAATAGAATTATAATAGATGTAAATAATTGTGATTTTGATAAAATTATATCATTTTACATTGATTTAATGAAATGAAATATTATTAAAAAGATAAAAAATAGAATATAAGAAAATTATATAGAACTATATGAGATAAAAAAAATTAAATTTTATAATTTCAAAACTTTGTTTCCATTTTTATGTGAAAGAAAATGTAAATTAAAGAAATATTACATATATAGATTTTAGAAATTAAAATTTATTATAAAATATTTTTCTGATACGACTAAAATAAATAGTCAATTTTGATATGAAAATGTTATCCTCCAAGAAATTAGAGGAAATAAAATATCATAATATAGAATGTTAGTAAATGATAAACATATAATAATATAGTTAAAGATGAAGGTTTATAACTTATCGACGAGATTTATTACTAGATAATTCTCACATAGGATTATTTGTAATTAAAACATTCTCTATATACAAATACATTAAACATAAGAATATTTATAGTTTATTTTATAACCTTATTCTGATTAAATTCGTTATATATAATATTGGTCATTTATTTTTATTCACTAGCTTTTTAATTTCTATTTATGATAAATATTAATCTTTTGATATATACAATAAAATTGGGTCTATGGATGATTTGATATTGCCGTAATATATTAAACTGTATTTATCATACCCTGAGTAGTCCTGCAATTTTAAAAGATATGTTCTATATGTTATAGATTTGAAAATAATATTTCATTTATGATTATTTAATTATTCATAAATAATGTATGTACATATCAACTGGTATGATTATTATTTTCATCAAAATAATTTATCTTATTATAAAAATATAATGATATATGTTAAATCTACAATATTAAAAAAACTATCAGATAAATATTAAAAAAATCATATTAAAATAATTTAGGATTTCATAATATTCTTTTATGAAAATATTATTCCATAGTTCATGTAGGTTATTAAAACTACAGAAATAAAAATTCATTATAATTTCATGGATATGTATGAAATTATATTATTATAATAAATTTTTATTATAATGAAAGGGGTATAATTTAATATATATTTTTTAATAATATTAAATAAAGGTGTGTATTAGATGATAAAATGAGGATAAATAATATATTACATTTCTCTATAAAATATTAATATCCATTGGAATCCTTCTTTAGAATTTAGGTACATATAGATTATTTTTGAGACCAGGGGTGTAATTACGTTATTTAATTATATAAATTGTTAAAAGACCAAAATGTGATAACATAGGAGTCTACACACTTAGTACATATACGTTGTTAAAACTAATACGCTTTTTGATTATGACATTAGATATTGCTTCTCCATTTTAGTGGTGCATTAATATTTCCTAGGAATATGCATATATGATGTATCACCCATGAATTGAGTATCCTAAATGGGATGATTACATTATTAAACAGAAATAAATAATAAGGGATCATATAAAAGAGGATTATTAAGTTTAGAGATCATGGGAGACTAGAAATAGACACAATATCCAACTATATTGGAAAAAAGCATATCCATAAAATAATTATATAATCAATATAGATAATATTAGTATCCCATATTAATTTCTTTTAGAATGGAATTCATTATAAATTGTGGTATTAAATACTCTATAATGGAAATTGTAAAAATAATTTATTATTTAGAAGATATGGAATTAAAAATTTGGTGGATTTAATAATCTATAAATGTCCCATATAATAAAAAACCTAGGAATCTAAATATACACATAGAAAATATCATAATAAAATCCACATTGAAAAACATTAATTAAATGTTAATGAATATAATTCATAAAGACCAATTACATGATATTAACATAAATGGACTCAGGGAAAGAAATTATAAACCTTACCAACAAGTAATTGTGTTTATATATTTTAATGAATTTGTAGGTATACATGAAATAGAATACTAATTTTTCAAATTAATTATCTCATGTGTCCTATTGATGAAAAACTAGAAATCTATATCCAAGAACCACATGTCACTAAATCATGTTCATTTCAATACTAAATTACTATTTCAATAATATAATGTATAATCAATATTATATAACATTTGAAAATATATATATATATTGAACAATGAATAATAAAATAAATATTTTCCTATTGAATTTAAAAAAGAAAATGATTTGTTCATATGAAAACATATATTTAAAATCAATATAGTTTAAAAAATATCAATGATGTGTAAATCATAGATAACTCATTGATGAAAAATAAAATATAGAGAATAAGGGGAAAATAATGTCCAATTATTAATAGAGAATGAAAAATAACATGTTCACAATATACCTAATAATTTGCGAAAAATGTATAATATCTAAGTTATTAAAGGGTGATTGAATAACATAAATTCCTAAGAAATTATTCATTGGAATAAATAATTTATTTATGATAATTAAATTGAAAATTTTATATGAAACACTAAAAGGAATGTTTGTTAATTATTTTCAATAATTTTTATAAATATGAAGTTTTAATCATTTACAAATATAATTTTAAACAAATTAAGAAATAATTACACATTAATATTAATGAAAATATAATAATAAAAATATAAAAATAAATCATTGAAATGTCATATAAACAATTGGATAAATGAACGGTATGAATAATGGTCATGGTGGAGGGGACCGTTTAAGCTATATTTTTATAAAATGATATTTTACAATTTTCGAAAAATATAATAAATTAACTATTTAGAAAAAATTAAAATGATTCAATTTAAACCATTATAATAAAATTTAATGGTATTATTGCGGGAAAATTAATAATTAAAATGAAGAATAAACATTAAAAAAATATGAATATTGATACAGAAGGGAATCGTTCCTAATCAAAAAAGAAAATATGGTTGGTTTTATATAACATAATTTTTCAATCATTGAGTAACAAAGAGACAAAAAGATTGAATACTAACATGGAATATTATTTTATAACTATTGAATAAGAAAACAATTTAGTTTTATGATATAATTATCGTATAATATATTTAACATAAATTTTTTACATAAGCATTGTAGAATAAGACAGTGATTTTAGAATATTCCTTTACAAAATTAATAACAATTGAATAAAAAAATAGAAAATAAAATATGATGAAAGAAAATAAAATAATACAATAAAACTATAGTTAATTATATAATATGTTAATAGGGTTGTATATACAATATATATGTAAAATTAGGTGCATAATATAAAATATGACTCATTAGAGTGGAATTGTTTTTGATACCCTTACCTTGTATTTCAAATTTTTTAGATTCAATATATCCTATTGAAAATTAATTGTACATTTTTTAAATATTTGTTAATAAAATTTATTTATCGATATTAATTTCTTATTTTTGTTTCATTATCATATGAAATATTCTGATCAATATGTTCGTTCATATGTTGACCACTTAATAATGTTCCGTTTTTCGTTTCTTTATTACATTAAAATATTAAACATTGTTAACGATGTTTTGAAATGGTTTATTCATATCTATAATACTAATAATGTCATTAATATTGTTTTTCATTAATTTATACAATTTATAATCATCCATATACTATATTAATTTACTAGTTAATGACATCATTTTTTGGAGGTGGTAGTCTACACATACCTATGGGAGATGTTATTTAAAAAAAATCGTTGGGTAAAAAGATAGTTGAAATATTATATTCAAAAAATATTAAATATTTCATAAATAAAATATATATTCATTAATTACAACTTTATAATAGTTTATGTTTAGATGGTAGTTTGTAGGTGTGAATGATCTATGTTATTATATTCCATAACATAGAAATGATGTATAAAATTGATATAAAAAACTTTAAAACAACATATTATGATTAATATACATTTTTAATTATTAGAAAATTATTATTAATAAAAAATTTTATCATTTAATTAGTATTAACTTGAAATGGATAAAATTTTTGATATATATTATTTTCTACACATTACTTATTTTACAACATAATCATTCTTGGTGTGGTATTTTATTTATACGAGGGCCTAATGGTTGGCTAGATTAAATTTAAGATTGTATTTGGATTATGCTAATTTGAGATATGTGGATCAAGGTTTTGGGATATGAGAGGGTATGAGGTTACACGTTTCCAGTGTGGTGGATAGAAATTTTTTGAATAATATAAAATTTATTATATTATATGTGACATATTAAAGTCACGTTTCTCCAAATTATCATAGATTTATATATAATAAGGGTAAGTATGTAATACATCCAACCAAAGAGTTATAGGATTTTTTTTCTGTTATCTTGAATCCTTATTCCATAATTTTAATAAGGTTAACTTATTTTACCCATAAATATGGTGAGAAGTATTTTCAATTGTAAATAATCATGATGAAAAACATTACATTGAACTTATTACCTAATTATTATTATTTGTAATGAAAATGATGAATAAATGTTTCCTGATTAATTTTTTAAAAGTCTTAAAAATTACATAAAATATATGTGCACAAAATTACAACAAACATAATTTTAGGAAAATTCATTTTTTAAACAATAAAATGATTTAATAGAAAAATAATGTATATATACAATGAAAAAATGTTTTAAAAATTAAATTTAATTCTAAATGAGTAAATACATTATTTGTAATTATTGTTATATAAAACACGTGAAATATTTTTATATTATAAGTTTGTGTTGTTATAATATGAAACTGGAGTTAGCCTTCCATACATAAAAGTTAGTTATGAATCATAACCCTTTATAATAGATCTATTCTATACTCAACATTAATATTAAAATCTACTAAATGGGATTATAATTTCTAATTAAAATGTAAATAAGGAAAAATAACATCAAACTATAGGATTGTACCAGAAGTCGCTTATTTATCACAGTATATGAGATGGATTTCATGAATGGGAATTTTTCGTGACAAAAGAAAAGTTAATATACACTACATAAAAGAGAAAAATACATTTTTTTAGAAATTTCAATATTATCAAAATACGGACCAAGAAAATTATTCTCAAACCACCCCAATAATGTATCATCAACATACACCATACCCATATGATGTATACTAGTGAATTAATGTGTAATGATTTTCGATCATAGTAGTATGAATTTGAATATTTTTTTAATAAAATAATTATTTTATTTTTCCATTTCAATTATTAATTTATATATATTATTGGACATGAGTTGATTAAAATTAAATTTTGATTCACAGAAGAAATAATTTTATTTTATGAAAATACAGGTTTAAAATTAAAAAATATTTTTGATATATTAATGAATTTTGAAATAAATGTTATCATAATATAATATCATGAATGAATAATATGTATTTATATATATATATTATAATATAACTAAATGAAGTCTAATATAATTTTTATACTGATTAGAGTGTTATTATTTTCATTAAAACAAGTGTTTTTCAATAATATATGATTTCTATATATCTGTTTAAAGAATAATATTTTGAAAAAAAAGTAAAATAAATATTATAATTTGAAATAATATAGTTAAATTAGAAAAAGGTGAGTTTTTCAGAATTTTATTATGTAGTTGAATATTTCGCTACAAATTAAGTACAACCTAATCATATAGTATGTATTATAATATCATAATATCCAAAAAGGTTATATATTAACTAATATAATGTGGATCTATGATGAAAAATATGTGTATCCAATTACCTAGTATCATTTTTATTTAAGTTGTTCAATTCTCATTCCATTTCTAAATCATCCATGAAATACTATATTTTAATAGTTTAAAATCTATTGTTCTTGAACATGACTCACTTCAACATCAAAATTTTTATTATTTTCTTGATTTTAGTTCATAATAAAATAAAAATGATGAAAAATTCACATATTTAGAAGAAACATTGTAAAAAACCATGATATTCTTTTAGTTTATATTATACTATCACATAGAGTGGAAAACCTATTCTTAAATTTTTAAAGTGAATTCCACCTGAAATTCATTAAATAGTCCCCCTACTCATCCAAATGTAAAATTTCATTAAAAAAATTTAAGCCTAAATTTCCTCTCCTAATTCCACTATAAACCCTGATGATTGTTTTTTGATGTTCTTAAGAATCCCCCCAGATTTTAAAATGGCCCCCTAAAGTTAAGGTGTTCTCTTCCTCCTTCATTTTATTGAAGTTCATTCTTTTTTATAAGAGTTTTAATTTCTATTATTACATGTATTAATTTTTCCTTACACATCGATTTATTTTTTTATGATTACCACATAATGATATGGAACCATTTATTATCATTAAATCTATCTGTAGAAGGTGAATAACACACATCATACCGCAAAAAAAAATATTTGATTATTTTCCATTCAATACATTTGTGTTGTGTATACTGAGACACCTACCCAAATAAGTGTATTCAACTATATTTTTCTATAATTATTTTTTTTGTTACATCCATGTATGTAACCCAAAATAAATTTCAATAATATTAACTGAGATGTAATGTGTTCTTACATTGTATCTTCTACGTGGAACAAACATGCATGTATATAATTTTAATGTGACATGTTGGACTAAATTTACATAACCCATCCATGAAGTGGGTAACGTTTTTATCTCTTGATATATCTTGTTGGGTTCATGGTTATTTATTATAATCACAGTATGTTACAATGTCTCTATTTTAATTCATGATTTTTTATAATGATGTCATGAGATTTTGTATTTTTACATTACAGTGAATCCTAGATGTTAACATCATATATAATTATTCTATGTTAATGTTAATAATTATCACCCATCTATTTCATATTTTTAAACATGTTAAATAACATGTTTATATTTGCGTTCTAAAATGATTTCATTATTACATTAATGGGATTTATCAGTCACCATTTTTTACCTTATGTCCCCAGATCATCCAATGATATTTTTTAAGATGAATGGAAATATGTGGGGAAAGTATCAATGTTTAAAATAATGTATGTGTATCTCCATTTACATTCATTTTGGATTGTATCTATTTACCCAAATACGCAATGCCACATTATATTTATTATTTGTATCCTATTATAATAAATCCTGAAATAATGTATATAAAATATAACCATTGTATTGGTTTGAATTAAAGTTAGTTGCAGTTATTTTTCTAGGTTAGGATTTAAAAATATTAGTGAAAATCACAAATGTTTGAATAAATATGTGAAAAATATAAATAAAATTATGTAATGTGTAAAGTTACTAGTTTCCAAGAAAAAAATCCATTTACTATTATGGAAGTTGGATATAGGACTATCATAGTTATACCCTAGAGAAATAACCATAAAATTTGATATTAATGTATTAACATAATCATCACATGGTTCATACCAAAGGGGCCTTGATAGACACCTGGTTTGACACTATCGATGGATAATATTTGTCAAATTAACATTATCATAACAAACCAATATAAATGATAGATAAATTTCTAAAGGAATTTTTTTATGAAGAACACCATTTTTAAATAATATTGAATCCTAGAGTATATTTTGTTAGTGAATAAATGATATTTTAGGTTTATCTCATCAATATTCATTATTTATCTTTTATATGATTAAAATTTCGTTATTTCACATCAATAATTTAGGTTCATAATAGTGAAAGGAGGTAATATAGAATAACATAGTCAATAACCAATTTGATGGGAAATGTGATAGCTACCCAAATGTATTTTCCCAAATAATTGTAGTAGAATTTGAGAGAAATATGGTAATAATTTTTCATTTGACTTAAAACATTAAAATAATAACTTATAATATGTAACACACATATACCCCTAATGAATAAAAAGATTTATATTGGGATATTATATGACAAACGTATTTATAATTCTGTGTATATTCTAATACCATATCTATAGGTAAATAGATTTACTCCACTAAAATAATTTTCCCTATTAATAAATTTTGTAAGAATGATAATTTCATTCTAGTGGTTTATCTCATGGAAAGAAAAGCCGATAAATGGTGGACATTGACTACAAAAATAAATCCCATGCATGAAATTTAAGTGATAGTGTGGTGTAATGGCCCAGTCCAACATACGATCATGATATTGTCCTTTTTAGGCCTATCCCACATAGTTTTTGTTTCCCTGATCTCTGGCCATCATGTATCTCCCAGGAAAAGGCCTCATGCGGGGAGTAGTATCAACGCCACCTTATATAGGGGTGCTTCATGCTCCTCCTCCTTCAATGTGGGATATCCATAATCCACCCGCCTAGAAGGGCCTAGTGTCCTCACTGGAACATAAAATTTACATTTGATCTCACACTATTTCCAGTAGGCAACCACTTAAATATATGTGCCTAAGAGTTGGTGAATATATATAGCAAACAATAATTAAAGAGAAGAAGTAAAAAAGGATGTACTCAACATAAAACATTATTATAGTTTAATTGTGTTCAATTTCATATACTATGTAAGAAGGTAATCAGACATGTAACCCTATAGAAATTACTCACAGCAGAACCCATCTGGTTCAACCAAACCAGTCACGCAACCCTCTAGGAAGTACACACAGTCTAACCCCTCTGGTTCAGCTTTAGAATAGACTCTCTAAGTAAGAAATCACCATCAATTACCCCTATAGTGTTGTACTGGTAACTAAAAGGTGCTCTGGGGAAGCACTCAATGTCTAATTCCTCTGATGACCTACATCAAGGAACTACATACACTCTGAGGAAGAACCTACATCCATTCTCCCTATGGTCTCACAACGTAATGAATTAATCAGACACTCTGGAGAAGCCCTCAATGTCCATTATCCCTATGGTCCACTACACTAGGTTCCCACTGACCTATGTAAGTCAATCGAGCATAGTTATATACAAAGCCAAGTAAACCACAAGAACTACATCTCTAAACAGTCTACAACATATCATAGCATGTCAAGTAATAATCACACAAACCTACATTAATAGACATGGATATAAAAGCAACATCCTAATAAGAAAACTAGATAAACAATCTAAACATGAATACATGGGAAAAACATCCATATCTCAGCAAAGATAACCATATTCTCAACAATTAACCTCTATCCAATCAAATTAGGCATAGTAGAAAATAAAAGGGGTAAAACCATAAACACGCAATACCCCATTCATGGGTATTGGGTTCTTTTGCACATATACCTCAAAACTATCTACAGAAAGATACAAACCACCTACCTTAGAATTTTAGAATTGTTATAAATGAACCTCAATCCATGAATCTCCCAAGAACACTGTAGATCTATAAAAATGATAAAAAAGAACAACCGAGGATAACTCGTGAAAGTGGATGAATAAATAAATTAACTTATACAAGAAGGAAGAGCATACTGTGGAAATCCCAACACAATCGATGGATGTCGATTCTGAGAACGGATGCTCGATCTTGGGCTCAGCGAGTATCTACATCTTACGGACTCTCTCGGTCGAATAAGGCGATGAAGAAGACACTTCTGCTAATTTGACGCGACCTCGGTCTGTTTAATGACAAAAAAAAGACATTGTGCGTACTTTCTTTTACCAGCCTCCACATTAGGATGTCTCTAGGTCACCAAACATGCCCATGTGCTTGGCTGTTACATGGCTAGCCCATGGCTTCCCGATGTAACCGACTACACAGAGTATACCCTTGGAGTACACAGTGTATACTCAAGAAATTTCAAGAAACTCATCTTTTTCAAAAAAATAACTAGAAATGAAATACGTACTTGAAAAGAAGATTTGGGATCTTACATACTTCCCTATTTAAATAAATTCTTCCCTGAATTTCCCTATTAAAGAGGAATAAAAGAAGAATCATCAAATTGATCTGGCCACTGTGATAATTCATTGGCCTCCCTCTCCCGGGTCTCTTCATGTACTCTCCCGTGCTACCATAGCACTCGTACCAAAGGAAGAGACCGGCCATGGAGAACCTTCGAATTGTGATCAACAATCTGGATAGGATGATCCTAAAATTATTCATCCTCTTCCAAATCAACCTCCTCGGGATGGAAAGGATTGGACGGGTCTGAGAAGTAGCGCTGAAGTTGAGAAATGTGGAAAATATTGTGCATTGCCTAATACCTCTGAGGTAATAGAAACTGATAGGAAACTACCCAACTCTCTCCAATAGCTCAAACTTCCTAACGCACCTCGATGAAAGATTACCATATCTCAAAATCCTCTTATGTCCCATCCTCAGTCTGGCATGCATGAAAACCTAATCCCCGACCTCGAACACCAGAGGTCGTCTACGACGATCATCATAAGACTTCTATCAAGACTGAGTAGTATCCATCCTCTTCCGAATCAACTATATCTGCTCTTTGGTCTTCTGGACAAGACGAGGTCCATGTATATTTGCATCTCTTACCTCAATCCATCATAATGGTGATCAACATGGCCTATCGTACAAAGCCACATAATGTTCCATCTAAATAGATTCTTGAAAACTATTATTGTAGGAAATATCCATATGTGGTATATGCTTCATCCAAGAACCTCAAAAATCCAGGATGAATGCATGAAGCATGTCCTCAATCACCTAAATAATTTGCTCGAACTATCCCTCTGTCTGGGGGTGGTAAGCTGTACTCAAATGTACATCTGTACCCAAAGCCTTATGTGGCCCCTGCCAGACCCAAAAGTAAATCATACATCCCTGTTTGAAAAAATGGAGTGTGTAACCCCATGTAGATGTACAATCTCCTGGATGTACAATATTTCCATCTCATCAACAATGACGGTCCCCTTGATCCATAAGAACTGAGAAACATTCATGAGTCTGTCAATAACAAACCAAAATGCATTATTCTCTCAAGGCGACCTTGGAAAACCAGTCACAAAATCCATCGCGACATCATTCCACTACCACTTGGGAATGGGTAACTACTGTAAAAGCCATGTTGGTCACTAATGCATTGCCTTCACCTACTGACATATGGAACACCACATCACGAAACCAGCATAATATCTCTTCATACATGGCCACAAATACTATCGGTGTAGATCATGATACATCTTGGTGACACCGGAATGATCTACCCAAATGGAGGAATGAAAGTCTTGCATCAGCACCTTCTGTTTGTCAGCTGAAACCCCCACGTGACCATGAAAACACAAGATCTCAACATTAGGAATAGGTTCCTCTATTGACACGCTTTCCCATAGGACTAGGCCCTCATAATCTGATATCTTTCTAATTCTCACATGATCAAGAAGTGTAGTGGTAACAACTATAGAAGAAAGAAACATTTTCCCCTATCTATCGAGCACCTCCAAATGAATCTCGTGTAATAGAACCAAAAGTTTCCACTCATTGATGGACTCCTAATATATCTATATCTGAGTCCTCATACTCAGCGCATCGGCCAAAAAATTTCGTTTTCCAGGCATATAGGCAAGATAAATGTTGAATGACTGAAGGTTCTCAACCCACCTTCGTTGTCTCAAATTTAGGTCATGCTGAGTGAAAATATAATTGATAATTTTTTGGTCGGTGAAACCCAAAAATTCTCCCACATAAGACAATGTCTTCAATAGTGTAAAGGATAAATAGCTGCCACCAACTCAAGATTGCGCGTCATGTAATTTACCTCATGTGGCCTCAACTTCCAAGATCCATACACAAAGACTCATTCCCCCTATATAAGAATAGCTCCCAGAACGATACTTGAAGCATGACAGTAAACAATATATCTCTTTCCCATCTCTTTGAAGACTTGTATCAGTTCTGATGTCAACCTCCCAGTCAGCTCTAGAAAGGATAAATCACTAGAATATTTCCACAACAACCTTGCACCAATCTTAGTTTGCCCCTTTCAGTGGTGCTGCTTAGCGTGAAAAGTCTTGTTTGGAACGTCTGTATTATCTAGCCTGCCCTAGAAAACTCTGCACCTCAAAGATTTTCTTCGGCTGCTCCTTGCAAAACTACTACTCTTACATTCTCTGGGTCTACTGATACTCGTATCTCTGAGATAACATGACCCACGAAGTGAATTTGGTCCATTCAAAAGTAGCATTTTGAGAGCATAACATATAACTGATACTCTCTCAGTGTACTCAAAAAAATCTCAAGATGTGTGGTATAGTCATTTCAAGTGTGATAGTACAAAAAGATATCATCCAAGAAGAAAACCACGCAAGAATCCATGCATGGATGGATCCCTCAGATCAGCAGTTCCATGAAAACTACAGGTGCTTTCGTGAGACCGAACGGAATAACAACATACTATTATAGACCATTCCTACTATAGAAGGAAATAAGAGTTATATTGGATGGTATAATGTGCAACTGATGGTAATCAGATCTCAAGTCAATCTTCAAGATCACCCGGGATCCTCGAAGCTGATCAAAAAGATCATCAATAATTTGGAATGGATATCGGTTCTTAACCATCCACCGGGTCAACATCAAATAATCCACACAATGTTTGATGGTACCATCTGACTTCATCAAAAATAGGGCTGGAGAACTCGAAGGAGAAGTACTGGGACGGTTGAAACACTTTTCTTGTAACTCCTCCAACTACTTCTTGAGCTCCTGTAACTCAGGTGTGGTCATCCTATAAGTAGTTGTGGACACCGATGCCGCTCCGGGAACAAGCTCAATAGAAAAGTCTACATCTCACTCTAGAGGAAATCCTGAAAATTTCTATGGAAATACATCCATGAAATGATCCACCACTAGAGGAAATTCCATATGTAAAGTCCCCAGGTAATCCAGATATAGACTAGAAATCTCGGTTGTAACTCCTCCCAATCCATGATGCTCGGGTCCTGATCTGCTCATCTAGACATCCCATTCGCCCTTATGAAGAAACGATCCTCCCTTTGATGATGTGAAACTCACCCTATGCCGATAAGAGTCAACAAGATCCTAGAAAAAAACTAACCAGTCCATTCCAAGAATGACGTAATAGCCTATCATATCTAAGACATAGAGGTCCTATAAGAAGTGACTCCCACCAATCTCAAGAGGGCACTCCTTTCACTATTGTACACTTGCTATTATTGTACACAATAGAGTGTCTAGCGTAAAATTATTGGTAGAAAAATAGATATAGAGCCCAAGGACCTCCACAATATAAAAAAAAATATAATGATATGGGAATTCCCAATATAAAAAATAGAAGAAGATAAAACTGAGGAAACTAGTATCGTACCTCAAACTGTAGAGGGGATGTGATCCTTCTCCTGCTAGGTCTTCTCCACTGCAAAATTCAGACCTACTCCTTAGCTCTGTGACCCTGCATCACCACTCTGAGATGATCCACCCTACTGTCACTAAAGTCCTAGTGACTGAATACCACATTCGACACTTCCATCTTGGCTTGAACGTCTAGAAGAACTCCAGTGTCCAAACTGGTGAGAAACGGGTGGTGCTGCTCTTGAATGAAGAGTCATAGGAGAACCATTATCACCATCTTCTAGTGAGAAGATCTAACAGAAGCACTGACAATGGACAATCTTTATACAAGATCGGAACTCCACTGGGTCTCTCAGGTAATTTGGCCTCTTATGTCCACTCTTCCCACACTTGTAGTATACTACCTGGAAACCTGAAGAAGTGTCCCACCTCCTTGGATCTTCACGCGAATACTCTATGTGGTGCTTACTATTGTCAAAAGGAGGGTTACATGTAACTCATCGACCCCAGTTACCCATAGTAAGTGCATTATTGCCTAAGATTTCCAACATACACGAAAATAATGTCCTGAAATACAAATCATTTTGGTAGCCATCAAAATAATAAACACATTCAAAAGTTCTACATTACATTATGAAATTAAAAAACAAGAACAAAATTTTCTACATTAACCATAAACATATCCCATATACTATCCATGCAGGTCATTCATAATATGCCTCTTCATATCCTGGACAAAATTAAACATAAAAATGGGTGAGCTCAGATGCTCACTAAAGATAACAATATAGAGGAAAATTTCATAAAACAGTATAAACATTTTAAGGCAATGTATAAGACTAAATCATATTCCTTTTAGACATAAAATTCATCATAATATGGAAAATATAAATCAAGTAATTCCATTTACTTATTCACATTGATAGTATACTATTTAAATAATCACATGCAATATCAATAGTCACATTCAAAATGAAGGATTCCATAATTCTAGACTTAATAAACACATAGTCAAGGCCTTGTGCAAAGACTACAAAAAATATTTTGTCAAGGCCTTGTGTCAAGACACTAGTTTTTCTCATGAGACCTACCGATGAATCGAGTAGCTATAGTGGGATCCACCCATCACTTACTAAGTCAAATGAATTCATCATATGAAATGTTTTAAACATAACATAAACATTCTTATTAAAACTTGATTACGAAATGTCATTACATTATTTATAAACCATGAATGGTATTAAAATCACACATCCACAGTCCAAGATATCATAACTCATTCAATAAAATATTGAAGATTGTATTTATAATAAATCAACCCCAATCAAGAATAATATTCAAAAATGATGTTGACATAGTTGAAAATGAAATGTAAAACACATTGAGTGAAATATCACTTTTTCATGAAAACATATTAAAAGGAACACAATTAGAAAAGAATACATTTAAAATAATTTTGAATCATAGTTTCCCATACCACTTTGAAACTTTTTTTACAAAATTAATATTTTAAAAACATTCGTGTCCATATAAATAAATCCTTAAAAACCATTTTAGAAACCTGAACATAAATGAGAATGATTTTGAAGAATAAATATTTCAACCATTTAAAATGATGATATAGATAAAGAGTCCCTTACATAAAACCATAAAATATTCCTTTTGAAAATATTTTTATGAAACAAGGATGTGGATGATAATGAGGTCTCAATAGATATTTACGTAAAAATGACCTCAGATAATAAAGGGATTGTAAAATTAACCCTTACCTTGTACTTTTGCTTGCTCGAAGGTATTTGAACCTAAAATGTAATATTTAAGTCATTGTTATCAAATTATACAAGAACAATATACATAAATATGATACAATATATGATCCATTGATATTTCATTCTTAAAAATATTTTAGTATTATCATCATTTCGGGTGTTAACTGATTCGTTTTCCATTATATGTTTTGTTACAGAAGTCGTGTTTGTTATGGATAGGATGTATCATATTCATATCCATAATGATATCATGTCTTTAGAAATTATTTTTAATTATCAAATGAAAATTAGTCTTGAATGGTTACGATGGGGAAATGCATCTCACCGCATTCATGGAGACAGTAATCCATATGTAAGCACGAGTGACAATATCATTCTTATGCTATTAAAATCCTATATAATTGGATGGTATATAATATATAACGAATAGTAATCAGATTATATTAATTAATTATAATATTTATACTCATTATTATACCCATCCAAATGATGAAGTAATTGAATAACAAACTTCACCATGACGTGGAGACAGTATGTCGTACATACGCACGTATGGTGACTTTGTCATTCATGTGATGGATAGATTAAAGAATATGGTTTTACCATTTTTATAATAACATCACAGTATATAGAATATACCCAATTTATTATTTTAGAGTGAAAATATCACATGAAGAGGAAATGTAAGAATAAAATAAATTGAAAGAGGTGGTGAAATATTTACCTCTTCTTCGGGTTCTACCTTTTGATTCGATTAAAATAGCTCCATAAGATGGCTTTCTGACCAATGTAAGGTCTCTAAAACTAAGGATAGATAGTTTAGAGGATATTTTTGTAGGTTTTCGCTAAACCAAATGGCTTTGAAGGTGTGAATTTGAGAGATGAGGGTGTACCCATTTATAAGACAGGTGTGGGGCTCCTTAGGAAAATATTGAAATATTGTTTTATAATAAAATACTTTTCGGTTTAAAACGGCTCCAAAATGATTTATTTCGAGTCTAGGATGGGGATGGGTCGACAGAAACTCAACCAATAGGTTTTAGATAGGTTTGGGTCACTATATTAACCTTATCTTATAGATTTAACTTTTAGTTAAATAGTATGACATTTACCATGTCTCTTTGTATTTTAATATCATATGGTTAATAAACATATTATAATATTCTAAGAGAACCTCAAGTGGTTCATTAATGAAATATATAATACTATTTAAGCCATTTTTCTGAGTCATAGATTTTTATGAATATAATATCAATTAATAATAAAATATTTGTTTTAAAAATTCTTTTATGTCAAATTTGACACTACTTTATATTGTTTTTTTGTTAAATTCATAAAAGAAAAATCACTTAGAAAAAAAATTCATTTAATCAACCCCAAAATGTAATATTAACCTATAAAATTAGTGTGATTCATTAAAAGTCTCAAATTATATTTATTGGGATATTTATAATATAAATTATTTTAATCTTTTATTAATAAGGTGATTACCCTGAATGGCTTGAATGCCTTCATTTTTATTGATTTTTGATAACCCCCCTTTAAAGGGATGAGGGGGAACCCTTAAAAGGCCTATAGGCTCAATGATTACATAGAACATAGTCTTAAGAGATTACATGACATAAAGGAATTAGGAAATTCAACCAGACTAACTACAAGGAACTGCCCCTCCCCAGCATCTGCATCATGATAGTAGCTCTCCACCTTCGCACGACTGTCTGACTAGGCTTCCCGTGCAAGTACGGGCTGGTCCCGATGGCATAGTCATACCCTCTCATTCTGAAAAATCCATTTGTCTCTTCTCTGGTTAGTGTACCTGCTCTGAATCCTCTTCTCGGTCGTCTCCTTTTTTTTTGTAGTGTGTCTGGGGAAACTGTATGTCACCCATAGGCATTGAGGTGGCCCGAAGGCCTTAATGGTGGCCTGAAATCCCTACTGACCCGAAGGCCTAGGTGGTCCGAAAGCCATAAGGACTCCAAGCCCAAACCGGTGGCCCAAGAAGAATAGTTCCAGCTGCTACAGTACAAAATATCACCTACTGCAGTAACTACAACAGTGCCTGCTACATTACCCGCACAGTGTACAGCTCTGCTACAGTGTTGTAATAGTGCCTACTACAGCACCTACTACAGTCCAGCTACAGTACCCGGAAATATGCATCTACCTTGTTTTAAACCTAGGTCTGGTGGATGGACTTAAATATACCTCACCAACTGGGTTGAGGCTCATGTGCAATAAGGTAATTACTGCATCGTCATTATGTCATAAATAAATTATATTATATAATGTCTAACAATTATAAATAAAATACCATTATGTGGGAAATATTTTTATCTTTATAATTATTATTTATAGTCTAATTTATCTTATGTATAATCGTATATTACAAATGTTTTAGTTATTAAACATTGAATTTACCACTTTTAACTCTTCTTTTGAAAAAATAATAATAATTGTCTTAATATAATCCAAGTGGATCTAAAGGATCATATTTTATTCCTAAGGTTTTTTATGGCCTCAGTATAATTTTACAATGGAATTGGTATGTGTGTTAGGGTACAAATAATATCATTTTTACATTTAATTACCCTATTTACATGTAACCGTGGTAAATAAAAGTAAAACATTACTATTCACCAAATATTATTTTTATCTTATTGAAAAACATTTTACATACCTATATTAATAGTGTCTCCTAAATTTTGTAAATTAAAATCATATATTCGGTAAAATTATGTTTTATACAAATTTTCAAATTCTCTTAGGAGGTGGGTAAAAGACGATAAAAAGTTCGATAAAATTCTATATATCTAAACATATTATAAAATGAATTCAATGAATTACGTTGAACATATATTGGTATTATGTATCTATTTTGTCCAAAAATAAATTAAAATAAAATAACTAATTATTTAAATAGAAAATTGGTTTTAACCAATGAGGTAGTGTTTTCACTATACATCAAATATAGAATGTTTTCAGAAAAATACCAAAAATTCACCCTAAGCTAATTTCAATATTCTGAATTCAAAAATGAAGTCCATTTTGGAAAATAAATTTATAAATTTTTTGAAATATGGCATTACTATTCACATTGGCTTGTTTGATTGGTGATAATGTGTTAGAATCCCAACTTTCTGTACAATTCAAGCTATTGCATTATTCAATGGGAAACGTACCGTGGAAGCAAGTGGTGTTTCATTCTCTTCTCCTTAAAATAATTATGTACTCAATGTTACTAGAATATTATGTCATAAAATGATTTGGGTGGTTCTTCATCATATGTTCCTCGGGGTCCCACGTTGCATCTTTCATCTTTTAGTTTATCCATATAACTTTTACCAGACGTGTCGTCTTGTTACAAAACACTTGTTCTCTTGTATCATGAATCATCATAGGCTCTTCTCAAGAAGACCTATCGAGTTCAAGTTATAATTCATAAAATTTGAATACATGCATTGGGTTAGGCATGTATTTTCTCAACAGTGATATGTGGGACACATCACGAACTTTGGAGATAATTGGAAGAATTTCCAAACGGTAAGCTACAACCCCAATTCGTTAAAGAATTTAGAAAGGTCAGATATACCTGGGACTCAATTTACCCTTCTTACCGAATCAAATAATTCCCTTCCATGGAGATACCTTCAATAAATCATGATATTCTACTTGAAATTCCAAATCATTCCTTCGATTATCGGAAAATCTATTTTGACTAATTTGATATGCTTTGATGTCAGCTTGGATTACCTTAACCTTGTACATCGTTTCATCAACAAGTTCTAGGACTACAATTTTTTTTTCACCATCATCATCCCAACAAGTTGGTGTGCATCATGTCTTTACATATAAAACTTCATATGGTTCCATCTGAATACTTTAATGGAAGATATTTTTATAGAAAAATTAGGCCAGATGTAAATATTGATCCCACATACATTGATTGTCAAGTGAGAAAAGTCTCAACATGTCTTCTAAGGTCTTAATAGTCCATTCTGATTGTCCATCAGTTTGAGGGTTGTTGGCAGTTCTCAAATGATGTTTAGTATCATGGGATTTCTGAAGACTTTTCCAAAATGTTGATGCAAAATAGGTATCACGGTCAGAAACCATCGATAATTGTACTCCATGAATTCTTTCAAATTTATTATTATATTGACTTTCCATATGTTAATGTGGGAAATATTCTCTTATAGCAATAAAATATGCTGACTTGGTAAGAAGATCAACAATGACCGATATTGCATCATTTATTCTAGGAGTCTTTGGTAGCCCCATGAGAATGTCTATTGTAATATAATCCCATTTCCAATCAGGTATGGGAAGTGGTTTCATGAATCCTCTTGGATGTTGACTTCCAACATTCACTTGTTGAAAAACCATACATCTCGACACAAAATTATAAATATCCCTCTTCATGTTGTCCCACCAAAAATGCTCCTTCAATTATCTATACATCTTTGTGCTACCATGGTGTATTGAGAAATTGGAGATACAGGCATCATCCAAAAATTCTATTTATATATCATGTAAATCGGGAACACAAAGTCTCTTCCCAAATTTCAAAATCACATTTTCATATACGAAGTCAGTCAATCTCCCATTGTTCACAACTTTAATTTTCTTTTAAAACTCTTCATTATCAGCCTGATAACTTTTTACATTTTCCAAAAAATGTGTTTTGGAAACCATTTGAAAAAGTACCAGTGTTTTTCCTTCCATGATTATTCCCATATCCATCGTTACTAGATCCATGTATATAAGATCCTTTTCCAATCTCATATTATTCATAAAACCATGATCCTTTCTTCTCAAAGCATCTGCAACCTTATTTTCCTTCCCTTAGTGGTAGTGTATAGTGACGTCATATTCCTTGAATATTTCAAGTCATCTCCTTTGCCTCATGTTGAGTTCTTTTTGTGAGAAAATATACATCAAACACTTTTGATCAGTATATATCTCACATTTTCACCATAGAGGTAGTGTCTCCATATATTCAAAGATAAGATTACATCTGTTAACTCAAGTTCATGATTCAGATAGTTTTTTTCATGAATTTGTAAATTTAATTATGCTTTGGAAATAACTATATCATTATACTTGAGGAATCAGCCACATATTTTCTTTGAAGCATCACTATAAATAAAAACCAATCATTCCCCGATGGTTGAGTCAAGATAGGAGAACTGCATAATATTCTCTTCAGTTCTTGAAAACATTTTCACATATTTTGTCTAAAAAAATTTAACCCCTTTACATGTGAGCTTGGTTAATGGGGTAGCTAATTGAAAAATATAATGGACAAAACGCTGAAAACAACTTGATAAACAAACAAAACTACGTACCTCAGTTATAATTGTTAGTACTGGCCATTGATGGATTTCCATTGTCTTTGAAGGATCAATAGAGATTCCATCTTTAGAGATAAAGTGGGAATGAAAATAAATCTCCAATGCCAGAATTCACACATGTTGAATTTCCTTTATAATTCATTTCTTCTAAGAGTACTTAGGATAGTGCTCAAGTTATTTTCCTGGTCATCATAGATTTTGGAGTATACCATGATATTATCAATAAATTCCCCTACAATGTCATCAAGATATTCCTTGAAAACTCTTCTCATTAGATCCATGAAAACAGAGGGTGCATTAGTCAGCTCAAAAGGCATTACCATAAACTTGTTACACTTATACCTAGTTAGAAATTCTATATTTGGAATGTGTTACTTCATCACACACAATTGTGATATCTATATCGAAGGTCAATCATTGAAAAATATTGAGATCCATGAAGTTGGTTGAATAAATCATCAATGTGAGGTAGGTGATACTTGTTCTTTATTGTTATAACATTGATCTCCTTATAGTCAATGTACAACCTCATAGATCTATCTGTCTTCTTAATAAAAATAATAGAGGCTCCCCATGGAGAAACACTAGGTTGAATAAACTGCTTATAACAAAATGCTTCCAGTTTTTTCTTTAGTTACACTAATTCCATAGTGTCCATTATATTAGGGGTCTTCGATATGGGCCTTGAACCAGGAATTAAGTCAATGGAAAATTCAATTTCTCATTCTGGATGATGTACAGGTAAATCCTTTGAAAACACATAAACATATTCTTGCACAGTAGTTACATCATCTATTTGAAAATTCTTTTCCTTACCCATAGTTATTTCAATCTCTTCCTCCCTAATAATTGAACTTTTTTGAGGTACTGGGGTTGGATATAGATATGACTCAGATAGTGACATTTCTTCTCTAAATATAAGGTACTCTATCAACATAAAAAATTGTAACCTCCTTATTTTTACTATAAATTGTTGCATCATGGTACAAAATCTTTTCCATACCGAGGATTATATCAAATTCCATAATGGGTATGAAAATGAGATCAGCAGAGAAATAATGTTTATATTCCTTAATGGGAACTGATTCAAAAAAATTTAGTGCAATGATTCTTTCCATAGGAGTTTTGACTGAAAACTCCCTTGTTAAATAAAATTGAAAATATATACTTTTCATAGAAAACATTTAAGATATGAAACAATGTGATGATCCAGAATCAAATAATACACTAGTTAAACTTGATGAAACCATTAAATTACCTAACACCATGTCTTTCGGAGCTTCAACCACAGTTCTAGTGATCACATAAGATTGGCCTTAATCCCTTGGCCTTTTCTGAGTAATGATCCATAGCACTTGGGACATTTATTTTCATAATGCTACCCTTTCCCAACAATTGTAGCATTAAACATTAACATCTTCTTTCTTTCCATTACAATCACGAGGTTCGTGGCCTTTTTCACAACACCTGTAACAGACTCCCATTGCCTTTAGGAAAGTATCCGGGTGTTTCTTACCACATTTACTATAGGTTTGATATTCAACATTTCCTTTATTCCCATTATTTCCATTTCTAGAGTGTCCATCAAATCTCTTCTTCTCTTGCTTTTCTTTAAAGTCGTAAGACTAAGAGAGTTTTTTCTGTCTTGATTGCACATGAGACAATATCTTTATATGATAAGAAGGATTGTGAGACTAATTCTCAATGGAGAAATGGTTTTAACCCACAAAATAAATGATCAATCTTACTCCTTGGGTTACATATATAATCTCTATCATGCCTTGCTAACCATGTAATGATAGCCTTATACTTTGCGACATTCTCACCCTATTTTTGCATCAGACTCAAAAATTGTCTTTCCATATCCGGTTGATGATCACGGGGAATGTATTTTTCTCGGAAATTCACTTTAAACTCCCTCCATTACATAATTTATAATTATTCAACCTTTTTTTGTTTTTAATCAATGACCACCATTGATCAACATCTCCAATGAGGCAATAAACTGCCATTACATCTTTGTCCCTTTCGCTATTTCCCAAAGCATGAAATATTTTCTTTAAGGATGTTATCCATTGCTCAGTTACAAATGGATTTGTAATCCCATTTAATTTTTGTGGTTGTTTCGTCATTAAGCGGTGTAACATTGATCCTCCACTTTGTGGATTAGGGTGCTCCATACGGTTAAGGTTATTATTCATAACCGGAGTGAGTTGTCCCGGTATGGTGATAAGCTAATCAGTACTAGTTTCATCACCAAATCCACTATAATTATCTTGAGTAAGAGGTAAATCCCTACATGGATTACGTGCATTGATACAGTTTAATTCCATCCATTGGGCACAATTTCTAAACAATGGAATACACTAGATTAGTTTATGAATTGAAATAAATAATCCCAAATTTTTAAAACACTTAACATAAATTGAGCAGTTTAGGGATATAATCCATAATTGTAAAAAAAATTCCTTGAGAAAGTATGTACTCCTAAATCATTTATAATGGTTTGTAATTAAAATGTGAATAATCCTAAGAATATCCCCTAGGAGTGTCGTAACCAATAGTGCAGTAAGGCACGTTGTCGTGTGCCAGGATACTCTAGGTCAAGCATGAAACTCCTTGTTAGAGTTTTCACTGCTAGTTATATATATTCTAGAGCCACCTCTACCTATTCATATCCAGACAATGATGTATTTCATGGAAAATTAAAAAAAATATCTACAATACCAAATTTATAGGAAGTTCTTATATACTAATCCTCAAAGTATATATTAGGGTAATGTTTTCTAATCAGAGTTTTTCTAAATCTAGTTTCCATGGATTGTACTAACCTTTCTATGATACCAACGGTAATTCCCCAACCCTAGTTACCCAGATTCTGTGCATTGCTACATAACATTGTCATGATACCAGGAAATCATGTCCTGAAAGACCGATCAGTTTAGTATCCTTGAAAATACAACATACATTCATAAGTTTTACATTACATATTAAAATGAAAAACAACAATAACATTGTCTTAATTAAAAAAAATCATATCCCATAGAATATCCCGAAAGGTCAGTCATAATATACCTCTTCGCATACTAATAAAAATAAAACACAGAAATGTGTGAGCTCAGATGCTCATTAAGGATAAAAATATAGCATAAACATTCATAAACAACCATAAACATTTTAAGGTAATGTATAAAACTAAAACATAATTCTTTTTAGCATACATATAAACATAATATGGAAAATATAAATCAAATAATGACATTTACATATTCACATGGATATTCTACTAGTCGAATAATGACATGCAATATCAATAGTTACTTTAATAATGATGGAATTCATAATGCCAAAATTCATAACCACATAGTCATGGCCTTTTACGAAGACTAAAAATAAGATTTTTTCAAGGCCTTGTTCCAAGACACTAGTTTGTCTCATGAAACATACCGATCCATCGAGGAGATATAGTGGGCTCCACCCATCACTTAACAAGTCCAATGCATTAATCATTTGAAAAGGATTAAACACAACATAAACATTCTTATTAAAACTAGCATACAAAATGTCAATATGTTACCCATGAACCATGAATGGTATAAAAATAACACATCCACAATAAAACATATCATAACTCATTAAATAAAATATTTAATATTGTATTAATAATAAATCAACCTCAATCAAGAATGATTTTACAAAAGGATCTTGACATAGTGGAAAATGTTTTTTTAAAACACTTTGAGAGAAGTATCCTTTTTCATGAAAACAATTAAAAGTCATTGAATATTTAAAGGAAGACATTTAAAGACATTATTGAATCAAATATTCCCATACCACTTTTAATCTTTTGAAAGGAACTAACATATTAAAAACATTCCTGTCTGTATAAATAAATCATTAAAAACCATTTTGAAAACATAGACATTAATGCGAATGATTTATAAGAATAAATGTTTAGACCATTTAAAATGATGATATAGTTAAATATTCCCTTCCATAAAACCTTAAAATATTCCTTTTTAAAATATTTTTTTCAAACACGGATGTGGATGATAAAGAGGCCCCAGTAGATACTTACATAAAAACAACCTTGGATAATAATGATATTGTGAAATTAACCCTGAAATTGTACTTTTCCTTGGTCGAGGGTATGATAAACTCATGTATAATTGTTAAATCATTGTTATTGAATTATACAAGAACCATATATATAAATATGATATCATATATGATCTTTTGATATTGCTTTGTTTAAAATATTTTAGTATTATCGTCATTTCGGGTGATTGTTGATTCTTTTTCTTGTACATGTTTTGTTACATAGGCCATGTGTGATATGGATAAGATGTAACATATTAATATACAGGATGATATCAAGTCTTTATACAATATGTTTAATCATCAAAAGAAAATTATTATTGAATGGTTACGATGGGAAATTGAATCTCATTCTGTTCGTAGAGACGAGAATCCCTACCTACACACGAGGGACAATATCATTATTTTGATATTAAAATCAAATATAATTGGTTGGTATATAGTATATACAGAATACTTATCATGTTGTATTTATTATTTACATAAGTTATAATCTTTTTTATACCCATCCAATCAATGAAGTCTTTGAATAACAAACTTCAGCATGGCGTGGTGATGATATGTCATACGCACGCACGTATAATGTCTTTTTCATTCATGTGAACGATTGAATAAGGAATATGGTTGTTACATTTTTATAATAAAATCACATTATATCGAATATATTGGAGTAATTATTTTAAAAATGAAATAACCAAGAAAGAGGAAGTGGAAGAAAAAAGAACTTGGAAAGGGTGATGAAATATTTACCTCTTCTTCGGGATCTTCCATTTGATTTGATCCAAAGGACTCCGTAGTATGGAATTATGACCAAAGGAAGGACTCTAGGATATAGGTAGGATAGTATAGAGGATTTTTGGATAGGGGATGGCTGAGCAAAATGGATTTGAAGGTGTGAATTTGAGAGAAGGGTGAGTTATCTTTTATAATAGGGGTGAGGGGCACCTTTGGAAACGATTGAAATATTATTTTATAATAAAATTATTTTTGGCCTCTAATGGCTCCAAAATTATTTATTTAGAAGCTATGGTGGGGATGGGTAGAACAAAACTAATGAAATAGGTTTTTTTCTTGTTTGGATCACTATATTAACCGTATCTTTTAGATTTAACTCTTTGTTAAATAGTTTGACATTTACCATGTCTCTTTCTATTTTTATATCATATGATTAATAAAAGTATTATAACCATCAAATTGAAACTCAAGTTGTTAATTAATGACATATATAATATTATTTAAGCTCTTTTTTCGAACAATAGATTTTTATGAATAGAATATCAATTAATAATATAATATTTATTTTAGAAATTATTTTATGTCAATTTTGACACTATTTTGTATTCTGTTTTTGATAAATTTAAAACATTATTACTTGGAAAAAAATTCATTTATTCAACCATAACAAGTCATATTATCTTATATAATTAGTGGAATTATTTTTAATTCTCAAATTGTGTTTATTTGGATATTTATAATATCAATTATTTTAATCTATAACTAATAAGATAATTACTTCATCATTACTGTGTCATAAATAAATTTAATTATTTAATGTCTAAAGATTATAAATAAAATCCCATTACATAGGAAATATTTTTATATTTCTAATGAATACTTATAGTATAATTTATCTTATGTATAACTCTATATTAAAAATGTTTTAGTTATAAAACATTGAATATAACAATTTTAACTATTCTTTAAATAAATTAATAATAAATGTCCTATTCTAATACAAGTGGACCTAAAGGATCATATTTTATTCCTAATGTTGTTTTTGGTCAATATAAACAAATCCAATAGAATTAAAATATTTGTTACAGTAATAATAATATTATTTTTACCTTTAATTACCCTATTTACTTTTAACCGTGGTAAATAAAAGTAAATGGTTTCTATTCACCAAATATTACTTCAGTCTTATTGAACCACATTTTACCTAGTGATATTAGCCGTATCTCTTAGATTTTTGAAAATCAACTCACAAAAGTTGTAAAATTATGTTTTATAAAAATTTTCAAATTCTCCTAGGAGGTGGGTAAAAGACGGTAAAAAGATTGATAAAATTTTTTTTATCTAAACTTATTATAAAATGACTCCAATTAATTAAATTGAATATCTATAGTTATTATGTATCTATTTTGGCCTAAAATAAATTAAAAAAAATAACTAATTATTTAAAAAAAGTCGGTTTTAACCAGTAACTCATTGTTATTTCACTATTACTCAAAAATTGAATGTTTTCAGAAAAATTCCAAAAACTTCACCCCAAGATAAATTTGATATTACGACTTCAAAAAAGATGTCCATTTTGAAAAATAAATTATATAATTTTAAAATGTGGGTATTACTATTCATAACGACTAGTTTGATTGGTCGCGGTAATTTATAATCTCATAGTTGTGTACAATGCAAGCTATTGCGTTATTTTAAGGGAAACATACAGTTGAAGATTTGGGGTGTTACAGTACCATCCTCGGATGTCGAGCCGCCCCGGCTCACAACTCCATAATGTCTCATATTTTGCTCTGTTATTAGTGCCTGGTTGAACATAGATGTGATGGAATTCAGTCTGATGATGTTCACCTAAGATTAAATTTCATTCCTAAGACCATCCTCAAACATCCTTTCTAGGAATAACTCATCACCTCCTGTATTAGGCATGAAGCATTGCAGCTCTGTGAAGGGAGAATAATACTCCCTAACTGAAAGAGTATCCTACTCTAGACTCATGAAATCTGGAGCTCTATTGACCCTCAAAGTCTTTGGATATAAGTAGTCCAACAAGGCTTGATGTAACTCATCCCAGGACATAACCTGCCGGTGTCCCGCCTGTGTGATCACATCCCACCATCTCTTGGCTAAACCCCATAACATAAATGTAGTGATATTCAACCTCCTCTCTAGAGGTTTCTCGAGATGGTCGAAGATAAATAGCATGGCCTACAACCATGTATCATCATCCGGATATCCTCCGTCCCTTGTGAAGGGGAGAGGATGCTGCTACTAGAAAACCCGTGTCACCTCTTCCATAGATAGGACCGCTTTCGGTACTCCACGTAAGGTCTTCACAAACCTCATAACGCCTTCGGAGAACTGTGCATCAGCACTTGTGTCCAGAATGACTGTCGGTGCCCAGACTGGAACAACATGAGGATTTTATGGTAGTCCATGGTCAGCCATGTACAGTGTCTGATCATTATACAGTATATGGCATACAACCAGATGATGTCTTGGTGGCATGACTCTGCAAGATCAAATTCACACCTTCGATCAATATTATCAAGGACTGAAAACTATATGTTCAATAAGGGAATGTGAGAGAAAAATAATTCTTTTTTTTCCAAAACATGGATTCACATCGTTTACAATTACTGGACATTGTGTTCACTTAAGCCTTTTCATGGGCATGTACGTTTTCCAACCCAGGTCGTGTAACACCCCAAACACATGGCGTGTTGTCCTAACACACATCGTGTACTTGAATCCTCCTCCCAAGCTCGGGTTCTTCTATAAGACTAACCCACATGGTTCTCTTACAACAAGACATCATGCCATGTTTGGGCAAGACACGACGTGTACTAGACGAACTTCACTGACCCGTGTTCTTGGTTACACATCTGGTTACTCGGATGACTCTACATGGCATGTTTTTTCTAGACACAGCGTGTACTACAATGATTTCACTGATCCATGTTGTTCATTACATGGCTGATACTCAGGTTAAACCACACGGCGTGTTCAATCATGGCCTGACATGTATAACTTAAGCATTCAACTATTCATGTCGTCAGTCACATGGGTGGACACATGGTCTCCACAAAATGGCGTGTACATATGGTACACGACATGTTCCCGTAATATTTTCACAACCATGTGTCTCTTCCCACATAGTTAGTGACATGATTAGATACTACACGGCGTTTACATATGAAAACAGTTCCTTCCCGAATAGAAAGACACACGGAGTGTATTCATCATTACACGTCGTGTATTCTGGGTTTTTTCAAATAGTAAGCCTTAGAAACTACTCTAGAAGCCCAGAAAACATAGAAATGAACAATAAGGTGCCAAATTTTGATCTGTGATGGCCCATACTCCCAGCGTATCAAATCTTTCCATTTTATAAATGTCATAAACAAGGAAACTAATGCAATGATCCACCAAATTCTGATCCATGAGGGCCCATAACACCTCAAGAACCTAGTTTGGAGTTCATTCTAACAGAACCTTACAAAAACCAATACCCTATCAAAAGTAGGTATTTTATCAAGGAATCTATCACTACAACATGAATATCTAACAAAACATCTATCACAACAACATGAAACCTCTAATTCACCCTAAATGGAATGGCAAAAATGCATGACATGTGATTTCTAGAAAGTTTCTACATGATTCATGAGATGGAATAACCTCATCTCATCGGGTAGAAATAGAAATATAACAACTATAACATCTAAAATAATAGCACAAAATATGTGAATCACACAATGGGGAAATCAAATAAACTATAAAATTGAAAAACCAAATGAACAATAATAAACAAGGTAAATTAGATTTTCCCTATACACGGGTTAGCTACACCTAGGAACAACTTATTACCAAGAACCTATTATGTCATATCCATGTCTATAGGTGCCAAATAGTAAGTCAAGATGAAAATAATCCCTTTGATACAACTTTGTAACATCCTTTTTCTAGAAGCCACCCTGAGGCGCCCCGTACCCAGTTGGTCACATGGCCTCAAGTGCATTTCCCCGAAATCCAGAGGTTTCTGACTAGTAGTGAGGGCCTTGGGGGTAATAGTGGGGAAACTATGCCCTCATTGGTAGAGTAACACAGTGGAAGTAAAACAGATAGAAATAACATAAGCAGTAGGAAAACCATACAAAAGTAAAAAGTGGAAGACTAGAAGAAATAAACTAGAGTACATATATAAATGATGCATGATAATTAAGTCTAGGAAAATAGCCAAACAAGTCACAATTTTGGAATACAGTACTAAACCAAAGTATAAAAAGAAAAAAAGTAAACAACCTCTCAGCATCGCAGGCCTCATCTTGGTGCCATGCTGTCCGGCTCCTTAGCAATCAAGTACATGTTGAAGAAGGGCACTTGCCCTTATCTATCCCTGCAACAATATAATCTGTTATGACCTAAAAGGATGACCCAAATAGGTTCTGAGACTAATTCCAGTAGGAACCCACCCAAAGATCGATGACGAAGAGTTAGTGAATATATATGACAGACAATAAGTAAAGATAAGAAGTAAATAAGGAAGTACTCAACATCAAACATTCATATAGTTCAATTACTTTCAATTTCATATATCATGTAAGGAAATAATCAAGTAATTAACCATCTAGTATGTACTCACAACATAACCATTTTAGTTCAACCAAAAAAGACAACAAAATGATTGGGGATGTACACACAGTCTAACCCCTCTAGTTCAGCATTAGTACAGAATCTCCGAGGAAGCACTCAGTCTCATTTCCCCCTATAGTCTAGTATTGGTAAATAAAAGGTCTATGGGGAAGCACTCAGCATCCAATTCCTCCTGTGGACCGCATCTAGGAACTATAGACACTCTGATAAAGCACTAATGTCCATTCCCCCTATGGTATCTCAACGTAATGAATTAAACAGACACTCTGGAGAAGCCCTTAACATCCATTCTCCCTATACTCTACTATAATAGGTTCCTAGAGCCCTGTGTTAGTCAATTGAGCATAGTGATATACATCAGCCAAAGTAAATGTCAAGAACAACTTGGAAAAATAGTCTATTGTATATCATATCATGTCAGATAATAATCACTCCATCCTACAATACTAGCACGGAATTCAAAGCAACATCTTAACAGGAAAACTAGTCCAATATTTCAAATTAAGAAAACATGGGAAAAACATAAATATCTTTGCAAAGATATCCCTATTCTCCAAAATTAACCTCTATCCAATCAAACTAGGAATACAATGAAAATAATAGGGCTAAAACCATAAACACGGAATAACCTATTCTTGTGTGTTGGGAACTTTTTCACAAATAACTCAAAGACTACCTACGGAAAGGAACAAACAACCTACCTCAACATCGTAGGATCATTATACGTGAACCTAATTCCTTGAATATCCCAATAACAATGTTGATCTAAAAAATGCTAAAAACACTCAATTGAGGATATCTCTTGAAATTTGGGGATACTGGAAACGGAGCCCTAGAAGAAGGAATAGCATACCGTGGCGATCTGAAGGCAATTGACATAAGCTGATCCAGATAATGGATTCTCCATCAGGTGATGGCGACAATCAGTATCATACGAATGCTATCGGTCGAAGAAGGTGAAGAATAACACATTTTTTCCAATTATATGCAACCCTGGTTCATTTAATTGAAAATAAATAAATGGCATGTACTTTATAAGTACACTGCGAGTACATTCCTTAACTAGGCCCCCTTATTAGGCGTTCTCTAGGTCAACGCACATGGCCGTGTGCTCGGCCATTACACGGCTAGCCTAGGGTGACCCACGGTAACTAAAAACATGTAGTGAACCCTTAGAGTTCATAGTGTGGACTCAGAAATTTTCCATAAACTCCACTTTTTCACAAAAACATCCCGAAAAGAAAGACATACTTGAATAGAAGATTCGGGTTCTTACAAGTGGAAATAATTTCATAAAATTATTTTCCAAATGGATTTTCCTGGTACTCTATGCCTTGAAAATGTTATATTTTCTTGTTCTAAATAAAAAATGTGGATGTATAAACCAATTTTTATTAGTTCAAATTCACAATATTTACACTATACACCTCTAGCATTGTCATGGGAAATGGAAGTAATGTTCACCAATTAATTAGTGGAATGGAGGAAAATCCATATAATTATTTAGTGATTATTCAATTATATATCTAAAAATAAATGTTTATATGTGCCCTTAGTATCAAAACAGATATTTGGTTAATATAAAGTGTCTCAATGAACTATATATAAAAGTTGTAGATTAGAGTTTCATTTCAATGGAGCAACAGATAAAAATCATAGGAGTATGAAATTATAATACCATGTTTTTCAAAATTGCAGGAGGAATCATCCAAGAAATTAGGTGATGGGGAAATTAAAATAATTTTGATGGGGGAAGAATATGAAACTAGTTGGTTAATTTAGATTAGAGAAATATAATAATTTAAAGGAATACATGAGTTATCATGTCAACACATAGCCTATAATATAATTTTTTATCTAAAATAATCAAGGAAAATGAATCCTAAAGTAGTATGAAAACAGTAGTTAGTGATGAATGATGTGAAGAACTTATTGTGAACAGGTAGGTATGTACCAAAACTACTATTGAGGTTGATCGTTATAATGTATTGGTATGGTGTATGTGAGTTATTCATTCCATTACAGTGAAAAAACTATTTGACTCATTTTCTACACATTCATTCTTATCATACAATTTTACTAGAACTATCCAATCACAACATAAAAACATGGATTCTATTTGATATTGAAAAATAAGAATATGAAACTAATGGATCCTAATTACATAACTAACCCTTTCCATATTTATGGGATTAATTTCATGGTGATCATTGTGATAATTCCTTTAGTGTAATGTGATGTTATTCTAGGTAAGGATTTTTATTCCTTTCATAGAGGAATCATAATTCAAAGGGAGATGGATATCACCATTCATATCACAATTCTCCCTTAGAGAGTCTTCATGTGTAAGGGAGACGATGTATCTCACTTTGAATCACCATCACATATAGGGATATGATTTCTGTATAATACGTTGTATCTCACTTCAGTACCTTTATGAAATGGAAATTTCAATGGAATATGTTTTTTTATCCCCGGTGAACATTCTAGTATTCCTCCTAGAATAGAGTTTGAATTATTAAATTAACTTATACCTTATGAATTAAAAATATATGACAATTGATATGAAATATCCACTATTGAATATTAAGAGTGGATTAATAATCTACTTGGGAATTCAAATAATTCTTTATACACCTGCGTGGACCACCATGGGGTTCACTGATTCTTTTAATAATGAATAAATATTGGTCTATGAATGTCTAAATCGAGTATCATGTTCTCAATAATAATATTATAAATAAAAATATCATATTTCATGGATTGAAGACTTATTCAATCTGACACATGGAGACTAGTACCTCACTATGTTGGATCATCTTTCAAGATAATATAATGCAAGGTTAAAGATGTTTGGTATCCCCAAGATTTATTTTTATTCAAGGTATGCACACTATGATTTTATAGGAATTCCATTTTGATTTAATAATGATACAGATATCATCCTGGAAATAATGTATTTATTATTTAGGGATTATGTTGAGATATTTTTTGTAGAAATTAAAGATGATATTATAATATACACTAATATAACAGTGGAATATGAGGATCATTTTGATGTCATGAAGATGGAAATATGAAACAAAATTCAATACGTGATGTAAAATAAATGTGAGTTTTGGATAAAGATTACAGTATCCCTAAATAATGTTATAACTATTTAAGGGATATATATGGATCCTTTGAAAATAGTTGATTTTATATATGGGATTGAATAACATATGTGAATGAAAATTATAATATCCATTAATTAGAAAGCAACCAACATCTATTTTTGATAAAATTCTCATTATTGTGAAGCACACTATGCATGATAAATCAGAAGGGAGTGAATTTTTTTTTTGCATGATGGGTGTGGGGAGAAATTTAAATAGGTAATGTAGGGGATAATCGTGGATATTATGATGGAATTACCAATATGATGGTAAGGAATTTTGATCTATATCTGTTAAAAATTAAAATTATATCCTTTTAGTAATGAAAAATGTAAAAGTTAAAGATTATTTCCCTAAAAAATTAAAATTAAAATGAGTAAAAATATCTAAAACATGACCTGGAATTGGTTATACGAATTACTACATCAAATAATTATAATTTTTTTCACTATAGGGAGAATGATGAAATGCGCACACAAACACATATATATATAACAAAAATTTCTATTATATATTAACATAAAAGGTGTAAAAAATAAGTTATATAAGGTGGTCAAAGATGAGCTATGATTTTGATTTTTCAAAACAATTGTATCCTTGAATAGTGAATAAATTGGAAGTTTCTATTACTATAAATGATCCTCCATCACTATCCATTATAATTTTTTAAATTTATTTAATCTTCACCGTAATATCAGTGATTGAAAAGTGTGTAATATAAGAAATATTTTAGTACATAGCTTAAATAATTTGACAACCATCAAATATTGAGAGGAACGATGGAAGGAAACAATTATGATAAACTATTACAAAAAAAGGAAACAAAAAAAAAATTTTAAATATCTCAATATTATGTTTTAATTTCTGAAACACATATTTGTGTCCAGTGCAAACCATAACAAAATATTGAACTTCTAGATGATGCACATATCTGATCATTCTCTATTCATCCTATAAGAAAATATTGTACGCAAATGTGAAGAAAATATTTAAGTGGGATGGCATTAAATTTGGTATTGTTAAATTGGTATCTTGATTATTGGTATGATAACATGGAATAACTGGAAAAATAAGTTTAACGAGAAAATGAATCCACTGACCATACTAGTATGAACATTAAATAACATAACTATAAAATTCATCATATTATATCCAAGGACAGATAAAGAGAAAATATTTATTTTGGTGCTATTTATTTACCATATAATGATAGCACAATTCATTCTTTACAAGGAATATTTATATATTAACCACCTTTATATTATATTTAAAAGGTAACTAGTAAGGTTGTATGGACTAAAATATTTAATGATTCTGATCGAGATCAATGATTTACTGTTAGGAATTGTTAAAGGTATCAAAGAGAATTAGATTCCATATTGGGTATTATTTTTATTAGACTATATGATCCTATCATTTTTAATGAATATTACATCATTTTTATGATAAAAACATAATATTAATATATTTTAGAATTGAAAATTTTAGTATCTTGGGAAAAAATTCCATACATCTTGTAAAAATAAAATAAAAATAAAAAATACACAAATCATTATTCATTATCCTCATAAAATATTTCACATAATATTTCATACATATAATCACTTAAGTATTTCAATCCAATATTGAGAGATCTAAAATCCCAATAATTAGAAATATATCATAGGAGGAATTAGAGATGTAAATAAATATGATATGAGTAAGAATAATAGAAATTATCATGTAATAACCATAGAATCACCATCATAATTATATGGGAAAATTTCGATAATGGAATAAATTGTGTAATATTTATAATAATGAACCATCAAAACATTGTGTTAAAATACTACACTTAGTAGTGAAAAATTCTAGAATAATTTTCATGAATAACATATAGGCATAAATGGAAAAATAATAATTTTTTAAAATATAACATCATTATAAATCATAATAACGATAATATCTTGAGATATATCTTATTAAAATCTAAATTGTATAAGAGTATAATTTTATGAACAATAATCATTTTATAAAATGCCAATAATCATGTATTCCACTTGGAAAGATAACGTATAGAAATCATATTTATGTACTCATCCCAGGGAAAAGAAAGGGTATAAAAGAGTATATAAACTAAAATAAATTCATTTATAACCTTTTAGGTAAAAAAATTAATAATATATATCTTATTTCAAAATAAAACATCATAAAATTTATTTTAAAATAAAAAACTCATGGGGAAATATTGTTATGTTATTTATATTATAGTCTCTTTGATAAATAATTATATTTTACCTAAAATCGTCATTTTGAGAATGTAACATGTATATCTGTAAAAAGTTATGTGAGAGACTATTGAAAATAAATTTTAATTATACTATAGGAATACCCATGTGGAAAATAATGTGGTCAAAAGAGATTACCCAACAAAATTATTTGTCTTTGAGAATCCTTATAACATAAAACCTGCATTATATCTTTCATTTTTTCATAATGAATTATGACCCAATTATTATTAAAACATTGAACCAAAAGTTATTTAAGTTAATTTTATTAACAATTTAGTTATTATAGAAATTGTATTCTATTCCCAATTCCCATTTTTAATGGTGAACCGTGTTTGTATCCCATTTTACAAGAAATGTCTGATCTTACCTTGATTTATTGATCATGATTCAATGATAATTTTCCATTTATATGATAAAATAAATAATCATATAAAAACATATATTAAAATTTTTTAAATATGTACAATCTATTATAATTATCTATAGTAATTGTGATATGTAAAGAGTTGTAAATGTTCTCATGGGCGGTTAACCACCTGCAGATGAGACATTGTTGAATGTGGAGGATAATAAGCATCAAATATAAATATATCATAAAAATAATAAGTAAATTATTTTAACATCATTAACATAAATTAATCATTCTGCAAATTTAATTTTAACTCCATTTTTGTAGTGTAATAGAGAGAATGAGGATGACAGGTGTAAAATGAGATAAACAGTTGATGAAATCATACCCACTTCATAGTGTTTATTCTATATATCGAAGTAAATTCCTTTAATTAGTTGAGTCAAAATACTCAATAACATCAATAAATATTATTACGGTATTGATTGAGGGTATTAATTATGAAATATATATTTTGATAGTGGATGTTTTGTGGTTTTCAAATGGAGGGGTGAGGGGTTATTTGTACTTGAGGAGAGTGTTATTTTATGGAAAATATATTGAATAAAATATTATATCCATTATAAACCATTAATTAGTAATATTTTTTACATAATATACTATAGTTTAAATAAAAAAATGATATTAATAATTTTAAAACATTATAATCCGAATTTATTTGTTTAATCAAATAAAAATGTGTAAAAATAACAAAATATTTATATAAAGTAATTCATTTCACATTAAATTGAGAAAAATAATATTATGTTTGGGAAAAACTTTCTTTTTTATAAATGTTTAATTTATAAAATTAAATACTTTTATAGTCTAGAGGTTTTTTTCAATTTATTATTTCAATATGGAATTAGGAATTATAAAATTTACAATACATCGACTGTGAAACAAATGAATATTTACTAATAAATTAAAAATGGAGTTTTTTCAATAAATTATAATAATTTCACCATATAAAACATTGAAATTATTAATCTTAAAATAATATTTATTTTGGTTAATTAATTTTATAACATTTGTATTATTAATTTTTAATAAAAATTTGGGATTATTTGAAATAAACTAAAATATTTTATATTGAAAATAATATTATATTTTCATTAATATCTAAATAATTATATTTATTTAATTGAAATATAATATTTAATTTTAATGAAATTTCTCCAAATAAAATAATACATTATTTTATTTTATTTTATTGAGGTAAAAAAACTATTCTAATTGTTAAATTACTGTTTTAATGGTCACATTACAATTAAAATGATCGTATTTCCTCATATAAATAACATATCATTCCTCCATTATTTTTTATTAAAAATTATCACCAGAAATTTGTTTTTACTTTTTTATGATATTGGATTTTATAGTAATTTTATGTTTCTATTCCATTATATTATTCATGAGGGGGAAATAATTTTAAATGATTAGGGTGATCAAATTTTTCCCGTTCTATATTAATTATTGTCTAGTTGTTATCATTTTTTAATGATTGAAATTTTCATGGGATTATTGATTTACTAAAGTAATGACCTATACTACTATAATTATTTTTTATTGGTTAATCTATTTTATTTATGTGTTTAATTCTGTGAAATATAACATAACACAAATTTATTGAGGGAAAAAATATCTTTCAGAAACTCAGGGCCAATACGTTCTTCCTCTATTCATATATTTCATTCCTAAAAATTTATCTCATATTATGGATTAATAATATATGAGCGAACATCAAATTCATCATTTTATCCAGTTCCCATGTCACCTCTTCATATCGTTTATTATACAAGTCCTAAATTTATAACATGTGATTAATCATGTAAGTACATCGGGAAGAGTGAAATGATAAACACATCATGAACATTGACCATGTTTTTTAAGTGTGATAGTTGATATTCCATTACTCCAATGTGATTTTTTATCACAAATGATACAATATACCAAAGGATGATTATTGATTTCTCATTATAATTAATAAATATTTTACATTTTTATATTACAAGGACAATATTGTCTCTAACATCGATCTCCCCGACCCTTTGATGGTTATTAGCATATATATTCATATGACTCTATGCAATATTTATATGGTTCTAGATTTGATAAAATGTCATTATATCTCTTGAAAAATATTGAGTCCAACGATGTTTTTTTTCACCAAAATCATTCCATCATATAGGAAATCAATATCAAGTCTCATAAAATTCTTTATATGGATCCATTTGAGTACTTGAGTATAATATTATGTTCTATGAGAACTCTACTGATGGATGATATTAGTCCATTCCAACTTTAAAATCAATTCATTTATTACTCAACATTTCATTGGATGTCTATGTAGTACTACTAGATTGTCTATTAGATTGGGAGTGATAGACCATATGTTTATTAAATTAATTATTTAGATCATGTTGATGAATTATCACAAATATATTTGTGAAACAATAATCAAGATCCACGACAAAAAAAGTGGTTCCCTAGGATTGTGTCTTGATGCATCCAAAAGTCACACATGTTATACATGTAATACATTTCTCTAATCTTAACTTCATAAATAAATTATAAATATGATATTCATGTTACTCATTAATCATGGATTGAATAATAAAATAACATTTATAGAATACCAAACAAATATCATAGTAGTCAATAGTATGATTATTAACAAAATCATAGAAGATTTCAGTGTAATTAAATAGTCTAAAGGGAATTACTATCAACTCAAATTATTCATCTATATATATAGTAATTATTTGATAAAATTTCGGAAATACATCAATATAATTCATCATAATGTTAATTTCACCAAATCTAATACATTCCACCAACTCAACCGTTTAGGAAATGTAATCTACTCTACTAGGTATTAGAAATAACACTATGAAGGGATTTTCTAATGGAGACTCCAAATTTTTCATTCAATCATATATAATCATGGGATAGATTGAAATATAATGGTTTTTCCTTTTTTATGATAGTTTATTTAGATCTATATAATTAGGCACAATCAATTCCAAATATAGGAAAAAAATTCCACACTACTAATGATAATGAGATTCATGATAAGAATATTCCAATAAATAGAAATCATATAAGATTATATCTATTTTTTTGTATTTAATGCACCATAAATATCTTTTATTTAAATATATTCTTCAATGTATTAGTGTTTTGATTCAATAATTCAATAAAACATGTAGGATATAAAGGAATTCATATCAAAGGAATTTAATAAAAAAATTCTATTTTTTCACAATAGAATCAGTACCTTGTATGCTTTAATATCCACATTCCCCTATTTTTTTACTGATGTAATAATCATTTCATTGATCCTCTAGATTTTTTGTATCTAATGTAGGTTATTATCAAAGGATCGTGGTTTAGATCCATGGATTAGATAGTACCCTTTCCCGATATAGTAGAAGCATTATATTTTTAATTGTTCATTGGGAGGTGATTTCTATTCCACAATCATGTTGGTTAAATACATATTTATTAATCAACATTCATTTTCTTAATAGAATTCTATATAACACATAAATAACATCATTTTCCCATTGATGCAATTACCTTGATGATCTTTCACACATTTTTTCATGTGGATGGTTGGATGATCATTCCCATATCATTTGGTCTGCTAGTATTAAAGTACATTATTATCTTATTATGTTGATTTCCATGGTTCCATTACATAAAAATATTATCTACATGGATAACACATTTGACTACATTGTTTCCTGTCCCAAATTCTCATATGGACATTTTCATTCAATGGGTTTGGGAAAAACCATGAACAAATATATCAATTTTTCTATCATTGTTGAATAAAATATTCATAACGTATCTTGAATTACCTATGAAAGTTTCCTCAAATACCATGATATATTTTCCACCATTTTATTAAGATCTAGTAATTGTCCTTCCATATTTTCCGAAGGGATTTTGGGAGAAATAATTATTAAAAAATAACATATTAAACACTTCCATATCTGTTACCAAAATTTCATCTTGTGGATTTAAATTCAATATCAATAGAAACAATTAACAAAACCCTCAAACTAAATCATATACATCCATGCTAATATTTTCTATTTCACATTATTAGAGAACATAATTTATCTTCCCCCTTTATTTAACCCACTATTACAGGAAATTGGGATAATAGGTTCTCTTAAACATTGGTGGTTGCTGATGCATTATGTACTCAAGGTAAATACACCCCATCATGATTAATAGAAGAAGTTAGACATGGTTAAATCATTTTTTGAATAAAAAAAATCTAGTTTGATCATCATATTGATTTTTTGAAATCCACCAACCATTAAATTCATAATGTTGCTCTGACAATTATTACAATATTCCTCAAATGGGTTTTTGGTCTCCTTTATCTAGGTTACTACCATTTCTTAAAATATAAAAGTATTTAAAAATAATAATTTAAACCACATTAATGAATAATATATTTTCATAAAAAATTATTTCAAAATTCATATATTATGGGATCCCATAGTTTATCTTTTTTCTAAAATGATGCCAATATGTCCTACAAATTAATACTTTTATGAAATTTTAAGAAATATTTACATTTTCTATGGCCATAATAATGGTTTGTATATATTTTGTGATTAATAAATTTGTGTCCCCTAGAAGTATCAATCATAGGGCTTAGAATGGCCTATATTTCATAAACATTTTTAAGACAATCTTAATACTCAATTTATATGTTTCAGGGTTATTACTTCTAGGTACTTGTATTCTAGAGCCACATGCACATGTTGTTTCTAGATGGGGATATTATTTCCTAAAATAAAAATTCGACTATACATTTCCAAATCCAATGATTCATATATAAACATTGAAGTTTCCTTATGGATTTCAATAACATTTTATAATTATACTTACAAAATTTATTATAAAATTAATTGATACCCACTATTATGTCCAAGTATTTTTCCTATATTTATATTACATCATTTTTATGATAACAAATATAATAGTAATAAACTAAAGGAAGAAATGGTTTAGAATCATGGAAAATTTTGGCGCATATAGAATTTTTTCACAATAAACCGTAAACAATATATAAATCATTATTATCTATCTTCATAAATTCACTAATGTTCTCCATAGTATATTTAATCACATGAGTTTATATATCAAAAAAAGGGAGTTTCAAAATCACAATAAATTTGGGAATATTATGGGACAAATAAGGTACATGAATAAATTGTACATTGGTGAGTATAATCAACATCTTCATATCAAAAGTATTGTATCACTATGATAGTCAAGAGGGAAACATTTGTTAAATTCATGTAATGTGGAATATGAATTATATTGAAACATCATGGTATAGAGTTCGAAAAACACACTTAAATGTGAGGAAAGATAGAATTATGTTCATCATTATCATATGTGTATTAATCATTAAATCATAATGGTGAACAATTATAGAATATATTTGATGAATATAAAACATTATCTAATGAAATATATCTAATTAGGAAATGTATTGAAGGGATATATATTCTATTCCCACCTTTAACAAAATAAAATTTACATAATCATGCATTCAACATGGATTTATAACATACAACAATCATAGTCATGTAATAAAAACACAGAATGGAATGAGACTAATACAAAATATCATATATCACACAACATCGAATAACTATTGATATTACCAAAATAATAATTTAAATCAAATGTTTCTGTAAAATGGATCAAAGTTTAGTGTATACGAATCAATATAAGAGGAGTCATTGAATGTTATTGAAATGAATTCCTCAATAAAAAATCATTGAATAGAGCACATAAATAATATAGAATTAATAAAAATATTAATAACCTTTGGAAGGGAATTAATATATTATTTAGATTAAATTATATAGATATTATAGGACTACCCACAATAAAAATGATGTGGGAGGGGAGGCATCCCAAATGAAAGAGTTGGGTTCGAGAATCACATGACCCAAAATCATTATTTATTTAATCACATTTTCCCACATGAGTAATTAAAATAGGATTATGAAATCATGTAAATAGAATTTAATTTGGTAAACAATTTCACCCTTGATTGGTTATATTCATTCCATATAATTATATAATTTCAATTTTTTAAATCTAGAAGCATTGTGATATCACATTTTCCCTAAAACATCATGTATTTCTATAATTTAATGATATTAAAAATAAAAATAAAATTATTAATATTAGATCCAAAAGTCTACAAATTATTGTCTTTATATATTTATATACTACAAAAAATTAACAATAATTTATAGTATTTGTAATAAATAAGGAGTAGGGAATGTCCTTGTTTTCGATTAATAGGCCTTTGACAAGAAATTTTAAAAACATGAGTAGAAGAATTATAATATAAAAAAATATCATTTAAATAATCATTATAGTTTGTTAAAATCATTAATATAATGTTAGAACATTACTCTACTAATTTTTGTTTATTTTTGTGTTTAATGAATAAATATAAAGTTGAAGATATTAGAAAAATGATATAATGAGTTGATGAAAAATTACTTTATTATAGAGGATTCATATTTCCTATAACACTAATATCCTTTGATTAATGGAGTTGGTATACTATAGAAAATTCATAAGTATTATAAATGTATCAAGATAGGTGGTTTTCACAATGAATTGTCTTTTATGGGTTGAGGTAAAGTGGTTTTCCAATGGAGGGTTTATAGGTCATTTATACATGAGGATAGGGGTATTCTATGTATAAAATAGTTAATAAATTGTTGAATCAATGGTATTTTATTTTATTGTAATTTTATTTAAAATATGAAACATATTTCAGTAAATAAAAATATTTTAATACTTATAAGATCATTATAATCTATATTAATTTTTTAGTCAAATAAAATTATAGAATAATGAAAAATATCATTTTTATAGAATACTATTCACATTAGTCCTTAAAAATACTATTTTGGGATGTGAAGCTTTTTTTACTGTATTTAAATAATTCATTAATCAAACTAAATTTTTTTTGGTGTATAAATATATGATATAATTTTTATGTCATTATCTCATTATAGAGGATTTAATTTAAAATACGAGAGTTATGAAAATTCTGTATTTTCAAAATTCACTTAAATATTGATGTATTTATAAAAGAGTTAGAAAAGTTACCATTGGGAAATTTTTATAGGAACAATATTAATATTTAAATTATTTTCTCTATATATGTTTCTCATATAATAAATTTAGTCTTGAAATATATAAAATTATGATTCATATTACATAAATTATAATTTGTTTTGATTAAATAGTATGTAATTATTCAGTGTGTTATTTATAATGATGTTTGTTTTATGGAATTAAAATATTTAAATTTTTGTAAATTAATATTGAAAAATAATTTTTATATTTTGTTTTATTATTTTGAAGTGAAATAATAATAACAGTGTGACTATTTGAGAAATTATAAAACTATTCTAACATATATATTGCGTCATATAAATACCTCATCATTATTTAGTTCCAAATTCTATAAAATTGACCCTAATATTATATTTTCTCATTCTCTATGATGTTGATTATTTTACTAATATTTTATTACATTTTGATATTGATGATCATGGGTGGGGGTTTATTATAGTGTATCATAAGGATCAAAATTTTCCAATTCAGTTTTACTTTTTTTCTATTTGTATCACATTATAATAATTGTAATTTTCATATATTTTTTGGACTAATATAATTGTTACTATTTTTTAAATAAGGTCGTGTTGGTGTCATAATGTGTTTTATGTGTATAAATATATAAAATATATTTTAGAACATATTAATTCAGGAAACAATTACCATTTTTAAAATATGGGTCGTCACATTATCATCTTTAGATTTATGGTCATTTTAAAAGAATCATTTAAACTCTTCATAACATTTGAGGTCGTGATCAGTGGATAGACAACGATATTAAACCATAAACTCTAATATTTTGGTTCCCATATAATTTATTTTCCATTATTAACATCAAATATAACCTCCTAGATTTTTGTATTGGAATATGTGAAAGACTCAATCATATTGGGATACAGTTGTAGTGTGTAAGTTGGGAGGAACTAAATTTTACCCAGATATTATATAAAAATATAAAATAGTTGTGTATCAAAATAAATTCACATAAATAATACATAAAAAATATATAGAAAGTAATCTATGAGACCTATTGTTTTTGATGATGATAATATGATCTATCAGATATCACCATCAAAGAATATCATTTGATTTTTGATGAACTAAAATCATTGTCCCAATACATAACACAAATTGAGTTTATTGATCTCATTGGAGTAGAGTCTTATAAAATATAACTCCCAAATTAGCTATCTGAAATACATGATGTGTTTCATGAACCCATCTCAAAGAAATACATACTAGGCCCATCATATGTATTGAATAGAGAGTTGTTACCATAGAATAATTATCATTAAATGAGAAGCACCAGGTGATGAAATTAGATCATATAGAAAATATATTATGAAATAAGAAAATATAATTGGTAAATGTATCATTATATAACAATATGATAAATTATGAAACATATGAAATAGAATAATTGATGAAACAAAAGTACACTCATCTCTTTTCATTTACAAAATTAAATTATTGAGGTGATATTTCTAAAGGGAGGGAGAAATTTAGTGAAACATATTTTTATAAATAATATTCCATTTTAATGAATAAATTACATATTAAATATTACATTTCTAGAAATCAAATTCTAGATTTTTTTTTGTTTTATGGTTTTTTTCTTCTATAAAATATATCCATATTCAACATGTAAGAATTAAAATACTGTTATGAATCATAACCATTGATTATATAATTGTTCTACAATAACAATTCATATTACAATAAATTAAGGATTATTGTAATGTCTAATTGATAAAAATTAGTAATATATGGCTTCAAATCAAGGGATCATGCCTATTAAAGACCATTTATTTAGATTCTGAGGGATATGGAATATCTAGAATTTTACATTATCCACATCCAAATCAAGATTAAATAAAAACTGATTGAAACTATTTATGTTTTATGTTCAATATGACCAGTACCACAACCCAAATAATGTTTCCCAAAAAACCCAAATTAACCAACAACTATCAACAACCTTAGCCTCTGTGCATAAGCTAGTGTAATAATGTGTTCTGTATCTAGACAATACTGGTGTTATTTTTTTTATTTTAATAAATTATTAATTATGGATAATATTTATTTCTTTCAATTAATTTTTTATATATATTTATGACTACATATGTATTTATTAATATAATAATATTATTAATTGAATGTAAAATTGTATTTTTTCAATATATACACTTTCAATTATAACTCTCAACCTGATAAAATGTTGAAATCAAAAAAAATCAATCAATATTTATTTAATTAGTATATATATATATATACATATATATTAAAATATTTTTTAACTATATGCAATTTTATAAATATCTATTTGATATTATGTTATTGTAGATACATATTGAATTAATAAATAAATGGAGAATTATTTTAAATGTATAAATTATCATATTTTGAAAAATATTATTGTAAAAATATTTGTAATTTTTTAAATCTGCACGTTGAAACCATTTAATAGAAAATGTTTCATAAATTCTCGATATTGTTTAAATTTTTGATTGAAATTATATATCGTATAAATATACGATATGTATTATGACATAATAATTTCACACATGTGAAGTATGAAAAAATATAAAATAAAAAAAGTTAAAAAATATTCCCTCTTTGAAATAATTTGTTTTTTATATCACTCTAATTATTTTACAACCCATTAATGAATACATGGAAAACAAATATAGTATTTTTTGGTTTAAAAATCTTCATTACAAAAAAGACTGTCATCTATATAAAAAATAGTGATATTTTAATCTTTTTGGTTATTATGCTAATAAAATATTGAAATCAACACCACTTTTGAAGAAGCCATTTATAAAATTCATGGGATGGATATTTTTCTTTTTATTTTATAATTAATTGTTAAGAACCAATGTTTAATAATTGATTACCAAATCCACAATTTTTTGTATTGTCCTAACCTGGATGACCCTAAATCTATGCTCTGAGTCGTTTCACCACAACAGATCAAGACAACCTCCCCGTACGGAAGGGGTTCCTAACTACCTGTGAGGGAATAAGGTGGGATAGTGGGGAGACTATTACCTCATACCAAAGTAAGAAAATAGCAGAAATTACAAAGTGTCATACACAACAAAAAGTAAATAGGGTACGAAAGAAATAATCAAATGAAATAGAATGTTTTAATAGTAAAATGATGTAATCATTCAAAAAATAAATGTAATACAATAAAACACTAATCATCCACTAGTGCAGCCATACAGATACAGTAATATAGAAAAAACTAAAAGTAAAAGTTCAGGGCTCTACTAATAACTTTGAGCCAATCCACATACCCAATATCTAGACACAATCGAACTGCACCATCCCGATGAGTATAACCACTCGAGTAGCTCCGCTTGATCATGAATCCCTAGACCTCAGACCTATCCACCATGCCACTCGTGCTCAACCTAAAAAGAAGACATAAGTTCTACACGACATCGTGGTGGACATGAAGGGGTGATAAATATTCTCAGTAGGCCACCCCAGAAAACAACCTATAACTATGCTGCTAAAACTGTATGCAACAACAATGTGCTCAGCCTAGCTGGAACACAAAAAATAGTAGTAAAAACAAAACGTGAAACCAGAGTTGAATCCAGGGTCTGTAATCCCTATCAACTGGGAAAGTGCCACCATGGACGTCCATATCTATATACATACACATGTATAGTACCTTACCTATATACGTATACATAAATATGAATATTCATTGGTCTTTTAATCATATAACTGGAAACCACTTCAGTAGTCGATCCATGGTTCTATAATCCCGATTGGCTAGACATCATTACATGGAAATTTATCTGGACATCGCGCCAGTAAAGACTTGTATCATTATGTTGATCTGTATGTAAATAATCACAAAAACATGTACCTACTTCATCAAATGCCAGAATTATATCTATGAGGAAGCTACGTCATCACATGGGTAATTCTTGTTAGACATATGGGTTCACTTGTACTCTCCTCCAATCACTGAACAAGGATACCGTATAGTGGCAGTGAATACTATAATGAAGGATACTATATATTGATGGTCCATCCTGTAAAGAAGGATATTGTATACTGATGTTTAATCCTGTAAATAGGTAAATGATCAGAAACCATCGAGAACATGATCATAAATCCAAACGAGACATGGAAAACCTTGCTCACATGCCTATAAAAATCCTCACCCGCAAGAATAACACAACCTCACCCATAGGCATATCCCAACCTTGCCCTCAAGAATATCTGATCATTACCCACATGTATATCTGATACTTTCCCACAATCATTTCTGATCCTTTCCAACATGCATATTTGATCCTTTTCCAGATGCATAATATTCTACCCATGAGTTCATCCAAGGAATTCCTACCATGAGAATCTATGTATCACTCAAGGTGTAAAAGTGAACATGTAAGGATCAACAACCAAATACCAGGGACCACCTATGGATATCCCGAAAAAATATGTATCACAATATATATATAGATTCAAGAACAATAACCAGGTCCCAGGTAATTCTTCTGGGTATGAGTGAAATATTAGAAATGACATGGATTAGAAGCTGGAATCCAGGAAAGCATGTCCATGCATCCCAACAAAAAATAAATATGGTTCACAACAGTCTCAATAGCAAGAAACCAGGAAGCACATCTGGTAAACAGTACTGCATCAGCAAAACTGAATCAGAAATAAATAAACGATTGAGGGAGGCCCAAACCCTCAACCCAACACTACATCGATAGCCCCATGAGATTACATGTTTGGCAGAGTTTCTAGGTGACAGGAAAACTCCATATCTACCCAAAAATGACATTCAACTCAGGGTCAATCAAATAATGGGAACCCACTGTGTCCCTCAAGTAAAACACAAAGAGGTAACCTAATTGGGATCCTCTATGTAAAAATGAGTGAAGGCATCATAAACAGGATCTTTAGAGAAATTAAAGGGAGGGAGGCTACATAAAATACTTGAACAAAGAACAACAGAGGTGTCCTATAATAGGAATCATATCTAAGGAAAATAAGAGAGATATCCAAAAAGGGACTCCCTAGGTTAGCACATATGTAAAGGTATCCCTTAGCAGATCCTTGGAAGCATCCGACCTTATGGCCTCACAGGCTAGAAGGGCACATATCACAAGGGGGAAATAATTAAAAGCATATGTTATTGGATATATCTCATATCTCAGTTCATATCATGGTCTCAACTAAGTTGGTCCGAACACCTATCATATCATTCATGCCATGTCTCACTCTCAGGTGACAACTAGACTTGATAATTAGATGAAAATATATCCATTTATGTAGAAACCCCCAAAAATTCATTTATATGACCATTAAATTTCAATAGCATTCAACCATTGATATATATGTGAAACAATGATCAGAATGGACTATTAAAATTCCAATTCCGAAAAATAGGTTACCAAATACACCAAACCACTATGCTGGAAAAAATACATGGTGTGTGCCTTAGAGTACACGGAGTCTACTCTTATCCCTCCCGAGGATTTTTACTTATAAATAGATATAACAAAATAGGGTCTACCTATATAATAGTATACATCGTGTACTTAAATGTACACGGTGTGTATTGTTTAAAAAAAACCCATGTTATTTTCACATGGCCATACAAATGGCCATGTACCACCACCTGGTTTGTACGCAGATTACACAGTGTGTACCTAAGAAAATGTATTCTTCTCCTAACGAGAAGAACACACGATGTGTTTCCCTAGAACATGCGCTGTGTATCCTGTGATCATAATAGGAAAACCCACAAATCAACTAAAACCCACATTTTTCCCTTGAAATAACAGATCTGGACATCGGAGGCCACAATATAGAAGAAACTTGATTTAAGAACATAAAAACCTGATTAAAGGTGATATGTGGTGAAAACATAAACAAGTCCTAAAATTGGGAAGAAATCTCTGAAATAGTTGTTGATTTCCCCATCTATAGATGTCGCAGGCTGACTCTGCATGTCGACAGTTCTGCACCGATACCAATCTTCCTTTCCATATCTCCCTCTATCTCAACCTCCTTTTTCTCCTTTTTGTCACGATGAAGGAGGAAGACACATGTTGCATGCATACAGAGGAGAAACAACGAAAAAAATAATGAAATGAAATTAATAGAAAAGAAAAAGGAAATGGGGCACATCCTGGCCCTGGCGTCTGACTCGAGTTTTGGCCCTACCTCAGCTAAACTCCCCATTCTAGACTCAATAGTAGAGGTGAAATATGAATCCCATGTTGTGTTTAATGGTTATCTCTAAACAAATCTATTTCAATAAATTAATTTTTAATTTTATAATATTTATCATTAATTATTCTGCTAAAATTTGAACAGCTCGAATTCCCACCATACTCATGTATTAGGGTAAACAACCTATTTTGGGAACAACATAGTGATTAGAAAAATTAAATGAGGTCAACTGGTAGGTGAAAAAGGCAATTTTATACCCATATAAGCATCCAACAACAAAAATTCTAATTTATGCTCATAACTCCAATTTGGAAAAACATAGGTCCTTACAAACTCCCCACCATAAAATTTCTCGTCCCCATGATTCCTGGGGGAAGGACCGACAGCCATGATCATAACCCGAGCATCTTCACAACCCTGATATCTAGACTTTCCAACGAACATTCAAATAGCCTTTACAACATCCTCTTATATAGAACACATTGAATTATGACTTATCTAGTACTCCCCTCTAGAGGAATAACATTATCATCGTATTAAAAGAAAAAAATGAGCTCAAAATCTCATGAAAAACATTTAAGTTTAACTGAAATGAGATAAACCACCCTAAAATGGTCAATGGTACACTCCCCACCATATGGCTTTCCTTACACCAATCCTATAGTGCAACCACAATAGGTTACCTCCTCAACAAGGAAGAATATTAAAAATGAAAAAGGAGATCGTCATAGGGTCGATCCACTCTCATCATAACCGAGACGAATCAAGATTAAAAAAGTTCATCTCTATAAGGATGTACACTAAGGTTGTAAAAAAGGTTGTGTATAGATCCCTCTAATCGATGCTAATATACTACTAAAACCTAAGTAGGAATCAAGCCACGGGTCAACCGTCTTACGGTACCTGATTTATTCCACGATGTCACCTATACCACGGAGGGACATTCGAACACAAATTACGGGGTCCAATCCCAATGAAAGACTTAAAACATCAATTATCTTCCCACACTCATCTACTCACCAATTTAGATTCAAACGATACCACACGCAACAAACAAGTACCTTAAACTCCTAGCACATACACATGATATTGTTCCACTAGTGAGCCTCCAACCACACCCTGACTACATTTGCAACAACAAAAACACATATTGACTCAGACTGGCGCCCGAACTGTCCTACCCATCGAAGCCAGTCTCGAAAAGAATGCACTTGATTTTCCTTGATCAAAATATGAAGACATCCATATGCCTATAATGAAATATTGGGAACCTTCCATGCCATGATTTCAAAATGACAATAAAAGAAAGCTCACTACCAAAAAATGACATCGATAAACATTTTCCATCCCCTCTCACAAAGGCTTACCTAAAACCAAATGCAAATTGACCTACAAGGTTTCGAGTCACAACCAAGGGTCTCTAGGTCGTCCACCTATCCTTAAAAAAATCCTTAAAACATGGTGATAAAGTCTAACCACCAATAAAAACATATCTAAACCTATAAAAAGATGATTATATCACAAGAAACCATAAGGGAAAAAGATGAGAAACATGGCCTGAGAGGGCCCTTATCTTCTCTAAGCATCATTATAAAAAACTACTCCCTATAGGTCACAACCAAATAAGAATTGAAAAATGAACTGAAACTCATCAGGTATATGTATACAGAAATACCCCAAGGAGGTCTAGTCTGTAATAAATTCATTAGTATCTACCAGTATCATACTCAGTGATCTGACTAGATAACCATATACCTGAGAAACAACACCCAAAAATGGGTTCTATAAAAAGGAATCACTCTCCATATCGACATACTCAGTCAATTCACAAGATTTTCATTAGGACTTCGTCATCAGTCTCGCAAAAAAAAAATTCCTGAATTTAGATCCACATACCTTCTATCAATGTAATCATATGTTTAAGAAGACCCAAAGGTACTAGTCATTCGTAAAAACACCGACTAGTATGCCTCTATGGTTTGAATCCAATGTGCCTTGTATGATGCATGTGAAACCTCTTGCCTTTGTCAGCCAAGAGTGAAAACCATCCCTGGCATCATACTAATGTACATGAACCAGATATCCATAGTAAATCAAAACAGCCACACAACATGAGCATTACTCAGGGTTAAAATCAAATAAAACATTACCATCACAACATATAATCAAAAATCCCATACCGTTGCAACCAAGAAATCAGACTATAATAATTGTTCTAGACAAACCAGTCTGATATCCATTATAGGTTCTGATGCATTCCTAATAATACGATCTACTATATCCCAAATAGTAATATCCAGAAAACGAAACTCCTCTAATACCAGTTTGTAACATCCCAACCCATATTCCACTAAACTGGTGCTCTGATATCATTCACCACAAGACCTCAAACGTGCCTCCCCATACGCCATAGGCTGTTAGCTAATAGCGATGGATTAGGGTGTGATAGTGGGATACTATGCCCTCAAACTAGAGTATGAAAATAACAGAAATAAATAATAATTATAAAAAAATGTAAACTAAACATTGTGATGAAGCAGGAAGAAACTGAAATAGAATTTTTTAATAGTCAAATACATTAAAAATATTGATAATCTAGAAAATACAATAAAACATGGGTCACCCACTAGGCTAACCATATAGATAAAATAATACAAAAGAAACTGAAAGTAAATATAAGGCCCTAGCCTTTAAACATTACATAATCTTGAGGTTTATACAAGAAAATAATTTATTATAGAAATATTGTCTTTTTGGGATTATAGTTTTAAAGAATTATGATATCTTACACACATAACATACACATTTTGTCAAATTCTATCTCCAGAGTACCCAACGCATTAGAGAGCTATAATGGGGCTCACCTGTCATATCTTGATCTATAATGGGGTCAACACAACATATATTAAGCTATAATGGGACAACCCAACATAAATAATGTTTAGGGAATGTATAATTGTAATAATGAATCATTAAATTATAAGAAACTTTTCATTCCATATACATATAAAAAACAATCCTTTTCAAAATTATTAAAGAGAGTTTTATAACGATTTTAAAAATAAAACACCCAAAAAAAATTGGAGTGAGAATTAATAGAATGGAATGGATATGTGTATACACTATAAATAAACATAGAGGAAAATAATATAAAAAAAATTCATCACACCAATAATCATAATTCCACACAATGAATAAATAATAATGTTATCCCAAATAATTGAAACTGGGATAATAAATCCCTTAGCCCGGATTATTATTACATAAAATGACTTAAAAGATCATATATAATAGTTAAAAATTTGTTATTAATATCTTAATGAAGCATATTAATGTTTATAACACCTTATATGTTCATATTAAAACATAATTCGACAAATTGTTTTTGGAAATACTTTTTTATTTACATTGTTTCAGGTGTGTTCTTTACATGGTTTCCACGATCGGTTCATGGTGGATATTCATGGTGACTGAAAGTGAAACTCCAGAATTCGAATGGAATAGTATTTAAATATTTCCGTAATCATAAATTATATCATTTATGATTCTTAATTATTACATGAGGATGATTCATATGTTAAATAATTATTGACATTTGTTTAGGTAATTTTGGTGATTATTCAATCAAAATAAACTCATTTAGTTTTATAAATTAATCTCATTTATACAAAATGACTAAAATTACCTTATATAAGTTATAATATATAAATTATAATCTTGTTCATCCATAATTTTTTTTTTCATTAACAATATTTTAGTAATTAATAGAAAATGAAATCACATCATCCACGATGTCGGTAAATTGACACTTCACGGAAAGGGTTTTAATTTCATGAATAAGTGGGAGATAAAAAGAAGTATAATGAAGAATCTTCCATAAAAATGAATAAATAAGAAATATGTAATATAATTTATCATTCATTCCTCTTGGATAAGGGAATATTAGGAAAGAATATGATTATAAAGGAACTTTAAATAAATTAATAGTTGTGAAACCCCTTACAAATATTTGGGAGACTAACGACTAAGCGACATAGTTTTAGAAATCATTAAAAAGATAGGGGACATGGGTCACCCATCCATAATTAAATAATAATAAAATATAGATATATAATAAAATGTAAATAAGGACACGATATGGAAACTTGAATGTTTTACCACATAAAAGAGAACATGAATGGAAAAAAAGAAGTCGAGAATTATCTTAAATTCTTTGGTAACTCCTAAGACTTGATAGTTGGGACCTTGGGGGTTGGAGGACATATTGGGAGGTATAATAGAGAGGTAAGTAGACCATGGATTCTTTTATCTGTAATTTAGAATGAATGGAATGAAGGAATGGTTTGGTAATTATAGAAAATGTTATAGAATATTTTATTAATTTCCAAGGGACACCTTATTAGTGGTATTTGAAAAACCCTTGGCTTTACCATGGTATTTTACCACCATATTACCCACATGGGACACTTAATATATATTTTTACTATAAAAATGTAGGACAAAATTATTACATCATTAATGATGTCATTAAACTTTCTGAAAACTCAAAACTGTATTTTTACTATTTTTCCAAAACTCAACTATTTCAAAAAAATCCCATAAATTCAACCTAACCATTTTTCAAAGTGTAGAATTTAAAAATGGACTCCGTTTTTTGAAAATAATTTTCTATATATTATTAAATTAATTTTTACAAAAAATCATTGTTTATTCACAAATCACTATTTTACAACTGTAACTCATTTTTTTAACACATTATAAAATTAATCTACATCTTAATATCTTATAACCATAAGAAAATTTAATATTCATAAAATTTAATATTCATTACAGTCACATTACTATTCATATTACTATTTATATGGGTAGGTTACTATTCACAATAAAATCATGTTGGTTCCATTAGACTCTAAATAACACATCGATCACAATTATAGATTACAATTTTTTTAATTACAAATATTGAAGCTGTAAAATTATGTTTAAAGGAATGTTATAAATATCTATATAAAACAAAGTTTCATGCATATACATTTATTTTTTAAAACCATTGGGTGTTACATTATCTCCACATTCTATAAATTGTGTCCCCGTAATTTATTTTAATCACTAAACATGTGATGGTAACTTCCCCTCATTGAATTTTCAGATTCCCATGTTGGTTCTTCAACCTAGTTGTTTCTCCACAAAACCATTACGTGGTGGATTTCCTTATTCCACAATACATGTTTCCATCGATTAAGAATCTGAACTAGTTTCTCTTTATATGAAAGGTTCTATTCCAGTTGAACTGCTTCTGGGCTCATGACATGAGATGAATCTGGAAAAAAATTCCTCGATAATAAAACATTAAAAAGATTATATACATAAGATAAAATCAGAGTTAAAGAAACTCGTTAGACGACTAGTCCAACATTATATTGAATTTCATAGGGACCAACGAACCGCATACTTATCATTCATTTTATACCAAAATTGCATCACACTATTCCAAGGTGATATTTTTATGGAAAACAAGTTAACCTACCTCAAAAGAAAAGTCATTCCTCCTGTTATCTGCATAAAATTTCTACCTACTCTGAGATGTTCTCAGGTGTTTGTGCATCATCTTCAATGGAGTGAAAATTTTATTATATGAAATATAATAAAACGAAATATTATGATCCCAACTACCCTAATATTCTATTGAATAATGGTGAAGAATATCATCCCATGTATGAATCGTTTGTTTTGGCAACCCATCTGATTGAGGATGAAAATCTATACTAAAATTCAATTCTATGCCCAACAACTTTGGAATTCCCTTACAAAAGATAGAAGATAACCTGGTTTCCCAATCATATAAAATTTAAATAAGAAGTCAATGTATCCTGAAAATATGTTTTAGTAACATTCTAGAAATCTTATCAAATGACATTGTATCTAAAATAGAATGAAAATGTGTACATTTTATCTGATTCATAATAAACAAAGTCACTTTGTGACCTCGAGAAGTATTAGGTAGTCCCACCCTGAATTACATGGATATATTCCCCCATTTTCACTCTTGAACTGGAAAAGGATGAAGAATCCCCTTCGGTAACATCCACTCTGATTTAACATGTTGACAGGACAAACATTTCATAGTAAATTCTATGGTATCCTTGTTCATTCCATCCTACTAGTAATACATCCGAAAGTATCTATACATCATAGTATATCTAATATGATTTTAAAATGGAGAACTATGAGCTTTATACAAAAAATATTTCTTTAACTGGGAATCAAAAGGAACACAAATCCTTTTTTTAAATCATAAAACACAATTTTATCAAGGGTAAATTCTAGAAACATACCCATTTTATCCAATTCTAACATGTTCTTCAGCTCACTGTATTCCTTCTTCACTTTCTTAATTCTATCTAATAATGATGAACACAATGAGACTTGAAAAAAAATATTTGTACTTCTTTCACCAACAACTTCTAATCCAAAATTCATCAAATCATTAATCAAGGTTTCATGTTTCCAATAAAACATGGTTAATGATGCATGATGTTTTCAACCCAAGTCATTAACAAATTTTTTTGGTTTTCTTATGTAGTAATTGATTGTTCAACTATAATACATTACCAATTAAATCCATGTTCTCTACATATTTATTAATTCTTACAGAGTGAATATATACATCAGAATTTTAGGGTCTGTATATATTTTACATTTAGCTCCATATAAATGGTGCCTCCAAAATTTCAAAGAAAAAAGCCACATATGTGAATTCTAAATCACTTGTGGGATAATTTAACTCATTAGGTTTTAGTTGTCCTGAAGCATAAGAAATTACCTGATTATTCTACATCAAAACACAACCAAGTCCCTTAAATGAAGCATCGATGTAGATGGAAAACTCACCAATTCAATAAGGCAAGGCCAAAACTGGAGCATTTATCAACCTCTTCTTCTATTCCTAAAAACAAACATCACATTATTTTGTCCAAAAAAATTTAACCACATTTTGTGTTAACTTAGTTATTAGGCTGGATAACTGTGCAATTGTTTTAACAAACTGTCGGTAATAACATGATAATCCATTAAAAATACGAATATTTCTAATAGTTATAGGTCTGGTCCATTCATCAGGCACTATTGTTTTAGCAAGATCAAATGTTATTCCATTATTATTTACAATGTTACCATGAAAATAAATCAATTACAACCAGAAATTACATTTGATGAATTTTCCATAAAGATTCCATCATTTATGGTTTGTAAAATAACTCTTCGATTTTTTTCATGCACATATCTACTTCTAGAATATACCATAATTTCATAAATACGCACAACCAAAAACATATCCAAGAACTAATGAAACATTCTATTCATAAGATCCATGAATAAAACAAGTGCATTAGTTAACCCAAAAGGTATAACTACACACTCATAATGACCATATCTAGTACAGAACACAGTCTTCGAGATGCCTTCATTCATTACATTCAACTGACGGTACCCCAAAATCAGGTCAGCCTTCGAAAAATACTTTTCTCCATGGAGCTAATCAAAAAAATCATTGATATGAGGTAAAGGATAATTTTTTTTATATTAATGTTATTCTATGCTATATAATCATTGAAAACTCACAGTGTATCATCTTTATTTTCAACAAACAAGATAGGATCACCCCATAGTGAAGTGCTAGGTCGATTGAATCCTTTATCTAATAAGTCCTAAAACTTATTTTAACTATAGAATTCCATTTGGGGCATTTGATTTTGTGTTTTCGAAATTATCTTATAATTAAGAACTATGCAAATAGTAAATTCAAACTATAGATTTGGAATAAAATTAGGCTAATCATCAGGAAAAGTATACATGTATTCCTTTACCACTGGTACATCATTAATTTTGATAGTTTTATTATCTTCAAAAATATGGGAAAGATAACATTAATTTCCATACTTCATTAGTTTCATATCTTCCCCATAAGTTATCAATTGTATGAGTTCATTCAACTACACAAACTAAAATTATTTTGGAAAAAAAACTTCTTTTTCTCTAAATTCAATCTTATCAGGACAAAAAGAAAGAAAAATCATACCCTAGATAACATCATACTCTACTAGTGGGAAAAAAGGTTTTCAAGAAAAATCAATCCACAGACAAGGATATTTATATTCCTATAATTTTTTTTTCCATAATATTTCCTCCACGTGATTTTACCATGATATTTGGTTTCATTTCATGATGATGGATTCTCAATTTTTTGGAAAATTTCACAGGAATTAAATAATTTTTAGAAAATAAATCAAAAATCACATTTTTAAAATTTTTAAAAGTAGGAAATGTACATAATAAAACCACATTTGATGGCTCAAAATTTTCATAAGTGGATGAAACGAAACCCATCTTCTTCCAATCTTGCAGATTCCCTACATGAGTGACTAGATTCAAACAATCATTAGAAAAATAATCCAATTAATTACAGTTAAAGAATCATCCCATTAGATTCTCATTAATTTTTGGATCACAATCCTTTCACTCATGAGACATGGGTCCAATATTTCCACTTCGGTATCATTTCCCATAATTTATAATAAATTCACCAGGATGCCTTTTACTTCAATTTTCACAAGTGGGGAAATTGGTTTTCTTACCTCCATATTTCTCTGAATAATTCTTAACCTAATCTTGCCAACCTAAATGCTTATTATTCTTGTCATCACGAGTCAGATACATTTCATAAAACCTCATCTCCACTTTTTCAGCACAATGAACATGTTCCTCGTAGCTTTTAAACTCTCAGGATGCCAAATCCCTTCGCAAAAATGGTTTCAATCCAAAGTAAAATATATTAATTTTACTATAAAAATTCTAATTAAAATTTGGTATGCATCTGGGAAGCCATGTAAAATTGGTTTCATATGATGGCACATAATCATCATCTTTGTGCTTCATTTCCATGAATTGCTTCTCCATTCTAAGTCGAATAGTTTTGGGAAAATAGTTTTCCATAAAATGACTCTTAAAATCATCGTATTCCAAACTGTCAAGATCATATCTTTCTCTCGTATTCTTAATGAGATACCAAAATTGATCGACATCACCTTCAAAAAAAATGGATAGTATTACCTTTTGATGTACTGAATATCCCATGACATTAAATATATTTTAAAGGGAATTGATCTTTCCTTCACCTATCATTGGACCCATGGTTCCACTAAATGAAGTAGGATTTTTCCCCATAAAATCTCCCCAAATACATGTTTATTAGGGTAGATAATGTTCCTCTATATCAATGATAACACTTATGTTTATTTATTTATTCAACTGAGCCACTGTTATCACAAACTACTCGGTTCCGATTCCCACCATTACGGGCTGTAGATTCATACAGACATTAGCCTCTTGGTGCATTCTTAATTCACCATACCTATTTCTTCTTCTAAAACCACTTTGAGAATACATACCCTATATAAAGAAACATGGTGATACTTAAATTCAATAACATTTCAAATTTACATAGAGTAGAAAGTATATATGGTATTCTATTCACATCATCCTAACCCCTGTTGTTATCTAATCAATCCTTTGATACCATTTATAAGGACCAGACCTTAAAATGTTACATAATCATGAGTTTTATACAAGAACATACATTATTACACAAAGAGGATCTTTTTGTGTTTAGTGTAATAATAATTATGATATCTTACATACATAACATTCCAAATTAATACAGAGAGGATACTACAAAAAACAGTATAAATTTTTTTCAAAATATAAATCATTAAAACATAAAAAATGATTTCATTGAAAAAACACTATATAAAACATCACAACCCTCTTATTTATTTTACAGATCCGTCTATCAAGTGAGAAACTTATTAATAACTCTGGATAAGTATAAAACTTAGTAAGGGATATAAAGAACAATATCTTTAGTCAAGTGATGACATAAAAACCAATGAAACTCGTACTCATAAAAACTCATATGAATATAAAAATCATGTGGTTTCATTGGGATATATTTACATATCACTCATTAAATCATCCTTACACATGGAATAACCATTTGGTCAAATTCCACATCCAGAGTACCCAATGCATTGGAGAGATATAATGATGATCACTCATCGTATCTAGATCTATAAAGGTCTAAAAAAATATAATGATCTATAAAGGGATCAAAGAAACATAAATAATGTTCAAGGAACATATCATGATAATAAATTATCATTAAATCCGGTGAAACTTCTCATTACAAATACATATAAAAAAACACCTTTTGAAATTTATTAAAGAGTGTTTTAAAAGGATTTTAAAAGGAAAGTCCCTTAAAATATAAATGGAGTGAGAATTGGTAGAATGGAATGAATATGTTTATAAATTGAAAATAATCATAGTGTAACTTAATATAAAAAAAAATTAATCACACCAATCATCTAAATACCACATAATGAATAAAGAAGAAGCTTACCCATAAAATATGGAAATTGGGTTAAGAATTCCCTTAACTCGGTTTCATCATACTAAAAATGTGTTTAAAACAACATGATTAGGTTTAAAATAGTTCTATTAATTTCATAATGAATCATATTATGGTTTATAACACCTTATATTACTATTTTACAACACCATTCGACACATTTATTGGTAATATTTTGTTATTTTCATTGTTTTGGTTGTGTTTTTTACATGGTTTCCCTGATTGGTTCATGATGGATATTCTTTTTGATTGGAAGTGAAAATACCTAATTGGAATGTAATGGTATTTAAATATTACTAGAATAATAAATTAGACAATTTATCATTTTTAAATCTGACATGAGACTGATTCAGAAGTTAAAACATTATTTATATTTGTTTACGTCATTTTAAAGATTCTTCGACCGTAGTGAACTCATTTTGTTTTAAAAATTCAACACATGTGTAAAAATAGATTCCAGAAACTTATATAAGATTTTATACATAAATTATAATTTTATTCAACCATTCAAATGGTTTCATGACCATTTTTCCATGATGTAAATGAAACTGAAATCACATCATCCATGATGTCAGTAAATTGATACATCACGAACGGTGGTTTAATTGCCCAAATATGTTGGAGAGGAGACGAATTATAATGCTTAATATTGAATATACATGAAGAAAACTAGATTATGTAATATACTGGATAATTCATTCACCTTGTATAATGGGATATTAGAAAATTACACGAAAATAAAAGAACATGAAATAAAAGTATAGTTTAGAAATCCCTTACGAAAATTCTGCAGCCTAGCAGCTATGAAATATACTTTTTGAAATCATTAAAAAGAGAGGGTAATGGGGTAAACCATCTATTTATTATTCATAGTAATGTGAATAGATATAATAAAATATAAATAATAACATGTTATAGAAACATGAATGTTATACCACATAAAAGATTACTTGAATGGAAAAATAAGAAGTTGAGAATTCTCTTACATTGTAGAGTAACTCCTAATACATAAATGTTGGGACCTTAGGGGATTGAAGACACCATGGGCGGTCTAATATGGAGGTAATAGGACCATATAATAGTTGACGTGGAATTTGGAATGAATGTAATGAAGAAATGGGTTGGTATTTATAGAAAAACTGCGGGAATATTTTAAAAAATTTCAAGGTAAGCCTCATTAGTGGTATTTGAAAAACCACTAGCTTGCATATTGTATTTTCCAATGGTGTTATCCACTTGGGACACCTCATATATTATTTCTCATTACAAAAATACTATCATAATTATTAAGTCATCATTACATCATTAATGATGCCATTAAACATACAAAAAACTCAAAACTGTATTTTTACTATTCAAATAAAATACAATTGTTTCAAATAAATCCCCAAAACACACCATAATTTTTTTTGAGGTGTAGAATTCATAAATGAAATCCATTTTTAAAAAATAATTCTATAAGTATTATTCATTTAATTTATAAATAAAATCATAATATATTCATAAATAAAATTTTTTAATATATAACTCATATTTCTAACACTTTGAAAAATTAATCAACATTTCAATATCTAATAACATTCTGAAAATAAAATAATAATTCTATTTAATATTAATTAGTGTCATATTACTATTCATATTAGTATTCATTAGGGTTGGTTACTATTCACTAAAAAAAGTTGGTTTTATTAGACTCCAAATAAATTAATGATCACAATTGTAGATGACCATTTTTTGAAATTCAAAATATAGAAGCTAAAAAATAATTTTTAAAAGACAGAGCTAAATATCTACATAAAAAATAATTCATGCATTTAAATTTATTTTTTAAAACCTTTGGGTGTTATAGTTAAATTTTATGTCTTTACTACTAACTCCGAGCCAATCCATGAACCTGGTCTCCAGACACTGTCGAGCTGCACCAGGTCGATCAGTAGAACCACTTGAGAAGCTCCGCTCGATCATGAAACACTTTACCTCAACGCTATCCACCATGAAACTCATGTTCAACATGAAGAACAGTCATATGTAATACACATACACCTAGTTGCACATGTAGGGGTGATAAATAATCTAAATAGGAATCTCCAATAATAAACCTGTAATTGTGCTGTTAAAACTGTATGAAGCATAAACATGCTCATCTTAGCTAGAACACAAAAAAAAGTTAGTAAAAAACAATTGTGAAACCACAGTAGAATTTAGGGTTCGCAATCCCTATCAACCGGGAATGTTCCACCATGGATGTCCATATCAGTATATGTACAATTGTATAGTCCAATACATATACACATATACATAAATATGAATATTTATTGGAAAGTAAATCAAATAACATGAATCCACATCCACCTTAGATCCATGGATCCATAATCCAGATCATCTAGACATCCTATGGAAGGTAATTGAGTTATATTCCATTCCATTCAATCCATGTATCACTATGTCGATCTCTATGTACATAACCCCATCGAAATATACAGGATTTGGCCAATTCCAGAATTATATCTCTTAAAAATCAACGTCACCACAGGGGGAATGGATGTCTTACACATGGGTTCACTCGTACTCACCTCCAATAACTAAACATGGATACTATATACCGATGGTCAATCCTATAAATAAGTATACCGTAAACCCAAGGTCCATCCTGAAAATAAGGATACCATATACCGACCTTCAATCTTGTAATGTGTTCACTATTCAGAAACCATCGAGCATGATCCCATGAATCCAACTGAGACATGGAAAAACATTCCCACATGCATAGAAAATTCCTCAACCTTATACATAGCATGAACCCACCCACTAGAATATCACAAACTTGACCATATGCATATCCGATTATTTCTGATAGGCATATTTGATCCATTCCCATAGGCATATCTGATCCTTGCCCACAGGCATATCTGATACCTACCCACAGGCATATCATACCACCCATAAGTACGTCCAAGGAATTCCTACCATGGGAATCCATGTATCTCTCAAGGAATAATATTAAACATGTAAGGCTCAAAATCCAGATACTTGGAAACACCTCTGTATATCCCAAAACAATATGTATCACAATATTTATACATTCAGGCTCAATAGGGAAGTCCCAAGTAATTCATCAAGGTACTAGTAAAATATAAGAAATAACATCACTCAGATTCCATATCCAAGGAGTGCACATCTGGGCATCCCAACAAACATAAAAAACACCTCACATCAGGCTCAAAATCCACCAACCATGATGCAACTCTAGTAAACACTACCCTATTAGAAAAACCATGTCAGATAAAAACATACAACTAAGGGTTTCCTGAAAGCCCTACCAAACACTAAATCCACATCCCGATTGGATTACAAGTTCAACACAGGTTCTAGGTGACACTCGAACTCCATATCTACACAAACCTGATGTGAAACCTAGGGTCGGTCAAACCATTGGAAACCGCTGGGTCCCTCAAGTCAAACACAAAGATGCATCTTACTTGGGATCCTCCAAGTGAAAATGAGTGAAGGAATCATACATAGGATACTCAGTAAAAAGAAATGGATTAATCCTACAATGAATCCTCGAATAAAGAACATATTAATCATCATAAAAGTGGAATCCAATCAACGAAAAATAAGAGAGAGATCCAAAAATTGACCCCCTAGCTCAGTATATAAGTAAAGTATTCCCTCAACAGAGCCTTTGAAGAATATTCTCTCACAGAATCGTAGGACAGAAGGGTATGTATCACAAGGGGGACATCCAAAAAATAATATGTTATGGGAGATAGCTCATAGCTCATATTATATCAATGGTATCATCTAGGTCAGTCTGAAAACCCAACTTATCATCCACACGAAGTCTCACTCTTAGGTGGAAAATTAATATATTAATTTGAAGAGGAACCTCTCTATTTAGATATAAATCCCCAAATCCAAATATAGATGAGCTATAAATGTCAATAGGAATCCTCAATTGCAATCTAGGTGGAAAACGCTCAAAATGGACTACTCACACACCCACTTCTGACTACCAGGGAACAAAATACCCCAAAACTCAATGCTAGTAAAAATACATGGGATGTAATTTAGAGTACATGAAGTGTAATCAAATCCCTCCCCTAGTGGTGTACTTATATAGGGATATAAAAATATAAGGTCTTCCTGTGTTAAAGTACATAGTGCGTAATTCAATGTATATAGTGTGTACTGGTTGAAAACTATTAACCCATGTTCTTTTTCACATGGCCAGGCACAGGACAATGTACAACCAAATTATGTATACTCAATGTACACTGCGTGTATATTGGAAAGTATCTTATTCCACTAATGAGAATAACACATGCTGTGTTCCCCTGGAAAACACGTAGTGTAACCTGGTTTCCCAATAGGAAAACTGTCAAATCGCAAGAAACCCCTATTTTTTCCCATAAAAAAACAAATATGGCCTTAACAGGCCACAAGAAAACATTTATAGTATTTAGAAACATAAATTAGCATGTTTAAAGGGGATCTATAGTGAAATCATAAACGAACCTACCTTTGGGAAGAAAATTATGAAGCATCGGTTGATTTCACCATCCACAGATGATGCATGCCGACTCAGCGCGTCGAGAGCTCTACAATGGACCAATAATCCATTCCTTCTCTCTGCACTTCATCAATGACCATTTCCCCCCTTATGTCACAATGAATGAGGATAATCTAGGAGGAATGAACAAGGAGGAAGAAAAAATAAAAAAAAGTAATGAAAAGAGAATAAAAGAAAATGAAAAATGGACCCGATCTGGCCCCAACGCCTAACTCAAGTTAAGGCACTACCTATGAAAAACTCCTTTTTCCAGACTAAATAATTGATATAGAATCTGAATCCATCTCTCTAATTAAAATTTATCACCAATTAAAACTGCTGAAATTAATTAATATTTTATTTAATAATATTAAATACTAATTATTCTGCTAAAATTCGAACATCTCATATTCCACCACACATATTTCCTTGGGTAAACACCGTATTCTGGGACAAAAAATGTGGTAATAAAAATTATATGATGTCAAATATTATAGGAAAAATCAATTTTACCACTCGTGAGCATCAAAAATAAAAAATTCAAATTTTTGCTCAAAACGGATGTCCGAAAAAACACAGGTCTATACATTTTTCTGTAAATACATAAAATCCTTACTTTATTCATCACCCAAAACAAATTGTGATTGATATTCATATCTCTATACCACTATAAATACCTCTCATTTTTTCTTATATTAGATTATTCACATCACAAGATTTTAGAAGTACCCCCTCTATGTAATGGATTCCCTTCAATGTCATTTATATTCATGTAAATTCTTTATACTATGAAAGTATAATTTTAAATATTAGTTTTCTAAAAAAAATTATAATTCCCATTATTGTCCATATGATTCCCTTGTTATTAGATACTATATATCACAATCATTAAATACTCTCAAAAAAAATTATGTAAACCTGTTATTCTATCTAATATAACTCTTGGTTTCCTTGAAAAACTTTTCTGTTGAAAATACACATCCCCATTTCTAATCAACCCTTTTCAAATATATGTATGAATGTATAATTGACTAGGCACTACTATGTAAATATTCCAAAAATCTATATTATGAGATTAAAATCATTGAAATATGTTCTTATTTTTTTTATCTCTGTGGAACACATATTCTGTTATATAATATAAATTTTATTGGGGTGAATTATATATTTATCCACTACATTGGGTAATTTTTTCATCTCATGAAATAATATTTATATTTTATGTGATGTTATCCAGTGATGAAAACTTTTTTATATCTTTATAGTAATCCTTCACATATGCTTAAGATGTCATGTCCTATTTTTGGACACATTCTTATGTTCCATTTTTGATTACATCTTATATATTTCATTAAAATCCATGTGTTTTATTGTCACCCATCTATGTTATCTTTTCATACATCTTGAATCACATATACTTATTTACACTATGAAATTCATTCATTATTTACATACTTTAATTTATTTCTATCACCATTATTATATAATTTCCAATGATTTTTTGATGTTTTGGTTTTTCATCGGAAATTTAGTGGCATGTAATAGAGATTTAAATAATCTCATTATCTCCATATTTATAGGTAATGTGGTACGCATCTATTTTACCAAATAAATTTAGCTTTATAATATTCTGATATTAAATTACGTTATTCATTATGTTATAAATCATGAAATATGATATATAAAAGATATATTCTTTTATAATAATGATAATTTCTATTTAATAGAAATATATTATTATTTCAATATATACATATTTGGAAAGGAACCCAATTTAAAAATGGAATGAACGATTCAAATACATGATTAATAATGAATAACCAAAAAATTATAAATTTAAACAAAAATATTATATATGTCTCCAAAATGATTACTATGGATTTATATGATTAAAATTATATTATTAAATGAATTATATTTATTCTTAAAAATATATATTTTATTGAAATGATTGTTTTATAATATTTTTTTTATATCATTATAATTTCATTAATTTTCTAATACATGTGATATTATTGTTCTCCCATATTCACTAAAAATAAGTTTATTTCTGTAATATGTCAAACAATTACCCTTAAGAAGTTTACATATTGAAATAAAAAATTAATATCATTTCATACAATTGAAAATAAAATCTCTTTATTTTAGAATTCAAATGTAACACCCTGACCATATTTACCAGGAGTTAGTGCATTATTACACAAAATTTTCATGATCATAATATATCATGTCTCGAATGACCGATTTGTTTAGTATACTTAGAAGTACTAGATACATACATAAGTTTTACATTACGTCATTAAATAAAAAAAATATTGTGTCCCCTTTGAACCCACTCATATCCCATAGCCTATCCCTGTAGGTCAATCATAATATACTTCTTCACATCCTGGGAAAATAAAACAAAAGAAAGGGGTGAGCTAAGATGACCAGTAAGGATAACAATATACTGAAAACATCCATGATAAGAAAAATCATTTAAGTAATGTATAAGACTGAAACACAAGAATTTTAAACATAAAATTCAATATAATATGGAAAAGATAAATAATATAATTTCTTTTATTTTTTCACATGGATATTCTACTAGTCGAATAATCACATGTAACATCAATAACTAATTTTATAATGAAGGAATGGATAATTCCAGACATCATAACCATAGAGTCATGGCCTCATGGAAAGACTACAAATAAGATTTTTTTTCAAGTCCTTGTTCCAAGCCAATAGTTAGTCTCATGAGACCTACCAACGCATCGAGGATATATAATAGGCTCTAACCTTTACTTACTAAGTCCAATGCATTACTCATATGAAAAGATTGAAAAAAAACATACACATTTTTATTAAAACTAGCATACTAAATGATAATAATTTATCCATAAACCTTGACTGGTATAAAAATAACACATCCCCGGTCAAATATATCATAAAACCCTCAATAAAATATAGATTATTGAATCATAACAAATCAACTTCCAATAAGTGTAAAATCCATCAAAGGATGTTGACATAGATAAAATCAAAACTATTTGAGAGAAATATCTGTTTCAATTTTGAAATCATTTAAAATATACATAATTATAATATAAAACATTTATTTTGAAAATATTTTTATAATATTGTAAGGGAATATATGAAGGTGTTACAATGGTGGAAAACAGTCACACCCACCGTATAATTTAAAAAAAACATTTTTACCTTAATACGTTGAAAATGTCATAAAGTAACTTGTTTTGAAAATGTTGCACACATTCCTTTAAAAAAAATTATAAAAAGTAAAAAAATGGTATAAATGAATTTAAAGAATATTATAAGAAGTAGTAAAAAAATTTAAATTCCTTTTCAGCAAACACTAATGTGGATGATAAAGATTTCCCATTAGATAATCATGTATAAACAGCCTCAAATAACGAAGAGATTGTATAATTAACTGTTACCATGTACTTTTACGTGGTAGATGGTATTTTAACCTACTGTATAATAGTTAAATCATTGTTATTAAATTATACATGAACCACATATATAAATTTGATATCAGATATGATCTTCTAATATTGTTTTCTTATAATATTTTTGTAGTATCATTGTTTTGGGAGTTAACTTATTCATTTTACATTAAATTTTTTGTTATGTATGTCTTGTTTTTTATGGAGAGGATGTGATTTATTCATATCCAAAATGATATTATGTTCATTAAAATTATTTTTAATCATAAAATGAATATTTTTCATGAATGGTTACGAAGGGGAATGAATCTCATCACGTTCGTGGAGACCGTAATTCGTACATACACCCGAGCGACAATAATATTCTATTAATGGTAAAATATTATGTAATTTGATGTTATGTCATAAATACGAAATCATTATAATGTTATATAAATTATTCGAATCAGTTATACTCATTATTATAACCATCCAAATAATTAAGTGTCAAATAACAAACTACACCATGACGTGTAGACGGTAAGCTGTATGTATGCACCTATGATGACATTGTCATTCATATGATGGTTAAAATAATAAATATGATTTTAGAATATTTATAATAACATAAAAATATGTAGCAGGTATTGGAGTTATTATTTTGGTATGAAAACAACAAATAAAGATGATATGGAAGAAGAACCGAACTTTGAAAGAGGTGATGAAATAATTACCTCTTTTCAGGTGCTTCCTTTTAATCTGATCAAAAGGGATCCTTACGATGGCATTATAATGAGGGTAAGGCCTGTAGGACGAAGTGAAGGTAGTTGTGAGGATATATGAGCATGGTTTGGATATGCCAAATGGATTTAAAGGTGTTATTCTATAGAAGTGGAAGTATCCTTTTATAAGAGAGGTGAGGGTCACTTTAGAATAAGCTTGAAATATTATTTTATTATAAAATAATTTTCAGTTTATAATGGCTCCAAAAGAATTTATTTCTAGGATAAGGTGGGTATAGGTCAAATTACTCTCAACCAATTGGTGTTAGGGAATTTTAGTTCACTATATGATCGTTATCATTTAGATTTAACTCTTACTTTAATAATTTAACCTTTACAAAGTCTTCTTGTACTTTTAAATTACAGGGTCATTAAGCATACTATAAAATGTTAATAGAACACAATGTTGTTTATTAATGACTTATATATCATTATGTAAGTATTTTTTTCAGAACCATATATTTTAGGAAAATTATATCATTTAACAATATTGTTTTTCTTTTAAAAACATATTTATGTCAATTTTGAAACTATTTAGTATTTGATTTTTGTGAAAATCAACAAAACATGATTACATAGAATGAAATACACTTTATCAATCCTAACTTTTCAAATTAACCTATAAAATTTGTGGAATGCATCAAAAGTCTCAATTTACATTTATTGTTATATTCATATTATCAATTATTTTAATCATTCAATAATAAGGTAATTACTGCATCATTGTTGTGACATAAATGAATTTAATTATTTAAAGGCTAAAAATTATAAATAAAATAAAACATTTTCAGAAATATTTTATCATTCTAATGAATATTTATATTTGAATTTTAATTTTTTATAACCCTATATTAATAAAAATTAGATATGAAAATTTGAATTTAACACTTTTAACTGTTGTTTAGATAATATAATAATAAATTTCCTAATCAAATCCATGTTTATAAAAGAGGATCATATTTTATTCCTAAGGTTTATTTTTTCTAAATACACTTATCCAATAGAATTAGAACATGTGTTCGGGTAATAATAATATCATTATTACCTTTAATTGCCCAATTTACTTCTAATTGTGTTAATTAAATCAAAAAAGTTACTATTCACCAAAAATTACTTTCATCCTATTGAACCACATTTTACTTACTGATTTTAATCATGTATCTCATATTTTTGATATTCAATTCACAGAAGTAGTAAAATTACGTTTTATGCAAATTTACTAACGTGCCTAGAAGGTGGGTAAAAGACATTATCAAGTTCAATAAATGTTTATACATCTAATATTGTTATATAATGACTAAAATGAATTAAATTTGAATATTATTGGTATTATATATCTATTTTTATGTAAGAAAAATTCAAATAAGAAGTCACTTTTTAACAATAAGGAAGTGTTTATCACTATTCATGAAAAATTGAATGCTTTCAGAAAAATAAAAACAATTCACCCTAATATAATTATGATATTCAGAATTTAAAAACGATGTCTATTTTAAAAAATTCAAAAAATATAGGTTGCATTAATTAATTTAAAATTAGTTCCCGTTGTCAAAACCAGAAAGCTGGTTTTAGAGAAGTAAAAACTATCAAATTATTGGAATGTTTTTATGTCCAAATTAAATGTAAAATGACTTCCAATGACCAAAAATGGATGAAATGATATAAATATAATCTAATTACACATTAAAACCATTAAAATGTAAAATTTAACACTATAAATTATATTTAATAAAAAGTGGTTTTCAATAAAAATTTATTATTTTTAACTATTCATCCAAATTATTAATGTAATCATAAAAACAAATTTTTTTATCAAAACTAAATTGTCACATATCTCTTCTAATGAAGAATTTAATTTTGTCAAATTGAATATATAAAAGTGCCAAATATAGGATTTCAAAACTATTTCCCTTAAATGGCGGAAAAATTTCATTTTTTTAAAAAATACTTCCTTTATCTGAAAAATTTGAATTCATTATTATATAATGTCTAAGAAACAAATATTATGGATGTTAAAATTATATGGAGTATATGAAATCTAAAATGCATTTAATACTACTAATAACTACATATTTAACGACTAGTTTGGTAAGTTGTGGTGCGCCCGAACATGGTATTGTGTGTAGTGAAAGCTATTGAATTACCTTGAAGAGATAACATAATATAAAATACTACGGTGTTACATTCTACCCTCCTTCAATAAATTTTATTCTCCTAATTTTAAATTTTTCTTCGATCATGAATGTTAAAAAAATAAAATATCATTGTGGAAAACCTACATCAGATATAGGGTTAATAAAATTTAGTCTTAATAAGGGGGAAATTGAGATGAAAAAGTCACCAACATATTTGGATTCCGAAAAAGAGGACATTGGTGGAAAATTTAAACACATTATTTTATGAAAAATGTAAATATTTATAGGGAGTTATTGGGGTTATCAATCACAAACAAGTGACCGATAAATAGAAAATTTAGGGCCTCAAAGCCATAACTCTATGATGGCTTAAAATATCATTGGTTCTTCAAAACATAAGATATTAGGATAAAATATTTTTGGTTTTAATATTCATTCCCTATTGTTTAAGAATTCATATCTTCAAAGAATAAGAAAAAAATTATTGACAGGTATTTTTTCATCCTTTAACTAATTTCTACCAAAACTCATCTTTCACTCTAAAAGATATAAGAACTCAAAAATATTCTATTTATCTTTATCTTATAGGGTATTGAAAAAATGAATTTATAATTTACCTATAATATGATTTAAAAAGTACATTATACAAACTAGGACATCACATAGGCATGTGGTAGGTGATGATAACTTGTCACCCTTAGGTTGCAGGTTCATGTCTCCTGGCCTTGCCAGATGTGGCAGGTTGCCGCTAGACATCTGAGTTATCCGTTTTATAACAATCCCAAAATAATATTATGAAATGTTTTAACCTTAAAAAATAGTATCCAATTTCCAACATCATTCATTCCAACCATTAGACTTTTCCCAAATACTTGTGTCAAAACTCATAGTCCAAAAATATATAAAGGAAGGTCAACATAACATAATAAATATCTCTTTTTTCCACATAATAACATGTGAGTACCTTCGTTATGTATTATATTAAAACATGGAAACACCCTAAATTACTATAAATTTTTATTTATTGCATTCATTCTGAGTTAATCCTTATAGAAAAATAGATATATTATTTATATCCAATAATGTTGAATACACCAACAATTATGGAACAAACAAACCATTAATTATTTCCATGGTAGTCCAGAATATCCAATATTATTTATCCAAATAAACAATATCTTCTTCCAAAATCAGTAACTCACTATCAGGAAAATATTATGGTTTATTTTTCCTTCAACTATGTATTTCCCAAAATGTTTAACTTTTTGTTGAGTCACATTCCTTAGTATCATATAATATCAAATCCTCAATGCAATAATAATGCAATAAAATACATATTTATTTCCATAATTAATATAACCAGTACATCGTTGATGCAAAACTCAAATAAAAATATTTGAACAATAATAATTCCTCTTCATCTTCGGTAGTCTCATAACTTGATTATTATCCAGTACCATCATTTGGGGTATACTCTGATGATTGGGACAATTATTCGTGTAGTGTCCCAAATCCATAAAGATGAAGAATTGTACATTTTAAACCTTTTTCCTTAACCATGAAATCATGTACTTAGTGTCATTTTTATCCACACTTATAACAAAATCCCATTCCATTTATTAAATTACCTAGAAGATTCTTTCCACATTTATCATATGTTGGAAAATCCTATATTCCCTTCTTCCCTTTACCAATATTTCTCTCTACTATCATTTTCTTCTCTAACATCCCTTCAATGTGAAAGCACTCAATGTATTCATTACTTATCTTATCAACATATGATATTATTTCAACACATGATATGAATATTTGGGAGACTATTTACCTTATAAATTTTGGCATAAGCGTATGAAAAATATGATCATTATTACTCTTTATATCATGTGTATTAATGGGTTTTTCATTCCTTTTACATGGAACCATTTCTGAACAATTGCATTCACTAGGTTAGTTTATCAATCGCAATGTGTAATTCCAAACATGTAAAATAGCTTACAAAAATTGAAAATTTTATGCATATAATCCATAATCGTAAATAAAATGTTTTCTTTCATTAGGTATTTACTCGTAAACCATTCATAATGGACTGAGAAGAAAATTTGAATTATCCTAATCATATCCCTTGGGGGTGTCACAACTAAGAGTACGACAAGGCATGTTGTCATGTTCCAGGATAACCTAGGTCAGGTCTGAAACTCCTTGTCAGTGTTTTCACTCCTAGATACATATGTGCCAGAGCCACCACTACCTTCTCATATCCAAGCATGGATATATTTCTTGGAAAATTTTCAAAATACCTACATTAGCAAAATTCCTGGAAGTTCTTGTATACTAATCCCCAAATCCTATCATAGGGTATTGTTCCATAATCAATGTTTCTCTAAATCTACCTTGCTACGATTATACTAAAATTCTTATGATACCAACTGTCACACCCTGACCCTATTTACCCAGAGTCGGTGCATTATTACATAACATTTTCATGATCACAAGAGATCATGTCTCTAAAGAGATATTATTTTAGTAGCCTTTAATGTAATAGATACATACATAAGTTTCACATTACATCATTAAATAAAAAACTATATTTTTACCATTTGAATGCACTCATATCCCTTAGACTATCCCTACAGGTAAATCATAATAAAAGTCTACACATATTGGGAAAAAGAAAAAATAATAAAGGAGTGAGCACAGATTCTCAGTAAGGATAACAATATATCGGAAACATTCATAAATAAGCACAAACATTTAAGGAAATGAATAAGACTAAAACAAAAGAATCGTAATCATAAAATTAATCACAATATTGCAAAGATAAATCATATAATTCCATTAAATTATTTCCACGGATATTCTACTAGTCAAATAATCACATTTAATATGAATAGCTAATTTCATAATGATGGAATGCTTAATGGTGTACATCATAACCACATAGTCAAGTCCTTGTTCCATGACTAAAATAAGATTTTTTCAAGGCCATATTCCAAGAAACTATTTTTTCTCATGATACATACCAATTAATCAAGGAGCTATAGCAGGCTCCACCCATCACTTACTAAATCCAATGCATTCCTCAAATAAAAATATTGAAACATAACATAAAAATTCATATTAAAAATTGCATAGAAAATATTAATAACTAAACCATAACCCTTGAATTGTATAAAAATAACAAATCCATAGTCAAACATATCACGAAACCTTCTAAATAAAATGGAAAACTGTATCATAAAAAAATCAACTTCAAATAAATGTAAATTCCATCATAGAATGTTGATATAGATGAAATCAGAACAATTTTAGAGATATATTTCCTTCTATTTTTTACTCATTTAAAAGTCACATAAATATAAAAGGAAAAATTTATTTTGATTGTTTTCTTATAATCATGAACTGGAATCCTTGACGGTGTTATAATATGATCAAAATAGCCACACCTTTGGTATATGTTAAAAAACATTCTTACATTAAATCGTTGAAAATTTCATAAAGTACCTTGTTTGGAAATCAACAGAAATATTCCATTCAAAACATTTTATATTAAGTAAATCAAGGGTATAAATAACATTAAACCATATAATAGGTATTATAAAAAATATTTTTAAATATAGTTTTATTAAATAGGGATGTGGATGATAAAGAGGTCACAATATATACTCACATATAAACAACCTTGGATAATGAAGAGATTGTAGAATTAAACCTTACATTCTTCTTTTCCATGGTCGAGGGTATTTTAACCTCATTTATAAAAGTCAAATCATTTATAATAAATTATACAAGAACCACATACATAAATATGATATCATATATGATATTCTAATTTTTCTTTGTTAAAAATATTTTAGTAGTATCATTGTTTCGGGTGTTAACTAATTAATTTTCCATTATATATTTTGTTAAGTAAGTCATGTTTTTAATGATAGGCTGTATATGATTCATATACAGAATGATATTGAGTTCATAAACATTATTTTAAATCATAAAATAAAAATTATCTTTGAATGCTTATGATCGAGAATAAATATCATCGCATTCGTGGACACGGTAATCTGTACGTATGGACGAGTGACAATACCATTCTATTGATAGAGAAATCATCTATTATTGGATGGTATATCATATATAATGAATCATTAACATGTTATATTTATTATTCACTTCAATTATACTCATTATTATACACATCTTAATAATGAATTGTTGAACAACAATGTACACCACGACGTGGAGACGGTAGGCCGTATGTATTCGTGTATGGTGACTTTGTCATTCATAGGATGGATAGAATAATGAATATGGTTGTAAAATTTTTATAATAACATCATTTTATGTATAAGGTACTGGAGTTTCTCTTTTGGTATGGAAATAATAAATAAATAAGAAGTGGAAGAATAAAATAACTTTGAAAGTGGTGATGAAATAATTAACTCTTCTTCTGGTGGTTCATTTTGATTTGATCAAAAGGGATCCATATGTTGTATATATAATCAATTTAAGGCCTCAAAGATTAATTTAGGGTAGTTGGGATGATATTTGAGTAGTTGATTCTGAGAAAAATAGATTTGGAGGTGTACTTTTGAGAGAAGTGGAAGTAACCTTTTATATGAGATTTTTGGGTCACGTTAGGAAAGGCTTGAAATAAGATTTTCTTATAAAATAATTTTCGTTTTATAATTTCTCTAGAAGAATATATTTCTATGATAAAGTTTTTATTGGTGGAAATCCACTCAACCAAAAGGTTTTAGAAAACTTTTGTCCAGCATATTAAACTAATCATTTAGATTTAACTCCTAGATAAATAGATTAACTGTTACAATGTCTTCTTGTATTTATATATTACATGGTTAATAAACATAATATAAAATAACAAGAGAACCCCAAGTAGTTCACTAATGATATATATATCATTATATAAGTATTTTTATTGATCCTTATATTTTTAGGAATATTATATCATTTAATAATATAATATTTGTTTTATATGCTGATTTATGTGAGTTTTGACACAATTTAGTATATGGATTTTTTGAAAGAAAACAATACTTTTTTACGTAGAAAATATGCATTATATAAATCCTAACAAGCCATATTAACCTAGATAATTTTTTTAATGCATCATAAGTCTCAATTTACATTTATTGTTATATTTATAATATCAAATTTTTTAATCATTCATTAATAAGGTAAATAATGCATCATCATTGTGTCATCAATAAATTTATTTATTTAATGTCTAAAAATTATAAATAAAATTAAACTTTTTAGGAAATGTGTTCATATTTCTAATTAATATTTATAGTCGAATTTATCTTATGTATAACCCTATATTAAATATGTTTTAGTTATGAAAATTTGAATTTAACACTTTTAACTCTTGTTTAAATAAAATAATGATAAATGTCCAATCTAACCCATGTGGATCAAATATGATCATATTTTATTCCTAAGGTTTATTTTGGTCTAAAATCATTTACCCAATAGAATTAAGACATGTTTTAGGGTAATTATAATATTATTTTACCTTAAATTTCAGTATTTATTTTTAAGCGTGATAAATTAAATCCAAAAGCTTCTATTCACCAAAAATTAATTTCATTCTATTGAACAAAATTTTACTTACTAATGTCAATAGTGTCCCTCATATTTTTGAATGTCAGTTCAGAGAAGCAGTAATGTTATGTTATATGAATATTTTCTAACATGCCAAGAAGGTGGGTAAAAGGCATTAAAATGTTCAATAAAATTTTATACATAAAATTTTATTATAAAACAAATCCAATGAATTAAAGTGAACTAATATATGTACTGTATATCATTTTTGACTTAATATAAATTTAAATAAAATAAGTAATTATTTATATAAAAAGACGGTTTTAAATAATAATGTAGTGTTTTTCATTATTCATCAAAAATTGAATGTTTTTCGAAAAATACCAAAAAATCACCCTAAGATAATTTTGACATTAATAATTAAAAAATGATGTCTACATTACGAGAATAAAACAAATAAGTTTTAACTAATTTTTCTCCCATTTTCAGTACAAGAAAGTAGGTTTTTGAGATGTAAAAACTATCAAAAGATTGGAATGTTTTTATGTCCAATTTAATGGTAAAATTACAACCAATGACCAAAATTGGATTTAATGATAAAAATACAAACTATTTATACTTAAAAACCATTCAAATTTATAATTTAACACTATAAATTATTTGTATTAAAAAACTTTTTTTCATTTAAAATTTAGTATTTTTCACTATTCGACAAAGTATGAATGTTATCAAAAAAACAGAATTTTTTTTTTGAAAAACAAAATTTTTATTTGCCACTTCTAAAGAAGAAATTTATTTTGACAATTTTAATATATATATTTGTCAAATATTGTATTTAAAAACTGTTCTCCATTAAAAGGAGATAAAATTCCATTTTCAGAAAAATATTTCCTTCAACTGAAAAAATTGAATTCATTCATACATTATGTCTAATAAACACATAATATGGATGTTAAAATTATATGGAGTATATAGAATTATAAATTAAGTTAATAGTAATCATTACATCTTTTTGAACGTCTTGTTTGGTATGTCGTGGTGCGCTCATACTCGGTGTTGCGTGTAGTGCATCCTATTGAATTATATTAAAAGAAAAATGTACTATGAAATCATGGGGTGTTACATAAAATAAATTTTTTAAAAAAGTTATGTGCTTTATAATAGAGTTTCGATAGTATGGAAATTTCATTTTCTAATAATTATGCATAAGTGTAATATGTTTTATCCATAAAAAATTCAACGTTCATATTTCAAAAAATTATGAAAATAAATAAAATTTTGTACATATTTGTCAATAATCCTTCATTCTCCATGTTTCCTATTTTTTATGATTATATCACAATTTACCTTAAATATTCATGTCATTTGATTCCATAGGAATTATTATATAGTGTTATGATTTTTTATAGTATCTTTATATTAAGATAATTCAATCGACAAATCTATTTTGATATATAAATAAATATTGATCATATTATAATCAATATGGAATTTAGAGGTCATCCCAAATGAAAATCCATATTTCCATTACATTTCAAAAAATTCTTAATATACATTGGTCTTAGTATCCTTTTCTTTAAAATAATTACAACTCACTTCTATAGTAACACCATAATGTAGGAATGATCTCCAAATTTATGTTCACGACCCTTCCTTTGGTTGTCAACATAAATTATATAACGTATCGAATATACATTAATATTATTCAAAATAATAAATAATTTCCTTATTATCTCCTCGATATGATATAGGTCTAAAATATAACATCATACACCATCATAAAACCATGTTATTGTTTGAAATAATTTTCCATATAATGTTTCATATGGTTCCATTTGAATTCATTAATGGAACATATTAATATATGTAAATTCCAGAAGAGATAAATATTGAGTGAACATACAATGACCTTCATGTGAGAATTTTCTGGACGTGTATTCTATTATTTCAGTAGTCCTTTAAAAATTTCAATTTGTATGAGTATGAAACACATCCCACAAATATAGCACAGTAATGAGATACTTCTAAATAATTTTCCAAATATATATATAAATAATGGGATACAATTATATGGAACTTAATGAGGTTCACCCTGATGTCTAAATTTTTTTTTATATTGTCACGAAAGTCCCTCAAGATGTAAAATCTCCCTTAGATTGTGGAAATGTTAATAAATGGTAATGAATTCTATAGTAACACATATGGAATAACATATTTGTATAGTCTTTTTCAATCTAGGGAAAATTTACATAGTAATATCCTCCCATGTCAATATAAATATATGGAGTGGTTTTATAACTCCCGTTGATTGTTTCCTTATATTAATTACATAAAAAATATATTCATTTTCATATTTAGTCATGAATATCCATTTTCATATTATTCCCCCAAAATTTACTCTTAAATATATCTACATCAAGGTGAGACCAAAGTGTATTCAGAAATAATAGTCATATTATTACTCCCAAAATTCCCTCCTCATCTTTGGATCTTATTGAACACATATCATCTCTCTGAATTTTTTCATTCCATATTTTTATAAATAAATTCTATCAGGTTCATATCACCAATGATTTTAATTTCATATTTTAATACCTTACATAGTGCTTGAAAAAATATTATCTGTCCATATAATAATGGGTTTTCAATCATTTGTAATATCCTTGACTTCTCCCCTTCCCTAATGATACACATATCAATATTCACTAAATTCATGAATATGTTATCTTTTCATCCATATTTTAGTCAGAACCAAATGACCTATTTGACTCAATGCATAAAACACATTATTTTCTTTCCCATGTTATCAGTGTATTGAGAAATAATAAACATTGAGTAGCTCTAGCCATATCATTTATCTCATGAAGTGTAAAATTTAAAAAAAATTGTATTTAATGAATTGGGATCATATATATTTCACACCATTCAGTATAGATATAATTAATCTATTCATCATGTAAAATATTTTTTCATCCAACATAGGTTTATGGTTTGGAATATTTTGTTCATATATAATTTATTGTTATGATTCATAAACAATACCTCTATCATATAAAATTAGGATGCAACTATATCCTTTCATCAATGCATAACAATATATTAAAAAATTATCAATTCATGATGATTATTTCAGGACCATATGAATTATCAATATCCTCTTTATATATTTGATATAGTCATTACATTATTTCATTAATATAATATTAACTCTTTTACATTAAAAAATCGTTAATTTTTTATAAATGTGGTATTTTTTTGATCAAATCAATGGAAACAACAATATTATAAAATTAATATATATACCTCTATTATGTTCTTCATAATAAGTGATTGTGTTCCTTTTTTTAGAAGAAACTACTAACATTAAATCCTTGGTGGCAATATAGTCATGAATATAAATTTCTAAAATCTTTATTTTATACTTAATATATTTTTCATATATTTTCTTCCCTATGAGAGTTTTAAGAATGATACATGGTTGGAATATATTATCTTTATATATTTCAGGGCCGACCAAGTTAACATTTATATATAAAATAATGAAATTATGAGGAAAGTATTAGAATAAACTACAATATTGAAACACAAAAAATTATATTAATCAATCCAAAAGACAATATACTATAAAGATCATATGAATACCTTTTTTTAAATGTCTTATATGGAATATTATCATTCCTACCAACAAAATTAATGATACCCAGAGTGAAGATAAATCAGTGAATTATGTTATTCTTATTTAATATCATCAAGAATATCATAAATGTTAGGTAGAGAATAATTTTCCATTATTGTAATAAAGATATTTTCTCAATAATCAATGCATATGCAAATATAACAATCATTCTACTTATCAAAATTAATAGTTTCCCTCTATAGTGAAACACAATGGAGAGTGAATCCCTTATTTCGCCAATCATGAAGGTGTTTCATTAGAACCAAAAATTACATTATATCAATCATATTGTGGGTCTTATGTATAAGTCTAGACTTGAGTGTGTGATTAATGAAAAAATAAAACATTTCCCTTAATATGATATCAAGGTATCTCTTCTAGAAACACATGTGTATATTCCTATATAATATATACCTTATATTTTCTAAAGATACCTTTCCCATATATAGTTTTTCTTTTCTATTAAACTCGATGAATTTTATTAAGGAAGTCTACCAGTGAAATTATATATTCACTTTCTACTTTTCTTTATAATCTATACAACAGATAATTCTATGGTGAACCATTGGTATAATAATAATTATTAAAAATAGGTTATCATTATGTTTCAAAATGGGAACTGAAATGAAATATAATTATTACCGTAAAATTTACACTATCACTCATTACTAAAAAATGCATACATAAGGTTATATGGAAACATTTAGTATACATGAAAATCATGGAAGATATAAAAGATTCCAATTGTATAAAATTAATTATATAATTTTTATAAATTGAGTGTAATATCAATTTACCTACCACCACATCATTAGGTACATTAAATTCAAAATATAGATCTCATATATTCATGTTCATCCCTAATGGAATCTTCCAGGGTAGGTTAAAGTGATTATAAGTGAATTTTTCTGATTAACTCCCCATATCCCTATATATGAATAACTGTATAAAAGTTATTCAATTGTTGAAAATTAATTTATGATATATATGAAATGTATCAAAAAAATTAAATAAATCTACCTTTCACATTTATTTTCTAATAAGATATTTTTGTCCATAAATACCACAATCTAGAAATTTGATGTGTCCATTATTCTTATTCGATGTTTTTTTCTTTAATGTCAAATGAAAAATTAGATTTGTGATTTCCCATGATCATACAAGACATAGAAATTTTTTTTATATTGATTGAATATGATTCCATTTCATTATATGAATAAATCATTTTGGGCAATAGATATTTTTATTGATATTTCTTAACTGCATAAAAATGATCATTCTTGATTTCTATATTACATTTTATGTCTTTATGATTCCATACTAATCATTTTATGATAGTCTCATATTCTACAACACATTCCCGATCCTTATATATTATCCATATTGATAGTCTCTTAATTTTGGCTCATGACGACTGAAAAATCATTTCTCAAATAAGAACACAAAAAAGGTTCTATATTCCATAATTTATACTTCATCAAATTACAAGGAGTTATTAATAAATTAATATTATTGATCAACATCCTTTATGAAATAATATACTAAAATATATCATTTTTATTTACAGCATATCCAAAATCAAGCAATATATTATCTTGTGGAAGGATCATGTTCTCTACTACTAATGGATTAATCATTAAATTAATGGATAGAGGGTTATATAGAATAAAGTAATAAATCATAGTTTCATTACACATTGGAATAATAGGTTTTTCAATACAAAAAATGTAAATACTCTCATCATTTTTCAGTTTCACCAATATAGCCATGATATATAGATCACTATCACCTGCTATATTGTATTTCTAATAAGGAGAATTCTTATATTGACTATGGGTGTTGACATGATTTTCCATTCATTCAAGATGAACAATATCTAAATAATGAAATGCACATACTTTTGTCGTAACATTATAAATATTAATCAATGATATACAATTTTTAAATATTCCAAAATCATTCTTGAGGTTTACTATAATTCACAATCTAAGTATGTGTTTTAAAAATTTAATTCCCAAAGGACAAAATAAATATGAATTTTCACCAACTTTCATCCCTCTATCCTATAACCAAGTGTTTGTTTCTATGTTATTACTTTTTATATGATAAAAGGGAAATCCACAAAGTGGTTAGATATAATTTGCGTTTATTAGTGTTTGAATGCATATATGTCCTCATTTCCACATTGTCAAAACAATGATGATCACAAAATATTAACATATTTAAATATCATCCATAAATCTCTTCATAATATCACACGGAATGTAAAAAAATGAAGGGAAACATTAAATAAATTTTTAGTGAAATATTAAAATGGAATCATTATTTCTAATACAATACATTTAAAATATTTAATGGTGGATGATCAATTAAAATTCTATTTAGTCAATCACCAGTTCTGGAAAAGGTATCCACGAAAAAAATTAATTTGAAAATAACATGGAAAAAGATAAATGTATTCTTAATGACAAAATCACCTAACGATTAAATCATTATTTTATGGCCAATGCCACATAGAAATGAATAAAAAAACATACCATCAAGGATATATTACAAGACATTTCATTGAATTTTTTTCATATCATAAATACTGAAATAATTTATCCAACAGTTTTTATCATGATAACATTCAATTCATTAAAGGGATATCTATAACTAGAACCCTCCTATCACATACATGTTTCCAACACATTATCAATTATTTGAATATGAAATATAATACATAACTAATATTCAATATTAGTAAATAAATATCCATACTGAATCAAAATATAAATAATAAATATCTCTATTGTAAGTGAAATAAAATTCTTAATATCTAACTTTAAATAGAAATTATACACTAAATTTTAAAATGAATTTTAAAAATTCATTCTAGTATGGTATATACATTTAACATCAATGATTCTAAAAATATTTAAATAAAGGTTATGTCCATTGATTAATTAGGTGTAATAATGAACAAGATTTAATTTCCCAAAAATTGCATGTGAATTTGTTTTATTATAAGGGACAATTTCAGGACCAGACGCTTAGACGTCACCTGATTCCAAGGCCCGGTGAGGCTGGAATTGATTTTTGAACTTTTTTGAGTTCATTTAAATAAATGATCGAGAGGGTTTTTTTAACGTTCAAACAGGTGCTCGGATAAAACATTTGTCGGCACCGTTGAACTCAGAACATCATGATTCACATCGAAAGGGTTTACATCGACCGGTGACGGCTGAACAGAAATGTTAGTTTTTCAGACCATTGGGGAGAAAAATAAAAATAAAAAAAGTTATTCTTTTGTTTCCTTAACCATTGAGTGTTGACATGTCCGAATTGTGGTGTGGAGGAAAGGGAACACCGAGTCACATTAAATGGGTCTATATTATGGATCTTAATGACCAACTTGATGTACCACTAAAATAAGAGTTACAAATACGTTGTTTCATAAAAGAAACTACATAATGACGCGATGACACATCATAACAGAAATTCTCTAACATGTTTTTATTTTAATGGGTTAACATGTTAGATAAATGGGTATAAAAAAAGTGTAAGTCATCTGTAGAATCTACAATCATAATCCTCTCGAACGATGAATGAAGAATGTTGGGGAATCACCAGTGATAACGAGGCACCCTAGGGAAAGGGACCAGAGAGTGACAAACTCCAATGGAATCCCCATGAATGGGTCTCCCCAACAATGAAACTCTTCATGGTATGGGTTTATTTTATATGAATTCCTTTTAACATTTATCAATCTAAAACAAAAAAAATGTCGATCTACCCACAAATAGTTGGATCCTTGGATCGCTTATTATTGTGGGCGGAGGCCTTTTGATGGGGTTTTGTATTTGGATTAAATTTTTTTGGTTGATAGAAAATCCTTCTGAAACCTCCCCATGTTTAAACTCTAATGCATAGGGCATAGACCAAAAAGAACAAGGACTGAGCCACTCTACCTTGTGCATTCGTCGTGGTCGATCCTTCAAAATGGTGGCAATATGGTTTTGAGGAATTATGAGGGAAGGAGGCACCCCATGGTTATCAAAGGTGTAGATGTCATGAAAAAGGGACCAACAGAGCAGCCCTAGTGGTCCAAAGATGAGGGTGGTAGTGGTGGTGGTCGCAAAAAGCTAGATGTGTGCTTGGGGAGATGTTGTAGCCTTCTCGCACCATGGATGTGTGGCAAGATCCGCTTGCAATGGGTCAGACCAGATGTGACTCTATCGTAAGGTGACCCTACGGGATGGACCCCCGACTTAACCGAGATGAGGATAGCATATCCCAATAGTCTTATCTCGATACCCAAGGAAGACTAGGACTTCAGAGGACTAAATTGATCCAGGTCAGGTCATTCGAACTAGGTTGGGTCATACGGATCACACATGCCAGGTTGGTTGGGTCAGTTCGAGCCAGAACGTAACCAGTCCCTATTTACTAAAACACTAATATCTCTCAAACTTGAAATCCGATTGATGAGATGTTTATAGAGTTAGAAGCCTTGAAGGGAGATAGATATTTTTTATTTCTGTAAAGAGGCATTCATGGAAGTTAGAAATACAATTAATAGCATGAGGAGAGGTTTCTCCCAGAATCAAGCACACTTTATGAAGAGATCCTATGACTGAATGAGATGTGAAGACTCCTGACTAGAGACACTATGTGGATTATATATGATTCACTAGTGGGAAGAGTCTATCTATGTCCCGGATGGCCCATGGTGGGATGGAGCTATGTGGGACTCAGCAGACCCACAATACTCCTTGAGAAGGAGTACCTCAGTACGATGTCCAAAGATGGAAGTGGCTCTATGTGTCCCAATAGGCCCATGGTTGGGAGAGCCTTTGTGTGACCCATCATACCCCTAGTACTTATCATGGATGTTTACCACAGTAATACAAGGCTATAGGTAAGTAGATCAGTGTGACTCATTAGGCCCATGGTGGGGAATGACCCTGTATGACCAATCATACCAATGGTACTCATTTAAGAGGAGTACCATATCATCCAAAGATGTTCAGTGATATGACTCATGGTATTTATTTCTATACTATAGATTATACCTACCTGAACTGATAGTAAAATGTGTATATATTCGTTTTTTGTCATTATTTTGGTTTTTGGGGTCCCTACTAAGTATATTGTTACTCAACCTTGCATGGGAATTTCCTATATGTGTTGTGTCTTGTACTGTTGACTGACACCAAGATGGTGGATTTGTGTCCTTGGACTAGGGGTTTCCAGTGAGTTCAGGTAGGTGGTACATACATATACAATGTTAAACAGCTACTATAACCTTACCATCAGGTGTGGTTTTTAGCGGACAACTATCATGAGATCCTTGTACTTTCTGGATTTCAGTATGCCTTTTGTTGTGTTTGAATCATAGCCCATTTTACATATAGCATGTACCTTTACTCAGTGGTTTTTTAGTGGCATGATGGTTTCCATTCCAGTGTTTGGGATTTGGTTATTTTTTTTGTGCATACTGGTACTGAGAAATGTTCCTCTCAGTTGAAGGTAGACGCCTTCGGCGCTAGTCGCCTACCACAGGCCTTTGGAAGGTGGTCTTAGGGGAGTCATGGAATGGGCCCTGGGGAATGGGTCGTGAAAAGGTGGTATCAGAGGTGGTCGGTTCTACCACAATGACTAGGATTCTATTGTTTTTTTAGAAATATTTTTAAATGTTTTGAGTTCAAATTTACGATATGGGGAGTCCATTGCTGGTGCGACGGCCGACATTTTCTTGCACTAGGACCATGAATTATGCTTCTCAGATATATACATAAAAACACAAATTTCTTATGACATATAGGAATTTATTGTTTCATCATGTTAGAATTAATTTAGAGTCATCTCACCACATATAATCTATAGACCATGGTACATCTAGATCTATTTTAGGATGCCTCCATGTAGACAGTCGTCCAAGATTCTGGTGTGTGATCGTGAGGACTGGTCACCTAGAAATGAGGTGTCAATTCAAGGACTCATGATAATGATGGACCTTCCATGTGGTGTAGCATCATTACCGCAACCTGTTATTCATCATTTAATAATGATTTTACTGCTAGAGGGTGCATGTAGGCTCAACTCCTTTCATGAGTTCCTGAGACAAAGACCTCCCAGTTTTAGTGGAGAGACATATCCTCTGGCCCATAGGGACTAGAGGGATCTGGTGACATGATTCCTCTTCTTAATGAGGAAAACACATTACCAGATGGCGATATTAGCTGAAGTAATTAATTACTGATTGTCAGGGAGATGTTGGAGTATGATTATTTAGAATCATGATGAGGAGACCCTATCATGGGATGACATCGTTTGGCTTTTCAGGGAGAAATTATTCCCCGAAAACATGTGCATGGTGTGCATACAGATGCTTCTTCATCTACAGTAGGGAATCATATCAGTGGATTAGTACTCTCTGAGGATTATATAGATCTCCTACTACTCTAAATAAATGTAACTAGACCCTTTCATTAGGGCCCATACAATTGAGTGAGGACTCTGACATGATAACATTGTTTCGATGATTTCCCTCAGCATCCCCACTTAGGATAGAGTACAAGAGAATGATATACTAGTAGAGGGACACCTCGAAGTGAATGCACCAATAGTGGGAGCTACCATTGGGTGAAAGCCGGCAGGGTGATCAGTATTGAGTTGTAGGCAGTAGATGCAGGGACCCAAGAATTATAGATCATTCATGGGATGACCCTATAACTCAGGGTCTGTAGGGTGGGTCTCCTAGGGAAGAGGTAGTCATTTGGGAGGAATGATATGCATCATGTGAGTCAGACAGGGACACATGGCTCGTGACTACCAGACCTGCCCCATAGACAATCAACATATGGTTGAGGGACTACTGAGGTAGAGAGAGGTTCGAGCGAGGAGGTCCGTAGGGAAGAGGATGTGGCAAAGTATTAGGTCGAGCAGCAGGTGGTCGGTGACATTTTAAGGTACTACTACCACCACCCCCGAGGGTGGTCCCCCATGGCCTGAGGGAGCAGGCGGATGAGGGTGAGCTCATCTTCAGATAGTGGAGGCTTATGACTACAATGTTCCCGATATTATTAGAGGTACAATTTCTGTCTTCACCACCCTAGATATAGTTATTTTAGACATAGGGGACATTCACACTCTCCTTTCCACAGACCTCGTTCGAGGTTCAATGATTTCGGTGGAGCCGTTGGCTCGATCCTTTTAGTTAGAGACCCTATAATAGGGGATATGAGTATTACACACTGGTGCTGGTAGTGGGAGATTATTCATGGAGGTGGGATATTCAGCTGGGATCTCCTAGTAGGGGTGTCAAGGACTTGGGATGTCATCTTGGGTATTGAATGGTTGTCTACCATTTGTGATCACATTGACTATCTTAGTCGTAGAGTGTGGTGTGTTCATAAGGATGGGACCCAGTTTTCCTTCACCAGCGAGAAGGGAACTCTTGCAGCACATGAATGACTTTCTCAAAATATGGTACATCCAACCTCTGATGAGTTAGCTAGCCTTACCCTTGGAAAGATGGATGAGAGGAGTCCTCACATTCCTATAGTGGTGGATATGTATGAATGCATTTTTCCTGATGATGCTCTAAGGCTACCTCCCCGTAGGAAGGTTGAATTCGGAATCAACTTGTACCCCAATAAAGCACCGATATCCACACCATCCATATCAGATGAACCCCATGGAGCTTTTTTAGTTGAGGTTATAGCTAGAGGACTTGGAGAGGAAGGTTTTTGTGAGGCCAAACGTTTTACCATGTCTATCCCCAATGTTGTTTCCTAAGAATTCAGATAGAAGCGTGAGGCTATGCATTGACTACTAGTTTATGAACCTGGTGATAGTGAAGAACAAATATCCAATCCCATGAATTGATGACCTCATCATATAGATGATGGGAGAGAGGTGGGTTTCAATGATAGTTCTCATATTGGGATATCACCAACTTTAGGTACGAGATGAGGATGTATCGAAGATAGCATTCATATACAGTTTCATCCACATGGAGTTCTTCGTGATGCCCTATAGCATGACCAATGCCCCATCAGTGTTCATGGGACTCATGAATAGGATCATACATCCCAACCTTGATTGATTCATGGTAGTCTTAAATGATGACATATTTCTGTACATGGAGTTAGAAGAGGGGCACGGTACACACCTTTGGATAGTCCTGGATACACTCTAGAAGCACTATCACTATGAGAAGCTCTCTAAGTCCCAGTTCTTTATTCTGGAGGTCCACATTCTGGGACACATCAGATCATATAATGGAGTTGTAATGTATCTAATGAAGATAGAGGATGTTCTTTAATGGGATCCACTATGGAGCAAGATTGTTCTGGGATGTTTTATTGGGGTTGGATGGATACAATCAGAGGTTCGTACCTTCTTTTTCTAGAGTTTTGGAAACCTTATCATCCTAGAAACATAAGGTACAGACCTTTTTGTGGATGGATAAGGGCCATGATATTTTTTAAGACCTGAGGAAGAGTTTAAAAAATGAACCCATATTGTGACTACTAGAGGAGGGTATTGTGTATATTGTTTTCTATGATGTATCAGGGACTGTACATGGTTGTGTCATGATTTTGGAGAGAGCATTGATCACCTATGATTCACATCCGTTGATGCAGCATGGACAGAACTATGCAAACCCTATCATAGAGTTAGCAGTAGTAGTTTTTTCACTGAATATGTGGTGGTACTACTTAATGGGTGAATGGTTTAATATATACTATAAACACAGAAGACTCAGGTATATCCTATCCAATAAGAAGCAGGACATGTGGAAGTGGCGATGGGTGGAGTTCCTATAGGACTTTGACTTTGTGATAGTCTATAATCTTATGAATGCGAACGTGGTGGTATAAGTGCTCTACAATAGTTCTAGTTTAAAGTTTCTAAGTGATGAGATAGATTAGATAGACGTGATGCAGATATCCTTCATGGATGATGATGGAGTATCTTACCTTCAATCGATGACTATCACTCCCTCACTCTATCATTGAGTTGGATTGGCGCATCTTATGGATATTGACAGTGAGGCTTGTCATGCTTAGTAATCCTCAGGACTAGCCCAGAATGGATTTTCGAAAGGTGGGGAGTGCGTCAACCTTATTAGAGGTTGCAAAATAGTACAGGTGTCATTACGAGATGATATTTTGAAATATTTTCATATCTCCCATTGGTTGTACATTCTTGAGTTTTGAATATGTACTAGGATCTCTGACATTAGTACTGCTTACCAGTGATGAATAATGTGATGGATGTGTTCGTTTCACAGTGCCTCAATTGTCAGTTTGTGAAATCAGAGCATTAGCTTCCAGTAGGCTTCACACAACAACTTCATGTACGGAAGTGGATGTGGGATGGTATCTTGATTGATATCAGGATGGGATTACCATGCACATCCAGAGGCCACGATTCTATCTGGATAATTTTTGACCGACTCACTATGTCATCTCACATACTACTCATCTTGTAGTAGGGGTTGATAGAGGGATTTGGATGCCTCTACATCCAAGAGATAGTGAAGCTTCATAGGGTGACCTCGATGATTGTCTCTGATTGTAATTATCTCATTACATCCTTTCTGTGGAAGGGATTACAAAATGCGTTCGGGAAACAACTATTCTTGCACAAAACGTTTCACCCATAGACTGTTATTCTGATAAAGTGGACCATATAAACCATGGATGACATGATTCATGATTGCATACTTCAATTTTTCATAGTTGGGAGGACCAACTACCACTGGAAGAATTTTCATACAACAATAGCTATAACTTCACAATTGGAATGGCTCTATTTGTGGATTTGTATTAGTGGCCCTATAGATCACCTCTATGCTGAAAAAACCCAGGGGAGTCAGCACTCATTGGCATATAGTTTGTACTGGCTACCACTAAGAAGGTTCATATCATCTACGTGCTAATGAGGACTGCACAGAGTAGTCAAGAAATCTTATAGTGATAGGAGATAGTGTCCCTTGGAGATTGAGGAGGGAGACCATGTGTTTTTTCAGGTCTCACCCTGATGAGGATTATAGATATTTGGTCGAGGAAACAAGTTATCCCCGAGGTTCATCAGACATTTATAGGTTCTGAGTAGAGTTTGGGAGGTGGAGTTCCGCCTAGCTCTTCCCCCCATAGATGCACCAGGTCTACAATGATTTCCATTTGTCGTAGCTGAGGAGTTATGCGCATGATCCATCACACATCATTGACTAGGGTGATCTAGAAATTTACAATGGGGAGACATTTGCAGCGTTCCTAGTGGAGAAAGAGGATCAACATGATTGGTTCCATCATCGATGGTCATTTCCTCTGGTGTGTATTCAATGTAAAAACGGGAATATCTTGGATAGTACACAAGAGTGAAAGGATCAATTTCATGCCCATTACCCCCCATTTGTTTGTTTTTATTTGTTTTCGGTTACACGGAAGTGAATCCCTAATGGTGGGTTTATTGTAATGTCCCGAGAAATACCATGTAATTTTTTATTATATGGGATTATTTCATGACCAAAATCTCATACGACACCTAATTCTGGGGCCTAATGATTCCAGAATAAATTTTTTAACTTTTGAAAGTTCATTTAAATAAACATGTTAGTGGGTTTTCCTAACATTTTAACTGGAGCCCAGGTAAAAAATTTGATGGCACTGTTGAACTCTGCATGTCATGATTCAAATAGAACGAAACTAACATCAACCATCCAGGTCTTACCATAAAAGTTAGTTTTTAGGAATTTTCAGGAGAAAAAATAACATAAGAAGTTATTTTCTTGATTCCTTCGATGTTGAGTAGCGACACATCCACAGTGAAGTGGGAAGAAGAGGAAATGAATAATCTCAATAAATGGGGCATTTTAAGGCTCTTAATGAGAAGCATAATGACCCATTAAATGATGTGTAACATATATTCTATTTCACAAATAAAACATTGTAACGATGAAATGACACAATGTAATAGAAATGATGCACCTTGTTTTTCTTTTATGATTTAACACCTTGGAGAAATGGGGATCAAAATAGATGAGCTCCTATGATGAATATACGATTAGAATACTCTCTAACGACAAACACCAGTGAATCACCAGCGAGATCAATGCACCCCAAAGAACTGGAATATATAGCAATAAATGAAAATGGAATCCTTGTGAATGGAATTATCTAATGACGAACCTCGACTAAGTAGGGTTTTCTTAGATTTGAATTCATTTTCCCAATATTAACTCTAAAACAATGAATGTGGATCAACCCAAGAACAGGTTGATCAGTTGATCCCTTCTTCCAGTGGGAGGGTTCTTTTTAATGGGTTTTTGTATTGGGATTAGATTTATCTGGTTGACAGAACATCATTCTTAAACCACCCCATGGTTACACTCTAATGTAGATGATGCGGGCTGACCCGAACATGGACCGAGCCCCTCCTCCTAGTTAATTCTTCATGGTTGAACCATTGAAATTGTAGAAATATATTTTTGTGGCCTTAGAAGTGGTAGTGGTACCCCATAGAGGCCGATGTCACAATCAATGTAAAGAAAGGACCATCGGAGCGGACCCGGTGGTCTGTGGAAGATGTTGCTAGCACGCCACGATGACAAACTAGGAGGGTCGCTATGGTCTTATTAGGCCATGAAAGTGAATAAAGAGCCACTAGAAATGGTCCAATTTCTTGTGGAGGGATGCGTCCATCCGGACGAGTCAGGTGGAGCATCCCGCTCCATGAACGACGTGTCTCTTACTAGTATGAGGTCCTACGACCGTGTGTAGGGGGTTTCAAATGCGACAGGATTTTCCAGCCACAACGGGCTGGAAGCGGACGCCTGGCAGGGAATCCAGGCTGGAGATGTCCAGCCCACTGGTTGAGGGGTCAGGCCGGATGGGAGATGGTCGTGGAGTCACCCTCCATGATGGACCCCCGGTCGAACCATGCCAGGTCCACCAAGGCCCAATGGGCCAGGCCCACTGGCTAGGTCAGTTCAGGTAGGGTCTAGTCAGTCATACTAGGTCGGGTCATGCATGACCCATGATCCTGGTTGGTCGGGTCTATCCGACCATGATGGAGTGGGCCCAGATGCAAACGGCCCCTGTTTACTAAAACAACAAAATCTCTAAAATTACGTGTCTGATTGACGAGCCGTGTGCAGAATTGGAAGCCTCATGGTCAGACAGATTTTTTGGCATACTGTATGTAGGCTTTCATGGAAGATAGAATATAGAGAAATATTTGAGGAGTGGTTTCTCTACAAATGAAATTCACTACATGCAGAGATCCTACGTGTGACTGACATCCAATGACTGCCGACCTGTGACCATTTATGGATCAACTACATTGGCCTTGTGCGAAGAGGCTCTATGTGACCCTGCAATACCATGATAGGGTGTAGCTTTGTGCGACCTGACAGACCTATAACACTAATTGGAAAAGAGTACCTTAGTATGATGGCCAATGTGGGAGATAGCTCTATGTGAACCGGTAGGCCCATTGTGGGGAGAAGCTCTGTATAACTCAGTATTCCTACATTTCTCATCAAGGATGAGTACCACAATAGTCCAAGGATTATGGGAAGTGGCTCTGTGTGACTAAAAAGACCAATGGTGGTGAGAGGATCTATGATACACAACATACCAAAATTACTCATCAGCGTGGAGTAACCAATAAGACCATGTTTTTCAGTGATACAACTGATGGCCTTTCATTTTTTACTATAGATTATACTTGCGTGAACTAACAATAGCATGTGTATACTTTCCTTTGTGGTATTTCATTTAGGTTTCACGTTCCTGACAGAGTATTGTGTCACTCACCCCTACACTAGCTTCACCCACACGTGTCGTGTCTTTTGCAGATGACTGAAGCCTAGACAGAGGACATGGTGGCCTTGGACCAGGTATGGTCTAGTGAGTTCAGGCAGGTGGGGCATACTTCTACATCTTTTAGCAGCTACTCTACACTTACCATTAGGTGGGGTTTTCTGTGGATGTCCTTCTCAAAAACCTTTTACATTCCTGATTTTAGTTTGGCTTTTGTTGGGTTTGTAACCTAGCCCATTTGACTTATAACTTTTACCTTTACTCAGTGGTTTTCAGTGGAATGTATGTTTCCTTTCCAGTTTTTGGTATGTGGTTGTGTGTATGTGCATACAGGTACTCAAAAAATACCACAAAATTTTTGGTTGACACCTTATTAGCTAGTCTCCAACCCTTGGCCTTTGGGAGACAGACTTGGGGGATTCACAACATATGCCACGGGGGACGATACTTTACACGTGATAACAATAATGTGAATGGTATCAAAATAAGTTTTAATCCATAAATAAAAAAAGTGTGATAGAAGACCATTAATTTATTATAAAATATTTAATGTAATAAATGAAAGCTACTTTTGGAATTATATTGAAAATGTAATTGAATCATTACAAATAAAACTCTATGATGTATCTATAACATTTTTATAAAAATGATGTTATAAATTAGTTATATATTTTTTTCCAACATTTTAGAAAATAATGAAATATTATTTTTATTTTAAAACTAGAGATTCTTAAATAAATATAAGTTGATTTTCAAGGAAAATGAATAAAAACATTCAATGAAATATATATAATGAATAAAATTCATGGATGTGGTTAATGATATTTACACTATATATATCAAAAATAATATTCTGTTAATTATTAATAAAAAATAAAAACATGATTGTTCTGAAAATATTAAATAAATTTTGTTTGAACCATTTTTAATAATTTCCATAGTATTATAATTATATTATTACCAACAATTAAATTTTATAAGAAAAACTATAATTTTTCATTAAAAAATATGGATATTTATGTGAGAAATTCTAGATGTAATAAATGGAAGAATGTTTTCTTTTCTTTACATATATTCATTTTGTCATTAAGTACCCAAGAGAGGATTCATTGGATGGAAAACATGGAAAATCAAAAAATTTATAGATTAAAGGATAATATATACATTTTATAATAAATTGATGGAATATAATTCTTGGAATATTAATTTTATCACAAAAAATAAAAAAATTAATGATACAGTAAAACAAACATTTACCTCTTAAATGACATTAAAATAAATATATTCAAAACAATTAGGACGTATTTAAAATTAAATAACCTAGATAAATATTAATTCATTATATAATATATCATTGGGGATTTAAATACACCATATAACATTAATTATGTTTTTAATATAAAATATGCCTTATTAGAGTGGAATTTATATGAAATACTCATACCTTGAATTACAATATGGGATGCCATGTTATATAATTATGAAAGACCAAATTAAACATTGATATATATTTTATTAATATGATTTGAAATATATAGTCAATTAATGTGGACATTTTATAATTATTTAACATCCATTTATTGAATTTTTCTTCATTATGTCGACCATTTAGCATTGTCTTTTATATTTCTCCAAAATTACATCGAAAAATTAACCATTTATATTGGTGTTTTGAAATGATTCATTAAATATTTAATGTTAATAATTCTGGTAAAATAAATATTATTCATTAAAAATAAATTATAGTCATCCATCAATATTTTAATATAAAAATAAACTATATAGGTTCATGGAGGCATAATTCCACACGTATGAAAAAGTGACATTATCATTTTCCAATGAATGGTAGGATAAGCATGTAGATAATATTTTATTTTTAAAAAATATTAATTCTTTAAAAAAATTTCAATTTCAATTATTATTTATATCATTATTATAGTAAAATTGATGTTTTGGTGATAAAAATATAAACCACTTTTTGGACATGGTAGTCCATAATTTTACATGGGTGAGTTTTTTATTTTTTACATTATTTTAAATGGAATGAAAATAGATGTATCATTAATTAAATTTATATCTCAATATAATAAATAAGTTTATATAATAATATTATATTTATTATTTATTATTTTAATAGGTTTAAAAATAATTAAACATTAAAAATATCTATATAAACATGTAACTATCGTTTTTTAATCTCCTTCGATCAACAGCTTATGCCTTCATGATGATATATTTTGGTGAGATTATGGTCATAAGGTAATGAAAAATAAATATATAATTGTATTTGGTAGGTATTTGGTGATCTTTTTTCTCAATAATAGTGTATAATATTGGAGGGGAGGTTACCTTTTATGTCTAAGGTGGGTGGAATCATGTACATAATTGAAACTATAGTGTATAATAAATGTTTTAAGAAATTCATGATTCTTTGATTTATAATAATTTCTATTATTATAAGGTTATTGTATAAATAAAAAAATACAATTATATTTTACCATGTGTGTTGTTTTTTCTTGATTCATAAACCCTTTAATATAAAATTTTTATGTAATTTTACCCATTAATAATGAGATAAATTTTTAACTTAGTTACTATTAATGAAGTCCAAAAATTAACATAACATTATTACATAGTATAATTATGATGCTTCCAAAGGTGTAATATATTATGAATGATGAATTTTCTTAATGTGTTAAATGGTAATTTCAATATAAGATCAAAATACTCAATGGGAACCATTTTTATAAAAAATGTATTTTTAGGAGTAAAAAATATTTTAAGTTAATATTATGTATAATTATTATTCCAGTATAATAAATAATTTTAATTAAATTTATTCTTACATGAAATTAGAGACACATTAAAATTATAGGGGATCTTGTGGATACTTTATTATGACAGAAGACACAAAAATTATTGTCATTTAAATAAAAAAACTGATTTCCAAAAAGTTAAGCATATATTAATTTGGTCAACATTAATTTTTCATTTAATATTCATAAATATTGAATATATATTTTGAATATAAAATTTATTTCATTTAAATTATTGTTATTGTAATATAAATATTGTTTCATTAAAAATAATAGTAATTATAGAATCCTTTGTTTCATTATTATAAGAAAATTCAATTTTTTATGAAAATTATCAAAAATTAACCCCATGTTAATTTTTTTAAATTATGAATTATAATGTGAAAATAATTACATAAAAATATAATGAAAAAATATGGGAATTTTTTTAATCAATTTCTTGAATAACATTATATTTATTATTTTATGGTTTCTTAAAAATATTAAATTGAAATACTATTATTTAATCTTGGGTGTTGCACATATGGATGGAACTATAACTATTATATTTACAATAAGCATTTACCCACCAATAAAATGATTTATTACTGTCATAAAGAAATTAAATAGTATATAATATGACATGATTATGAAACTCTTTAAAATATGAGACGAAAATATTCTAAACTACGTACAAATATTGTCGATCATAGAAAAAATTATGCATAAAAAATCTGATCATGCTAAATAAAGAAAATGAGTTATACATGTAACACCCTAACATTTAATTTTATATATCCCCTTAAATAAATTTTATATATTTGAGATATTACTTTTCATGCATCACCATTTTTATATGATAGATGATATACTAATGATTAAATATTATTCAATTATATAGTTATCACATAGCCATTAGATTTGTGGGTTGGAATAGGGATAACTAAATTATGAGAAACTATTTTAATAATTATGAAACAAAAATTAAATCATTGGTTCTCAAATGTGTTTAAATGAAAATTAAAGTATTCAAATGTTAATAGAGATTACTTTCAACAAAAATACTTTTTTACATTTATTATATATAACAGATTATTCTCTAGGAATTCTTTTTTTTAATTAAATGATGATATATTATATTCAATAATTTTATTTTTATTTTTATTTAATTCTATTAACGAATAATGTAAAAAATCATATTTTATCTCCAAATATAATTTTATATAAATTTATTTTCTATTTGCGCAAATATTGTAATGAGAATTTATTCTAATCATAAAATTTGACTCATGGAAAATGGATCACATATATCGAGTCATGTTGTTTAAATTTTTTTTATAGTAAATTTTATTTTTGATCATTTTGAATAGTTAACTAGATAAATTTTCCCACCTCGGAAAGGGTATAATGGGTAAAATATGGATAATACTATTAGGTATGTAGATATAATTTATATATTTTCATATTATATTATTTTTATTTTACCATTATCATCCATGATTCACAACTATGTCCACTCTGTTGAATTTTTCTCTAATTAAGACATTTAAGTGATTTTAAGAAAATATTAATATAAAATGTACTTTTATTTATGTTAATAGAAATAAATTTTTATTACAAGCATAGGAAGTGAATATATTCTATTACAAAATTTTATTTCATATAATATTTTTTTTTTGAATAATTGAATTTTATTTCTAATTCTTACTGATTAAATAATTACCTTAAATCATACAAAACACAGACAAGATATTTATAAAATTCCTAGAAAAATATATATCTAATTTTAAAAATGTTTAATGTAATAAAATTTGGTTGAATTATAGTGGTCAATGTTTTTTAATGTAAATTAAAATATTAGTGACGTTTTAAGGTTTTAGATTCAAATTTCATAACATTACATTTGAGATTATAGTTAATTAAACTAATACAATAAAAAAACATTCATTATATTTTAAGAGAAATAATATTTAGTTAAATTATATAAAACAATTATAGCTACCATTTATTATTATAAATAATCTTCAATGTCAACCCTTTTTCATTTATGATTCGTTGTTTTATAATATCTAAACATATAACCCTTTATGAATAAAATGTAGCTACTGCGGTTAAGGTTAAAATTTGTTATCAAAGGGGTTGAACCAAATGATAATGTTTAAAATGAAACAAAAACCTCTATAAATTTCATTTTATGATTATATATGAATCATATACAAATTTTGTTCTAATAAATTTCAACAATACTTCATTATAAAAATGAAATAGATTATTTATAATAAAATATATTGTCATATTTCAAATGAGTATTTTACCTCCCTTATAAATGGGAAACCATTATCTATTTTCTTTATTTATTCTTGGTCCATCTGGATAATTATATCAAAAAACATATAACTTTTAAACTCCATTATAACTAAATTAGTGTTTTTGGGGTTCTTAATAGTCCATTCTATAGGTCCATAATAAGGAATGTAATAGATGACTACCAATGAAGAGGTAATCATCTTTCACCACCACATAAAAATATTTATTCATATACCACTTCTAAATAAATAGTATTACTTATAAAATAATACAATAAGTATCTAGTATTTACTAAATATTCTATTATTATTATGGAACAACCAATATAGACCCTTTATTATATCCCATGGGAATTGAAATTATATCTTGTGCAAACGTGTGGAGTACTTTCTCTACATAGTGATGCATTTTATTTTACATCAATATATTTCATGGATTGTTACTATGTTGGGTTTAATGCTTACATATTATATAATTGAAATTATTATTCTTCTGTAGTTAAAATATCATTTATAAATTCTTCCCTTCCCATCAACTGGAAATCGATAAGAGAGATCATGTATACTTGTCGACAACCACCTCAACGTATCAAAGAGAGTTTTTTTAAGTTACAATTTTTTTTTGTTTCATAATAATTAATATTATAATTAATAAATTTGATATATTAAATGTTATTCATAGTTTATTTTTCATTAAACATACATTAATACCATCATCAAAAAATTGAATGAACGTTCATGTGTACGTACAACTTATAGTCTTCAAAAACATTGTAATTCATTTTTCAGTCTCAAAATTTTAAAGATAACTCAAAAAATAAAAATCTATATATTTAATATATATTATACATTAATCATGATTAAAATAATGTAAATTTAGGAAATATGATAAAAATATGTGGACCAAAACTATTTGACTGACATTCTATTGAAAAACGAAATAGTAAACACCTAGAAATGATTATATTATTAAGTAATTATTAATGAATGGTTGTTAAAATATTTTATTTGGATAATATATGATATTATAGCTATTAATGTGATAAAATAGTATAAATAATATGAATTTAAATATATTATCCTTGAGGATATATATTTTTCTATGAATGCCGATCATGAGGTAAGAGATTTTTTGTCTCACATTTATTTCTATGAGAAACATTTCATTTTCAAATTTTTTTCCATAAATGTTTAATATGTACATCCCATTAATTAATTTTATTATAATTGAAATGATAATTATAGAAATATACATATCCATATATCATTCTATATTCAATTTTTTTTAATTGAATGTTAACAATGTGTAAGGGAATATTGTTAAAATGTCATTGTTTCTCAACATTGATTATTACTAAGTATTAGTTAATTATATTTACAGATATACCTACAAATAATCACAAGAAATTTTTTATTTCATTGGTTTTTCAATTGATTTCATGTTTCCCTACATTTTTATATTTTTATGTACTAAAGAGATTTAAATTACATTTCTTATTAAAAATATATTTAATTTTCTCTTTGGTTGAAAATACATTATATTACACGACCATGATGTATAAAGAGATATAAAGAATATTTTTAATATTTTATAAAGACATTTTAATGTCAATTTAAACCTTATTTACTATCAAATTTTCAAATTAAATCTTGTAAAATTTCTCCTAATGATATATATTTGAATATTAATAAAAAACGTGAAATGAATCGTTCTTTTTTCCAACATTACTATAATTGATGTCCCCAGCAGAATGACATCCCATTAATTCTAAGAATAAATTAATTTTTTCAATGGTTTTTTAATATAAAATGATTTTATTTATATTTGGTAAATTTATATATTTTAAGGACGTGATTTCTAAATAAAAAATGGAATTTTCATTTTGGAAAGATAGATTCTGATATATTAAATAAATTTTCATTTATAATGGCAGTCATTGTTTTAAAATCATTGTTATTAGGGACATGATCAAATGATCCAGTCCACCTTAATTATAGATTTTGTTATGTAAAAAGTATTCTTATGACTTTTATGTCTTCTATTATAGAAATCACAAATCTTTTTTTACACAATTCATAAAAATATTATTTACTTTGAATACCAATTCTCATTATCGTACTCACTATAACCATCGTACTTACTTTGTTTATCATACGTACTATGCACATCATACCAACTCTTTTTATTGTACTCACTCAAATCAGCGTACTTATTTTGTTTATTATACTGACTCTGACCATCATACTCACAATGTGTATCATACCCACTTTTCATCATATTTTTATTTTTCATTTTCTTATTCATACCTATCTTCATAATAGAAATATTAATCGTACTCATGTTATAAATTAATCACATAATTTTTTTCATTCTTTTTTCAGAACATATGTTTTATAGAAATCGTACTCATGTAATCATATTCATATATCGACTATTTTAACCAAAACGATGCCGTGGAGTTAGTTATAAACTAATCAAAATGATGTTGTGTTTTCTGTTTCAATATGACCTTAATAATGTAAGGTGTTAAATCCCCTCCAAATTTCCCTGGAAATATGAACATGGAGAGAAGATGACCATTGGAACCTAATTTCTATAAATAGAAGTTCAATCAAAGGAGAGATAGCATCATTATCTACATTCAAGTTCTAGATAGAGACTTTGTGACTTCTCTCTTACTTCATGTGAATGGATTTAAATTACCAAAAAAACACCACTCGTTCTTTGTTTTTGTATTGCAATAAGCGCTTTGTTTTTCTTTCTACGTTTGATCACGTGATAACGATCGATGGCTACCAAGGGTAGACAGACGGTGTGACCGATCTTTATATTGAGGGATTTCAAGTGTTTCAAAGACAGAGGTGTCGATTACCTGTAGAATTGATGGATTTAAGGGATAGAAAGATGGACATGATAATAATCGTATCGAGGGATTACTAGTATTGGTAAGACATACCAATTATCCTAGGTGAATGGATACCCTAATCGTTGAGATAAAATAATTTTAATAACTTTTATTTATCATATTATTATTATAATATAAATAGAATCATTTTATTTCTTATTTATATCAGTATTCATTTATATTTTAATTTTTATCAGTTATAGTTAATAATTTTTAGTATTGATTCAATACCGTATATAGAAGAATCATTTACACTTTATCTTACTCTTTTATTTTTATTCAACCCAAATATAATTGTTTTATAATCTATGTTATCATATCACATCATCAGACCTAGAGTCATATCGAACGTTTATTTTGTTCTTAAGTGGAATTTTAAATTGTTTTTGTTTATATTTTATTAAATTTAGAACCTTCCTTAAACGTTTTAATTGAATTTTATAAAAGCATAAAATTCACCCCCCCCCCTCTTGTATTTTTTCCATCTCATATCCATTATGATCCAATAATTGGTATCAGAGTATTATATCCACTACATTGTTTATTTTTAAGTTACATTGTTTTCTAAATACACTAACTTGTATTTTTGGAAAATGGGTATTTTTCATTATGATTGTAGGCATGATTAATGTTAGTGAAAAAGAAAATCTAAATCCTTCATGACAACCTATCTTTGATGGTAATGATTTTTTATATTTGAGAGATTTAATGAAGACTTTTATCATAAATATTTTAGTAGATAATTTTTTTATGCTCACTGGTTACTATAAGATCTCTTTGAAATAAGTCAGAACTATTAAATCTCATGAAAACCATGAATATCAGCTAAACTATAAGGTACACAATGCGTTATTGTGTTCTGTGACCAGGAATATTTATAGTCAAATCTATCATTCTAATGTTGTGAATAGAATATGGAAGAAATTATAGATTACAAACATTGGTAATTCCAGTGTTGTTGAAACAAGAGGAGATATGCTAAGAGATTTCTATCAATAATTTGAATTTACATATGGTTAACCTGAAGTATATGTTTAATAAATTTTTATGAAAATTGGTAATATTAATCAATATATGGGAGAGAATAATATAGAAGATGAATTTTATTTTAAAAATATCATAGGCAATGTACCAAATGAGTGGGAATCCAATACGACATTAGATGATGAGTCTGGAAAGATTACAAATCTCACTCTTGATGATCTCTTTGGAACACTATTACAATATGAGGTAAGACTTAAGAGAGATCCAGATAAAGTGATAAATAATTTTGGGAGAGTAACATTCATACAAAATCAAATCCTTCTTAGTCTCAATCGCATGAGAAAAAGAAGTCGAGGAAGAGAAATGTTGATGTTATATCAGATTATAGTGATACATAGAAGTTACAAAATGATCTTTCAAATATTTCTCGATGAATGAACAAAATATTGGGAATGAAGGATTTTCAACATAGATACAAAAATACTTAAAAAGGTAAAAAGGGCCAGAATGATCTTGATTTCACATGTTATGAATGTAAATGGGAAGGAAACATTAGACCTTATTTTTCTATAATGAAAAGAAAAGATAGAAATGAAAGATATTCAAAGAAGAATAAGAAGAAATTCAAGAAATACATGGGAAAGAATGTATTGAATGTAAATGTCTCCTAGAGTGCAAGTGGAGGTTATTCTTTTAAAGAAACATATTATAGTGATATCTAGAATCACAACAATATTGGTCTCCTTACCAAAAATCCATATCATTTCTTATGTGGAAAGGAACAAAGTTATGAATATCTTACTAATATGTCCTTAAATAATAATTATCCTGATAAATATTACTCTTCTGATAAAGAAACATCCCCATCAGAGAATGACAATTCTTTACCCTCTTATGAAGAGGATTCCAGATTTGGTAAAATTTTTGAATGTTAAAATTGTAATGTTTCTAGGAAATGTGAGAAATAATATAATAAGATTGATATTTTAACAATACAAGTATCATATCTCTCTGAATAACTTGATTTTAAAACTCTTGAAATTGAAATTTTGTCTAAAAACCTTGAGAAAGGGAATTTTGAAAAGAACATAATTTATAATTATTTTGATAATATGATTTATTAGAAAACTATTTTAGAAGAAAAAAATAATTCTAAAACGAATAAAAATGAGAATAATAATTTGGTCATTACAGTAATGTCTAAAAAAATTTCTTTAAATAAACTCTTATCTAATTTTACATCTGGAAAAGAAAAGATTGATAATATGTATTCTCAAATACAACCTTATGGTCATAGTCATGGAATAGGTTATACCCATTCAAAACTAGCTTTTAGAAATAACTATTTTGTTCCTAAAATTTCCCCATTCATCAGTAAGTGTCAATGTAGTGGTCATTGGAATAAATATTTTTCTTTAAATAAAACACAATAATTCGGTTTCCATAAAAAACTCTTTTAAAAAAAATGTGGAATCCAAATTTTTTTATTTCTAACATTTCAAATCCAAACAGGTTTGAATTATAAAAGATTAATATTTTTTTCATTAAAAAACAACAAACAATAGAAATACATCATACATATATAGTGGATGTTCCAGAAACATGACTACAATCAAAAAATTCTTTGAAAATTTGATCAAGAAAAAAGAAGGAAACGTTACCTTCTAGGACAATGATCAAGGAAATATTTTTGGTGAAGGTAATATTGTTTTCCTTGGTAAATTGTTTATTTATAATGTTTTATTTTTTGATGGTATTTTTCACATCCTCATTAAATTAATTAATTATGTCGTGAAAGTTACCTTCTGAATATTAGGAATGATAAATGTGTAGTTCAAAATTCCAAGGATGAATTCATTATATCTTCCCAAAGCCATTATACTGTTTAAAAATTGATCATATAAGACCTTAATATATAATACACACCTTGTATAAGTACAATGGAAGACCAATATTTCTTGTGTCATAGAATACATGGTAACTGTAATCTTATGAATTTATATAAACTTCCTATGAAAGGACATTAAAATGATATAACTGAGAATAGGTTTCATTATTATATTGTTTGTGACCATTTTTAGTATGTAAAACAACATAAGTCCTTCTTTAAACCGATCTATGAGTTCAAAACTACGGATGCATTACAATTAGTGAACATGGGTCTTTTTTTTCTACACAAACTGAATGTAATAGAGGCATGTACTATGTATTTGTTTTTGTTGACGATTACACTAGATTTACATGGGTATATTTCTTCTCTTAAAATTTAGAAGATTTTTTTCTTTCAAACAATTTTTTCTAATGTTAAATATGATAAAACCTTACCATTGAAACTATCTCAAGTGATCATGGTGGAGAATTCATAAATTCTGATTTCAAAACATTTTGTAGTAATAATGTTGTTACTCACATCTTTTCTGCACCTTGAACAACTAAGGAAAATTGTTTTGTTGAATGAAGAAATAGAATTATTAAATAAGTAACAAGATTAACATTGAGTGAACACTCAATTGAAAAAAAAATTGGTAAAACATATTAGTACTACTTGTTATACTATAAATTGAGTTTTAAATCAACCATTTCTTAATAAAACTCATTATGAATCATGGATAGGCTGAAAACCAATAGTATCATTTTTAAAAATATTTAGATGAAAATTATTTATTTAAAATACAAATGATAAATTACATAATTTTGAACCAAAATCTAAAGAAGGAATATTTGTATGCTATTATTCAATTTATATGGCTTATAGATATTTTTAATAAAAAAAATTGTGCTGTTTATAAACAATACATGTTATGTTTGATGAAAAATATCATACTATTTTAAAAAATACTCAAAATATTAGTTCTCAAGTGTTTCCAAAACTGATTATCAACCTTTGGAAGATGAAACTTCATTTAATGTAAATACTCAAGAAATTTATTCTTAGATATTTACAGTAGAAGACATTCTATCTTATATTGATGAGCATGTTTTAAAAAACCCAAATCAATATTTATTTAGGAATCATCCCAATGATAACATAATTGGTGATGTAAGTCAACTAGTATATAGTAGAAACTATTTATGAAATTAAATATATCTTCATTCTTTTCTATGTCAATTTTAACATCAAAATTCACGTGAGGCTTTTGGTGATGAGGTTTTTACTAAGGCAATTAAAGATGAACAAAATGAATTCGAAAGGAATAATGTCTAGACCGTGGGTGAAAAACCTATGTATAAATCTGTTATTAGAGGAAAATGGGTTTTTGAGAAAAAAATACGTTTAAAATGGTATCATTATAATAAATTATTCACGACTTGTTTCTAATGTATATAATCAACAATATGGAATAGACAATGATGTAACCTATGCTCCAGTAGTAAGACATTATTCTCTTAGAATTTTTTTAGCCTTTTCAAAATTCATTAATTATAAACTCATTCAAATGGATGTCATATGTTCTTTCCAAAATGGATATGTATAGGAGAATGTCTACATAGACCAAACACATGGTTTTGAAGACAGAAAACATCTTAAATATGTTTACAAGCTTACCAAGGCCGTTTATAGACTTAAATAGTCTGCATAGAGCTTGGGTTAATAGGTTAAAAGGATTTGTTTATAACAAAATTAAATTATGTGAATATCTAATCCAACTCTATTAATAAATAATGAATACAAAAATCATATGATTGTTCAAATTTATGATGATGACATCATTTTCGAATCAACTCAAAATTCATTAACAATTTCTTTGGAAAATCTAATGAAATCTGAGTTCGTAATTAGTATGATGGGTGAGTTAAAATTATATCTTGGTTTTTAAATTTCCAAAAAACCAGAAGTTACATATATATGTCATCATAAGTATATCAAATACATAATCCAAATGTATGGATATGACAATACTAAAAGTATTATTACTCCCATTGGAATCTCAAACACTCTTAAACTTGAAAAGGTTGAGAAACCAATTGATCAAACAACTTTTTGAGGTATGATTGGATGTTTACAATACGTAATATAAATACATCCAGACTTAATGTTTTCTATATTCTTATGGTTTATATATCCGGAAAATCCAAAACAATCCCATTTAAAAGCTATGAAAATTATTTTCTCATATTTAAAAGGAACATTGTATTTAGACCATTTCTATTCTTCATGAAATGATTTCTAATTGGAAAGATTATCAGATGATTACATTGGTGGTAGTTGAATGGATGTAAGTAGAAATTATGGAACTTTTAAATTCATATGATATTCATTGGTTTCTTGGTCATGAAAAAAGTAACACTAAGTTTCACTCACCACTACTGAAGATGAATATGTGGTAGTTGTATATTGTTGTGCTCAAGTGTTGTGGATGCAATACACACTCACAGACTATGGCATTAGTTTTACAAAAACTCAGATATTGTGTGATAAAAAAAGTTCCATTTCTTTACATAAAAACCATTCACCCCACTCTCATGAAAAACTATACATTAGGAATCACATTCATAGAGATCACACAAAAAAGGAGATATCATTTCACAATTTATCGAAACACAACTATAACTTACTGATATTATTATAAAACCATTATCCTATGACATATTTGAATAAATTAAATAGAATCAAGGAATTATTGAAATAAAATAATCATTAACATATACTACATGTTATTATAATCTCCATACATTAAAACACTCCTCTTCAAGAGGGGATAACATTAGTCTGTTGGTCCTTGTTTTGATTATTTTATATTAATCATTTTGTTTTATAATATTTATTATTTATCATCCATTTTTTTACCTTGACTCTAGAGTTTATAGTTTTATTTGTTTTATTTGTTTCATTATTTCTTTTATTTATATTTTTTTCTTATTCAGATTCACTCTTGTTGGTTTCACATTTTGTCTATCAGTTTCATATTCTGTTTGTCATCTTCACATTCTGTCTATCGGCAAGAAAAACATGACTAATTACCTTGTTTATAATCGTTCTAAAAATGTCTATTTTATTAGTTTTACAACATATTGAAATGAATTTGTTTTGCATCATCTTGAAAACCAATAGTAATGACTTTGTTTTCCATCGGCTTGACAAACTATGAGGATAACATGGTTTTCCATCAGTTTGAAAACCTGTTGAATTGATGTTGTTTCCATCGGTTTGACAAACTATGGTATTGAATTTTTTTTCCATTGGATTGAAAACCTATGGTATTGTCTTTTTTCCCTCTTCTTAACCACCTATGGTATGGACTTAGTTTACCATAGGTTTGAAAAAATGAGCATGTTCACTTCCTTTTTCATTATTTCGATATTTGATTATATTCAAATTCATTATTTCAACTAGTTCTTTTCTATATTTTATTATGTTTTTTACTTTCATAATATTATTAAACCAAAAAGTCGCTTGATATCTTTTGTGGGTAAATTCCCTTTTCTTTTTGTATTTCTTTTCTTTTGTGTTATTGTTTCTCCTTTTTTTAAAAATCATATTAAATTTTTTTTAATATTCTTTTATTTTCTAACATTGGATTATTTATCTTATAATCTTATTAGTTAATTTCCAATGGTCCCCAAAATTTGACTATATATAGGGGAACCCCCTCCTCAAACCAACACCGGTTCTTTGGAATTTCACAACAAAGCACTTCTAATATTTTTAAGTGTCATTACATTTATTTCTTTGGCCAATATACTTTATGTTGCAATATTTCTCTAATACACATGCCAATATGTCTTCAAAGACCTTATCAGTTATGGATTTATTCATATAAAGGTTAGTTTAATGAGATTTAATTGATAGTTTTGACTCTTCAATGAAAAAAATTGTTATGTTCCAAGGATGGGAACACATTTTTGTTGAGAAACCGTCGCCAGATCTGATTCTTATTGAAGTGGTCAGACAGTTCTATAATACAGTGACTTTTGATAAAGACATGGTGATTAATCTTTTTGTGTATGTGTTTCAGGTTGGTCTCGAAATGCCCAACGGTTCTGTATCCGATGACGCGTGGACCTGCTTTCCAAAGGCAGGCGTTCGCTGGATGGTTAGACCAACGACGCTTAAGAACTCACATTGGTCGAGAGGATGGTATGTCGGGCTAATCGCACCCTTTTGGGGGGAATTATTGCCTGTTCTGGGATGCTCTTATAGATTTAGGATTTATTCATATGTTCGCGAATCTTTGATTTATACCCAAGCATAGTATCCACAGATTTCTCATTGTTGGCAATGGTCACCTGAGCACAGGGGTTCAGAATCATTTATTCTCGAGGTTTAACATCCCTCGTTGGACTAATGACCCCAAGGAGTCGGAACTCATTGACTAGTTGATGGGCATGAACCTTACGGAGGCTTCCTACGTACACTACCTAGTAGACAGGGATCAAATTCCACGTAGTTCAAAGGGGAGCTTCGGAGAACTGACGTGAAGGTGGACCCGGGGGTCCGCTACTGATCGGGCTTGAACCTCATGGAGGCTACTTATGTATCCCTATGGTAGGGAATCAATGTCCTCATAGTTCATAATGTCTTGGGGCTTATACTCTAAGGAGGCCCATAAGAGGAGGTCATGGTCGATGCTTACTCTAACCCACATGAGTCATGATCGGTGTGAAAAACAAGAGGCAGTAAGGATCAGAAGATCACGTCGCGAAAGGTGCGTCTGTGAGAGGTGGAGTGGGGCTTACGCCTAGAGCGGCCCATGGTGTTGGGACTTACTACAGGATGCAGACCCATAGTAATGGATAGGGGCTTACACTCTGATGAGGCCCATATGATCGGGGCTTACTCCAAGATGGATGCCCATAAGATCGGGGCGTACTCTATGATGGACGCCCATGAGATCGGGGCCTATTCCAAGATGGGCGCCCATGGTGTCTTCCTCATGTCTGCCATGAGGGAATCCCAATCCATATGCGGGTTGAGTAATATAATGAGGGCCAATGCCTATGTGCTAGTGTACATGCGGGATAACGCCAAGGGTGTTGGAATCAGTCCAAACAAAGGGTGATGAAAAGTGTGAATTACATGCATGATATTCGAAACGCAATGAGGGTGGGACGGTGATGGAGGATAACTGTTTACCTTGTTCGAAACACAGCATCCATATCACATTAGCATGAGATGGGGACAAACAAATGAGGGTCGACTGCTGACCGTGTTCGAAACACAGGACCAGACACAATGTGTTGTCAAAAGTATTCCGGGGCATTGGTCCAGGATGGTACGTGAGCCGATGTGGCATGGGACTAGGCCGTTAGGGGGTCCCTTCAGTCATTAAAGGGGATGGAGATCCAAATGAAGGGCACACAAAGCGTGAGGCGGAGTGATAGAATGTTCGAATAGATTCCAATGCTCTTGAAGGTATGCCACTATGATCATGGAATTAGGCATCTTATGCTTGGAGCGTAAGGCATCTCTTATTTGGAGTAAGAGGTATCTTATATTTGGAACAAAGGGTTTGCTACAATTTATAGTCATGTAGAGAGGACTGTTTCTGTATAGTTTAACGTCATATGTATAGGATGAAGGCTGTACATTTTAATGTCATGTGGTCAGGACGATGTCCATACAGTTTAACGTCATGTCGTCAGGACGACTAGGTTAGAGAGACCTAGCAAAGGTTGGTGTGGGACTTACACAAGGGAATCCATTTTCTGGATGAACATAGAAAAAGGAGCTAGGTAATGGGGTTATAGGAGAGTCATGAGAAGTAGCTTGAGTCATGGAATGTATAGGATTGATGTTGGGGTGGTGCAAGGGTACAATGTAAAATACTGTTCACCCGGCCCGAAAAGTTCACGATGTGACTCTCCATTTTTGATGGGGGGCAGTGATGGTAGCGAAGGGAGCAGCCTGGATGCTCGGGACCGAAGCCCGACACTGACCTAGAGTGGGGGGGCGGGGGCGCAACCTGCGCAGTATGGACCAGCGAGTGCATGGGGTTTTCTATATGCGGCGAACCGTGGAGGAGCTGTCCGCGAATAGCCATCTGCGAGGAGGCAGCCGTGAGGTACTAGCCGCGAAGGAGCTACCTGCAAAGGGTTAGGGGTTTGGTTGTCCATGAAGGGTGTCCATGGAGGAGCTGGCCACTGGGGAGGCAGTCTACTAGGGAGCTGGCCACGAGGGAGAAAGACACATAGGACAGCCATGAAGGAAATGGCCGCGATGGGTCGGTCGTGAAGGAAATGGCCGTGAAGGGCATGCCTCATGTGATTTGCGGTTTGGTTGTCCATGAAGGGTGCCCGTGGAGGAGAAGGCGCCCATCATACTTCATGTCCGTGGAGAGATTCCCTCCTCCATTTCGCGAACGACACTGGTCTATGGAGGGGGTGGCCACAGTTGGACTATCCGTGAAGGAGATGGCCGCATGTAGTTCACAGTTTGGTTTATCCTATTTGAGGAAGTGTGCATCCACGGTCAACATGAGGTCCGCAGATGGTTGCAGAATTTTACCACTGGGAACAATTTCTCCACCGTCTTCCCACGGGTGTTCATCCTTCCTTCCTCTCCTCTATTTTGGTGCCCCTCGGTGACTATTTATAGACTCACAAAGGAGGTTTTATCGATGGGCCCATGGAACTTTCAGAGGAAGCCCATGGAATAATCCCCACCCGTGGATGACTCGGTCAACTAAGGATTTTTTGAACCAAAATACATGGAATTTCTTCGTGGCTGTACACTACCCTGCTTTTATTCCATGAACAACAAGGTTCGCAGTGGAATATGGATTCTGCCTCCATTTTGTGAGCAATGGCGTTCGCGGCCGCATACGGCTTCCACCTCAATTTTGTGAATGACGACACGCGCGACATTGGCCGGTTGGCACGGTTCGCGGTATTGGACTGGCCTGGCGTTCGGCGGTCTTCCTGCCTTGTGCCCTCGTAGGATCTCCTCCCCCATTTCATGAACCATAACATCCGCGGGAGGGCAGTTCGGCGAACTGGCTTCATACTGTTGATGGGAGCTCGTATGCGGACCGGTTCAGTCCATTTTCCAAGTTTTGGGGTAATTGGATTTCCCCCTTGCAGAATTTTCTGGACCCTAGAGTATGATAGAATGTTACATATGTCAGTGAAACAAGAAACACATTTCCTAAATGTATGTTATGAAGGTGACTCCTTTTTTCCTTCTCATACATTACCAGAGGATGTTGGTACATTTAATAATGAATGAGCTGAAAATTCACGTTTTCTATCAAATGAAGAAAAAAATAAAGGTCTCCCATATCATTGATGAGAATCACATTATCGACCTATGGATGAAAGGGTTACTTATTATGAGGATAGGGTACATAAAAACTCTACGAATTTATGATATCATTATGATATATTATCTTGTGAATATGAGAAATGTAAATCTCATGGGTTAAATTTTCAAAACAATCAAGAATGTGAAGTCTAGTGTAATTATGTCTCATTATATCATTTACGCTACCATTATTTGGAAGTGTATTCTAGAATGTTTGATGTTTTTTCATCTTCCATTAATAATTTAATTGAAATTTTTGTAGGACTTTTGGATTAGCGAGGATATAACCATAAAACTAAAAATTCATTTTAATGCTGAATAAAATTGTTTATCAAGGATATACAAGAATCAACACCAAATCAATCAGAACCACTTTTAAAATAATCCCCCACAAAATATATATCTTCTCAAAATTCAGATCCTTAAATTGGTTAAAAACCTATGAATAATAGAAAATACAGTACAGGAGTTGCATCCATGTGGAGAAATGAGAATAAACAAAAGAAATAAGTTGATCCTCTATTTGGTCTTGATACAGCTGATGCCTTAGACAAGAAAATAAAGATATAAGATACTCATCATGATAAGAAGATGAAAAAAATTTTGAAAATAAAAGGTCATTATATTGATGTTAAAAAGACATTAAAAGTTTTTTGGTTAGAAAGTACTCAAATGAAAGAAGAAATTGAACAAGAACTGATCACACACACTCTTCTAGAGAAAGGGAATGAAATAGTGCAATAAGTAATTCAATCAAATTCACAATTGGGAGGTGATGAAGAAGATGTTGATTAATTTATTATGGAATATCTCCAATGTTCTTATAGAAATAGAGAAGAATGTTCTTTTCAAAAATAGAGTGAAGGATTTCAACAAAAAAATGCTCATGCTGATCCAGCATAAGTAAAATATCTAGAAACTCAATCAAAAATAACTCTTTCATCGGTCAAGTAAATGGCTCAACAATTCCATGCCAATAGAACCATTATCAGCAGAAAAAAAGATGAAGAATAAATAGTTGAAAAATAAGAACAAAGAGTTGAAATGTAAAAAGAGAAAGGAAATGGAAATCAACTTGATGAAGACTCATGTTATTCCAATCAACATGAATCATGCGATGAAGACACAAATTCCGAGCATACTATTTTTCTCATGAAAATAGATTAAGTCCCCCTATTTTAAGAATGATTGATAAGAATATCAATTATTATCCCATAATAGAAGGAAATATTGATCTCAACATAGAGAGTCAATTTGAGAAATTCGGTATAGTAAGAGAGCTCAAAAAAGAATTTTTCTCAATATAGGATGATTTAAATGTTTTGATTGATAGTTCTATTTATCATAAGATGGATTGTAACAAGATGAGCATGTTGTTATAAAAAAATAGATAGATCATTGAATATACATCATGAATCAACTGAAGACATAAGAAAACATTAAAATGGTCTTTCTATTTCTTTTAATAAGATTGATAAGAAAATGATTGATAGGCTGAATCAAATTCCAAAAAAAAACATGGTGTTGATGTTGTTTTAATGAAACAATTTCATGAAAGGGTTAATGTTTTCTTATTGTAGTTTTAAATGGTTATATATTTCTACGATAAAACAGTTTTCTAAGAATCAAATCAACTATTTGGATGAACAAAATAAAAATATTCAGTAAAAATTGATACTATTTAAGCAATTTTCAATATCCATGAACATTCCATCAAGAACCAGGATCAACTATTTGTAGATCAAAAACAGATTATCAAATCCCAGGGTGTTTCTATCTCAGAATAAATTAATGAGATAATGATGATGAAGGTTGTTCTTCATGAGTTTGACAAGAATGAAAAAGAAAGGTAAAATAAATAAATAAATTGTTGTTTATTTATTTCTTGATTATATTATGATTTTTTTTAAACTATTGAAAATTTATTGGGATTTATGTTTCCATTTCCATTGTTTTTTTATATTTATTTCTCTATTCATTCCTTTATATACAATACTACTCCTTTATTTTTGTAAATTAGACAGGGGATAATGTTTTATAAAAGGGTAGAAGTTTTCACAATGGGGTAGAATCGTTAATGTTTTACTCAAAAGAAATACATTTTAAAAATATTTATCCAAACAAAGGATAATATATACGAATGAAATATTTATGAATGATTATACCTAAGGGGGATTTAGTTTTTTTTATTTCTGTATTCATAAGTATTTTTATAACTCATCGTGAGAGAATTATTTTTTATAGTTTTACATTGTGTTTTGTGATTTCCAAAAAAGTGGGAGATTGTTTAGTCAAAAGTATTATTCTGACTCTTATAACATTTGTTTTGGAAATAAAAAATCACTTCATACTCAATTAAAAAATAAAGGATTTATATTGAATACCCATTCTATTTATCATACTCACAATGACCATACTACTTACTCTGTTTATCGTACCAACTATGACCATCGTACCCACTCTGTTTTTCAAACTAACTCAAACCATAATACTTACTCTATTTATCGCACTGACTCTAAACATCATAATCAAAAAATTTATTGTACCCAAATTTCATCATATCTGTATTTTTCATTATCTTATTCATAAATATCATTATACAAGAAATATTAATCAAACTCATGTTATACTTTTATCACATACTTGATTTCATTATTTTATCAGAATTCATGTTTTGTACCAATCATACTCATGTTATTATTTTAATATATATGAAGTTTTAACCAAAACGTTGTCTTGGAGTTATTAAATAACAAATCAAAATGATTTCATGTTCCTTATTCCAATAGGATAGATATAATGATAGGCGTCCATGTACCTTCGAACTTTCTAGAGAAATATGAACATTGTAGAGAATATAACCATTTGAAGCTGAGGCCTCTAAATTGGAGTTCATTTGATGATGAGAAATAAACATTAGATACTTACATGTTTTATAAAGAGACTGTGTGACTTCTCTCCTTCTTCATGTGAAAGCCTGGAAATTATAAAATGTGAATGACTCATTCATAGTATTTTTATTTCAATAATTTAATTGTTTATCTTTCTACATCTGATTAGGTGATAACGATTGAGGGAATCTGAGGATTGGAAGAATGTGCGATTGATCTTCATATTGAGGGCATTCATGTCTTTGAAAGATAGTGTTTTCGATTACCTATAAAATAGAGGTCTTGAGGGGATAATAATATGGACATTCCGATAATTGTATTGAGGTCCTACCAGTGTTGGTAAGAAAGACATATTATCCTAGTTTAAAGGATACCATACTGTTTCGGATAAAATAATTATATTACCTCTTACATTTCTGTTGTATATTATAATAGAAAAAGAATCCTTTGATTTTTCCATTCTATCTATATTATTTAATATTGTAATTATTTCAGTTAAATTTTATACTTTTTAGTTTTGATTCTATATACTATATAATAGAATAATTTAAACTTTATATTAATCTAATATTTGTATTCAACAAAAATACCATTGTTTTATAATGTATGGTATCTTATAATGTCATCGGACATACTGCCGTCTGATCATTTTTTTAAGAGGCATTGTGAATTGGTTTAGATTATGTTGTATTATACATAGAAACATCTTTATAGGGTTTAATATATTTTTTAAACTTACATTTAACCCCCCCACCTCTTGTATTTGTGCCATCTAATATCCTTTATAATCAAACATATATATGGTTTACTACTATGATGATAATATTTCTATAAGAATCTTCATTTTCCATAAGATATGCTATGATGAAATATCAAAATATTTGTTGCAAACATTTCTTTTACAAGGGTATTAATATAAATTTTGTAAATTTTGAACTTATTGAAAAAATCCAAATATATTAAATTTATTTGATGAATGGTTCCATATTTATATATTACCCCAATACATTGGGTAAATATTAATATATCATATGACAATAAGGACTAGAATGGGGAGTAAACCACATTTAGTACGGGAGACAGTCCATTATGATAGTATGTGTAGCGAACCTTGACAAATTATATGATGGATTGTAGAGTGTTCCTAATAAAATACTATATTTATGAATGTGATCCTTTATTAAGGAAATGATTTTATATTATTATTTTTTTTAAAATGTATTATTATGATACAATTTTTCTAACATTTCACTTGTTCTATTATTCCATAATGATTTATGTCATCAGAATTCAGACGATTTTCCATGTCTAAATATTACAATTCATTATATACAGTGAATGGTTTTCAATATTCTCAAGCACTTATTCTCATTTTAGGATAAATTGATCATTAAAATATACTTTTCTTCTACTATATGATTATTTGATATCACCCTCTATAATGTTTCCTTTCACAGGTTTGTGAAGAAAATTTTTATGTGTTATATTTCTAAGAAGTGTGAGAATATGAATTAAATAGTGGGATATATTTTTTACCTCATATGAAATTGTTCTTTATGTATCATGGAATTTTATGACATAAGACCAATACAATTCCATGAAATTATTATAATGTAATGGAAAGAATATTAATCTATTAATATGTAATGTCCCTAATATGAAAACAATATATTAATATAATTGGTATCACATAAAAGGTTGGTTTCATATGTAAAATAGGATAATAAATCATTAGTTAGAACTATTAGGGTAATCCTATGTATAGTACAACATACTATGTTATAATAATGTAAGGATTCTAGTTTTAATATAAAATAATCAATGTTTAGATAATTCATGTGGTTGTGGGTTTGAAATAGATTCATCTAGGGCTAATAACAAGGAAAACAAATGATTAATATATCTCAACCATCAATCAAGTGCATGGTAACTGTGGTTTACCTTGCACCGAGGTTTACACTCCTACTAGTTATGCATTGGTTAACTCACATTTTCATTATAACCCACTATAAAGGTTTTATATAGATGTTTGGTATAAATGGCCTAGGAAAATTAATTTTTCATAAATTGAAATGTTGTATTAATGATTTAGGAATCCTAGGATTGATTTTTCATGATTAAATTATTACAACATATTATATTGGATTCTCCCATAAACCATTCTATTTCAAGTAAGGGAATGACGATAGAACAATTTTGTTGTTGTGGTGATATGAATGATCAAATTTTTAATTCACTTATCTAAGAATATTAATATTAATTCATTTATATAATTAGTATTCTGTAAGGATTTTTATTCATATCCAAAATTATTTCATGCTTAGTTAACAAAAAAATCCTTCAATGGTGAAATTATCAGATCTCATTTCTATGATTCATCTCTGATTTGTTTTAAAGGGAAATAACTTCCTAAAAATCGTTTTACCATTTCAATAGTAACATTTGATGTTATATTGTGTGGTTATAGGAATCATTACAAAAATTAAATATCAATTTTTGAATAAGGGTAGTCAAATTTTTTATCCCAAACCAGACTATTATCACCATTATTTTAGATGATCAATATTTAAAATAAATGAGATTACATCCATAGTATGGATCTAGATTCCTATTAAAAATGGAGTTTATCATTGATGGATATAGGGAAATTCAACATCATAAACATTGATTTTGTTTCGTAATTCTATGTTCTATTCCATAATATTTTCATATTCTTCTTTTGAATCATGATGTTTAGTTTTAAAAAGATTTCATGCCTAGTTCTTCAAATATTTCGAAGACTCCTTATAGAATAGCCCCATTAAATTACATGACTTAAAGAAGAAACTCTAGGGTAATCTTGAAAATTTATTCATTCAACCTTGTTCATCCCCATAGGGGTCATGATTTATATTCTCATGAATAAATATGGATTAATTCTAAACTATGTTTTATATCATGAATATTAAAAATCACAATCAAAATTAAGTATTCTGTAACATATATAGATTATTCCATTGATCAAATATGTGGAGAAAAATATTATGCCATGATAGATATTTGGTCTTGATACTATATTTATGGGTAATAAGAGAAGTACTTTCCATGATATAGATCTATTTGTGGTGTGTACAATATAAATTTATAGTGATTTAATTTGTTTTTTATAATTCTCTTATAATATTCATAGATTTTATCATTATATTCTTTTATATCACCCTGATCAGTTTGAGAAAATATTTATAGATGATATTTTATATATTAGAATAGAAATGATGGGAATGAAATTCAATTGGGGGTTTTACTAATGATCTCTTAAAAGGATCAGATTAATGAAAAATGTACCATTTTCAAATTTTAGCAACATGAATTTTTAATTTTTTTCATATAATCTCATGTGAGGATGAATCGTTGTGTCCACATTAGGTATATGTTATAGAATTATTTCGTAGACCAACAATTGTGATTGATATCTGTAGTTTCATGTTTTAGATGGATATTATCAATGATTTTTTGGAGAATTTCTCAATTCTATATAATCTAATAATTATGTAAACTCAAAATGAAGCAATTTTCTGTCCCTAGGATAAATGTGATGAAAATTTCAAGAAACTAAATATATTGTAAATCAAAATTACTATTATACATTGACCAAAAAATAGAGATTTGATGCAGATATTTAATGATTCATTAAATAAGGGGATGCGATACATTTTCATAAAAAATTATTTTTTGATAGATTTTATCCTCTCACTAATTCAATTTCATGAGAAAATTTCCAAAATAAATTTTCGGTGTTTTCTTTATATTTTTCCATTAAATATATGGAGTAATTTTATTCATTGAAATATGTGATATAGATATATATAATAAAATATTGATTAATATATTCTCTATGAATAATATGAATATGCAGAAGAGAAGTCTGATGGAGTTGAATAATGATGCTCTATGCTCAATACATTAGCATCTTCGGTTGAGGAACACAGTGGACGATTCTTTGAGGCAGAATGATCATGGGCATTTATCTATGATGAGGACAAAAAACAATATTTTTTAAATTTTCAATTAATGGATAACGGAATAATGATGGAAGTGAAAAAATTTTATATGGATCGATTGAATGCTGAACCACTTGTCCAAATACACATTAGAGTAGAGTATATGGAGGATATAGATCTAAAAAAGAAGGAAATAAATGTTCACGATTTTAAACAAGATTTTAATGGAATGATAATGATCAAGAACTATGTATGAGTCCTAAATATACTTAATTTATAAAATTATAAATTATATATTGATCTTAGTTCATTATTCTATATTGATCATGGATGTTGTGGGATGTTTAGATACAAACAATGTAATATATTTTGATTCCATTTAAATAGGGATTTTTTGAATATGTATCTCAGTTCATCATATATTTTTATGATAATATTGAGAGGAATAATTTTAGTTGTATTTTACAACCATTAATCATTTCATAATCAAAATGAAAAAAAACAACTCAATGGATTTAATTTTTGACTCCAAAAAAAATCTAAAGAATAAAATGATTTATTGGTTATTGTTTATCTCCTTAAAAATTTATAATATTTATTTTCTATTAAATAATATTTCCCTATTCAAATTTTTTACAATATATTGATTAATGATGTGGTATGGTTTCATGGAGTTCAACAATCTATTGTTATTTTGGGATGTGATGCTTACATGGAATTTCTGGATTTGTCCTAAAAAATATCATGATTTGATGTTTTATTTAAGTAATGATCACTGTCCTTAAATATATGATAATAGTGAGAAAACCATTCAAATATTAGAAGATATTGTGATTATATATACTATGTATTTCAATGGATTTTGGGAACAACATATTCCTCTATATGAAATTTATTTCTCTAAAAAATTTTACATAAAAATTATGATGGATCCAAATGAATCTCTATATATAATGAATTTTTGATCTATAAGGTGTTAATATGATGTATGATATAGAAATATTATAGTACATGTGCTAGAGAAGTAAATGGGAAAAAAATTATTATCCATTAAAAATAGATTTTATGTAGTACAATGTTGGCAGAAATGTTATTTTGCCAGACATTGGAGAATTCAAGAATTAAAAGATAGTGTGAAATTATTCCTTCTAGATTCACTATGGATAATGGCTATTAAATTTGAAAATAAAGGAATGATAAACATAGGTATATTATCTCTTTTGAGATTCATGATCAAGTAGGGAAAATAGCATATCACTGGGAACATTCACCAAACCTCTCTCTATTTGATGATGTGTTCCATGTATATATCGTGAGTAAGTACATACCTAATACATCACATTAGTGAATATAGAAGTTTTTCTTTTTTTGATTGATCATTATAAAAAATGACAACTATATTGAAATCAGGGGTTTTATAGATGAATTTCTATAAAACGTGACTAATCACTGGGTTAAGGGTCTCTAGAGGGATCATAAATTCAAAGAATCTACGTGGGAACTCATGGACGTTATGAAATAAATGTATAGTTCTTTTTCTATATCAGAGTATGTAATTTAAAGCATGAATCTCATTTTATTGGGGTAAAAATTTAACACCATTATATATTTTTTGATATATTTCTCTCTAAATAAATTTTATTTCATTAATAGCTTCCATTATAAGAAATTATTATTTCAAACGAATTATGACATACTAATGAAATATTATTATTTAATGTGATTTTTTCACAAATTAGTAAAATTTTAATTTATTAATAGAAATATCTATTATATAAAACAAATAATTTGTTAAAAATTTTTTAGTATAAATTTATTGATTATTATATAGTAGTATCTGAAAATGGAATCAATGGATATTTAATTGTGTTGTTTTTATGAAAAAGTATTTTGTTTTTAGAATGTGTCTTTATTTAAGGAAATTAGATTTATAATTTTTTTATGATTTTAATTAATGACATTGAAATATTAAATAATATATAAAATGTTTTTAATATTAATCTATATTTTTTACTAGGATTGGAAGGAAATTAAAATAGGTTTTTTGTTAAAAATGCATTTTTCTAAAAAATGTTCTGTTGTGTTTTACGCACGTATTTTAAAATTGATTACAGATAATGATTGAAGATAAATATTGAAAATGGATAATATTTTTTGAATAAGATGGATCAAATTTGATTTATTTATTTTATATTTTATCATTATAAATAGTAACCTCAATAAATTTTTGTCTCCTTGATAAGGGTAAAACATTGTAAAATAAGGATAATACTTAGTGCTTATGATTTAAAATTTCTCAGATACATTCATCAATTTTTTTTTGATATGTGTAGTTTTAATATTCCTATATACTAATTGAAAAAATATCATCTTGCTTCAATGGGACTTTTATTTTTACATTTATATTATTCTAAGAAATGGATAAATATAAAAAGGCACACTCCTCACTTTAATAAGAGTGAATATTTATTATAATGATAGAAAAATTTAATCTTTTGTTTTAAATTAATATATGAAATAATAATGATTTATTTATCTTTTTATTTCACTTATAAAATTTAGTTATTTAATAATTAAATTACTTAATTATTTAACACCCATTACAATTTAAATCAATTGAAAAATATAAAAAATGATTTTAAAAAATATATATGTAATGAAAATTTCATTAATTATTTTTTAAAAATATAATTATAATATCATATTAGGGATATTTTAAATGATTATATACAAATTCAATGACTTTCCCTAAGTATTTAAAAAAATTAAATGGATAATATCAAAAATGAAATTAAAAATATTTTATGAAATATTAAATAATATTAAATAATATTAAATAATTTAAATACCATAAAAATAATAAAATAAGATAATTCAATTGACCTATAAAATAAAATTTCCTCTCTTTTCCATTTATGCTTCTATTTTTTCATTAATATTAAAATTATGAACTATGTGAATAATTTTTTTTTGTTATTGAAATAATGTTCAAAAATTGTTAATGATGGGGACATTAAAAATATAATATTTAAAATTGAACTATAACCTATGTAATATTTATGTAAAAATTATTCATTAATCATAGACTATTTTTTGGATATAATGGAAATTTGTAAGCATTATAAATCATAAATAAATTACTTATATTTAAATCTTTTATAAAATTCCAAGTTTTTCTTTTCCCTCTATTATAAATTGACACTATGTCTCACATTTAATAACACCATATTGAGAAATATTTATAAACAATGTTTTAAAAACTAAGTTAATGTTTTGTTAAATCAATAAAATATATTTTTTAATCCATTTTATTAATATGTATTTAATATACGAATATTATTTAATTTTAATTTAAAAGGAAATTAAAATTATTTCTACCCAAATTGGGGTTTGATATATTATATGGCTTTATTAAAAAATATTATTATCTAATTATATAATTATCATTTGGGAAATTATTATCATTTTGATATTAATAGTTTGAAAAAAAATCATCATTTTAACTGTTGATAATTTTTGATAATGTTTTATTTTTTATGGGATGATGAAAAATAATGATTTTTGTAGAACCCATTATGTACATTAATATTATTTATAAAAATTAATTTTATTTTTTATTAGTATAATTATTTTAATATTATTTTTATGTAATAATAATCCCATAATATTCTTGTAATGAATTTAATGACTAAATTGCTTATAGAAAACTATTTGTACTTAAAAATTTATTTTTTGAAAAATGATTTCTCATCAAATTTTGAGGCTTTAATTTTAAATTAAATGCAAGAATATAAATTAATTGAATCATGAAAAACGTATTATATGAGGTGATTTAGTAGTACCAAATTTGATAAATGTTTCCCTTTTATTTTTAGTTATTCTTAATAGTAATCATTAATTTTTTTTACTCTCGTAATATAAAAAAATTGTTAATTAGGGATAAAAATATTTTATATGGACAATAAAATAATTTAAAAAAAGAATTAATTTTGTTGGATAAATAAATTTAGTCCATAATAATCCAAAATATAAATATACGACCTATTTATTTCAACATGGATATGATTTCTTTTATTATTAAATTTCTTATAACGAAATTTAAAATAATTTATTCTCTTTGAATTTCTTGAATTTTTTTTAAAAAAATAAACGAAAAACATTTCATATCCCCATATATTTTTTGAAATTTTCAACCATTGTGATCACAAATTTGAGTTGTTTAATTCATCACTCAAGTATTCATTATTAGGGGAAAGTAAAAAAACATATATCTTTATTTCATCTAATCTTGAATCTAATCATGAGAGGATGATTCTAGATGGGCATAAATAAATGATAGGTTAAATAATAAATGGTAATTTTATAGATAAATTAATTTCATTTATAAAATTAATTTATATCTAATTTTTCATGATGAAATAATTACATATACAGTTACCCAATACTAATTTAATATTTATTAAAGTAGTCCAAAATTATAAAATAATATTTTATAAATGTTAATGGTAATATGATTTGAATTATTGTTGTGATTAACAATTTTTTAGATAAATGTGAAATATTAGAGTGTTTTTAGTGAATTATATTTTATTTTCAATTTGTTTGTTGTGGTTTTAAATGTCATATTAAATGTATTATTTAAAGTAACATTTATGTTATTTGATAAAAAAATAATATTTCATTAATGTATTTAAAAATATAAAATTTATATGGTTCATATATTTTATTGAGATTTAGTATAAAATATAAATCTCTTCATATTTATTGTAATAATTTCTTTCTATATTATCTGGTTGGACCATGCAAATTAAATTCCTTAATAACATGGTATTTAAAAAAATGATTAAAATAAGTCAAGCCTAAATGATAAGGGAGAAGTCCCCACCAAAAAAATTAAAACAATTAATGAATTAGATTATGTAGACTCAAAATAATATTATATATTAATATTATCTTTTATAAGAAATGTTATTATGAAAATAAATTTTCATTATTTTAAAATTTTATAAAATTGATAGTGTGATTCTCCCATCACTTATTAAATGGAGCCTCTTATTCTCTTATTAGCACAACAAAAAATCTTTTTTTTCAGTCAATGCATGCACAAATTCCTTTTTAATATTCATACCAACATGTTATATGCTTTTTATGATAATAATTATATCCTATGAATGCTTTTGATTTAAACCTTATGCGGTTTTTAGGAGAAGTCGTATTTTTCATAAAGTGTCATTTCATTTTTTTTAACTTGGTTGAAATGTTATTAAACCATGATGAAATAATAACCCCGATATCCTATATATATTATGATGTTATTATGATAATTTAATAACCTCTAACCACCACCTATTCAATCAAATTGGTATCAAAACCACCATTCGTGTGTTTATTTGACTACCACCTTCTGAACTAAGCTAATTCATTTTACATAAGCAATTCATATGAATTTTTAAAATTGGTGATTTAATGATAATAGATGATCTTAATAAAAAAATTATCATTATAAAATTTTAATACATCATATAATTTATTACCATTCCATTCACTAAAAATGATAACATTATTCTCGTGTTTGAGTGCACTACAGCCTCCACAAAGAGACGAGATTCAATTTTCATCACCACATCAAATAGAATATTTATATAGTTATATATACATATATTATTATAAATGATATTATTATAATTATATAATAATAAACTATTATGGGCATTATTTCCATAATTATCATTTAAAAATGGAAATGTTACTTATGCATATATATGACCTACCATCTCCATGATTGTAACATATATCATTTTTCATTACCATCATAAATGATTTTTTAAATTTTTTTTATTATCATTAAAAATGATAATTATGATATGATTATTTTTATAAATATTATGTAATAAAGAACACTTTAACAAATCAAATCCTATTAAATTTATTTTTTACATTTGATTTGACTATCATGAAAACGTCTAATGTAAACATAATTAATTGTTTTATTTAATATAACATGTCAATGAATAAAATTAAAATAAATAGTAAATATTATAAAATGTTCTTATGCATATAAATAATTAATATAATTTTATTTTTCTGGATGATAAAAGACATATGTGATGAGTTGGAGCCATAGTATATGAATTTTTAAAAAATTCATCTTTAAAAGAAACCCACAAATCTATTTATGATTACATTCCCATAGTATTATTACTCATTAAGGTAAATTATTATCAATTTATAAAAGGAATAAAAATTTCATGTTTGACTATAAATTAAATTCTTTACAATGTTTTAAATGGACATTTTTTAATGTTTTTTATAAGCGAATTTCTTTTAAAAATAATATATTAAATATTCCATTCCAACTTTTTATCTTCAATTACATATTTTTCAAAATAAAATATTAATGAATTAATATTGATATAAAATAGATTAAAAAATGTATTATTAACCATTTCAATTGATTCAAATGTTTTTCAAAATGATTCTTTTTATTGAATATTTTTCCTTTATTTACATAAGACAAAGGGAATGTTTTATTTTTTTCACATATATGGTGAGAATGAATTTTTTTCACCAGAATAGTTCTTTATTTAATGGAATAAATAATATTTTGATATGAATTATTAAAATAAAACCATATTTCTCCACAATCTGGGTATTTTAATTTTGAAAACGGGTTTAGAAAAAAATGGTATTTCAATATCTAATATTGTGTTTCATATAGATTTAAAAAAATTCTATGTTATTATAATAAAATTGTACTAATTGTAATTTTTTCTAGATTATATGGTATATGAACATTATATATTATAATATAAGATGTCAATATATCTTATATGACCTCCAATCCCACAATATCTTTTACTATGGGTGTTATCGTTGAAGCTAGTACAATGGGTGTTACATGAAAATCCTCCAAGGCACAAGTTAAATATCATTTTTTGTTCCAAAAAGGTGGGAGTTAATGAGGGATCATTCTCCCATTGATTAAACAATGATGTATTAATTTATAATATGTTATATTATTATATTTCTCTATATATTCAAAATGGTTTTTTTACTGTTATGTGTTTCATTGGTTCTCTTGAAAAAATTTGTGTTATTATCATGTTGAAATGTTTTATTTTATATGATCAAATAATATAATGGTGAAGGTTAAAATTATATATCATTTATTATTTATCATTAGAATAATATATTTATAATTTTTAAATCCCAAATTGATTTTTTTCTCATCAGATGTTTTGAAAAGAAAATTAGAGGGCCTATGAATGTTTAAGAACAAAAAATAAGTCATATTCAATGTTAGTAAAAATTTTCAAGAAAAGTAACCATTTTCTTTTAAAATTATTATGTTTTGGTAAAAAGGATACATATTAGAAGTGTTAAAATTTAAAAATATTGTTTTGTTATGTAATGGATATAAAATGACCCTTTAAAACAGTAAAACATAAATATCATTGGGAATCAAATAAAGTTAATTATAGTCTAAAGAATGAAGAATAATTAATTTTTAGTGTCAGTTCATTATAATTGGTATCGTATAGATGGATTATGATGTTATAGAGGTTAATATAATGTTCAGTATTTTCAATATAAATTATAATATATAATTATAAATATGTATTATTTTATGAATACCATACTTGTTATTATAATTTATGTATGTTCATGAATGGTGTTCCATATAAATAACATGGTTGATGAGATACGAATGTATCAAGAGGAATATATCTCCCAAATAAATGTATTGAAATTTTTATAATTAGAACTAAGAAATTTTTTACGGTTATTGATCAATTGAATAATTATATAAATGATAATGATATATATGTTAATGAGCATCCATATTTACTACAAATGTAATTGTAAATAGTTGATAAATTCACGAAACAACACCCTCTGACATACGGTGGAACCACAGATCCATTAGTCAAAAGGGTGGAAAAATTATATGTATTTTTAAAATTTATTTTGATGTTTATAATATCAAAATATTACTCTTATTTTTTATCAATATGATGAAGAATCTGATCAAATGGTTCATTAGTTAAAAATACTATAGAATCATATCTTCTTGATTCAATTGAATGACATGAATTTTAGAATTCATTTAAAATGAAATATTTCTCTATTTATGTATGGATTAGAATAGAAGAAATATATATTAATTTTGGGAAGATGTAGAATACTTAATATCACCTTATGATGAATATTTTACACGAATGGATAGGTATAAACTGGATTTTATCTAGGACCGTGATAACAAAACTAATAGATTTTACTCAGGATTGATATTAATTTTACGAAGAAAATTGGACTCATGATATATTAAATTTTATGAGAAATATTTTTATTTTTCAATGAAAGTGGAGATGGATTTATCTAACACTGTTTTCCCACTGATGGAAATATTAAGAAGCTATCCTAGAAGAATGATATGGAGAAGCCTTCAAAAAACTAATATAGAGGTATTCCCCAAACATGTTCTATGTTTGGAAAAATACATTTCATATAATGTTAAAAAAATTATAATGTGTTAGTGGTGTGTTCAATGTTACACCTTGAGATTTTATGATTGTTATTAAATTTATTTCAATTTCTTTGGTAGGTTTTCATATAGGAAACACTGAGCTTTAAAGAATATTAAATATTGATATTTAAATAATTATTTTTTTATCTATTCATTTAGATAGAATATATAAATAGAGTTAAAAAATTATGAAATATATATATATAGGTAATACTCAATACAAAGGAGTTTATTAAATCCTTTTAAATCATTTCTCAACATTCAGAAATGTTTTTTTATATTTAAGAAAAATACTCCTCAAAAAATATTTTTATAATTTATTATAATAAACTATTAATATTAATATATTTAAAATTCATAAATTGAAATTATTAAAAATTAAATTTTTTAATTCATCATATAAAATGTAGCTTATTGTAATTATTGGGATTTTCTTAAATGATTTAGCCCATAATGAATATTGAAAAATACAAAATTATGTTAAAAACAATATTTTTGTTTGGAACATTTACAAAGTACCATATTTTTTTGAAATGATTTCAAAGAAAAATTAGTTCTATTGTATTATTAATAATCAAAATAAAATCATTGGAATCAATTTTATGATTTTTTCTGGCATAAAATGATTTTTATACATAAAATAGGCAATTTCCTAAAATATGTTTTTCTTTTCATTTTCTAGATTTTTATCAAAATTAAATTATATAACATAGAGAAATTTAAATTTATAAAGTTTAAATTAACTTTTTGTTTCAATATTCTAATTTATCTCTTGATTATATGATTTATATTTTTCAAATGAATTTAAATTTGTATTCAATAGTAATAACTATTCTCGTTTTTATGAAATAAATCATTTTATATGATATTTCCAAGACAGACACATGATGTTAAAATTTAGGAAACATATGGATTGAATAAAATATGATGTAATATAATTAATATAAAAAATTAATAATTTGTTTTAAATTATTCTTTATTTCATAATAATAATTAAAATTATATTCACATCCAACATATAGCCAACATTGCATAGAAATTTGAAAAATTGGAATCATAATGGTAATATTTTTGATCGAATAAGTCCTTTATATATTTTTCCATTAAATATTATTTATTATACTTTTTTACAGTAATAGACAAATTTTTTTGTGACTTAACATGTGTTAGATCACAATTTTTGTGCATTGCTTGTGAAATGCCAAAAAATCGAAAATAACATAATAAATATGTTTACAAGATATAGATAAGAGGTAAATTAAATATTAAAAAATATAAATAGTTATTTTGAGAATAATAATTATATTTTTATTATGGAAATTTATATATAATTTTTATGTTTTAAATTAATATTATAAATTATTATTAAACCCTAACAAAGTAATTATTAAATTTTAAAAAAAATTAAAAAAATGATATTAAATATATTAAAAATATAAGAAAATATTATATATAATGGAATACAAGATATTTTTAGATGATTATTATATTTTAAGGATGAATTTTTAAAATTTTATTTATTTTATTGAATTTATTAAATTCAATATAATATATATATCATAAAATTGAGAGTAATTTTAATTAAAAATAAATAATATTTTATAAAATGATATAAAATTTATAGAGATCCCATATTCATCCATGATACAAGTATATTGATTAAAATATTGATCACAATCCATTTATGGGAAAAGATTTCTTTATTGTAACTATATTGACACCAAATTAGTAATAAAAACTTATTATCTTGGTAATTTTGAATAATGGATAGCACAGGGATAAGACTAAAAAAATGGTAAATAAATAGTCAAAACTCAATGGAAAAAGATTATTTTCATATAGATATACGTATACTGTTGTGAAAATATAGTATCATTGGAACTATAATATCGGTGACACTGTAGCGATAGAAGGAGCTATATAAGGGACTGTAGTGGTGGCTATACTAGAGTAAGAACTGTAGAATCATGTTTTCTATAGAAAGATAATTCATTGAATTAAATTAGGGTAAAAATATATGCATTCAGTGTCATGTAATGGGTTTTAATTTCTACTAATCCTAGGAGCCTTGTAATGGGTATCTACTGCCCAAAAAAGGCTTTTCCTATTGTTTTGATAATAAAGAGGCTATAACCACAATTGTTTATGAATATGTATATATATATATAAAGTGTTTACATATTAGAAAAATAATTAAGTATAAATCATAAAAGTAATGTTGTTAAGAGTGGAATTATTTCATGATGTAAATATATTTCTAATTTTTATTGATAATTTATTTTCCATAAATGCTTATATAATTCCTCTGTAATAGGTATTAAATTTAAAAAAATTAAATAAAATATTATAAAAATATTAAAGAAAGAATAGTTGAATGATTTAATCTGTTCCATGAACATTAAATGATAATATAAAATATTATTTTCATGTTAAAGGAGTATATTTGAATTTAAACATTTTCATTTTTTGTTTTACATAAAATTAAGTGAATAATGATTAAATTTTCCATAATGATATTTTATGAGTATAATATTTTTTTTAAATACATAAAATTCAAATAAAACATATATAATTAAAATGGTTATATTACATGGTATAAAATTTCATCATTTCTCTATTTACATTACTTTTTAGGCCATCTAGGTTGTTAAGGAATTTATTATAATTTAATATTTTGAGAAATTCGAAATGTTCTAATTAACTCAATTATAAATAAAACCTCTACAATCACTTGTTTACCTTATATTTTACTTTATATCATAAAAATATATAATAAATTATATTATTAAATGTCATAGCCCTTTTCTTGAGGTTTTAGACTTCCCAAAAGGGAAACCCGAGAGGCAATAAGAGGAGATCTATATGTGTCATTTCCTAGAGGAAGTAATTGCCTAAACCAATCTCCTCAATTTATACTCTTATTTGCATCATTAGAATCTATTTTAGCAATAAAAAATAATTAATTATGTATCCTAAATAATATTAATTGTTATTATGATTCATAAATTTCCATTATACAACCTTTTCCCACCAAATTACAAGTTAAGGTATCTGTCATGAAATGTTATAACTTACCGTCTCCAGATAGCGATATGAGTTATTTCTCATCATTATCATTTTCAAATGGGTAATGTGAATAGACTAATTATTATATATTATAATTATGTCAAAAATAAAATTGAAAATTATAATATAGAAACTGCAATGTTACCATCGAACAATTGGTAATTGATTGTTTCGTTTGTTTGTACATGTGCACTACCACCACCACAAAGAGAAGATATTTGTTTTTAAATTAAAATATTCTTTTATTATATTAAAAATAAACTTAATGAATATATATGATATATATAATAAAATAAATATTCATTAATTATGAATTATTATTTATCTTTCCATCATTTTGTACATCAAAAAGTGAAAATTATGTTCATGCATATGTACAATCTACCATCTCCATTAACTGTGTGATTAATTTCTTTCCCTAATTTAATGGAAAAATATATATGTTTAAATAATCAATAATTACATGTTACTAATGTAATGAAACATATTATGATGTTGATTTCACCATGATAAATATAAATGGATCAAAACTACTAAACTAAAATACTCAAGATAAACGAAATAGTCAACACTAAGTAATAAATATTTAAAGATAAAAGAGGTGCTGAATTATTATATAGGGATATTATATGACACTATAAGTATTAAAAGGAGTATGTTTTAGAATTATAAATAATTAAAATATATTTTTAAAATGTTTATTGTACATTTTTTTAAGGTGATATCTTCGTTAGGGAATGTCATCACAAATTATCTTATTTGCGACATATGTTATGTGATACACATATCAAATTTTATGAGGACTATATATATCCCATTTAAAAAATAAAATCAATAATTTATCTATTTTCACGTTTTATGAAGAATAAATTGATGATATTATTTTATGGGTCCTATGATTCGAATGTTACCAATACAACTAACAGATTTTCAAATCACATTAATTTATATGAGTTGCATGACATATTTTTCACATTTTTCCTTTGGGTTGTGTATATATTACACAAGAATTCATTTTATAATAAATTTTATCAGTTTTATAATAATTTAAATTTCCATATCTTTTTTTATTTTTTTACATGATCATGAATAATTTTTATTAAATGTATAATTTACAAGTTTACATGGTTTTTTTTGAAATAAAATATTTCCCTTTATTTGAACACTAATTTTATTTAAATAGTTTATTTCAGAATAGAATAGTTATTTTCCAAAAGAACATATTAATGTTATTTTTTCCATATTTATATTCATCAATGAAAATGAAATTTCATTTCCTGTATCATTTTCAAGGAACATGACCCATGTGTACCATCTTCATTCCTTCTCTAGACGGTTTATTAATGTGATGAAACAATGTTTAAGATATAATTTTATTTTCCTTGGGTTATGTCGGGATGAAATTATGATTATTTTCTAAGACCAATTATTTTTATATATTCTAATATGATGAATAATTTACGAACTAGTGGGGCACATATGTTTATTTTCATTATTTAATAGTTGGGTTGTGTATCTCCTTCAAATTCATTTCATAATTTTTATATCTCCTAAAATAACTATGGGATTCAATTTAATGTGATTAATCTATAATGTTATTTAAGACAATGATTTGGAACAAATCTAGGATTCATGTGTAGATTATTATTCTGTTATGTTTTAATAGTATTAGTTGTTAACTGTGACATTATGAAATTATTATTACACCATTTTTGATTCTACACATTTATGACACGAGATTATGTATCATGACTGATTGTAACATTATATTTCTCATCAAACTGGGTAGCCTTTAACCATTTTTGGGTTTTCCTTTTCATTAACATGGTATATTTCAGAACAAATTCCCAGGATTCCTATAATGATGAAGTTGTAAATATGTTAGACTCTCATCTTTAATTGGTGTTTTCTATAGGATGTTTGAGGGTTACAGAACATGTAATGGTTTTTTGAGGCAAGCTATGAGAGGATTCACAATGAGATGGTTAGACATCTTGATTATCATCTACATATCATGAATTATATTTTGAACTATTTTCAATTGATAGAAAGATGTTTTTTGGAGGATATGATAAATAACTATTTTACTACATGAAATGGATGTACACATCGTGAAATATCATGACTGTGTTTTTTTTAAATGGGAATCCAAACTGAGATATCGTTTCTCCTACTCCTGAGTTTCCTTTCCCTTAACCTAATTCCTTTAACAAGCGATATTGATGCTCTAAACCCATCAAGATCCTTTAATTCCACATTCAATTATCCCTTATTTTGCTGGGTGATTCCCGAGTAAGCATTCTCCTTTGATCTTTATATTTGTCACTTTCTTCACATTTTGGATTTCTATATGTCATCTTGATGTTGATAGATCTATTCACTATTGTGTTGGATCTCATATCTAGGTTGTTCTTTTAGGACTTCTAATCATTTTTTCAAATTGGTGGGTGTTCTTACGATTTTTGTGTTTTGTGAAAAGGTGAGAGGTTACATCCCATTTGGATTGATTAACCATGAAATTGCTTGATTTATTTCTTTTTTTGATTTAAATTCAATTTATCAAACATAATATCAATTGATTTGATAAATCCAAATTCTTGTGAATTGAGATATTTGGAATGGTTTTGTGATGAAAAATTGAAAGAATTCCAATTCCATTTAATTAGTGTGTGTTTATAGAATTATGTTTATTTTAATAGTGAATTAAAATTGTAGAGTTGATGGAAATTATTTCACTTAAGTTGTTAAATGTTAATAACCAAATGAATTGTGAAATTATGGGAATTTTATTGGAATGTATGTCAAACACATGTGGGTGGATTAAAATGTATTTATAGAAACATAGTGGTTTTATCGTGTCAAAGAGGCATGTTTTGGATTAATACCCATTTTGGACTTAAGTGGAAAATAATAATTGAAATGGTAGAATGAAATTTAATTTTATTCTATGTAGTGTTAAAATAAATTTCCCATCATAGATTATATAATATCACGTGCACGCATTGTGTAATTGGTGAGTTATTTGGACACATACAATGCAGTTTCAATGTTCCAAAACATACATGTAAGGGATCACATCCTGATGGGATGGTGAAGAGTTTCCTTTGGCCAGTGCTAGCAGGACAGTTCTATACACATATTTCTAAGATCACGTAGAGTGTGGGGATTCCTATTTCTGGAAATAATATAGTAACTATTTGTAAGATGTCTATGATGCTCACTTGTTATTTATATATGAGATATAAATGAATGAAAATTTTGTAAAACTATTTCACATGATTTTAGAATATATATGAATTGTTTTAGTCCTTTTTTAGAAATATTTCATCACTTTTATATCATTTTCATATGGTACTTCTAAATCATATGAATAGTACAACATATTTTTTTAGATATGATTTCCAAATATCAAAAAATAGTTATTTAGAAAGTTGAAATAATTTATTTTGTTAATTTATTATTACTATCAATCTATGGAATACTTGGCAAGACCCTACCAGACTTTTTACATCACACCCTACTTGAACCCTGAGGTTTTTGTAGATTGTATCATTCTAGGTTCAAAACGGGGAATGAAACTCTTATAGGTTGATCCTACTATTGAACCTCGTACGTGGTGATTTTTGTTCTTGGTTACATGTGTTGTTTCCCCAATTTGCGTAGATGGGTTGATGTAATTTGTGCATGTTTATGCACTATTGTATTTTGGTACATTACTCATAAAGGAGATTCTTTTTTTATGAATAAATTATTATTTATTTTACTTTACCTATGTTTTATGGAAAGCTCATTCCCACATGCATGTCATATGGTTCCTTTTTATATTCACTGAGCTATTGGGATTGAGAAATCCCTGTGAGCTATATTAGGTTTGGTGTGGTTTCCATGTCTCCAAGTTAATAGGGATGGTTAATGAAAAGGTGGTATTAGAGGAGGTTGTTAATCTTTTTTATTAAAAGCCTTTATGTAGTTTAAATATTTCATGACTAAGGAGGTAGTTGAGATTGATGTCTATTTATCTCTCAAAAAAATGAACCATATGTTTATCAGGGTGGTTAGGGGAAAGGGCCATTCATATTATTTATAATATTTCCCCTCTTTGGATTTGAATAGATTAACAATCAAATGTCATTGTTCCATCTCTTAGGAATAATTTATCTTCATACATTGTTTGAGTTTTAGACTAATGTATTATTTTTTGTATGTTGATGTTTCATAGCATCCTGAATCTGTGGAGATAATTAAAATAAGATATAATAGGAAGATACTACTAAACTGCAGTGATTGAATCCTCCAGTGGAGCAAAATATAGTTGATGGGAATGTGGGAACTATCCAATCTCTAGGACACACACTACATTATATCTCATTTGGACTCTATTGACATATCCTTCGGATAATGTAATTCAAAATTTTCCTCAATAGTTCCCTCACCAAAAGACACCAGTTATAAATGGCTCCATTGATCCTAAACATGTTGATAAATGGTTGAGAAAGACATAATGTTTGATCATGTTCTTGAATAAATTTTATTATATCAAGGTAATGTGTTCCACCTTCATAATGGAAGAACAGAGAAGGAAATGGTTGGACACAAATGTGAAAGTGATAAAATATGATGGACTATAGTAGAAATGAATCAAGGTTATTTTCATTGATTAGTTCTATCCAGATTCAATGGTTTTTGGAAAGGATGTGTTGTTTTTAACTTGAAAAGGTTGACAGATCTATGACTGATTATTCAAATTGATTTACTAAGTTGGTGTAGTTTGTTTCTAATATTGTTTCTGATTAGAGGATTCTTGCTCAATGGTTCGAGTTAGGAATTCAATGATATATAAATTCTCATGTTTTCATGTTAAATCATCCCACTTATGCTGACATGTTTTGTAGAAAGATGACGGTTGAGATGGACCTTGTTCTAATGTTAGGGTTATCGGGAGTTCATTTTTCACCTACAGGTAGAATTTGTCCCACTAAAGGAATATGAAATTGTTATCATTATTAGGAAATTTCTTTTTGGAAAAGTCATTCTAGAAATCCAACAATTCTTGGAGTAAATAATTGGATTTTTTTTTCATTGTAGAAAGTAAATATATTCTAATAGAGATTGAACTGGGGTACCCAGGTGTCGTAGCGTACGTATACTTTTTGGACACTTAAAAATATTCTTAGATAACTTTTATACTACCTATAGTTGGATAGGATGATCAGATCCTCCAAAAACTATGGTTAAATTAGATTATTCACATATAAAGGGGTTCCCACCATTTAAAACCATAACCAAGGTACTTCACACAGTAGAATAGTCTCTAGAGGAAGTAGATGTGGGTTTAGAGAGAGAGAGAAGAGTCTATGTACTATTTCTTATGTCCACTCTATATCTGATGTCAAGAAAACATAGTGATTTCTAGTCCTCAACATGAAATATATTGATTTCATATTCTATATGGAATAGATAATTTCCAATAAATCCAAGATTGATTTTTATCTTAGACAGGTCTAGTTTACTTCCCCTAGTGGTGTGTCTCTTTTCAATTAAAGAGAATGGGACATAAGGTTTACCAGAGCTAGAACATTTTAAGAAGAGATGGGGAAAGTATTATAAGTGTTTTCATTTCATATGTAAAGGGTTTCATTGAGCATTAATCTCCATCTACTTTTTTTTCTCATTTACAAACACGTTTCCTTCAGACATATCTAGTTTTCTAATCATAAGGGAGGTTGACATTTCTATTTTATTAATTCCTGGTACTAAACTGGTTTATATACCCAGTTACTAAAAAGAACCAACTAAAATAAAAGTTATGACATCCCAATTGGATGATATTCTTGAGAAAGGATTAATATTCGTTAGTTTTTCACATTGGGTGGTTCCAGTTATCTTTCCTACGAAAGCATATGGTTCTCTTATCTTATGTGTGGATTACCGTAAGATCAATCATGTTATGGTAATGAAAATGTATATGTTTCCCATGATTGATGATCTATTTTATTAGTAGAATGTTGAAATGTGGTTTTCCATGATTGACCTTTTATATGGATACCATCAGCTGATGATAAATGAATTTGATGTTTTGAAAACTACCGTTCAGAGCAGTTTTAACCACTACGAGTACCATTTTATTCCATTTTGTATGAAAAATGATCCTATAATTTTTATTTCATTTATGAACATGATCATACATGAGTTTCTAGATACATTGCGGAAGTCTTGGTGGATGGAATCATCATTTACTCTAAATCTCAGTACGCTCATGTGAATCATCTGAGAAATTTTTTGAGTCTACTGAGAAATCATGGACTTTATGCCAAACATCCAAAGTGTGATTTCCATATTCAATAAGTGAAATTAATAGGAATTTTGCTGTTAGAAAAAGGAATATCTGTCGATCTATAGACCATGATGGCCATTATGACTTGGGAACTACAACAAAATTTCATCGAGATTTTGAGATTCTTGGTCTTAGCTGGATCTTATCACCCATTTGTTAATTAATTTTCAATGTTGTATTCTCCAATAACTACTTTGACACAAAAGGGAGTGATATTTTCATATAATGATGTGTTTCAATGTTCTTTTCTCACGATGATGAATTTCTTGACTACTGCAATGGTGTTAAATATTCAAGAGGTTGGGAAAGGCTATGTGGTCCTCTATGATGTATCATGTTCCAGTTAGGTTTTTTTCTTATGAAAGGTAATCATGATGTTTCCTATGGATATTTTTCTATATAAAAATCATGAAAAAACTACCCTACCCATGACCTTTAACTAGTAATTATAATATAATTCATAAGTAGTGGACAACTTACCATTATGGTGAATGGTTAACTATTTATTCAAACTATAAAGGAATGAGTTATATCTTCTATAGAAAATATTTGAATATTTTCTATAGGAATTTGGAGGAGTAGTTGAAATCATTCGACATTGACATCTCCTATACCATAGGGAAATTGGATGTGGTTTTATATTAATTGTGTATGAAAAATGCAACCCAAGAAGTGAAAGAATATTCAGAAGAAAGGAATTTGATGGTTCTTTTTTCACAGTTTTATATTAGAGTTCAGGATATTTGAGAAAATGTTTCATTATCTATCATTCAGTTGGGATATACACTTCATGATGGGATTATTTAGGAAGAAATATTTTGATGAGGAGTTACTTAAAAATTAGAGGATCTCTATATAGGGGGGAGAAAGTGGTCTTGTGGCCATGCAATAATGAAGATGTTCTATGCCATAAGATTCACATTATTGTCACTTTAGAGGCAAGGAGAGAAATGATGGGGGATTACCATAATTTTTATTGGGTAGTGCACTGAGTAACCACTATGATTTTTTATGACATATGACAAATGTTCTAGTGGGTAGGGATGAGATTCCGCATTTATGAGTTTTTTCTCATTGTTATGTGCTCCAGCTTGTGAAATTTGATCACTTGAATACTTCATGTTTATATAAACCACATCCAATTCCTAGTTTTTAATGGAATGTAATATCTATTTACTTTATGGTTCAGTTTACATGTACCTAGTGAAAGAAAAATGTGATATGCGTTGTTATCAAAAGGATGGCCATGTGAGATCACTTCACTACCATTAGATATAAAACAAATGTTGAGGAGTTGAGAAATATCTACATGATAGGGATCATTTGTTTTCATGGTGTTCCATCTACTATAGTGTTTAAATGGGATCATTAGTTAAATTATCTTTTTTGTAGAGGCCATGAGGAGGCACTAGGATCTCAGGTCCATTCATGAATGAACTACCATCGGTAGTCAGATGAAAAGATAGAGAATTCAATACAGATTCTTGAGAATATGATTTGTGCATATGTTCTTGAATTCGCTCGGGAGTGGGATGATCACATGGGGCGAGTAATGTTTTAATATGAAAATAGTTACCAGTTTTTAAGTGTAATGAATCCTTTTTCGGCTTTTTAATACTAGAATTGAAAATCTTAATTTTGTTGGTCAGATGTTGGGGAGAGATCTTTGGTTGGGATAGGTTTCATCCAATAGAGGATAACTAATATTTATTTAACCCTTCATATAATTCTTAAAATATAGATCCAATATAAGTCTTATATTGATCAACGTCGTATACCATTGTATTTTTCAATTGTTGATGGATTGGTCTTCAATGATTCACCATGGTTGGGACATCAACAACTTGGGAGGAAAAGAAATATTTCTAAATGTTTTGTTGGACATTACAAGGTATTTGAACAGGAGGGGAAAGTTTCACATAGTTTATCACCACTACTATAGCTGATGTCAGTACATAACATATTCCATTCACCATAGCTAATAATGTATTTATATGATACATCTCATGTTTTTTAGTAGGAGTGATCTGGATATTGACCATAATTTATTATGGTCTGAGCAGCCATTAAAGAGAGTTGATTTTGAGACCATGGTACTTTTTCGTAGATATATACATATGTTTCATGTGTTATGGATTCATGTTTATGATAATTATGAGTAGTGGTATTGTGAGGTAATGATTAGAGAGTAGTGGCCTGATATTTTTTGCATGGAATCTTGTTCATAGGCTTTTTATGAATAGAATGTTTCATAGGTGAAGAGGTCGTAACATGTTGTTACAAATATAGAAGGTATGCCTTTCAAATTGTCTTGGATTTTCATTTTTTTATCTGGTAATTTTGAACTTGAAGTGGAGGATACCTATAATGGTGAATGTAGATATTTTTCGACTATCAGCATTAATTAATGCTTTTTTGTGGGCCACTTGAGGGTTACACGATGTGTAATAGTTTCATGGGGAAATCCATGAAATTACTAAGTCTTTGATGGTTTCACATCGTTATTATAATATAAATTTCATGAGTTATTTATTTTATGATTTTCAATTTATCGTGATCCATTTTTCAGATTTTACGAGAATTAACTATTTCACGACATGAAATAGAATTAGCCACTATGAAATATCATGTCTGTATTTTTTGAGTGGGAATCCCTGTTGATACCTATTTTCTCCCACACTCTAGTTTCTTCTCCCTAATAATAAAGTCATACCCATGTGATCTTGAGGCACACCAACCTTCTGTGTCCCTTAATTCAGTGTTCGATCATTTTTGTCCTTGCGGTGTTATTCTGGGGTAACTCTTGTCCTTTATTACTCATATATGTATCTTTCTTCCCCATTTTGATTTTAATAGATCATCCAAATGTTGATGTATCTATGATCCATGATATTGGATCTCATCTCAAGATTTTTTTGTGCTCTTCTACACCTTTTTATTATTGACATGTTCCATTTTGGGTGTTGAATTTCTTGAAAGGATTGATAGTTCCACCCCGTTTGTCAGAATTTATAAACCTAGAAATTTCATGATATAATTCAATTATTTGTTTAAATTTAACTTCTTAAACATGAATTGAATTGATTTTATAAACCCAATTCCATTTAATTGGGAGATTTGAAATCATTTTGGAAAGAAAATTTTGAAAATCCCTAGTTCTATTAAATTTGGGTGTCATTATGGAATTTGGTCGATTTGAATAATTGAATTTGAATTTTATATTTGATGGAAATAATTTCATTTAAAATATAGTATTTAATTGGGGAAATTAATTGTGAAATAATTGATTTTTTAATTAATTTAATACATGTGAGAGTGGATTAAAATGGATTCATAGAAACCCATTGGTTTTATCTTATTAAAGACAGATGTTTTTATTAAAAACTATTTTGGTATTAATCGTAATGTTATCATTGATATCAAATAATGGGATGCAATTTTATTTTTTGAAGGACTAAAATAAATTTCCCATCATTGATTATGTAATTGAATATCAAAGACTTAGGTTGTTGGTGATTTATTTGGACACACTCTACACTATTGGAATGTTCTAAAAAATACATTCTATTGGTCACATACCCAATGTTATGGTGATGAGTTTCCTTTGGACAGTGTTAGGGGGACTTTAATATTCAAATTTTCCTGATATCACATAAAGATTGCATAGTCATGTAGCTGGAAATACTATCGTACATATTTAGATGATGAAAATTTTTCTCTCATGTTATATAGGATTGAGATAAAAATGTATAAGGAAAATTTAAATCTACATTACATGCCATATGAATTTATATATACTATTATATATATTTATTTATATATTATTTTATCAATTTTTTTGAAATATTATATCACTTTTAATGAATTTTCTTAATGTATTTATCTATCATTTAAGTGTACATAATGATTTTTTTAAATATGATTTGAATATTCAAAACCTATTTATTTTAAAATTTTAATTAATTTATTTGGTTAATATATTATTAGCATCTATTATGGAATCATTGGTGAGACGCTAGTTTAATTTTAGATCAAACCCTACTTGTTCCTTTAGGTTTTTTTATATTTTCTCATTCCATGTTCGAGTAAGGGGAAATGATCTCTTTGAGGTGTATCATGCAGTTGAATAATAGATGTGGTGAGTTATGTCCTTAGGAGTTTGGTTTTTTTAATGTTTTTGAAATTGGGTTATACTACTAAAATATTTCGTATACCCTATTGTATTCTATTACATTACTCATAATGGAGTTTATTTTGTTATGAATAATATCTTGTTTATTTTTCTTCTATTATGTTTCGTGGAATAATCATTCCCACATGCATGTTAGACAATGTAAGGTTCTAATCGCCAACCTATTCGGATTTTGAATGACCTTTCGGATATGTCAGGGTCGACTCAATTACCATGTTACCAGGGTTCTTGGGTTGTTTCGTGACACTTAATTTTGATGAATCGTCAAATCATTGATCAAATAATATTTAAATGGTAAATAATCATTTCATAACTCATGTTTATGATCAATGATAGAATGAGTATGACCTTTTATGTTATTTTCAATGTATCATACTATTTTTATTCCCTTTCTCATTCCTATTACCATGAATTGCTATCTCGCATTCTTATTTTTACGGACTATCAGAGTGAACCAATTCTTATGGTTCTATTTCCATATGTTATGAATAAATGTATTAAGTATAATTTTTCTACAAATATTTTTAGTTACAATGGTCTATGTTGGAGAGGATTAGGTTTTTATATTAACCATATTTTTTTGTCTCTGGTTTTTCATATATTTTTGAACTATAAGATTACTGCATTGATAAAAATATTATGTAATTAGTATTCATATATTTTTATTTAATATATACGCGTAAGAATTATGGGATTTTTTTTATATCATAGAAGGGATTTTTTTACCTTATGAAACTAGAATGCGAATAAATTATTGGTAACATGAGGGATATTTTCTTTTATCGGATAAAGTACCAATGTTATAGAATTGAACATTAATAAAATATGACAAACCAAATGAGTCAATGAGAATTGTGTAGAAAGATAGACATCCAATAAATCAAATTCCATGATTATGTGGTTTCATACTATAGGTATTACTTCTCACACTATGCTGTTTGGTTTTATTTAATTGATGTGACCTGAAGGTTTCTAGTTAATGATGAATGTAAAAGTTAATATAATTGTGGTCTTCATGAGAATCCTACTATCAGAAGATATGAAAAATTAATCACTATGACTATTCATAATAATCTATCTCATTATATGATTTATAATCTTAAATTCATATAGATTAAAAAAATTTCTTCTAATATAAAAAAATTATAGTACGAATACCATGGAGGAAATATGATTTAGCTTCTTAGATGTCCAGAATTTGTTAATATGCACTCAAGGTAATGTATCAAATGAACTAGAAGTTGTTTTGTGTGTGTAAATTAAGGTCATATAGTATGTAATTTATGATGAAAAATGTTTATTCTATTGGAACATAAGACACAATATAAAGAACAATCAATCATTTGTGGAGAATATTGGAATTTAGTAAACCAATACCCTTATTGATGGGATAACTCCTGGAACATGGAAAGAAAATATTCTATAAATAATTTATGTTATAGGATTAAAGTGTATAAATATTAGGATAAATAATTTATTAAATAATATTTTGTTTTAAAAAATACAGAATCATCTGTGGATTGTCATTTGATAGTATTCTCTTTTATGGAAATGAAAATATAAGTTTAATGGTACAAATATACATGAAAAGTTATAATTATTATTTAGGATGAATATGTGATCAACATAGATGGAATATTATTAGTGACCATGGAATTTTTTAGTTATTTGATGATAATGTTTTTTAAGTTATCATTGATGACATTTATTTCATTTTGTGATTAAAGGAATATATTCAATATTTTATGATGTTAATGTATTCATATTTATTTTGTAAATTTCTATATGTATATATATTTTCATTAGAGGGTAACTTCAGATTTATGGATACTTTAATGGGTTTATAATTTTATTTTTATCATGAGATAAAATACTTAGGGCCCATAAAATTATGTATGTAATATAATTTTGAGATGATCATGACATACATAGAAATTTTTTATTACATTGAGATATATATAATTTCTATGATTAATGGTTAGTGTTATATCTGAATAATGAATATAAACTTTTGGAATGATAGGCATATGTTATAAATTTAGGGAAAAAATTAATTAATATCGAGGTTATTGAGATCATTTGGGAAATAATTTTATTTACGGACAACATTATTATATCATTGAGACTCTGTGATTAAGAGCTATATATTTTTTATTGTTACATTATGAGTAACTAATAATGATTAGTGATAAATGTTACATTAATATCACAAGAATATAGGATCATATCTGTCTAATTTTGGGTTTCTAAGATAAAAAATATTATTTTAATGAATATTGAGGATTTTTATTTATGGAATGATTTAATTATAAATTTCGAGTATTAGAATTGAATTGTGATTAATGTATTATTTCATCATGTAATGGTTTATTAATTTTGGAAAGTATATTACCTTGCACTAACCTTTTTTATTATTCTTAATTTTTACATATATGAGGAATAAGTTTTTATCAATTTTTGGAATAATGTGATCTCTATAAGTTCGATTTAGTGAATCAAATAGGAAAAATTCACCTGTAATAGTAATCATTTCATGAACAATAAGTTATTGTGGTGGAAATTTATTATGGGATTAAATTATTATTCGTTTCTTTTATGAATATTTAATTATGTTCATAGTTTAGTTATTAACATAACTACCCATTATTATAAAAACAATTTCCAAACAATAACATATCTATTTACTATTCATACTGAAAAATATATGGTGTTTTAACCCACCAAATATGTACATTTGTGTGATAATTAACATTATCCTGACCATGTTCCATATCACTTTATATTACTCATTATAAGTTAGGTTTTTATTTTATATTCATGTTTTCACAAGATAATTTTAATCTACAATTTGGGAAACTATTTGTGTCTTATTTATGATGAACTTTATATTCCTGAATCTCAATTATCAAGAGTATGTTTTATTAACACTTTTTACAATGATGGTTTCGAGAAAAGAATTATCAAATTTCAATCATTTGAATAACAGTGACGAGTCCAAATTGAGGGGAAATAATTTATTAATGTGTGGGAGAATGTGAAACACTCTACTTTTATGAAATTATTTAACATGCAAAATATTACGTCATCAATAGATTTTTTTACATATAACACCAACATTAAAGAAACAAAAAACTATTTGAATTTAAATAACACTATAACAAAATTGCCATTGAATTGGAATTTATAAATAGTGGAAATAAAATTATGAAATATATAAAAATTACTTACCTATTACAAATTCATTGATTAATTCTTATAAAAAAAGTAGTCAACTTTCTGTAACGTAATTTGATGATTGAAAAAAAATTATAAATTTTTTTGAGAATATATTACAACCAATTTCATGAAAATTTATTAAAAATATTTAATAAATATAACAGTAATTTTTAAATTTTTATACCAAATTTACGATCAGTTTAAATTTTGGAATTTTTCATTAAAGAATTTTTTCCAGTAAATAGTGAAAATACTGAATTTTATTAAAAACTATTTTTTCAAATATTATAAACGTACCAAATTTGTTTAAAAGTATTTAGATATAAAATTTGTTATATAATATTTATAATAATCTGATTAAATTGATTAGAATTAATTTTATGGATGAATTTGGAAAAATAATCTTTTTATTTAAATGGAATTTTTATTAAATCAGTTTTCATTTCATTTTTTGAATTTATCCTAAAATTAATTTATATGAACTATATAAATAAATATTTTAAAAATGAAAATTAATTTTGGATTTAAAATGTAAATTTTTATAATGGATGATTTCTTCGACATTTTTTTGAAGAATATATATTTTTATTGATTAATACAAAAAATATTGATTGTATAAAATAAGCCTTCTTTTATGATTTCTTCAAAACAGAAAAATGAAATAGAAATTTATAAAAAATATGTAATAAAAATAGAATTATAAAATTATATAAATATAATACAAGAATAATTCAAAAATATATAAATTATATTTTATTCCATATTAAATATTAAATAATTTTTAGTAGTGATGAAGAGCCTTCATTGAGATGGAATAGTAAAATTTGGTATCCTAATAGTAATATACTAGATGAAATATGTAATATCTATTAATAAAAAATTAAGTATTTTATAGTAATATTTTCGGTAGACAATAATTTTTTTTATAACAATTGTATTATACAAATGCTTCTGCAAAGCTTGTAAAAGGAAAGAAAAGTCAAAATAGCATATTAAATTTATTTCCTTTCCCTTGATTTAATATTAACTAAATATTTATTGAATATAGTAGATATTATTTGTAAGATAAACTTATTTTCATTATGATAGTATATTAATAAAGTTTTGTTATTATATAAATACCTTAAATGATTGTATAACACTAACATTAATTAATAAATTAATAAAAAATAAAATTAATGATATTAACAATATTAAAACTATTATGATTTCAGTTATTTGTTACGATACACAAATTTTATAGATTTTATTAATGTTAAATTAATGAATACATCTAATCATTGATATTAATTATATTTTTAAATAAAAAATATTTCATACAATGATATAAAATTTATTAAAATCAAAGACTTAATAAATTGAATAGGATATATATTATAGTATCAACAATTTTCCATTTATGGGATATTTAATCATTTATAGAATCTAAATTGATCCTCCTTGTGAAAAAACATTGTTTTTATGGTATGTTTTACTATTGTTAAGTAGTAGATAAACCCAAATGGAAAAGGGTAAAAACATGATATGAATAGAAATAATTTTTATTAGGTGAAGGTAATTCTACTCTAATTTCCTTATTCTATATAATGTGTTTTTTAATTGATAATTTTCCATGAAAATTACTTATATAGAGACTTTGTTATTTCCAGGTATGAATTTAAAATATTTATATATATATTTCTGAATCTCAACACTAAGACTGTTTGGGATTCTAAGACCGGGTGTACACAAAATTAATTTTATAAATTTTATAAATTTATTTTATATTTTTCTCACAAATCTAATGAATGAATATAGTATCACTTGTAAATTTTATATATTATTTTATATTTTAGACCTCATATGAGATGAGAATGTGGTGTTTTCCCATGGTGGGACATAAAATGTGTCAGTGTGGGGCGTTCAGACTCCTTTCTCATCAGTGGTATGTTCATAGAATTAATTTAATATTTAATTAATATATTTTTTTTTCCTTTGAAACAATGTATAATTCTATAATAATATTTCTAGGGTTAATTCTCTTGGGATACCTTCAAAAACAGTTGGATAATTCCAGATCAGAATCTTCCTTCACAATTGGAGGATCGCATCGAATAAAGATGCAATGCCAATTCAGATCAGATCTCGATGTAGTGAATGAAATATATTTTCTCAATCATTGGAAAATTAATTATTCATCAATTAATGATTCATAATTATTGTAAGACATGTAAATTGGTGATTTATTCCCTTTGATTAAATTTCTTTGGAATATATATCCTTGTTCTTAGATATAAGCTAATTGTTAGCTAATTTAATTATTCATGGTACATAAAATTTTTAATTTAATTTTCTATAACTCTCGGTTCCACTTTCATGATTTTTTAACCATGAATTCATAGTATCGATCATTTAAGATTTTTTTGTTTTTATCCACCCATTATTATTTACACTAATCACCAGTTGGACCCCACAATCCCAGTTCATCATTTTGAATTGGTGTTGAGCCCTATAGGACTCTAGAACAATGAAAAATCAATTAAAGAGTAACAAATTATGGATCTGACATTATCTGAAAAAATATACTACATGTCACGGTCATGGATTAACAAATAGAATGTATCCCTCTCATTAGTAGAGGGTCGAGTTTATAAAAACTTAATGATGAAAAAACGTGTAGTCGTCTTACATGACGTAAACCTTTTCACCAACTAGAAAAACTATTTGGAGGCTAGCACATGCACGACCATTGTGGGAATACACGGCTCTGTACATGATATTGTACCCGAGTACATGGACTTAGGGTTTAGTACACGGGCACAACTAGAAGGGACAAGACCATAGAGAATGTTAATATAGACCCTCCATGATATCCACCAACATTTTGTGTACTGTTATATAGGATGGATCCATGCTCCATCTAGAGAAACTACCTGGTGTTAGAGAAGAACCACATGTCTTGTGTGTCTCCTCACATACCTTGTACCCCTAGTTTCCTTTTTTATGGAAATTTCAACCTTCTACGTCGCCTTCATTTGAACATGGATTTTGGCCAATGAGAAGCCTATCCTGAGTTTCTTCCATGTAGAATATGATGGTGCCATTAGTTTTAGATATCGAGATACAATTTTAAATGTTCTTGGAGGATTATTAGATGGGAATCATTAGGTGGAGGTATCGATCATGTAGGATCGCTAGGGACTACCATGTGGACCCTCCAATAGTGCTAGGTAGTGGATTCCGTGATGATTTCATAGTATATTCTCCATCAGGTCTAGGAACTATAATCCTCAACACCTTCCAAGTGGAACCCTCCATTAGCTTGGGTTTATTTCATGAATGACTAGAGTGGAAACCCCCTATCAAACAGGGATAGGGTCCTTTACCACAAGAGTGGAACCCCCAATTGGCCTGGTCATAGGTCCTCTACAACTTCATATAAAGTGGAACCCCCTATCGGGTGTGGTGTGGGTCCTCCATGACTATAGTGGAACACTCCTATCACACTAGGGATGGGTTATCGACCACAAGAGTGGAACTTCCCATAATCATGGGAGAAAGTACTAAAGAACATCTTACTAAGTGGAACACCCACTATCGGATATGCAGTGGGACCTCGATGACTAGAGTGGAACCCCCCCCCCCATATCATACCAATGTGTGAGTCCTCAACCTATAGAGAGAAACACAAAATATGTGTCATCATTGTTCCACTACCAACTGATTGGAAATCAAATTCACCATAGGTCACAGGGCTCTGGGACCCTAGAGTGGACCCCCCCCCCCCTCAAAATGGGAATGAGTCCTCTATAGATACTATCAGAGTAGAACCCATTGATGCACTATATAGTGAGTCCTCTACTTTTTGTCCCCCCCCCGACTATGTGCCATGGTGACAAGGATGGGCTTGACATACAAGGTTTTTTCTGGGAGGACACGTGAGATGATGGGAATTAATGATGGACTTATGCAATAGTTGGATACTATTCATACTAGGCTGAGGTGTGAGATAGAGATCCCCTTGATCCATAATTTTGGAATATTATTCAATTAGAAGAATTGTATATATATCCATTTGTATCCACATCATGGATTTAGTTACTCACCTTGAAAGATAGGTGATGACATTCGAGGTATGACATGTGCTTTCCATGGAAACCTATTTCTTCATCAATGATCCTACAAAATTACTATTGGTGGTGAAATCTCAGCATGTATTACATGTACGCTCTAGGTTTATCCCGTTTTGTTTGGCTGATCTTACTTTCACTCAATTTTTGGGTTGAGCTATTTACATTATCCTAATCTTAAATATACTGTATTTATTCCCTTTTTGTATCTCTTACCTCCACAATTTATCTTTCAGTGCCTCTTTCTAGGTATCTACATAATCACCCCTTCAGGGGATTTTCCCATAGGTGTTGTGTCCTATACTGAAAATGGATGGGTCGAACATGATTATAGAAGAGCTTAGGGAATTTAGTTTCTTTGGAGTGCGTATGATTTTTGTAGCATGTGATTCATTATATGAGATATCTCATTATTTTTTCACTATTTTTTCTAGGTTATCACACGTTTTTGTTGGGAATCTATTTCACCCCTTTACATTTTCGTGTGTGATCTCATACATTTTTTTCAAGAATTTCATCATGCATGGTTGTTCCATTAAAATTTTCCATCATTTATTTTTACTCCCTCTGCACTTTAACAATTAAATGTTTTTATGTGTGTATGTGGGAACTTTATAAAATTACACCCCATGATATTTATTACTTTGAAGCTGGTTTCTAGCCCTCGGCCTATGGACATATACATAGGGTCGTTGCATATCGATCCATATGATGGTTTTGGTTGTGGAAAAATTTGAATCACATATAGTTCAATCCTTGTGATATTTTTTGGACTAGTCCCCTTACAAGTATTCTAGATGGGTTTTGGAAAACAATGTTTGAGTGTGTGGAGTGAGGAATTTCGGCTATGGAATCCATGGTTTGTGTGGGAGAGTGATGTATCCATTCACCAGGATCATGAAAACCTAATAGTCAACTCGTGATAATTAGACCTTTTTGTAGGGATCTATTGTATATCCATTATATTCAATATAGTCTTTGATTGTCCCTCTTGATTCTTCTCGCCATTATTGTTGAATGTATATATATAAATGATAATCAGACCATGGAACCCCTTGAAATTTCCCAAAATTCATCATTGATGATAGCAAGCCATAATACTAGTTCTTATTTTTGATGATGCTCTGATGAGTGTTGAGGAATCAGTTCGAGGTCCATCTGATCACCCAATTCCTCTAGATGGCCAAGTATTAGAACCTCCACCTATCAAAAAACAAATCATTATTGTATAGAACTCTAAGGATGTTCATATTCTTAGTACACTCTATGAGTTTTACTGCAATTTTCTACTGAGCTTCTTTGGTGAACTAGATCAACACACACTAGAGGACTGGCTAGATTCAGTGGTCTATGTCTTTAGCCTCATCGGGACACCAAAGGATTAGGTGGATGAATTGGTATCTATATTCATTCAAAAATTATATGGACATTGGTGGATCCTCATTACCTAGATTGATAATGAGTTTAAACAATCATGGCCTGACTTCTGTCAGTTATACCATGCATACTAATACCCATCCTTATTTTTCTCAATTTGGATACAGGAGCGTTTATATATATAGAATGGAGTTATGATCGTGTCTGAGTATGTCTTGAGGTTCCAAAAACATTGAATGTACCCTCTATATATGATTAATGATGTCTACATCTAAGCATTAAAGTTTTAGAGGGAACTATACAGAGAGAAACATTACAGCGTGGTACCCTTGTGCATCCCCCCCTAGGAAGTGGTGCTAGAGAGTTCACTAGTGACCAATATGTTTATATTAGAGGGATGATAGAAAAGTATAAATGGTATTGGGAACCACAAATCATATTCATCTACATCAGTTATAAGACACCCAATGTAAAGATCTCGGTGTAGGAGACCGTCTCATGATTATGCTCATTCTTCTGGTCTATAGAATTTCAGAGGACCAAGAAAACCAAAAGAGAATGGTCTCATCACTTTTTACTATTGAGGTCCCATGGAATGAAACTGTCTCACCATACATACTAAGAAGAAAATGTACATAGATGAATGAACACCATGGTAGAAGTAGCACCATGATCTGGGATCTCCCATGCATTAGAAGGGTGGTCACCTTGGAGGTAGAGTAGGAAGAGGAGTATAATGAGATATTTGGGGAGCATAATTTTATTATTTTTCCTCTACCAACAATAGGAAACCCACATCACGGCCCAGAAGATGGTGAGTGGGGAAACAAGTTACTGGAGATATTTGAGCATTATAATAATAAATTACATGATATGATAAGAGGTACAATATGTGATTATTATATTCTTGATTTTGTATTAGTAAAAATAGGTTTTATCTATTCCTTTGGCTCTATAATTTTGGATCAATAGATATAGATCCCAATTGAGGTGCTATCATAATAGTGTGATCTTGAGGTTCTATAGGGAATTCTTATTCTATATATTTTATCTGTTGAATGTACGAGAAATCTCATAGTGGATAGAGGTTAACGTGGGACCATTTATTATTCATGGTGGAACCATATAATGTCATATTGGGTATGGATTTTATTTACATGGTCCAATACTAGATTGATTGTCTTTATAAAAAATTCATATGCATATGTGATAATGTGATAGATTATCGATTTCTGGAAAGATAGAACTCAATACATAGCCTGTGGGTTCTACAAGAAGATGTCTGAAACCAATCCCCCATCAATTAAATAGTATATCTCTTGTTGAAATGAGCTCTTTAGTCATTTTGATTCCTTTAGTTATGAAGCATTTAATGTATTTCTTCCAAATTGATGCTTCATGACTACCAATGTGGAAGTATATGTATTTCTCATTGATACTCATCCCAAAATCATTGTGATATCTTCCATAATAAATTGGACGGACCCTAATGAGATCTAGGTGATGCAGTTGTAGTTGGAGGACCTTCATGGGATGGTTTTAATCAGAACTAGTTTTTACCTATATGAATCAATAATATAGTTCTTGAAATTTAGGATGTGGTTTTGTGGATTTGAAATAATTATCATTTCTAAAACCATGAAATAATAAAGATAATGTACCCCTTTAAGAGGATTTCCATCCTCTTTAACCAGTTTCAATGTTCGAGACGGTCCTCAATGATCGATCTTAGTTTAAGGTACGACCAGTCTGGTGTTTGCATGACTGATATTCCAAATCTATATTTTTTTATCATTATAGACATTATGATTTCATAGAAATTCACTTTTTTGTGATGAATTCCCTCATTGTGTTTATAGATTTTATAAAATATTCCATCTAGCCATACTTGGGAAACATTCTAGTTTTCTTCATTGATTATGTACTCATTATCTATGAATCAGAGTAGGATCATGCATTGAACTTATGGATGGTACTTTATTTTCTATTTGAGTAATGATTTATAGAAATCTCATGAAGATGATGATTTCTTCGGTGTTGAGACTACTAGGAGAAGGAATGGTGTTAATTTTTTATTTTGATTCCTTAGTATTTGAGCTCGTCTATGTATTGATGTAATGATATATAGTTGTCATATACAGATCAAGGTAGTTGATTCCATAGATAGGGAACTATGAAAATAATGACCTAGTGCTAGAAGTTGTTGAATAAACCCAAAGGATATAGAGGCACTACCTTCTTGGAGATTACATTATGGTTTAATCATACAACTAGAATCTGAGGAACTTCTTCATGAATAGAGACCTGAACCAAAGATAATGATACTAGTTGGAGTTCTTATAGGATTATTCTTTTGAAATAGATTATACTCCATGAAAGGTAAATGTTTCATTATATTACCATTACATGATTTCCCAAAATCGGTTCATTTTGGTGGCTTTATAGATGTTGGTATTCATATAGCTGACCAAATGGGTGGAGGTAAATCATTTATGAAGTCGTTGTTGTTAATTCTACTACTTCTTGAGTTCATGAGAGAGTCCCAAATGAGAGACACTAATAGTGATGTCTTATGTTGTTTAATATCCACTACAAACTCACCATATATATATTTTGAAAGAGGGAATCATGTTATATTGTTCCAGGTGTGGAAATTGGTTTTAGTCACCTTTTGGGATGAGGTGATATCAGATTTCCAAACTTATCTCTTTGAAATACATCCTGGTGTGAGGAACATAAATAGAGACCTTCAACGGTGGTTTTCATAGTCTGACATGAGATGATGAAAAAATGTGTTTATCTCTTAGGGCCACACCAATCATTAGGTGAATTATAAGAACCATATTCTAGTATGATTTTTGATAGCCCCTTGAGAACTCATGGTATAAATGGGACATCATATCAATATTATTTTCACAAAACATATGTGTATTGCAATGAGACACTATGCCATCTGGGAGATAGTCTACCGAATCACAAAATTGAAACACTTTCTATTAATAAATACAGTTCTAAGGAGTGTTTGGGGAATTTTTATGTATGGGATATCATTTCCCATCACTGGGTTCCATCGAATATTATCCTTAATCATGACCAAAGGTTTATTTCAAGCATGTAGTGAGTCATGCATACGGGGAATTCGACAGAAATATGAGGATGTGTGAAACCATTTATCCCCATAATAATTGGTATTCCAAGAGAACTATCTAGTTTATATAGGATATTAAATGTGTTTCCAAGTAATAATACGAATAAGGATGGGAGGAACACTTTAACTTGAAAGAGATTTCATGAAACAACATCTACCACACTACTATTAATATATAAACATTTGATGCCTTATATAGGAGAACATGTAGGACACATTTGTGATAGATAGAGATCAGTGAGACATTACATCTGGGTCAGGATATTTTAGAGGTGATGAAGTATAATGTTTAGTTCAATTGTGAATGGATGAGGATAACATAGAGCAACCACAGATCATTGGTATATCATTATCATAGTCCTATAGTGTTCGATTAGGGAGACCACATTTTCATGATATGCTCCTTATGATGAGGATTGTGGAGGTTTAGTCATGGAGTATTTCAATCCACTAGGTTAATTGGGTTGTTTGAGATCATGAAGAGGGTTTAGGAGGTTTCTATCCACATATCCCTACCCCCACTGCTGGAGCGAGTTTATGATGTCTTCCACATGTAACAGTTGAAAAGATAAGTTCATAAAAGTACACACATAATAAATTTGGGAGATCATGACATTGAAGATGGATCCAGCATTGAGGAAAACCTCCTAGAAATTGAGGATCAACAAGAGATGGCTATGTATGGATGGAACATTCTTTTGGATTGAATGTTTTGGATGCAAGTAAACATGATTGAGAGTTCCTAAGAGCTGGAGAGCTAGATAGGGGATCTTTTCCCATGATTTTTTTCTTAGTTTTTATTTTCAAATATGAAAACCATGAATGAGGTAATGATATGGAGACACTATTTTAACCTTCAAAGACTTATATATATATATACAGAGCTATTCACCGAGACAACATGTGATTGTGAGAACCATTGAGCACAAATTTATTTTTTAAAAAATATTAGGAATATTTTATATTGTGTGCATTAAAGATCAAAAATAAAATGGAATAAATATTTAATGGTATCTTGTGTCAGAAATCCAAGACTGTGGTTGATACTATAATGTGGATTTTTTCATAGGTGCGATATAAAACGGTTCGGCTTGGGGCTTACAAAATCCATTCTCATTGGTGGTACATTAAGTGAAAAGAATTATTATTTATTTAATTAGCTATTTTATTTTTTAACCAATATATAATTATACTAGAATATCAGCAGTGTCAATTCTAGGGTTCAACTCAGAAAACCTGGGAGAATTCCACAACTCTCTCTTCCACCTCTATTGGTAGATATCCTCAGACAGGGGTGAAATGTCAACTCAGATCAAATTAGGACACAGGGAATGCAAAAACATATCTTGATGACTGTATGAAATTTTATTCATCACCATATTATAAATATTCAAGGTAAGACTCATCAATTTATTATTTATTACCTTTGAATAGTTTTTTTGTAGATTCATCCTTGTTCTTGGGTCTATGATAATTATTAGATGATTACATGTTCCAAGGTAAGTATTCATGTTTAATTTCTTGATTTTATAACCAAGAGTTCCCTATTTCATGATAGATTTTAAAAGAACTATTTTCATCTATTATTTATCCTTTTTTGTGCTTTTCTACTATTCTTATTCACATTTTTTACTGATTGGTCCCTATATTTTCTGTTCAAATTTTCTAGGTGGTACCGAGTCTAATCATACCCCTAGAACCATGAATGATCAATAAAAGGCGAATGTATTGGAAATGTAAGACTAGATAAAGATTTATTGTGTGAAGAAAATATTCATTTGGTAAACTAGTGTCCATATCAATATAGGTGTAGAGATCCATGACAAACTAAACATATGGTGAGATCCCCCTGGCTGAACAGATGATGTTTTCTACAGAATGGGGCCCATAACTTCTAGATCTCATCTAGATCAAGAAGTTTCAGGTGGTATTGAGGCATGATCAATGGTGGAATGAAGATGGACAACCAGGTATTTTACATGGGTCAGCGGTCTCACATTCCATGAAAATACAACTAGATTCCATGTCGTAGGATAACCAAACAACATGTAGCCCCATCAAGGGTAGAGTCTTTGTTTTCATAAAATGATTAGGATGACACAACATATAGCCGTCTTTTATGCCATGTAACCCTTTCCATGCTTTGAAAACCATGTAGTGGGTTAGACACAATAGACATGTCTGGGAATACATAGTAATGTACATGAACGTGTAGTTGAGTAGATAGACTACCGGTTCAATAGAGGGATATGGGGTCTGGAAAATGGTCAGAACTAGTAGAGAAACGACCCATGTCTTGGTTAATCTGGATATACCTTGTAATCCAAATACATGTTATGTAATACTTCATTGGATATATCCATATGAATACTAGGGATATGACCAAGTGGTAGAGTGGGACCACACCTCATGTGGATCCCCTCGTAGAAAAAGTACAAGTCCACCAAAGACTATCAAGTATTCCCTATAATTGGGATGGTTAGGGGAGTCTTTGATGCTTTCTTATTAGATCATCCAGTAGGTCTGAGAAGTGGAATCATTGATACCATTTGAGTGGAACCACTAATCAGCATGGGTGTAGGTCATCAAGGAATATAGTGGAAACCCTTATTTCAAAATGGTAGTAGTCCACAGAATTAGAGTCGAACCCCCATTGGAAATGTTAAGGGTCATATATAGATTCTTACTTAGTGGGACCCCCTACTGGGTAGGGAGTATTCCCTTGATCAGTAAAGTGGAACTCATATATTACATCAACGCGTGGGTCCTCATCCACTAGAGAGGAACCTTCCATTTTATGGTTGTGAGTCCTATACAGCGTCATACCAACTGGAACCCCATAACCAATAAGGTGTAGGTATTCGATGATAATATTGTAACCCCCATGTCATACCAAGGATCACGTCCACAACTTATATATTGGAATTCCCATCAATATTGGATCATCCCCTCAACCTGTCGAGTGTAACCCCCATATAGTCATAGGGAGCGGGTTCTCATGAAAATAAATGGAACCCATCCCCCAATGACATGGGCACAGGTCCTCAAAAGATACAATTATAGTGAAACCACCTGATAAACTAGGGAGTGGGTCCTATACATTTAGTAGGTTACCCATTGAATCTATGACATAGTGGGGAGGCATGGCTTGAATTTCCTTGTTACTTATAGAAAGGTATGTGAGATAGTGGTAATCATTGATAAACCTTTGTAACTGTTGGATACACATATTCTTGAGTTGAGCTGTGATATTGAGATCCTCTTACTCTCTCATTGGGGATTAAATTTTATTGTTCACATATATATTAATATATATACTTATTTATCCATCCCATTGATTTGGATACTCTCGTTTTAGGTGGGGTGAAGAATCATGGGGATTTATACATGCTTTCTGTCTCAAGATTCTTATGGTTGGATGAGTCTAATCTCATGCTATATGTGTCAAAGTCTCTATGAGTATTTCATTTTCTCACCATGTTTAACCCCTTGTTATTGTATGAGCTTATTGTTACTCTCTTTTTGGGGTGATATAAAATATTTCCCTATATAATTATTTTATTTTCCTTTATTCAATTTTTATATCATACTGACCCCCCTTCAGCTTTAGGGGTTTTTACTGGGTAGGTATATACTCACCCCAACATTGGATTTTCCTCAAATTTCATTTATTATGCAGAAGAATGACATGTCGACCATGACTAAATAGAGGCTTCAAGATACTCGATGATTTAAACCTCGTATGGTGGTCACAACATTGGATTCATGAGCTAGAAACTCTCACCATTTTCCTGTTCTAGATTTTCAGGTTGGTACCATTTTTTGGTTGGGTATTTTTTCCCCATTACTTTAAATTTTTCGTTGTCATACTATTATACTATCTATTGGTTTCTCATGAATATTTGTTTCCTTGGTGTGTTTACCTATTTAATTATATTCCCTATGTACATCTACATCGAGATGGTTGTGTGTATGCATACATGTACTTAAGAAAATGCCTCCCCTTATTAGTTATTTATTCCAAGCTTGTTAGCAACCCCTAGCCTATAGGGGCAGGCTTGGGGTAGTTCCGGCTCGAGTTGTGACTTGGGTCGAGTTTTGACAATTTATAAATTTTTTAAATCATTGATAGTTTCAAAACATCACACTCTATGATTTTAATTTGTACTACATGATCACATATGTACAAAAAACTAATTATTAATGGATCTAAACAATACATTTGTTAATTTTTAAAATATAGTTATTATGAGAATTTATTTCAATTTTTTATTTTTTTAGTTAAATAATTCTTTATATAACGTAGATGTAGATTTTATTCAAATAATTAAAAAATTTAATAAAAAATTTAAAAATATTAAAAGTAAATTAATTTCAGTATGTTAATGAGAAACATTAATAGTATAAGTTATTATTATGTATTATTTTTTATAACTAATATATTCAAATTTATACATTTTATTTATGATTATGTCATGTATATAAATATTGTCTAAATGGAAAGAAATTTTTTTTATGAAAATAAATTTGTTAAATAAATATAAATATAATAAAAATATTAAAATGGTACAAATGGGATAATATATAATCATATATATGATTAATTTTCAACTCATTCTCTATTTAAAACAATTTTGTATTGATAATAAATATTTTATAATATAAACCATCATGAAATTATAAAATATCCCCTCAATGAAATAATAATAGGGAGCCTCCTCCCTCACTTATTTAAAAATTAATGATCCTTCAATCATGTAAAACCACATCCAAATTTCTTTTTAATTTTATCTAGGAAAATCATATAGTTCATATTCATCCCAACGACTAACCAAGATCCCTTTATTGTAAATTTAAAGTACTAATTTTTTTGAAAATTTAATCACCTAAGAAGATCTATTTCATTCCTACACATATTTAACTCCTCTAAATATATAGAATATAACATATTATAATTAATTTTTTATAATAAATAATTTTTATTTGTATTATGATGAATAAAAAATCATTATTCACCATCCTTTCTGAAAAACAATATGTTAATGTATCACTTGTGTGTATGTACGACATACGGTCTCCACATTATGATGCAATTAATGAAACTTCAAAAAAATTTATAGAAGGGTATGAAGATGTAATTAATAGTTATATATGATATTTAATACATATATAAAACTTTGAAATTATAATATAACATCTACCTTCATACCTTAAAAACCATTGGAAAATGATAATGTCATTCGTTTGTGTGTATGGACTTCCACCTCAACAAAGTGAGGTGATACATTTTTCTTTTCCATTTTCTGTAGATGGTAATAGGGATACAAATAATGAATATATATTATATATATAATAATTAAATTATTCTAGAATAGTTAATTATTATTTTTAGTTTTTAGTTCCATCCTTTGAAAAATTAAAATAGTGTTCACGTGTATGTACAACCTACCATCTACAAGAATGATATAATTAATTTAAATATATAAATAAAATTTTACAAATGAGTATAAAATGAATAAAATGAGTATATAATATATTTATACCTTTATTAATATTATGGAGGTTATATAGAAAATATTAATATATAAGGACCAGAACTATTGAACTAAAATACTCATGATAAACGAAACGGTTAACGCCAGAACATAAATCAAAATAATGTTGTTGAGGTGTTACATATGGATCTTATATGATATTATAATTTTGAAAATTTCTATGGTATTTCATTATAATAAAATAAAATTTCTTATATAGGGGGATAGGGTAATGTTTGAGATAGTGTTTCTTGATTTAAGGGAACTACATATAAAATTTTTTTCTCTGGGACACATGTTATTTTATAGACATTGTTCTAATTTGAGGTGTATATATAGCCCCTTGGATATGTTATATTATTAAATAATTTATTATAATGATATTTATTGTTTTATTGAATGTTATTATTTTTTGGTTCTTATGAATCAAATCTTGCCAAAATTGGTAATGGATTTTTTTTTCACTTTTACTTATATGGGTCACATGAAATTGTCAACACTTGTTTTTTTGTGTGCAGTTAGTAAAAATTATTCACTTTTATTATAAAAAATAATAAAATTGTAGATATTTAAATAATTATATATCTCTATTTTGTTCCTGGGACATAAAATTCAGAAGTTACTGATCCAATTAAGGTTTATTTCATAATCGTAGCAATATTCAAGATTGTTTATCATTAAGTCTTCTCTTGCGAATATTTCACTTAAATGTACATTTTTCCCTAAAATAATTCCAATTTTTTTAAAAAATTATACTACAATTTTTTAATTTCAGATCTACCCATATTTGATATTTTAGAAAGAAATGTTAATGTAATTAATTTATTGTTTTCTAAACGAAGTACTTTGCGTTCTCTAAAACAAGTATATAAGGTAGGTTTTTAAATTTTATATGGGATGAATGGATTTTCCGACCATAATGAAAAAAATTATTAATTGTATCTTCCATAACTATTTTACATGAATCATGTCAACAAATATTTTTTCCTTTATATGTTTGTATCTTTATTTGATATGTTATTTCAAAATAGAACGGTTTTTTACAAAATATTTTTTAATGACATATAAGTGTATATTTTTTATAGAACCCCAACACAAGATTTCATTTTTTGACACACATTTAATGTGATCCCATTATATAATAAACATTCATCCTCTATATGGTTTCTGGATTTTATGACATAGTATTTTCAAAACCGGTTTCATTTCCATTAGTTATTAGTGATGAAATGAGGAATGTTTTATTAAACCCATTTTATTTTTTCTTTTCTAATATTTTGAACAATGAATGAGAATAAGAAAATCATCTATTATTTTCATTATGTGATGGTTTTCACCAATATCTCCCTCCAATTCATTTGGTAATATTTTTTTATAATGATATTACTATGTGATTCATATCAGTGTCCTTGATATACTATGATATGAGAGAGGATATTCTTGATCTACTATGGGATGCAGGTGAGGATCTCGTATCTCTTATTATTTAATTGGTTTTGTAGTTAATCTTAAACCAAATAAGTGGATTTTATACCTATGTTGGTGCAACATATTAATGCCATCTGATTAGGGTACATGAAAAATATTTGATGATTTTTCACTCTTATGATCGATGTCTTTTGATAATATAATTATTTATACCAATACTCATGTTCATTATATATGATAGAATGGGTGTGAATTTACAATATTGTTTCATTATATCATAACCTTATTATTTTTGTTTTCAATCATATGATCTTCTATTTTTATCTCCCATTGTTACCCTTAATAAGCATCTTAACACACACATTATTGTGTCTCTATTTACCTAGTTTTTAAAGAATATTGTTATGTCTGGCCTAACTATGAAGAATTATATTTATGATGAACTATGTTATAGAAATTTTGTTTAATTTGGAAATATGTTATTTATGTTTCTGAGATACCATGCTTGTAGACCTTTAATTTAGTATCATGGATAAAAATATTATGCAACGAGTATTCATAAATTTAAATTTGATATCATTTTATGAAATGTATTGGGTTTTATAGTCATATTCTTCCTAGTATTATAAATTTTATGAAAAGGGTCATGCACATCAGAATAATGTGGTAATAGATTTCCATAAAATTATGATATGTTTTAATTTTAATGATATGGATAATTAAGCTAAAAATTGTTCATTGTTGATTATATAGGGTGTAAATCATCAGGATCAGATAATTATTTTGGTGGAAAAATAATTTTCTACTAGATTGGCTGATGTTAGACTATCTAATGAAAGGTGAGATGTATATTAATTATTTTAATATAATTATTCCCATTGTTATTTTTATTTTACATCACCCCATTAATACATTTTTTTAAAAAAGTTTATGTAAAATTCAAATATCAAAACATGAAAATGAGATAAAAATGTGGGGAAAATAGTATGTTGATATATTAATGAAACTAAAATTTACAATAATCTTAATAATATTATTATCTGGATGTAAGTGTATGAAATTTTTATTGAAATATTTGTGGTATAGTTTGATATTATTTTTGAAATGGATGATATTTGTTTTATCATTTTAGTATAGATTGATAATGTAATGAATTTATATTCAAGCATTTCATACCATTAATAACATATCATGATATAGATAAAACTAATATATATAGTTTTAAAATTTTCTTAAATAATTTTCTAAGAAATAATAAAATAGTTCAAATTCATGATGTGGCAGTAGTGAACGAAAATATGGATGTTGTTCCTTGGTAATTTCCTTATGTTATTCCTAATAGAGAGGTTGTGTTTACCATTTACTATGTTCATGTTAATAATCCTATTTCAAAAACATGTTATTGAATAGATCCATCATATCATTTAGAATGAAACAAATTATTTCCATTTTTTTAAGATAAAAGTTGTATTTTACCTTATACTTCCCCATAGGTACTCATGTTTTATATTCTTGAAATATAGACATTTCAATGTAGCTTTTCATTTACATAAACATCCTTGAATAAAAGTACTATTACTAATAGGTATCATTTTAATCATATCAATGACTTGATTGACAATCTCTTGGGATGACATTATTTTTGAAAGATTGATCTAATGATTAGGTAACAACAATCGAAGTTGGAGGATAAAGATATATATAAAATTTTGTTTCAGAATAAATAATGGTATTGTGAGTGATTGTTATTTCATTTAGGTTTTATAATAAAATATTTGTATTCAAGGATCTGTTGAATAGTTTTTTTAGCATTAGAAATATATTTTTTTTGTATTTTTTATTGATGATATATTTGTATATTCTAAAATTCAGAAGGATCTTGAGGTAAATATTATTATTTTATAAAAAAGAAATAATGTTGAGTATTTTTTAAATTTAAATATTGGTCAAAAAAATATCATTCCATTAAAATATTATCTCTAATGATTTAATAACTTTTGACACTTCAAAAAAATATTTTGATGAATGGAATATAACTATTAATTTAATACAGAATCACATTTTTCGGTAAATAGAATGTAACTTCTAATGGTTTTTTGAAAACATTTTTTTTCTAGCATAATGAACAAAGTGACTTAAAAGGATTTATATTCATTTGGAAGAAAAACTCTGATGGTAATTTATAGGCACATTAATTTTGATTAGTGAATGATCTTATTTTGGTCATTCTCTCTAGAAATTTTTAATTTTTCATATACTGTGATTCTTAATTGAAAGTACATTCAAATCTTATGATATAGAATGATCAGTTAATTTCTTATGATTCAAAGAAATTAAAACCCCCCGATATGAATTATAATAAAAATTATCTAGAATTATCTATAGTGAATTTTTTATGAAAAAATTTGAGTTATCATTTATATGGTATAATGTGTAAAATATAAATTGATCAAAAAATAATTATGTTTGTATTTAATGACATGGAGTTTAATATGATGTAGATATGATGGATGAAACTATTTTAAGAATATTACTGAACAATTTATTATCATCATTGAAAGGAAAATAATTTATAAGAAAGTTTTAGTTGAACAAATAATTATTTATTAACCATTTTACATTTTGAACATGAATATTTTGTCAATTTTTTAAGGAATTTTGTCACAGAAGTTGTGGATATAGTAAAATAAACTATTTTGTGTCAATTTTTAGTGAAATAAATTCTATCTGAAATAATTATGCAATCTCCAAAAGAGTATCATGTTTTATAGGATTATTCATAATAAATTAACAAGTGAATGTTTCAAGAGTTAAATTTTGATGATATTGGTATTATCATTTTTTATAAGAGATTATGTGTTCTATTTGATTCCTAGTTAGAGGAAAAGATATTAAGGGAATCTTATAGTTCCAAATTTTTTGTCCATCCTAACATCACTATGAAGTATAAAGACCTTTATAAGTACTACATGTAGGATATAAGGAAAAAATATATATTTGAATTGACCTTCATGTGTTTGAATTTTCAAAAGGTTAATAAAGAATGAAAAATATTTATTTGGATTGTTATCCTCTTTCAGTTCTAGGGAGCAAATTGGAAGAAATATTTATTTACTTCCTGAATCTCTTAACAAATTTTTATCTTTTTTATAATGTATTTTTTGTTTTTGTAGAATGAAAAAAACCATCACATTTCCCTCATATTTGAGATACTATTTATTTGAATCTTATTTATTGAATGTATATAAAAGGATATTTTTAGGTCAGATAGAGAACCACTCTCTATTGCATGTGGTGGTGATCTTAGAATCTCTAGTACATTATTTAACATTTATTATATGTAATGGAGAACTGATTTCAATTTCACTATATCTTCCCAAAGAAAATATGATGTAATATACTATAGAAAATATGACGTAACATACTATAGAATAATTGTAAACTTTATGATGTAGTAAAAACTCTTCACGGAATAAATGATCATAACTTACCCTTTTGTAACCAAAACATTACCATAAAACCCATATAAATAACACACAATATATTAAGGTAACTTGGGACATAAATATACGTAAATGGAATAACCATACGGTCGACTTCTACACATATCACTTAATGGAATAGCCATACGGCTGACTTCCATACCCAATTCATTGGATGTTATAACGTAACCACCCATCCTGGTATTCACGGCACCACCCGTCATATGGTTTATCTCATAACCACCTGTCAAATGTCCAAGTACCATTATAAAATCATAAAACAAAAATAATGGAAAGAAAACATTTCCACATTTCAAACACAATATATCATTTAAATATAATGACATTATAAAAACCATTTTCAATACCAAAATACATAAAATACTATTAGGTATTTATTTCATTTTAAAAAAACATCACGGCTTGTTGAGAAAGAAAAAGCCCAAATAGTTCTCGCAGCGGCGGAAAAGGTCGTTGTAAACGCGTATGTTAAAAAAACATTCTTTTTTTTTTGTTGTTTTGTAAAACGCTTCATAGAAAATGATTCTTTTTTTATAAAATTAAAAGTCAAAGGGGTTTATACACCATATAAAATAAATCCTTGTATTATAACAAAATATGCCTCAATTAAAGGAGATTGAGACGAAGTCCCTTACAAAGATGGTATCCTTGGATTAAGGATAAATCAATTACAAAATTATGTGTGACAAACGAATACAACAAATATATGTGGATATTAAGTGTAAAAAAATCAGAGGTTATTCGCACATATTCATAGAACAACATATTCATGGAGTACATGTTTATCCCAAAGAATCAAAATTGGGTTATGAAGTTCCCTTGCAAAAATTCGAGAGCCTAACCACATCACTTCAAAATTGAGAAAATGTGTTGATGAGAGATAAAAAGGGTATCTCATCACATGTACATTAAATTTACAGCAATAAGGATATATAAGAACATATCCCAACATAATAATATGTAAATTAAAAGACATAACAAAAAAGTCTTTTTAAAGAAGAGGAGGGTGAAAGGTCCCCTTACCGATTTGGGTAACTATCGAAACGTACACCCCATTGATGAAGGGTCATACAATGAATATGTAAATACACATAAATGAAATTATATTACACAATGAATATAATTATGGGTAGTACATACACCACTCAAAGGAAATGGTGGAAAATGTAGCATAAATCTAACGGGAATAAGAGTGAGATGAAAAATCCCTTACGAAAACTCGGCAGCCAAACGACCCCACTTAAAACATCCAAATATAGATTTATGAGATCAAATAGAGTATATCATCATATTAAAATAAAATTTACAGAATGAGGAATATAAAATAACATCCCCCAACATAACAAAGAGGAGCTTAAAATAAGTGATATGAAGGAGAGAACTTAAAAAGAAATAGAAGGTTGGATCAATTGCGAAAATTCGGCAGCCTAACGGCGCCACTCAAAACATCCAAAATGGATTGATGAGAGATAATAAGGTCTCTCATCATATGGAAATAAAAAGTACAGTAATATTAATATAAAATAACATCCCAATCATAATAAATAAGAGCTTAAACGGAAGGACATAAAAGAGTGTACTTAAAAAGAGAGGGGTAGGATCCCATACCTCAAGTCCGACTTGTCTTGTTCGTTTATTTATATTCCTGAATAATAAACTTTGGTCAATTTATAATTGCCTAAGGACCTACTTTAAAGATTATTATTCAGTTAAAATTACATATTATAATGTTAAAATTATTTTTTAACAATGTTTGTTCATATCAGACATTTTGGTCGATGTTTGGTACATGAGTCAAAAATGAACTTGTTTGAAAATGATTGCCAATGTAGTTATAAGTAAATCATTTATAGAATAGTATTAATGATTAAAATATCATATATGTCCATTAAATATTCATTTTATGTTATTACAGAACAGTTTGAGATAAAAAATGAAAAGCATCGTTCATGGAGACGGTAGGTCGTACGTACGCATGAACGATACTTTCATTATTTATCATATTAATGGAATTAAATTTAAAAGAGATATATATATATTATAGTTCAAGAATGATATCCATCATTTATATGTATTATATGACATATATATCCATTATATATATGTACATATAATAGTACATAACATTTGGCGATAAGAAATGAAATGTACCGTTCATGGAGACGGTAAGCTGTACGTACGCATGAACGCTACTTTCATTTATTTTTCATATTAACAGAATTAGAAATAAATGAGAGATATATATATTAAAATTCCAGTATAATATATATGTTATATAGTTCACATATGTTCATTAATTTCATTTTTTATACATTCCAGGTATTGCATGAACGAGTCACATCACATGAGGGGTGGTAGTCCACACATCCTCATATGAAATTATCGCATTTGCACAACATGAAAAGAATAAAGGTATGTTTTAAATACAAAATAAAGAAGCATATAGAAAAAATAAATACCATATAAATCATATATAAAATATAGTGACATCATAATGGCCACCATTAAAGGTGTTAAAAGAATATTGAACAATCATCGTTTCGTGAGGAAGCAATTCGCCATCCACAGAAACAATATGTTCTTTAACCATTAGACAGAGGTGTGTGTAAGTGTAGCTCAAATACTCCACATAAAAACATTATAGTATATTGAAGATACTGGTTTTTTTATAAAATAAAAAAATAAAAAGTTTTTAGCGGGTTGGAGAAGAAAAATAAAACAAAAGAACGATAGGGAAGACATTATCTTTAAATCGGGTAACTCTTTTTGATTTGAGCTCAAAGTCTTCCTTGGAAAGGATTATGCCCAAATTGAGGCTTCTAAGACTAATATAGGGATGTGGAGAGACAAAATTGGCAGAGTTTGGTGGAGTCAAAGGCTTGAGAGGTGTGGTTAAAGTTGTAGAGGTGGGGGCCTTTTATAAGATGAGAAGAGGGGAACTCATGGAATGTCTTGGAAAGTATCATTATTATAAAATGATTTTCGGATTTTAAAGGTCCCACAATTATATATTTCGAGTAAAAGGTGATAATAGTTTTAAATCCATAAATACAATAGGATTTTGACAAGTTTAGGTCTTAGATGTTACATTATCTTTTCATTTTATTTAAATCGTTAAATAATGAGGTAATCGCTGCATCATCATGGTTTCATAAATAATTTAATTTATTTAATGTCTAAAAATTATAAAACAAATATAATGATATAGCAAAATCTTTTTATCTTTCTAATTAATATTTATAGTAAAAAATATGTCTTGTATAACCCAATTTAAAAAATTGATTTATAAAACAACACATGTTTGTCACATTTTAATTTTAAATTTAAATAAAAAGGTATTAATGTCATTTTCCAACCAAAGTGGCTCCATGGGGTCGCCATGTTGACCCATGGATTTTTGTGGTCGTCCATGACTCATCCAATAAGGATAGAACATGTTTCAAGGTCATTTCATATTATTAAAACATTATTTTTACCTTAAATTGCACTAATTACCTTTAATTGCGATTAATAAAACATTGAAGTTACTATCCACCAAAAAAATTAATCACATTGAACCATATTTTACTTCCTAATGACAAACATGTATGTTGTAATTTTGAAAATCAAATTACAGAAGTGGTAATGATTCATTTAAATGAAAAATCAGTTTCTTTAACTACCACATAGTGGTTTCACTATTCCTCAAAAATTAAAGTTTTTCAAAAAAATACCAAAAAATTACCCTAAGCTACATTTGATAGTCCGAATTAAAAAATGATATCTATTTTACAAAATTGAAAACATATAATTTGCATTAATTAATTTATAAATTAATTCCTACTGTCAAAACAAATAGCGTGTTTTTAAGAAACAATATCTATTAAAAAATTGACACTTGTTTAAGTCCAATTTCAAAGTGAGATTATTTCCAATGACCACCATTGGATTAAATGGTAAAAATATATTATAATTTCATGTTAAAACCAATTCACAAGATAATCAAATCATATAAATAAATTATATTAAAACGAGGATTTGAATTAAAATACAACATTTTTCACTATTCATTAAAAATGACCTTTATCGGAAAAATATCAAAAATTTAGAAAAAGTAAACATTCATGTCCCGATTCTAAAGAAGAATTTTATTTTGTCAAATATAACACAAAAAATTGTCAAAAAGTGGATTTAAATGTGGTTCTCCATCAAAAGGCGGTTAATCGACCTTTTAAAGAATATTAGAATGTTTACCCTTAAGATTGGATTCATTCGCATTATTAATCCTCTAACATTTATTGTAAAAATTAAAAATATTTGACAAACCTATATAATCATTTTGTAGTTAGTTCTGTTCATTCCCTTCATTACAATGGCTAGGTGTTAACAACCATTTAAAATAATATTATTTTATTATTATAGTGCAACATAAGATTTATAAAAAACTAGTTGTTGCATATTGGGTACGCCATCGAGAATAATGTTCCCTTTAAATTAATATTAACATTTTATTCACAAATAGGGATAAATATAAAAATTTCATATTCTTTATTTACCTGGGGTGTTACATCCTTCCCCCCTTTTGGGAATTACATCCTCGCAATTTTAAAATTGGGCTCGGAAACATCATTGAAAGTCCCACATCGGAACAAGAGTCGGTAAAACAATCACTTTAAAAGAAAGAATGAGAAGTACAGAGGTCACCCGAGTTAACCCATACTAGGATCCCATGTATGAAAACATGTACATGGAAGAAAAATCAAAGGGTTATGTTCTGAGGGAGTCTGATAGAAAACATTTTTAGGAGAATGTTAACCACATGAAAATCACAAACTTGTGGTGGGTTAAACAGTATTTGATTCCCCCGTAGGAAAAGTTAATAGAAAACATTTTTTTATGTTACTTTTCATTGAGGAATTTATTTTTGACCTTAAGGAAACATACTTAATTTTCATGATGACTTTCAACATTTACTAGATTTTTTATACAAACTCATATTTTCTCCAAAAGATGAGTATTTAGGATATCATGTTCACATTAAGAGGACTATAATCAACTTCTTTAGAATCACCTAATCCACAAAAGATAACTATATATTTCCCATGTCTTCAGACAAAACAGAAACCAAAATTGTTAGAACAATATTTCCAAAATGAATAATCCTTTATAATAAAGAAAATCATTCTTAATCTCCAAAATTGGTCCAATAAAACCTAATGTTCAACGAAGAGAATTCGATAAACAATTTTTCCATAAAATTATTCAAAGTAAAACAAACTAAGATTGAAACCCAAATCTCTGAAGGATTTAATAACATGGTCTCCTAAGATATATCATAACATTTTTTCTCCAAAATAACATCGGTTACTCTTAAAGTCTCATACAGAAAATTAATTAACCTAATCACATATCCTCCATGATCGGCTAATCACTTCCATAGATAATTGAAAATCAACTTATTATTGATTCATAAAATTATATAACTAAAAATAATAATTCTTACTGACCAGGGACTTCACATAGTCCAGTGGTAGGCGATAAATACCAGTTGCACTTTCGTTGTGGGTTCGATTCCCGCAGCTTTGTCCGGCACGACGGGTTATCACACGATCTACTTGTTTTCCTTTTTCCAAAACTAGAAAATTTTTATAACATTCCCCAAAAAGAGATAAGATCTTCATAAATAACCATAACATAATTTAACCTCAAGTTTATCTCATTCCGTTCATATTCCATCATATCATAGGTTAACCCATAATTACCTAAAAAGTAAGGATCATATAAACCCTAATGGTTACCTTCATAATTATTACCTGAACTTCCACATCGAGTTGGTCATCTCATACATGATGTATTAGAGAACTCACCAAGGTTCACGTATGACTCATTGATAGTTGGTTTAGAACAACCACGAGATTCCACATTGAATCCCCCATTTCATCCGGTCTCTTAATCAGAGAAACACAACAGTTTCCTTCAAACCCATGGTCACTTTGGTTCCTGCTAGATCCATCCATTTACTAAAAACAGAAATGTCAGTGTGAGTATATCAACAAAACCATCATGTTCTAATTATGAAGATAAACACTAAGATATACTTACTCATTAACTTTATCTAAAACTGGGACTCTTTCTGAAATCCTAACCATTATGGTAATGTCACAAATGCTTAGATAATACACTAACCTCCAATGTTATCTAAACCGACCTCTGGTACCAACTATAGGGCCCCAGCCTTAAACATTACTTAATATTGAATTAAATTAATAATTCCCATTGAGGATCTTTTCAGGATTATAGTTTTAGAGAATTAGGACATAACTATTACATCTCAAAAGAATACAAAGTAGACACTTCTACTAAGATTCCAAAAAAATAAAAACTCTTAAAAATAAACATGTCTAGTTCCATGATTTAGATAGCATGACTTTTCCTTGATCCCATACTTTATCCTATTCCACATTAAGTCCTGTGAAAAAAATTTCAAAAAAAACATGGGGTGAGAATAAAAATCTTAGTAAGGGACACAAAAATAAGGAAAACTGTTAGTTTTTCAAAACAACAAGTAAACCATGAATTCTTTATCAAAGTAAAACTTTTCACCTTTATGAAGTAGTAAAAACTCTTCACTGAATAAAATATCATTACTTACCCTTTTTTAACAAAAATATTACCATAAAACCCATATAAATAGCACATAACATATAAAGGTAACTTGGGACATAAACATACTTAAATGGAATAACGATACAGTCGACTTCCACACATATCACTTAATGGAATAGCCATACGGCTGACTTCCATACCCAATGCATTGGTAGTTATAACGTAACCACTCATCCTAGTATTCATGGCACCACACGTCATATGGTTTATCACGTAACCACCCATCAAATGTCTAAGTACCATTATAAAATCATAAAACACAAATAATGGGAAGAAAACATTTCCACAATTCAAACACAATATATCACTTAAATATATTGACATTATAAAAACCATTTTCAATACCAAAATACATAAAAGTTTATATGGTATTTTTTTCATTTAAAAAAAACATGACGGCTTGTTGAGGAACCCAAAGCCCAAATAATACTCGCGGCGGCGGAAAAGGTCGTTGTCACCTGGTACGTTAAAAGAAACATTTGTTTTTTTGTTAAACGCTTCGTAGAAAGAAATTCTTTTTTTATAAAATTAAAAGTCAAAAGGATTTATACACCATATAAAATAAAGGCTTGTATTAGAATAAAATATACCTCAATGAGAAATGATTGAGACGAAGACCCTTACAAAGACTGTATCCTTGGATTAAGGACAAATCAATTACATAATTATGTGTGACAAACGAATACAAAAAATATAAGTGGATATTAAGTGTAAAAACATCAGAGTTTATTCACACATATTCAAAGAACGATATATTCATGTAATAAAAGTTTATCCCAAATAATCAAAATTGGTTTCAGAAGTTCCCTTGCAAAAATTCGACATCCTAACGGCATCACTTCAAAATTCATAAATTGAGTTGATAAGAGATAAAAAGGGTATCTCCTAAAATGTACATTAAATTTACAGCAGTAAGGATATATAATAACATATCCCAACATAATAATATGTAAATTAAAAGACATAACAAATGAATTCTTTTTAAAGAAGAGGACGGTGAAAGGTCCCCTTACCGATTTGGGTAACTTTCGAAACATACACCCCTTTGAGGAAGGGTCATACAATGAATATATAAATCCAATAAATGAATTTATATTACATAAATTATATAATAATGGACAGTATATACACCAATCAAAGGAAATGGTGGAAAATGTAGCATAAATCTCACGGGAATAAAAATGAGATGAACAGTCCCTTATGAAAACTCAGCAGCCTAACATCGCCACTTAAAACTTCCAAAAATGGATTGATGAGATCAAATAGGGTCTATCATCATATTAAATTAAAATGAAAAGAAAGGGTAATATAAAATAACATCCCCCAACATAACAAATAAGAGCTTAAAAGAAGTGACATAAAGGAGAGTACTTAAAATGAAAAAGAGAGGTTGGATCTCTTACGAAAATTAGGCAGCCTAACGGCGCCACTAAAAACATCCAAAATGGATGGATGAGAGAAAATAGGGTCTCTCGTCAGATGAACGTAAAATTTATAGTAATATTAATATAAAATAACATCCCAATAATAATAAATATGAGCTTAAAAGGAATGACATAAAAGAGTGTACTTAAAAAGAAAGAGAGTGATAGGATCCCTTACCTCAAGTCCGACTTGTCTTGTTCGTTTATTTATATTCCTGAATAATAAACTTTAGTCAATTTATAATTGCCTAGGGACCTTTTTTAAATATTATTATTCAGTTAATATTACATATTATAATGTTATAATAATTTATCAATAATGTTAGTTCATATCAGACGTTTTTGCCGATGTTTGGTAAATGTGTCATAAATGAACTTGTTTGAAAATGATTATCCATGTAGTTATAAGTAAATCATTTATAGAAAAGTATTAATGATTCAAATATCATATATATCCAGTAAATATTAATTTTATACTACTACTTAAATTTTGGAGATAAAAAAATGAAAATCACCGTTCATGGAGACGGTAGGCCATACGTACGCATGAACGCTACTTTCATTTTTCTGTCATATTAATGGAATTAATGCTAAAAGAGATATATATATATAATAGTTCCAGAATGATATCCATAATTTATATTTAATATATGACATATATATCGATTATATATATACTTATAATAGTACATAACATTTGGAGATAAGAAATGAAATGTACCATTTTTGGAGACGGTAAGTCGTACGTACGCATGAATGGTACTTTCATTTCTTTGTCAGATTAACAGAATTAGAAATAAATGAGATATATATATATTATAATTACAGTATAATATATATGTTATATTGGTCACATATGTTCATTAATTTCATTCTTTATACATTCCATGTATTTCATGAACGAGTCACATCACTTTAGGGGGTGGTAGTCTACACTTCCTCGTATAAAATTATCACATTTGCACAACATGAAAAAAATAAAGGTATGTTTTAAATATAAAATACGTAAGCATATAGAAAACATATAAACAATATATATAATATATGAAATACAGTGACATCATAATGGCCACCTTTAAAGGTGTTAAAAGAATATTGAACAATCATCGTTTCGTGAGGCTGTAATTCGCCATCCACAGAAACAATATGTTCTTTAACCATTAGACGGAGGTGTGTGTAAGTGTAGCTCGAATCCTCCCCATAAAAACATCCTAGTATATTTAATATACTGTTTTTGTTACAAAATAAATAAATAAAAAGAGTTTAGAGGGTTGGAGAAGCAAAATAAAACAAAAGAACACTAGGGAAGGCAAAACCTTTAAATCGAGTAAGTCTTTTTTATTTGAGCTCAAAGGATTCCTTGGAAAGGATTCTGCCCAATGTGAGGCTTCTAGGAGTAAGATAGGGATGTGGAGAGACAAAATGGGCAGAGGTTGACCGAGCCGAAGGCTTGAGAGATGTGGGTAAGGTGGTAGAGGTGGGGGCCTTTTATAATAGGAGAGGAGGGGCACTCTTGGAAAGTCTTGAAAAGTAACATTATTATAAAACGATTTTCGGATTTTAAAGGTCCCACAACAATATATTTCGAGTAAAAGGTGATCATAGTTCTAAATCCACACATGCAATATGATTTTGACAAGTGTTGGTCTTAGATTTTACATTATCTTTTCATTTTATTTAAATCATTAAATAATGAGGTAATCACTACATCATTATGGTGTCATAAATAATTTAATTTATTTAATGTCTAAAAATTATAAAAAAATTATCATCATGTAGGAAATATTTTAAGATTTTTAATTAATATTTATATTAAACTATATGACTTGTATAACCCCATTTAAAAAATTGATTCAGTAAAACAACACATGTTTGTGACATTTTAATTTTAACTTTAAATAAAAAGGTATTAATGTCATTTTCCTGCCAAAGTGGCTCCATGGGGTCCCTAAGTTGTCCCATGGAATGTCTTGGTGGGCCAGCACTCATCCAATAAGGGTAGGACATGTTTCAAGGTCATTTCATATTATTAAAACATTATTTTTACCTTAAATTTCACTAATTACCTTTAATCGTGATTAATAAAACATAAAAGTTACTATACACCAAAAAAATATTTTAATCTCATTGAACCAAATTTTATATCCTAATGACAAATATGTATGTCGGAGTTTTGAAAATAAAATCACTGAAGTGGTAAAATTTCATTTAAATGAAAAATCAGTTTCATTAACTACCACTTAGTGGTTTCACTATTCATCTAAAATTGAAGTTTTTCAGAAAAATACCAAAAATTAACCCTAAGCTATATTTGATATTCTGAATTCAAAAATGAAGTCTATTTTACAAAATTCAAAACATATAAGTTGCATTAATTAATTTAATAATTAATTACCGCTCTCAAAACAAATAGCGTGTTTTTAAAAACAATATATATTAAAAAATTGACAGTAGTTTAAGTCCAATTTCAATGTGAAATTAATTCCAATGACCACCATTGGATTAAATGGTAAAAATATATTCTAATTTCACTTTAACACCAGTTAAAAATATAATCTATTCATATAAATTAATTATATTAAAAAGATGATTAGAATTAAAATACAACATTTTTAACTATTCATTAAAAATGAACTTTATTGGAAAAATATAAAAAATTTACACAAAGTAAACTTTTATGTCCCGATTCTAAAGAAGAATTTTATTTTGTCAAATATTACACATAGTATTTTCAAAAAGTGGATTTAAAAGTGGTTCTCCGTCAAAAGGCTTTTAATCGACCTTTTAAAGAATATTAGAATGTTTACGCTTAAGATTGGATTCATTCTCATTTTTAATCCTCTAACATTTATTGTAAAAAGTAAAAATATTTGACAAACATATATAATAATTTTGTAATTATTTCTTTTTATTCCCGTCAATACAACGGCTAGGTGTTAACTATCATTTAAAATAATATTATTTCATTATTAGAGTGCAACGTAAGATTTATAAGAAACTCGTTGTTGCGTATTGGGTACGACATCGAGCATAGCATTCCCTTTAAATTAATATTACCATTTTATTCAAAAATAGGGATAAATATAAAAATGTCATATTCTTTATTTACCTAGGGTGTTACAGTGATGAAGTATTTATCATAAATTTTTATGAAACACCAACACAATATTTTTTCCATTAACCTAAAAATGAAATAAATGATTTTAAATTGATAAAATTTGTATTTTTTCAACTAGGCTATCTATGAAAATAATTTTCTAGTTACAAAAGAAATTTTACAGATTTATGAATTCATTATTGTATCATCCCATGTTATTTCAAAAATGCATACTATGATTAATAGTGTGTATGATACGCCACATGGAGATTAAAAAAACATATATGTATTTTTATTTAAATGTTACCATTATAACCTAGATGTTAAAATGGATGGTATGAACAAAATTATATAAATTATGGAAATTGGTTTTCCTTATGACCAAAATCTTCCTTGGAAAAATTTTATTACCACTTGTATTTACATTGAAGACTTTATTCCTTTTATAGTATTTTATTTGTAATAAAATTCAAAGATGTCATAATAATGTTATAATTACTAAAAAAATTAGTAATGTTTTATTTAGAAGATATCTTAAATGACAAATGTTAATTTTAAAGTTAAATGATTTATCCTCATCTTCATAATTTATTTATTATTTTAGAGAAAAATAATTAGATAAGATGATTTCACAATGATGATGTAGTAATTGTTTAATTGATGGAAATATCAAATACATATAATTAGAAATATTAAAATTATAATAATTTTATATAATTAATGTAATATATGAATATTAATGGTGAATTTTACATGTTATTTCAATGTTAAAGTAGTTGGTTTTAATTTGTAATTTTGTTATGATATTTATAAAGAGGCATGTAATGAATAGTGTCAAAGTTGACAGGAAAGATATATTAAGATAAATAATATTTTATTAAATTGTATAAAATTTATAAAAATATAAAATTGTGGAAAATAATTTTTATATGGTTTCACATGACACTAATGATCCATTTATTAGTACATTTTTCATTTTAGAGTAACAATATTAACTATTAAATTGTAAATACACTTTTGTTCATGATAAGATTTAAAATGGGAAAATAAGGGTTAAAAATAAAGAGAAACATTCAAAAAATAGAAAAAAATATGTATAGCATTAATTCATTTAATTTATTTCATCCCAAAATAATTCAACACTTTTAATAAATCAGTTTTCATCCCTTAGGAGGGTATTATTAATTTATATTAATTTAATATTTTGAAGAATTCCAAGAGTGTTCATCCCCTATCTTATAAAAGGAAACCACAGATTATCATTATTTCACACTTAAAAACTAATGTTTTTTCATGGAGACCCAAAATACCTTAATTTATTCCCAATACACATTATAGAGCTATTATTTTCAGCAGAACACCTCCATTAGTGGACTTAATGTGTAAAGAAAATAAGATAACCATTATAAGAGGTATTGTTTTAATAAAGTATTTCTGTTTTATTTATTCTTCCACATTATTAAAATATTCCTTAAGCATGATTAAATAATAAATACCACATCATAAACAATATTATATTTTATTATTTTAATAGTAACACCCACATATATTTCACCTTCACCAAATGCAACGAGAATTATTCGTTCATGTGTATTTTGGATTTCCACCTCACCAACCAATATAACACATTTTCAATCCCCATTTCTCAAGATTCATAATAATGTTATACATAATATTTATATACAATATTAATGACATATTTATCATTGTTAATGTATAATATATCATTCAATTTTTACTATTCCATACACACAAATAAGATAATGTCATTCGTGTGTACGTGTGAACTACAACCTCTATAAATCAATGTGATTCAATTTTAATCCCCACATTACATGGATGATATATATAAGTTTATTTAAATTATATATATTATATAAATGATCTTATTAAAATTCTGGAAAGTGAAAATAATACTTACCTTTTTTCCAAAATGATCATTCATATTTTAATATTTTAGTCAGGCATATGCATGACTTACCATATCCACTATTATAACATAGTTTATTGTTAACAACCATATGTAATGGATGGATTTTAAATTATAATAGATTAATAAATGTAATAATTACATTTTTAATTTTATTTTGGATGTGATAGCCTTATAACCAAATTGACTATTATCATCATACCAAATTCATGATGGATTCAAGTACTAAATATCAACAAAACATCTAACCTGAACATAAATAATTAAGTATTTGTTAAAAAATGACAATAAGATATATAAAAGGAATAATAAAATTTATTATTTATCTTAATAAAATAAATAATTAATGTATGCATATTATAATGGATTAACAAAATCTGTGATGAGTCAGACTAATGATAAGGGGCTTTGTCTCAATCTCTATTCACTAACGCATATATTGATTTTATACACCCACTTTTTTTATGAGACGTGTATAAAATCCCTTTTTACTATCATTATGTGTATTTATATACTCTCATTTAATTTATGTTTTTTAAATTTTATTCATTCGTGGGGATTATGATTCAAATATATCAAAGTGATATCAGTCACATTGATTTAAAAATATGTTTTATAATTTTTATAGAATTAATTTCAAATTATTATCCTCCATGTACATTTTCTTGATAATATATTATATTATAATTTTTATAAGTATAAAAGGATTATTATCTGAATTTTATGCCTATTTTTAATTTTATTAAAATATTTTAAAACATTATTCTTTTTATGTTTTCGATACAAAACATTTAACATCATTTAAAATGAATGATTGTTGTTTTTAAAATATAAGGTGGCTATAATTTCTCATCCTCCATGAAAATTATTTACTATTTCAATTCTTCTACAAGAACTCTCCTTTTTAATAGAAACAAAAACCCAGTTTCCTGTTTTTTCATTTTTTTAAATTCTGTTTTGAAATTTTTTTGATTATTTTTATAACATTAAATGGTTTCTTACCAGTGAAAATGGAATTTCAAGAGCAGCATGTTGACAATTTCATGATTTTATGTGTTATGATTTTATAATGGTTGTTGTTTTTGTGAACTACCTTCACCAAGATGAAGGAAGGGACAAAAACATACCAGACCCTTCATACCTCATGTTGAAGGAGAGATAATGACACTCTAGTCCCGCCATCCATAAGCCCTAGAGTAGCGAAGAGCACAAGGGGTATAGAATCCATTATAAAAGGGAAGGAATTTATTTATTAGTTTAATAAGAACCGGAGAGAAGACATAAAATCCTAAAAAACTCTGAATGATGAAATTAATAGTAAATCCAAAATCCATTCCCATATGCATTTCCAAAATCAACTAATATAGAGTACAAGAAAACTCTAATGGAAAGTACCCAAAAGAAAGAAAAATATCAAGGACAACCCCCAAATCCAAAGCTAGTAATGTCTGGTATGGTCCTCAATGTCCTCCAGATAACTATAATGGAATTTCATATACGTATAGTGAGTATCCATGTATACTCATTAGGGAAAACATAAATTTATTTTGCATAAATGGGGAGGCATTCTATTGCCACGTGAGAAAATGGAGATAACAAAATAACCTATCAAGGAAACTATCCACCCAGCCTCACCAAGGAAAACTCACCAAATAACGCATGTCAGGTAATGTAATAGTAACAGAACATCGATATTTGGGAACCCCACTAATCATTCCCACTGGTTATTTATGACATCATACGCATTTGAACGCCCTGACAAGAATCAGTACCGTACCACTGAGGCCCCAACAAAAACCTTATTGGATATCACCACGAATACCACCCCCATAGACCTAGGATACCACAACCACACACATCCCTTCCCATAGATAGCTAGGCCACAACAACCACTTCCATTACCAAAGTCACCTGGGACAGAACAACTGCGGCCATGCCCGAAGTCACCTAGGCCTCATCCCAAAGACACTTGGGAAACAAACATACCTACACACACCTGGACCATCCACCACAACACAACATGCCGGAGGAGTCTTGGTCCATAATATAAGATTGTCTATCACAACCTACCTGAAGTGTCTTGGGCTACCATGGAGAGGGAGAAGAAAAGAAATAATAACCAGCCACTCATAATAATGTCTGAAAAAAACACCCTCCCCCATGAAATGGGGGTGTTCGGCACATTGTTCTCAACATGGTTGGGTTGAGAATAAGAAACACAAGAACAAAATTCATATATATTATTAATCAATCACTCATCCCAACCTAAGGGTTTTGAAGGAAAAAACCAGCCAATACACAACCAATGTAAAACCACCCTCATTACTATTACTACATGCAGGAACACACTACATCCCCAACCAAAGAAAAACCCAATCCTATTATCTTGTTGAATTGATTCCATTTAAATATTCATTCAATACCCGGAACCTAATAGAAATATCCACAAACCATGACAACAATAGAAGGAAAATAGCCTTCCAGAAATTTAGGCATTCACACATAGTTCTCTTGTAATGTCCCAAAAAAATGGATTTTTAAGATCCTTCAAAATACTAGAACCAAAATAATCCCCAACATATAGCCCCACAAATCCTCAATTCCAAAACCAAAAACCGATCTATATGAGATCCAATCCCCATCCATGTCACCCCAAAAGCATCATATAAAATAACCATGTGTATTAGAAGAATAGTGCAATGGATTTTTGAGATTTAATCGACACCATTTATCATGCTCCTTCCTTCCATTTGATAAACTGAGGTGATCACAAAAGGATTATTATTCATTTGGCATCCATTTTATCAACCAATATTACATGATTAACTATATTCCATGTTACAAACATTCAATCACATGATTATCAAAAAAAATAGAGGTTCATTAGTGCGCATGAAAGAACCACCAATGACCACGATTTTCATTGGACATAAGCCTATACATTTCACAACATAAAATAATGATAAAATAAAAATTGAAAAATCATCATCAAACACACCCCTTCATTATTTAGGGTCCGTTCCTCATCTAAGTTATGTTTTGTTTTCATCCACATCCTAAGGGAAACATTATCCTACCTAAACCTCATGATACACAATAAATAAAGACAATGAAAAATCCAAACTGGATGATCAATGATCGATGTTTTCTCCTCAGGCCAAGAATTGGGGGGATGCGACTTAAAGAGGATGAACTCCAAGGACTCTAAGGCTGACCAAGAAGGGATCCATCATGGGTGCATGATTGGTCACAGAAGGATGTCTACAAGTGAACTAAGATAAACTAAGAGGAAATGAAGAGTGGTTCTCGGCATAAGAGGAAGCCATATCCTAAGTTCCGAGAGATGATTTCGATGTACATAAAATTCAGATCATGGCTCGACCATGTGGTTGGGTAGTTTCGCCCATTGGGATTAATTGAGATTTAATAATTCTCCTTGGAGATGGTGGAGAAAAAAGTTGTGAGTTAATATATTTCTTATTAAAGGGTAAGAACATGTATAATGGGAAAACAAAACAAACATCAATGGTATGACATCAACGAAAAATGGCCACACATTTTGGTAACTCATGGGTCACCCGACTATTGGGTGTTTAAAACATATTTTACTAGATTTTAATGGATTTGAAATCAGAATTAAAACAATTTTACTTCGAAAGCTACATTACTGGGGAAACCTATATGGTCCTCAAAAAATAGGGAAGGACTCGCCATTAGGTGAGTCACCATCACCCTAGCATGATCACCCTGACCCCAACTCCCTAGCAACATCACCCTGGTGTAGTCGCCCTAGCAACGTCCCCCGTGCACTATTTCCCTGGAACTATTACTATTGAACTGTCACAATGTCACTATCATCGTGGATCCAATGTCGATTGGTGCTATGGATGACCCATCGGTGCCACCAACACTCATTGGTTCCAATAAAGCTGATTGGTGCCACCAACACCCATTGGTGCCACCGATTCTCATCGGTGCCACCGCTGCCGATCGGTGCCACTAACGCTCATCAGTGCCACCGTTTGTTCGATCCGGAAATTTGGAGAACTCATTAATGAGTCACATTGGTCTCAAGGGAACCCAAAACACACGAAGTTGGAAAATTAATGGAAAAATAGGGTCCAAGACATTACATTAGATACCTCTCAACTATTCATGCCCTCGAGAATTTATCAGTTAATCTGAAAACAAATATGGGGGTCTAATCAAGCACCTTGCAAGATACCTCTTCGGTAAAAGACAACCTAGAGTTGTCAAAAAGCTGGATCAAGACTTTATATACAGGAACACCTCTCCCTCATCTATCTCCTGAACAACTATAGATACACTACAGTCATTATACCCTAGAATTCACACAATCATATAAAGGTCACACTATCCAGATATATGGGTTATGGAGTCCCTTATTCCATATCAAGATATTATCCACCTTGGGTGGAACAAAATTGGCCACACGTGTTTAATCACATCCACATTAATGTGTTTTGATAATGGATCAGGTCCCCCCATCCCCACAGTGATGAATTTTACACACATTCTAAGAATGGAAATCAGCTCATCCCATAGTTAACAAGGTCAGGAATTCTAACTTAACCAAGAACAAAAAGAACAAAAAACAAAACTCAAAACACCTCTAGGTACTGGGCACACATTTGTGCCACCCATTACAAGGTACTATCCATGATTCCACCATGCCACCATAACACTTGAACCAATGGAATGATTCACCCACTAAACATCTTCTCCTCACAATCGTCGATCCCCACTAATCACTCCAAAAATGATTCATCTTCCTCAATATTTAGTTTCCCCCAGTCAAGGACATGCGAGTCATTGTGTAGATACAGATGGAGCTGAGACACATGGAAGAAGTTATGGACATTCTATAGAGGTGGTGGTAGCTCCAACTGATAAGACACTCTGCCAACCAACCAAAAAACCTCGAAGGGCCCAATGAACCTCGTAGAAATCTTAATCTCCATGTCGAACCTCCACTGCCCATGTTGAGGGGAGACAATTAAGAACATGTGGTCTCCCACCTAGAACTACAAGGGTCTCCAACTATGATCATCATATAACTTCTATCGGTCCTGATCTGCCTTCATCCTATCACACAAAAGGTGAAACTTCTCCATCGTGCTCTACAGCACCTTCAGGCCAAGAATACTTGCCTCCCCAACCTTAGTCCAGCACAAGGGTGAAAAACATGGTCTCCCATAAAAGGTTTCAAATGGATCCATTCCAATGGTAGAGTGATAGCTATTGTTGTAGGAAAACTCTACCAGTGGCACGTGTCGTACCCATGATCCTCTAATCTCTAGAACACATGCTCGCAACATATCCTCCATTGTCGGTAATGTCTTTTCTGTCTTCTCGTCCTTCTGGGGGTGGAAAGAAGTGCTAAGGCATAGTTAGGTGCCCAAGGCATTCTATAATCCCATCCGGAACAATGATGTATAACATGTATCCCGATATGAAACAATGGTTCTGAGGACCTTGTGCAGCCATCCAACATCACCCACGTACTTCTATGCTAAGGAATCCACTACGCTCGACTCCTTAATCACATGTAAGTGAGCCGATTTCATCAAAAGGTCCACCACTACCTAGAAGGTATCAAAGACACCATCATCGTTTTGTAGTCTCGTGACAAAATTCATCAATATGTCATCCCACATCCACTCAGGTACATCTAAAGGATGCAACAAACAACTGGGAACACGGTGCTCAGCCATTACATGCTGAAACATGAGTAACATTGTCACAAAATCCGTTAGGTCCAACTTCACTTAGGGCCACCAAAACTGACTTCTCATTCCCTGGTAAATCTTGGAAACTCACGGTTGTACATCCATTGTGAGATTTGAAACTCATCGAGAACTATCTCATGCATTGTCTCTCGAACAAACAACATCCTCTGGAAAAGAATCTGATTATGACAATATTAGGACCATCCTTCCAGAGAATTTCCTTGAATAGAGAGATCACACATCACTTCAGCATCTATGTATCTCCACTAGGACTCCTCTACATTACATACCAAGTAATACGGCACTGTCAGCTAAAACAGATAGCCTCTACCATCCTCCACTCTCATGATCAGATGTAAATCATCCAACTCCTCCATTTCATTCCATGCATCTAGTGACTCTTTAACCACATCCATTTGTGACTTCCTGATCAAAGAATTGGCCTCCATGTTACCCTTTACTAAGGTGTAGGAGATCTCCAATTCATAATCCCAGAGATACTTCATCCACCTCTACTGTCGCAGGTTCATGTCTTGATGGGAGAAAAGATACCTCAATATCTTGTGATTCTTCAAGATCACAAAGAGTTCTATGATGAGGTAATTATGCAACAAAAACAGTGCAAACATAACTGTCGCAAGCTCATGGTCATCGGTGGTATAGTTACGTTTATGAGGATGTAACTACCTAGACCCACAAGAGATCACTCCCAAATACTGCATCAACACAAAGCCCAAGCCTACACTAGAATCATCACAGACCACTTCAAAAATAACCCCTTCCTCTAGAAACCTTGGCACTGGGCACTGCCCAGCTTCATCTATAGATAAATGAGGCTTCCTGGCACTACTCACTCCAAACAATAGCCCATCCTCTCTTTGTCAATGCTGTAAAAGGAGCTGTAACTCAACAGAAGTCAGTTATGATCCTCTAGTAGTAACATTCCATACATAGGAAATCACTAACCTCTACCACATTCTATGGTGCATCCCATGAAACAATCACTTTGACCTTCAACAGTTCCACTATTATTCCATGTAGGGACACCATGTGTCGATGGATGTGCACCTCTCATGTCCAGAACATGCACTTGGATAGCTTCCCATAAATCTGGTGGTGTCATAGGACTTACAAAAAAATCCTCAGATGCTCAGAATGATCCTCCTCTAATCATTAGTATATCAGGATGTCATTGATGAACATGACTACAAAATAGGTCTAGATATTCACAAAAAATAGAGTTCATGAGCCCCATGAACACGACTAGTGCTTTTGTTATGCCAAAAAACATGACCAGGAAATCAAAGCGCACATATCTGCACCTGAATGTATTTGTCAAGATGTTACCCTCCTTCAATCTCAACTAGTGATATCCTGGACAGAGTTCAATCTTATATAACCACCCTACTCTCTTCAACTGGTCAAAGAGGTCGCTGATACTCAGGAAGGGGTAACACATATTGACCGTTAACTAATCTAGCCTTTGGTATTCTACACATAGCCTGAGACCACTGTCTTCCTTCTTCACATCCAAGACTGGAGTACCCCATTGTGACATGCTCAGATGGATAAAACACTTCTTCATCAGGTCATCAAACTGGATCCTCAACTCCCGCAACTCAAAAGGCACATCTAATAGAGAGCCATCGAAATCAAACAAGCACCAGCATTTAAGTTTATCCTGCACTCATCATAATGTTGAGGGGTTATGGTCATAACCACTTTAGAGAAGATGTCTAGGAACTCATTGATGTTCCCCAGGAATTCCAAAATATCAAAGTCAGCTAGTGACTAACATCCTGGCTAGCATGGAAAAAAGGGGTTCCACACACTAGCTTCCCTATAGGAAACCCCGCTCACCGATGAAAGATAAACAATGGTCGCCGAAATCTGAGAACATGACCCTTCTTCGAAACCAGTCAACAATGGAACACATAGAGAACAACTAGTAGATGACTAATATAATATAATATGGCTGCATCTATAGAAAAAGAAGGTCCCCACTAGACTTTTATGGCCCCAACATTAGTCTGCATCCTCAACAAATGTAATATGAGTTGGTTTGACCGCCAACTACTGTACTCAACAATAGGGGCATGGAGAGTCTATCTACCTCTAGGACCAAGGCATGGGATATAATCAGTGAAACAAAGGAGTGTGAAAATCTTGAATAAAATAGGTCACATTCAACTGTACTAAATGAGATGATCGTACCTAGAATGACCTCTGGCCCTATAGGAACTGATTCCTCCACAGAGAGTAACTATCCATTCCTAGCTCCAATTCCAATGGATATTTGATACCTACCCAACAATGCCTTGGTTGACGACCCTATGCAGCACCCTATGGTTGGACTCCTCCGGAAAATTATGCTCTTAGAGGAGCGGGTGCTCACTGTCCCTGCTGCTACTGTTGAAATGGTGTGGCTAGAAACTTTTTTTGCTAAGGAGGGCATTGAACCTACCCACCTCCACTATATTGCGCTCGGACCAGGCACTGATTCTGAAAATTCCCATTGATTTCACAGATAAAACACCTCGGTCCTAGGCTCCTAGAGTAGGGGAAAAAATTGTGAGATCAAAACTAGAATTTTTGGGGCCTGCTCCCTGCTGACCGAAACCTAGAAGGCCTTAATACTAGATGCCTACTACTAACAACCTTCCCCATTAACGATCTCAACTAGATCCCCTTTCATGGTACACCTCCCAGTTTTTGAATCCTCTCCACCACTTCATCCTTATTCTATACCTCCATGTATGTCGATAGAGTGAAGGGAATAACAACGTACTACATGGATGGTTGGAGTGCCTCCTCTATGCGCCTTTCCCGTGAATCCTCATTTGTAAAGAGGTCGATGGAAATGAAAACTAGAAATTTGAACATTATCCCCAACTCCTTCAATAAAATACTAGCCTAAAAGAGGGTGAGTAGCTCCTACCTTTTCTCATCCTTCATTATGGAGGAGAAGAATTTCAACCAGAATTCCCCCAAGAAGTCCATCCACGAAACCTCTGCTTCCATCTTCTCCCCAAGATAGATATTCCTCTATTTACATGCTACTCCCCACATCTGGATCATGCAGATAGGAACCTAGTACTCATCTAGTACAAGGATCAAGATAAAATCTTTCTCCAACTCCTCAAGCCATCTTTTTGTCTCCATATATGAGATGCTTCCCTTATACTTCCTGAGGGTCTACTGCTAGAAATAAAGATGTGTCTTCTACCACATGTCAACCTCCTCCTCTCGATCACTCCTCTAATGATGAGCCAAATCATCCTACTATGCCTTGATCACCCACAGTAATCATAGAAGTTTATTGGGTTCCATAGCTTCTTGGAAAACAAGGAATTCCTATGCTCGATTAGTGTAGAAGATCATCTTTCCATTTTTCAGAAAATATTTATTCATTTTAAATCCACCAAAACTCCCAAACAAATAATAACACAAGTCATCATGATGCATGTAACTTTACTAGGGCCACTACCCAGCAATCTGTGTAACCTCATTTGGTTGTTTGGTAGGCCTAGAGGCTTTGCATCATATCACAGGGGCCCTAAAATCCCATTTCCTGGTCGGTCGATCCTTTCCCTTTAAACTCATCAAGATTTCCTAACATACTTTCCCAACTATCCCATTCAATCCTCACTATGCCTAACCCAGAACTCTCTCAAATCCCTCAACAACCTTTCTTGGATACCATTCTATCATGACATGACTTCACCATTATGTGGGAAGGGTCAACAAACTGTCATACCCTTACATCCTCATGTTGAAAGAGAGATAATGACCCCAGACCCCCTCCATCAATAGGACCTAGAGTGGTGACTAGCACCAAGGGTATAGAATCTTAGGTAAAATGGAAGGCATTACCCTTTTTGTTTAATTATTTAAAGAAATAAGACAGTAAATCCCAAACAACTCCAATTGATAAATGTAAATGTAAATCCAAAATATGTTCTCATATGCATGTTCAACATAAACTGATAAAAAGAACTAGAAAACTCCAATGGAATGTACCAAAAATAATGAAAAATAGCAAAGACTACCCCCAAATGCCAAGCTAGTAATGTCTGGAAAGGTCCTAAAATTCCACCTGGAAACCTGAAATTAGTTTCATATAAGTAGGTTGAGTATACATGTATACTGACTAAGAAGAACCAAAATATCTCATGCAGAAGTGGGGAGGAATTATAATGCCCTATGAGAAAATAGAGATAACCAAATCACATAGTAAGGAAACTATCAAGCCATCCTCACCAAATAACACTCCCTAAATGTCACAAGTTAGGTAAAATAATTATGATATCACATCGATATTTGGGTACCCAAAACTACTTTCCCACATGTTATTTAGGATATCCTATGTGTCAAACAACCCCCAAAAGTCATACTGCAGTCGTATTATCGGCCCAAGAAAAACCTAATGGGCCATCACCATGTATCTCCCCCGCACAAACATGGGACACCACAACCACAAACATCACCATCCATAAACACATTGTCCATAACAACCACCACCACTACTGAAGAAACTTTGGTTTGAAAAACCACTTCTTTGGCTGAAGATACTGGGGCATCATCCCAAAGACGATTGGGATGCAACCCTACCCACACCCACATGGTCAAACCACCAAAACAAACCCTTCCTAATGAGTCATGGGCCATAATATATCTTTGTCCATTACAGTCTAAATGAATAGACCTGGACTGCCTAGGAAACGAAGAAGAAAGGATCTAATAACCAGCCACTCCTATGAATGTTGGAAAAAACACCCTCCCTCTTCAGATTGGGGTGTTCGAAAAAGAGTTCTCAACATTGGTTGGGTGAGAATAAGACATAAAAGAACTAAATTCATAAATTTTATTAAACAAGCACTCATCCAAACCTATGGAATCCAAAATAGACAAACATCCCACACACAACCAAAGAACAACCACCCCCATTACTATATTTACATGCATGAACACAAACGAGCCACAACTATAGCACAACCCATTCTAGTTAACATGTTTAAATGGTTCCATTCAAATATAACTTCACTACCAAGAAAATAATATGCATATCCATAATCCATGAAAAAAAATGAAGGAAAACAACCAAGATGTAATTTATGTATTCACACCCATTTCTCTTGTAATGTCAAAAAATAAAAGGGATTTGTGAGATCCCTCTATGTACTAGAACAAAACCAAGCCCCTACATACAGACCAACATGAACTTAAATACACAACCAACCTCTAAAAAACAAGAGATACCATCCCCATCCATTTCACCCCACAAGAATCTTGCAGAACAACCATGTGTATTAGCCGAAGGGAGAAAAATAGTTTTCATATTTTAAGCACAGCATTTTTCAAGTTTCGTATATCTGTTAGGTAAACCAGGGAGATTAAAAAGGGATTATTCTTCATTGGGAATCCATTTAATCAACCAACATTACATGATTATCTATCTTCATTGTTATATCCATTCAATTATAATATTATCCAGTAAATTACAGGTTCTTTAGTGCGCAACAAAGGATCACCAATGAACAGTTTTTTCAGTGGGATAAAGATCATGCAATTCAAATCATAAAACGATGATAAAATAAATAGAGAAAGATCATTATCAAACAGAACCCTTCATTATTTAGATCATATTACTTCTCTTCATTAGGGTTTTTTTCATTTTGTCTCGAGTGAAACATTATCCTACCGGACCTGCATGATACATAGTAAATCGAGACGAAGGATAACCCTGCCTAGATGATCAACTATCATGGTTTTCACTGCGTACCTGGAACTTCCGTTGTGTGACTTAGAGAGTAAGAACACTAGGGAATCTAAGGATGGGCGAGAAGGGATCCATCACAAATGCTTGATTTGTCTCCGAAGGAACTCTATAGGCACACTAAGAGAAACTGAAAGGAAAAAAGTGAGGAGATCGACTTAAGAGGAGGCTAGATCCTAAAATTTGGGAGTTGATTTTGATGTACATAAAAGTCGGACTATGGCTCGACCACATGGTTTGGACGTTTCAAATATTCGGATTAATTGAGATATAATAATTCTCCTTAGAGATGGTGGAGATAATTGCTGTGAGTTAATTGATTTCCATTAATCAATGAATAATTCTTAACATGGTAGAAATAGTAAAACACATCAAAGGTGTTACACCAAGGAAAAAGGGACACACATTTTGGGGTCTAAATGATCGTCATCATATAGGGGGTTTAAAACTTCTTTTTTGTATTTAAATGGCTTTGAGAAGGGTATTAAAACACTTTTACATCATAAGATATGTTACATTGGAAATATTTAACAGTCCTTGAAAATAGGGAAAGACTCACCATTTGGTGAGTCATAGTCGCCATGGCACTGTCACACTATAAATGTCACCATATCATCATCAGGCATGCACCTATGACAATTGGTGCTATGGATGACCCATCACAGCCTCCGATAACAATCCATCCCATCGATTCTGATTGGTTCCACGGATGTTGATCGGTGCCAATGACGCCTTTCGGTGCCACTAATACCTATTAGTGCCACTGATGCTGATCGATGCCACCAAATCACATCAGTGCCACCGACGCTCATCAGTTCCATTGTTCGTTATATCCTAAAATTTGGAAAACACCTTAATAAGTCACAAATAGTCTCCATGATACCCTAAAAAGCAGAATTTGGAAATGTAATAGACCATGAGGGTTCAATACATTACAGTTATACAATTGACGGATGGTTAAATGATACCTGATTTATGGGTGGTTCCATGGTAAACCATGAATGGTTGGTTCTGTTATAACCTCTATTACATTAGGTAAAAAGTTTTCTGTAGGCAGTTCTATTAACATGAATGAAAAAAATGGTTATCGACTGCATGGTTATTTCACTTATTATAGTGAAAAATATAATGATGTCCCAAGATACATTTATGTTTTTTCTATGATATCTATGGATTTATGTTAAACATGTAATAAAAAAATGTATGGATAGATTCTATTTTCAAATGAATGTAATTATTAATTATTAGAGTTGAAAAGTATGACATTATGATAAAATTTTAACGGGTTTTATTTTATATCAATGGATTAATAGTTTCCTTATTTTTAAATCACTCACTTTTAGTTTTATCCTCATACAAAATTTTTTAATCCTTTTTACAGGTTATAATGATGAATAAGGGATTGCAATAATCTTTTAATGTCATGAAGTGTTTCTTAAAAGAGATCATGAATTATTGTTAAAATAGTTTAGATCATGGTAATAATAGATATAGTTCAGATGTTTCCACATTCTATTTTATGATTTTGATATGTATGAGTTATTTTTTATTTCTCTAAAAATCAAAACCTAAAAATATCATTAATTTCATTGAAGTAAAATTGTTTACATGACTATTGATTATGTACTATGCTATTGCTCGGTCCCAATAGTTTGTATCAAAGGATTGTTTTGAAAAAACATAGAGGTTATGATATTATAAATACCATTCCCTATAAATATTATATTTTTGGATAATTTTAAATGATGTAGCTATTTAATATTACCTTGTATCAACAACAAATGTATGTTTTCAGAATGGTTTTCCTTATAGGAAATATGATTTTTCATTGGGAAGGAACTAAAATGAATATTTTCTTCCAAATTTTCATCCCGAGATTGATTGAGTGGGAGGGAAATGTTTTTTTATAAATCTATTAGGTCAGAAAAGATATAAATGGTGGTTGTGTCATTTATATATAGAAACCTAATATATCCTAATGGAATATGTTTATAGTGGAAAATTTCCTGAGGAAAAATCCCACATAATTTAGTTGATCATATGACCCTGTGAGAACTGAAAGATGGATAAAATCCATAGAAGATATATTTTTTGACATGTGTTGTTTAGATCACCAATAGTTAACTCTTGAAATTTATCATTTTGAAGGTGAAGCCAACCAGTTGTGGTTAATGATTAATAATATCCTAGAAAGTGAAGATATTGATATCTTGAAATGGGATGAATTTTTTAATTTATATCATGAGAAATATTTTATGAAGGTAGTCACTATTTTGATGGAAAAAAACATGGAAGACAAAAAGAGGAATATTCAGTGAATTCATATGATGAAAAATTCACCTATTTGGAATGGCATGACCAATATTTTATCATGTATATTGATAGTATGATAAATTAGTTTTTCTCACAACTTAATCCATTATATTAAAGGGAATTTTCCTCTTGTGAGTTCAAAATATATGAGAATATTTTTTATGTTCTCATAAGGAATAAATGGTGATTGAGGATGATCATGTGTCCCATGAAAATATGAAAAATAAGAGGTCTAGCTATTAGTAAATGTTAAATATTTCATCAACGTTTTTTGATTTTAAGAAAATTAAGTTCGAACCTTATGAAAAGTGTGGTAAAAATAACACTGGATAATGACATTCAATGACGTGGAAGTGATTATAATGTGGTAATATTTTTCATATGGATTGTGAGTACATTGGAGATGATATATAAATAAAATAGAATCTAATATTATAGTATTTTAGCTAAAATGTGATAATAAATTATTCTAAATGCTTTTTTATGTTACTTACTCATGGTAGAAATCATCATAATCTGAAACAAAAGGGTTTTGAAAAATATTTTTCTATAATTGCATTTGATGTTGAGAGATGTTGTGAAGTGATGAAAGTTCAAGGGACTTCAATATTTTTCAATGGTAAATCCTATGTGCATGTTGTCATAAATTTATTCTTCAGTTTTTAGTGATTTATTAATAAAATAATGTTTCTCTTATTAGGATATATTTATCTATATTTATGTCAATATATGTATTTTATTAATTATATGAATTACTTTATTTTTAACACCATCTTTAACATATTAATAACCTTTATGGATTATATGATATTTTATACTTAAGGTTTGTTCTAAGGATTTTCATAATATGATAATGAAATTATTCTTATAAAATAGAAATATAGGGTGTATGTATAATATATTATGTTGAAATTCCGGGTAGTAAAATAATTACTTCAATTTATGAAAATTAACATAAAACAGTAACATATAATGAGGTTGAGGATAGCGAACTGGTGAGTGGTTAGCAGCACCATCCTCCATGAAATTACATCCTGTGCTAAAATGGTTCCCTTCTTGCCGGTGAAGGAAAACATGGACCCATCCTCGTGGACACACATCACATTAAACCTAAAACAGTCGATCTGAGCATAGACTAGGGACAACCAGTACATTCCCAAGATGACGTCGTAAGGCCTTGAGGTCGCTATTAAGAGATTACATATGAAGCTATCATCTCCTAGAGTAAGATCACACTATCGGAACCGGTGTGTAATCATATAATCCCTTCCCGTAGGAGTCTCTAATTTTAACAATCGAGCCAACAGATCCACCATAGTATTCTAGCCTCTAATGATGTCCATAGAAAGGAATGAGTAGATAGAACCTTTGACTTTTAGAAATACAGCTAATGTGGAGTAGACATGGATCATACCACTAATCATCTCTATAGTGTCGTGGTCATAGGCCTCCAATGCCTAAAGCTGGGCCCACCTCTGTCCACCTAATCCCGAAGTTCATTGTGTACATTCTAGCGGTGGTGGTGGTAGTACCTTGAACCATCATCCACTGCCTACCACTCAGCCTCCTCCCTTGCCACATCTTCCACCCTGTGGTCCTCCTTGCTCGAACCTCTTTCACTATATTGGCCATCCACTGACTGCTTACTGGTCATCTGTGCAGGGAGTCGGAAAGTCACGTGCCATGATCTCATGTCCACCGCATGAGTAAAAAACTCTAGTTCGTAGATGAACTCCCCTACCATTAGTTATCTACACATCTAAACCTGCATCCTGGGGCCATCCTCTAGATGGTATGGCCCATTTCGGCCTCTGCATCGTCTGCATACTTCTTGCTGCAGATGACTTGGCCACCTGTCATCCAGTGGTGGCTCTCACCGTCAATGCATGCATGGATAGGAAGATCTCCACCAGTATGGCTTACTCTAGGACTCCAGCATGTGTCAGGACTCTATGAAATATCATTAACGCCCTAATATCCCATCAAAGTCCATGATCAAAGGTTTGGGCCCTAAATAAAGGGTCTTGTACCATGTTGGTGATGTAAGGGGAGGTGTCGGTAAACCTATCTGAGTACTGGTCCATAGTTAGGCTGCCCTGCTGCAGGTGTTGTAACTCATGAATACACATTGAGCATAGTGTCATTGGTTTGAACTCCGCCCTGAACAGGATCTTGAAGTCTAACCAGACAAGGATCACCTCCTCAGGTTTATGTAGCATCAAGATCAACCCCCTCCTGGTCGTGACCTAAATAACTCTACATGATAGAACTACAAACTGGTCTATTAGCATCTATACTAAGCATAAATGTAGTGTAACATCCTCAAGCCAATCCTCTGCTACCTGAGGATCTGTCTCATCATGAAAACCCGGAGGCCTCTTTCTTTGGAAGTCGTGCATCATGCTATGTTCTCATGCAATTTCCACTCATAGGGCTACTAGAAATACTAATCTCTAGGTGGTATTGTTTTTGGTACACCACCTAAAGGTTCTATCACTGTATGTGGTCCCTCAACCGACACCTCATCTCTTGGATGACCGTCGCCATGATTTCTCATTGGAATCATGGGTGGATATCTTCAAAGAGGTATCCTATATAGAAACAGATGCGCCACATTCAATACGTTATACATGGTGAGTTGACTCAAAATAGATGTAGAGAAAAAAATCTCAAAATACATGCAACCAAAGTATTTGTGTACTGAGTCGGAAAACAAAATCCAGGGTCCTTGTGAATAGATACGTCAGACGCTACACCAGAACTGTACTCCCCTAACAGAAATACAAACATAATACACTTAAAACTATTTCCCCCACAAATAATACATACTCTTAGCTCTTCTGGTAGAACCAGAAACCCTCTGATACCACTTTTTCATGACATGTCCACCTGGTCCCGTGTCGTGACTACCCCAAGCCCACCTTTCATAGGCCAGGGGCTGGTGACTACCACCGGAATGGAATATCCCATAAAGGGCATGAATTTCTTTTAAACTTGTACACTCATAGACATGTCATACCATTCAAATAAAACCACAAAGGAAACAATGTACTACAACCACCACAAAGTATCACTACTGAGATTAATGAGTGTAAACAAATGTAGTGGGGCCAGAATACAAGCCCAACTTAAAAGAAAGTACAAAAAAATACAATCTACAAAGGTCTTATGCCAAGGATCCAACTGGAAGGGTAGGTACAACTCTATGGTGTATGTCACTACTTCACATCATGTCTATCGATCCTCCTCTGAGCACCGTCTAGTCCTAGATCGCCATTGTCCCTGTAAAAGATATCATCATATGAACAAGTCACAACAGGGTCAAGTGAATCCCATGAAAGGGGAGTATAACAAAACACATTTGGGATCATGAGACCCTTGATGGACTCTTAGTATCCCATGAAGGAAAAAACCACAAATGAATTACCCCAATGGTAATACTACCTAGCAAGATCTCAATCACATAGCAAAAATTAAAAGACACAGCTCACACTAGGTATAACATAACTACAAATGTAAAAATGATTATTAATAAAGCTATATCACCTAATTCTATTTAGAGGCTCTTCTGTTGATCCGTGTAGGGTCTCTAGGTGTTGACCCCCATAGGTTCGCTAGGTGTTGACCCACACAGGATCATTATGTGCTGACCCACCTAGGATTTCTAGGTACAAAACCACATAGGATCACTATTAATTCATCATATCACAACCAGCCACTGGATTTTCACACATATCATGCATGAGTTATGAATGGTATTATTCTAAATCCATCATACATATCTAAACCACCAAGAAGTCCCACGTAGATGTAACCCAATGGACAACCTCTTGGCTGGGGGCGCAACCTCCTGGGTGGGGGCGCATCCCACCTGCCTGACGCCCAGCTGCAAGGGCTACTGGTGGTGTCCCGCCTAGTTGGGACACATATGTCGTTCCGTTTTCGGCCACTGCTATGCCCACGGATGCGTGGAATCCTCCAGACTTGGTTGACGAGCCATGTCTCGCCAACTGCTCGGACAGCCCGAACACGTGTTGTGCCTCCACACGGTGCCCAACACCACCTCTCCATGACGTTGCGACCATACATTCATGGATTCCAGCATCTGTGGTGCATCGATGAGCACACCACCACCCTCTTCCCAAGAAAATAATAGAGGTCCATCGTTAGTTTCCACCGGTGCGCCGGTGATTCCTTTGATGAGCCAGAAGATTCACTCCGATTATCTATTTTTTGGAGTTGTCTACACCTACAGTTTCAATAGGGCACCACCATCCCTGTGATGCCTTCGAATTCTCCTTGTAGACAAGTTGACCGATCGACTTAGAAGAACTCACAAAGAACAACTATTTAGGAGGGATCATGCCTTGTTCGGATTGGCACGCACCCTCCATGATATAGTTTAAATACGTGGATAAACATGATGATAACCACATAGCTAGAAAACCCCCAAATAAAAACCCCACACAATATCCATCATTATGAATGAGTGATTAGCAGAATTACCCGTTAATCAGTTTTTCTCTGTTCGTTATTTAAATTCAATAAAAAGTAATATAACATAAAATATTTAGATCGTATAAACCCTTAACATTTTTATGTTCAATGCCGAAGAATTCGTCCTCTAGGTTTCATGATGTTGATGTCACTTCCAGCTCTATACTTAGAGGCACATCGAAGACAATGATGTCTTGCTGGAATTCGTTGTTCCTCATTGGAGAGGATGTTTGATGGATGTTCAATAGAGGATCTTCACTAATTAATCTTCATCCCCCCAACGCATGATAAAATTTAAAGGAAAACACATCGCCAAGTTTCAGTTATGCTGCGACATCACATCATTATTATATATCAATTAGGATAATTCATCACTATTACACTTATTTATTGCATCATTATGTTATATCATACAAAACATTAATGAGCCTCATAAATGCTCACCCTCACCGCATCATCCCTATACTGTATCGTTGTCATCCACCACTCAACAATGAGAAAAGTAAAAAAATAATTACATGAAATCATTTCATTATTTTTTTTAAAAAAAGTTAGTGAACTAAATTTTTTTGTATCCATTAGTTGGCCAATGTTATGTCATATCTAGAAGAATCCCAGTATTTTGAGTTCAACGGTCCCCGACAATTTTTTATTTGAGCACCGATTTAAAAGTTAGTAAAATATTCTTGAACGTTTACTGATCGTACCTTAAAAAATTTTAAATTTCCATTCCGGTCTCACCAGGCCTTGGAATCACGTGTTTTCGGAGAATGATGTCTCAGAATAATTCCTTATTATTAAATAAACACACAGAATTTCTGTGACATTATAGGCCCAATCGTCAATGGTTGAAGGGGGGTATAAATACATGTGGGTTTCATTTTTATACTTTTAGTTTTAGTGGGAAGATAACTCTGTGATGGTGGGGATGTGGGAATTGTAGGGTCGAATGATGTCTAAATAGGGTCCGACGGTTTTGTCTACATAATGAAAAAATTGGCCATAGATGCCAAAAAATAGTAATGTGGTCCTACATTCCATCTATTAGTGGTAATTTGGGAAATTATTTATTGGGGTTGGTGCATCTATATATATATATTATGGTTCTATGGTTCTATATATAAAATGTATAAATAAATGAGCGTTTTATTAGATTATCCCTTGGGTTTTTTGACCTATCCACCCGACTAATGGTTGTGGGGTTTTTGTATCATTTTAATAATACAACTGAATACCAAAAATTTATAATTTTGTATTAATATGTAATATTTATATATTAAATGTATAGCTCACTATAATAACAATTGAAATAATATCATCCAAAAACATTTATGAATATATTTATTTCCTTATCACTTATAGTTAATAATAGTTAATCGATATACAAATTATTATGGTGATATATATTTATAATTATTACTATTCATTATGAACCAAATTCAAGTTGACTTAATTAATAGATTTTATCCTCCTTATTTGAAATATGAAATTCTTATTTCATGATTCAATTTTTAGAATTGGTATAAATTTATTTTATTATTATCTTTTAAAATGAAATGGAAACTATTTTTAATTTGTTTTTAATACAAAATATGAATATATATTGAAATAATGTACTATATTTTTCATTATTAATTAATTGGTATATATTTATTAAAAGGGGTAAAATTATTCATTACCAAACCAAAATAGGATATTAATTTTTATATATTTGAAATTAAAATATTACTCTTATAATAATATTTATTTTCACTATTAAACTATCAAAAAATATTTTAAAAAAGGTATAATAAATTATTGATAATATATATTTTATATTAGAATGTACAGAATTAAATATTTTTATCATTTTATATATCTAAAATTTAAAATTTTTAAATTTTATAAATATAATATAATACATCTATAAAAATATTATTTAGAAAAACTTATTTATTTTAAATTAAAAAGCAATATTAATTTTTCTAAATTATGTGAATAAATAAAATAAAATTAAAATATCAATAAGAAATTATTTTCATTTATTATTATCATTTTATCGGTTTAGTAAAAAAATTAAACAATTTTTTAAAAATGATTATGTTATTTCTTTTTTGTTAGGGATACAATAACTTATGTAAATAATGAATGGTTGTTGTTTTTATATATGTTATTAAGTTAACATTATTCAAATAATTTTATTAAATTAATTATATAATATAAAAAATAAAAAAATTGTTTCATTATTGTACATAGTAATATACTATTTTTAAAATAAATAAATAAACATTAAAATGTATCACTCCCTAATATTCCTTATTTCAATTTCATAACCTCAAATAAAATTCTTAGGAAAAAAACTTTACCCCATTTATCATAAATCATCTTGAAATAATATATGATTTATAAAAAGTAATATAGTTTACCAAAGAAGCACAGATTCTATGGTTATTTTATTATATTTTCCCTAAATATTAGTGATCTCATCCAAAATAACCGAATATTTTATAAGTCTTAGTGATTTGGGTAAATTCATTAATGTAATAATACATAAAATGTTGAATAATATTTTATTGAATAACATATGTATTACCTATATATTATACTTTAATATTGATCATAATATGATGCATGGAATATTTGGGGAAAATAACATTTGAAAGGGTGAACATAGATTCTAAATAAAGAGATGCATATTTTGGAAGTTATATTTGACTAAAAAAGGAATGATTAATATGGAAGTAATAAATTATGATCCGATAATGAAATACAAATAATCAAATGAGAATGAAATAATCCCATAGATATCATAACTACTCTAATAATCATAACAAACTTAATAACTAGTTTCATAATGATGTAATGATTAATGTAGTAAATCATAAAAATACCATTGATTCCTCATGAGTAGAAAAAAACCCGAAGGTGCATGTCTATAGTCAAACACCCATCTTGAGTTTTATCATATAACCTAAAAATTTATAATGAGGATATATAATTCCATCCCACACCTGTTACATAATAAGTTAAATGAATTCATCATATTAATAAATAATACAACTTAATCATCATGCCTTAATAATCTAATTTTTTTAATACTTGAAGAACAGTAATATGAAATATCAAAACATTTCCCAAAAAACAGAATATAAAACATAAAAATTAAACATTGATGGTGGTATAATTTTATTATAACCATATTTAGTCATATGATTCAATAAAAGATGATTACATAGATGAATATATCACCAAACATTTATTGAAAAATACCTATTTCGTTACAAATCACTTATTCATTGGCAAAAAAATCATTATTTATTAGGGAAATTATTTTCGCATGAAATAATTATTTCAACATGCATCGGTATCTTCATGTCATATAAGGATCCAGCTATTGGGAAATTCTATTCATCTCATGTTTTTTAAATCAAATATTCACATTATATATAAATTCAAAATTCAAAATTCCATTATTTCATAAATGACAATATGGTTATATTTTAACATTTTTAATACATATATCTTGTGTAAAATTAGAATTTAACAATAATTAGATAATACTAAAAACGAGTTTCAAAATAACGGATATAAAAGAAAATGGTGTTTTTAATGAAAATGAAATAATCTATGTTTTTCTTAAATACATATATTCTTTTTCATTTACAGTACACTTAATAGAAATTTTTTTTATATAAATATTACATGGATAAATTGTGTAAATTAATATATGTGATTGTGAAAAAACACTTACATCGGGATTAACATTCATTGTAATTTATTTTATCTAAAAATATAATAATTTAAAATATTTTATAATTCTAAAATAAACTGATATATAATAATATAAGATCATATATTATACATTGAAAACACATAAATACCTTATTATTAATAATTATTTATTTAAATTTACATTTTCATGTGTTAACTATATCTTTTTCATGTACTTTTTTGTTCGAAAGATCCCATATTTGTTTCATTAGCATGGATATATCCTATATATAATTATAATAGTCATAAAAATATCATATAAATAAATTTTATAAATATTTATACTCATAAATTATGGGTAATTAAAAAATAATAATTACACCATCCATAGAGATGGTTTGAGATACACTGGAATGAACACTGTTTTTATTTTTTGATGGATGGATTGGTAGAAGGTAAATAATAATTAACAATTAAAATTAATTATTACACCATATATATTATATTTCATAAAATCAATCATTATTAATTTATATTAAAATTCTAAATTAAAAATGAATCACATTTCTTCATATAAGTGGTTGTACAAACATACGTATGAGTGACATTATAGTTTTACATCAGAGGAAAATTTAAGAAGGTAGAAATGATATCATAATTGTATTGGAGTAAATATGTCTTAAATATAATGTAAAAACAATTTTACCATTATAATAACATGACATGGTATATAGTGGTAGAAAATTCATTTTATTTCATCATTGAGATTCTATTCCACAAAATAATAATGTGTGACACAACCACATCCCACTCAATGGAAAATCCAATGATTAATGGTTGTTCTGTAATCAAAATAATATTTTATAATTATTGGGATCCATAATTTATTATTTTATGATTATTACAAATCATTTAAATGATGTAAAATAAGTATTAAATTAAAAGAGGTTCATTAGGATTATTACCTATTCTTGGTATACCTCCTTTAAACCCCTTCTTAAGGACCCATGTAAAGGAATATTAAAATAAAAAAACATAAAAAATAATGGTTATGAAGGAAGATATGAAAATTAGTAAGTTTTATATTGAGATACATGTATCAATGAGGAATTAAGAAGAGTTAAGATGTGTTTTCTTTTAAAAAGTGGTGGTTTGGAAAGAGATTGAATTTAATATAATTTTAATATATAATAACATAATGCTCTAGTAAAATGGCTAAAAATATAATGTGTTTTTATGTAGGGATATACTGATGTTTATATTTTGACATATAATATGGATTGTATATGTTTATTATGAAAACATAACCTTATCTATATGTTCAACCCCTTGGTATGCTAGTTTTGGTCATGAATGGGATGATAAATGTTTTCTATTTTTTTATTCCTTTTGAAAGAAACAGGTGTGAAATAATTACAATATCTAAACACTATGATTTGAAATTTTTTATCCTTGTAAAAATTTCAATTAATATAATTGGTATGAGTTACATTAAAATTAACTCTATTAAACAGAATGATAAGTCATTTCCATGTAAAAAAGATCTTATGAATAAAAATACATTATAAAAAATCCAACAAAACATTAATTAAAAATATGTTGTATTGAATTTAGAATATATAAATTAACAAATTTTACATTTGAAAAAAAAGTAATTTTTAAGTTTTTAAATTCTTGAAATGAATATATAAATTTCAATAAAAACAGTATTTAACACTATTCATAAAAAAATAAATCATTCTAGAAAAAACAAATCCATAAGATAATATCTACATGATTATGCCAAAATTGAATTTTAATTTATGAAAAAAATTATTCTTACTGTTGTAGAAATTAAATATATAATTCTCTCACAAAAAATAACCAATCCCATTTTTGAAGATAAAATTATTTCAAAAATATATATTTGCCTTAATGTAAATTTAGAGCTAATTTATAAATAAATTCTAAATATAAAAAAGATTTGAAAATAGTTTAGTAAAAATATTCTTACTCATATTTGTATAATAAATTTACCTTATATGATATAACAGTCAAATTTAAATATTAATATTTTAATTGTTTGGTATTGTTTTCTTAAAAATTATGATTATATATTAATAAATATATTTAAGTAAATTATAATATATATATATATATAATAAAACATTAATGGTTTCACATTCAAACCCCTTGATATGAAATATTCCCACTAATTTTTACCACTCTGAAACAAATATTTTATGATATTTCTTCCTCGTGACATCCCCATGATCCCACATGGCTTCCTCAAATGTATGTCTTTTCCATAAAACATTGACCAAGTGAGTGGTATTGTATCATTGTAACTAATTTATATAATGAAAATTATCAATTTTGTTCCTCATAAGTTAGATATCAATCCATTGGAATGGGCTCTATGTTTAGTACATGCGATGGATTTGGTATGTAATCTCTCTGATGATTTACATGGGACATATTTTGGACATGACAGAGATTCAGTGGATGTTCCAAATTATAAGATTAAATCACAAGGTGATAAATAAATTTAAATGGAACTAGATATCAATGAAATATATTTACATTATTTAAAAATATCATGACCTACGTATATGGAGAATTCCATATGAATACCTTTTCACCATTCGTAAACACTCTGCATTTCTAACGATTTTCAAAATAATTATTTTTTTTGAATCTAAGATTCCCTTATGTGATATTGAATGTATCTAATTATCCATACTATATTCATAGAAAAATCTGGTCCCATTAGTTTTTATTATCTTACATTATTCTATAACATTCGAGTTCTTCACTTACATCAACTATGTGCTTCATCAGGAGAAATCTGAATACCTGAGTGAAAGATATTTTTGTATCATAAGTATAAAAAAGTAAGGAGTTGAGCCTAAAATCACATGAAACCCATAAAATATTTCTATGTATTCCTTATGGATTTTGGGAGGCCATATTATATTTCTATCATTATGGGTAAGATATTCATTTTTGGAAATAGAAATTATATCTGAATCCTTTAAAGGTCATCCCCAAAACATTGATGTTAACCACATATCTGGATTGAAAGAAATTCAGAGTAGTATTCCAAACATTCATACCAATTCCATAATAAATAACTAATTATGTACATGAACAGATAAATCTTCTCTAATAGAAATAAAATTCATATTTTTTAAGGTGATGGACTACAACTCTTATAGATACACTCCCTTTAGATGTTTGGGGTGTCTGGTTAAGAATTCGATTTTAATTTTTTCCATTTAAATTTATGTATGGGTAATGGTTTTATCATCTATATAGATTTCAATATCTCAGTCTTAATAGTCATACATATTATGAAATGGGATATATAAACTACAATATCTCATTTCATGTTATCCCCAAAAAATTAATAATTTGAATCTCAATAAATTTTCATACATAAAAGAATTATAGAGAGTATTGAACTATGAGGTGATCCAATAGATCAATATTAAACTCTATTATTCATGCTACATATAATCGGTTTCTAAAATATATAATTTTTTCATGGCCGTGGTTGATCTCAGTAATATTCAAAATATTCTTTTGTTATTATTCATGTTCCTTCAATGTAATCTTATTTCTCTCAATGGTGGGTGGTTGAAAATTATTATAACACAAATAATATCAATCCATTTTCATCATTATTTCTAGATTTTTATTCCATATAGATATAAATAATTTATCTATTCATATCCAAATTTAGGTAAACCTAGTGTGGTCTTTCAATATCATAGAATTATCTATATAAACCATAGACTGACACTCCCAAATCATGTTGTAAAATCAATTAATTTTAATTTCCATCAATGATTTTAATAGTTGTGAACCTATTTTTTCATTAAAACCTAATAGAATAAAATGTCAAACCTGGGTAACATACATTCTAGAGGACCTTTTAGGTTTATAGTTTTATAGAATTATTGAATACTATTATATAAACAACTATCATCAACATACACACTTGAAGTACTTGTTCTTAAAGATTAAAATCATCTCCCTTTTAACACAAATTTTCTTATTTCAAAATAGGTCTTCAAATTCATCCTTATGAAATACATTATAGACAACAACATTTCAACATAATTCATTAAAACATAGTAAAATGGAATAATAATAAGTGTGATATCATATTATCACAAATTTTAAACATAATAATTACTCATTATATTTCATTGATGAGCATAAAAGTGCATAAGGGCATGATGACATAATTAATGTGAATGAGCGAATAATAAAGAAAATCAGACACATAATTATTTGATCCTAATATATAAAAACATGGAAAAGGATAGAGACATCAAAATCAACAATCAAGAGCCATGTGACATCAATACTGATCACTAGAAACTTTAAGTCCTCATAAAAAGAAATTAATTCATTTTTTTGTACTCTGTCTCATCCCTTTATTTAAACCATTAAAAAACCATTTATAAAACATATAAATTGAAATAAACATATATATGTCTTTTAATATAATTATTTCCAAATGCATTAGAGATCTATAATGTCTATCACCCTTTGTGTAATATATATTAGGGTCACCCATTTTGTATGAGCTGTAATGGGGTCTTCTGTTCGGGTAAGCCATATATGGCTAACCCGTAAGCCGTAATGGTTTTTATTCCTTTGTATAATATAAATATATATATATATATATATATATATATGGATCACATTTTACCTATAAATTTAAGGTACCATGAATAAAAAAAATTCATTATAAAAATCATTGAAACAATCATTAGTCTCTTATAACCTGATAAACCTATAGAAAATAAATGCATTTAATGTCAATCTCATTGAAACATGAATAAATAATAGAATGAAATTGAATTCCATAAAATTATATTTTAATGATGATTAAACCATGAAAAGTAAATGGGTTGAAAAAATATCTTTTAAACATTATTAAATAATGGAAAAGAAATTTATTTGAAAAATATATCATTGAAACATGATTAACTGATTGAATGAAAATGGGTTAAATAACAATCCATTGAAGAAGAAAATGATTAAATAAAAATCTATTTTAAACATTAATAACCTATCCAAACAATAAATGAGGATGATATTAATAAAAAATATCAATGGTGGATGAAAATTAACCCCAATAATTGTTGTTGATGATGAATGGAAATTCCATTTACTGATAATAAAAATTTATTGATGAAAAAAATCTGTAAACAAACCAAATAACACACGCCACATAGAAATATTTAAACCATAAACCCCATAAATGGAATAACAATAAATTAAACATTTAATATCATGATAATAAGTATATTCATTATATATCTTGTCACAGTGTAATTATATAAATCAATTAAATTAAAATAGGTGTATATCATAATAAACATCACATAGAAGAAAAATTATAACAACAATCAATTTCAACTTTGGTTTATTTTAAATCAGAAACCTAATGAATGAATAATTATTAAATTAAAAATTTAAATAAAATGGGGATATAATTATTCATGATATAATCCATCAAAAAACTAAATTATATTCACCATATAAATGATTTAAGTGGTGATTGTTACATATACCTCATTAATGTAAAAATGACACAAGTTTCCCTAACCTTATGTATGGTTTTTTCATGCTTTTACACTATATTCCTAAATTATAAATAACTCTATTTATATTAATTCTTTAAAAAATTTATAGGTTTATTATTACAGTTAGTTTAATTATTAAAAAGTTATATAAAATTCAGTAATCTATTATTTTTAATTTGTATTTTTTGATCGTAATCGTTTTGTGTGTCATCAACGAATCTGGTAGGTCCACTAGGTAATTAGGGTTATTGCTAAAAAATATCCCCAATAATATTCCTGAAAAGGTTGTTATATATATACATCATTTTTTATTTTAAATGTTATCATGAATGTTAGTTATGAATTATTAACCGCGTTAAAATCGTTGAGATGGTAGGTCATACGTATACATGAGTAAGGTTTTCATTTTTCAGTTACCATTATTGAAAAAATGATACTAACATTTATCATTAAAAATTATAATTATATATTAATTAAAATATTATTTAATCATATATACCTATATATATAATTCATATTAATTAAAATGAATCACAGTACATCGATGAGGCGGTTGTGCACATTTTCCTGAATGGCGTTATGATTTTTTTTGTGAAAAGGGTAATTAAGAAATTTATATATTTTATTTACAAAAAAGTTAATTATTTAAAAATTATTATATAGATTTAATTTATTTCATATATTTTTAATTAAATCTAACATTAAAAAATTCCATTTAATTGGTGAACATATCACATCGTTTTGAGGAGGTGGTAGTACACTCATCCAAAAACGATGCTTTCATATTTACACCAAACAGAACAGATAAATGAATGTCTTATAAAGAAACTAAATAAGAATTAATTGAACATAAATATAATATATATAAAAAATAAAAATTATTTAAATAATAATTCCCATCCATGATGGGTGATCAAAGAAAATGGAATGAAATCTTCCCGTGGGGTGTAGTTCACCATAGATGAATGGTAAGTTTGTTACTCATTTGATGGAAGTCTGACTTGGTGTATGTAAAACACTTAACATAAGAAAAATTAATTATATTTAGGATACTTATTTCATTATAAAATTATGGAATAATAATAAAGGAAGGTGTGGTTAATGAAATAAAATGTAACCTCACAATAATAAATTTTACCAATTTTCAGGTAATTCCATTTGGTTTTCACCAAATGGATTCCTTGCTAAAAGTTCTACCAAATGTGATAACTCTATTTTGTGAGGAGGTATTTTTGGAGTATAATTGTGAATATATTGTATGATACAATGCTTTATTAGTGTTGTGAGTATGTCAATGTGTGAATTTCATTTTATAATGTATGGGGAGTGGAATTCTTGTAAATACTAAAAGGTAATCACTATTGAGAGGTCTAATTTTCCTCATTTCCATCCAAAAATAGAATAAGAATATATTAATGAAAATATATTTTCAATATAGTTCTCCTACATATAAAAATAAGTGCATTGTTTTAACATTTTTCCTATATCCTTAAGTTTCATTATATTTTCCAATTTGGGTTTTCATTTAGGTAACAGATTTTCCAACCTATGAAATTTATTCATTAATAATAATGTAATGAGTATTATATTATAAAATATAGTCCCAATTAATTTTATATATTTTATATTATTTATAATTTAAAAATTATGTTTGTGTTGAAATTAATTTTAAGACAAGCACATGTAACATGGAAAAACAATACTTCAACCTAAACAATTCTCATAGTGTTTTTACTATCTATTTTTCATTATGTAAAATACAAAAGATAAATTTTTCAATTGATTGAAAATATTTGGTATTTATTAACACGTAAAAAATTCATTTAAATGAAATTATTTTAAATAAATTTAAATCATTTGTAAATATCATTTATTTTAAAATAACATTAATGAAAATTTTGACATTATTTATTTAATTTTATTTCAAAATTTTAAAACATTATTCAACTTAAAATATATTAATTTCACATCTATGAAAAAATGTATTTTCATCTTAAAAATTTTTCACAACATAATTCATTATAACTACATTACTATTAATGTTTTATCATCATTTGTTATATTTAATTATTAACTAAATAATCAATCTGTTGGTGTTTCATAAGTGTTTTATGTAATTATATTATCTCTAAAATTAAAGTAAAATTATCATGAAAAAATATTAATTTTTATTTATAAATAATGTTTATAACTATGTTTATGTAGCTTATTCCATATTCTAAGTCATTATAAGACTTAAAATTAAGGAAGGTATATTTTTTGTCTTTTTCTGTAATTATCTAATTATATTAGCCACATTAATGAAAATTTGTCCTGATAACTAATAAAATATGAACCCAGATAATATCTTATCAAAATACGGGCATAAAATTCTACTTGAATATGTTTTTAGGTAATTTGGGCACTTATGTTTATGTTATAGTCCCTTATTAATCTTACTTTACTTTAATCATTGTAGTTAATTTAAATCACTTTTAGTAATATTATTTCTAAAAAAATTCATTTGATCATATTATAGTACACATATTATAATTATTAAAACCATGTATATCCATTTTCAAAAAATCAATTCACACAAGTGGAAAAACAAAATCTAATGAATATATCATAGAAAAAGAGATAAAGATGTATTTAAAATGAAAATATTCAAAAGTTAATTAAGATTTTATATATATATTAAATGTAAAAAAATATTCCAATTACATAAATTGTATTAACAAATTTAAAATTGATAAAATTTTAACATTATAATATTTTATAAAATTATTTAATATTAATAATTATTTAAATGAAAAGGTTTTTTTTCAAATAAAATGAAGTATTAATCATGATTCGTCGACAAATGAAACTTCTCAGAAAAATAATGAAAATTCACGCAAAGTTAATATTGATATAATTATTTGAAGAATGGTTTTTTTAATATTAATTCTATGATAGTTTCAAAAATTATATTTTAAATATGTTCCTCAATAAATTGTAGCATAACTTACATATTAAATAATATTTTTAATTGTATATTATTGTTCGGTATATCTCAGTATTTGGTGCAACAAATGATTACCATTGTATTGTGTGTGATGAAAAATAAAGAATGTATAGTGTGTAACACACTCCATTATGGAATTTATATTAACAATTAATGATGATATTTAAAATAAAATTGGAATGTTACATCCTACCCCCAAAAAAATAATTTATTTCCAAGAAATTCATCATGGAAACAATTTCTACAATTTCATTATGAAAACACAAATCCTAAAAATATTAAATAAATGACCCTATAAAAAGGGAAAGTGGGAATGATATTTTTCACCCAAAGATACATATTAAAATGATTCCACATAAGGGGGATATGGGTTTTAAAATTACAAGATTCATTAAGAAGGAAAATATAATTCTCATGGTCTAATAGAGAATGACAGAGAATAATGTCAACAGGATGAAAATGAAGATAAAAATCCAAATAGGTGTGTAAAATTCCATTAATGTCTTCATAAAAGCTTATAAAAGGATAGAATTGTATTCCAATATCATTTTCATAATGTTAAATTTTTATTATCATATTTTCCGAGAATAAATATACATACATCATTAGTTGAATTTCTTCATTTTATAAATTTCAACCGAAATCTCATATTTTTCTACAAATGATTATTATTATAGATGAAGTTTTATTTCTTGAATAAATGAAAAAAACTATTAAATACCACACATAAATAAAAGTTATAGTAAATAAATTTCACCATCCTTTAGAGATTAACCAAAACCAAATTTTTGAGCACATTTTAAGATAATTAAAAAAATGAGTAAACATTATTATGATAAACTAATCATACAAATTAAATAGAATTAACCAATGTTGAAGCTAAATTATTTCATAAATATATATACTTAAATGTATTCCATCAGTTCCTACATATGTTTAAAACTCAAGGATTATAAGGATTCGATAGTGTAATGTACCATGTTAAATCAACCATTATTCATCATATAAAATTCCTTATGTTTGTGAAATAAAAATAATATTAACCAATAAAAATTTTCATAATAACCATTATATCAATGAGGCTATTAGTTTTGTATGAAACACTTATCATTTGTTGGCCACATGTTCATGCCCCCCAACCTATCTGGATGCAACAATTATCCACCGAGCATACATATTGTCCCCTTTTTCATTAAAAATGAAAACTAATTCCTCCCTAAAATACACAATTTTATCCGAGGGATTGAAAATACATTTTCAAAAAAAAATTAAATGAAAATATAATTAAGATATCATCTCTTAAAACCACAATGAGGTGTCTAATAAATTAAACATATCACTATCCTTAACATTAGTGACATATGATGGTATACATAACTATTAATATATCCTTAGATAATATCCCAAGACCCAGACTCTTGAATCATTTACTAAAATACAAAACAATTCATTTCCAGCAATGATTCTTATTATTGTGAACCATCTATTTTCCATCAAATACATACAACATAAAAAATGGAAACCTCTGTCACTTACATTTTTGAGTTCAATTTAGGTTGATATCTTTTGAGAACTAATGAAAAATCCTATATAAAAATCACATAAACATTAACACATAAGAAATTGGTTCATTAAGATTAACATCATGACCCATTTGAACAAGCTTTTTATATTTCGAAATTTTTCATCCAGATCATCCTTCTAAAATCCATTTTAGAAATAAATTATGCAACCACATTCATTAAATCCTAGGGAAAATAAAACATAATAAGGGTGAGTGAAATATCTTTATGAGGGGAAAAATAAGAATTAACAATTATATGTCAATAATGAGATTAAAAGTGCATAAGTGTATGATGAAAAAAATAAAATTTAATGAGTGAATAATAAAGGAACACATAAACATAAATAACCAAATCATCAAATATTAAAACATGAAAAATTCAAGATTCATGAATATCAATAATTTACTGCTGTGTTATATAAATCCCAATCAATAGAAGCTTTATACTTTCATGACAATAAATTTAAAATATTTTTTGTAACATTGACCATCACATTCATTATAAAATTTCAAAAATAATTTATAACACTTTAAATTAGAATAAACATACGCCTGAAATCCAATTTAATCATTTCCCAGTGAATCCTAGATCTAAAACAAGGTCCACCCTTTATATAAAATATTTCAAGATCACATGTTTTCTATGAGCTATAATGGGACTCAACCCATCGTATAATCTATATCAATCACACCCAAGTGCAATAATGGGGATGAACCATTCATATAATTTGTATCGGGATCACCTATTTTATATAATTCTCATGTACCAAGAATAAAATACATTTATCATAAGACTCTTTGAAATAATCATTATTCAATTATAACCTAATATACCCATGTAAATGGAATTGTTTTAATGTTAATCTCTTTGAAACATGAATAAGCCCTGGAAATGAAATTGTTTCCATACAGTATATTTTAAAAAATGATTAACCATTGGAATGAACTGGATTTCAATACAATCACTTTGAAACATTATTAACCCATGGAAAATAAATTGGTTTCATGAAAATATCTTTGAAATATGATTAACCAATGTAAAATAAATTGTTTCAATAACAATCCCATGGAAATAAATGGGGTTAAATAACATTATTTTTTGAGACAATCATAACACATAATAAAATAAATGAATATTTTATCAATAAAATATATCCCCATTGTATTATAAGTAACAATAATTATTGTTCTCATTTATAAATGGATATACCATTAAATTATAATTAAACAATTTACGATGAAAATAGTATGTAAACATTCCAAAGTGTCTCGTACCACTTTGAATCAATTGAATCATTAACCCAATGAATGGAATAAAAATTAGTGAAACACGGAATATCATAAAAATTAGTTGAATCATGATATATCATGTCAATGTGGTTATATATATTCCTAATAAATGAATATAGTTTTATAACATAACAAACATCGCAAAGAAAAAAATTATGATAACAATCAACGATTACTTTGGTATATTTAAAGGTGTTAACCCCGTGAAAGAAGCATAATTCAACATAACATTTAAATACAATGAAGATAAAATAATTCATCATATACTACATCAAAAAGGCCCTTATAAACTCAATAAAAAAATATGGATTATGAAATGTGCCTCCCAAAATTTTATGAGAGTTAATATTACCTTACAACGAGTCTAATTTTTAACGCTTTTCAACTATATTTATAAATATTAGAATTATGTTAATTATATACATGATTCAGATCATTTTACAAGTTCATTATTAATTTTATTTCACATATAAAAAATTTATATATAATTACATTATTAATAATTTTTATGTCATTGTTTTGACCATAATTGGTTTGTGTTTCAAAAATGACTTTGGTAGGTGAAAATGATCAATAATGTCATTATCAAAACATCTTGTTCGATCTAAAAATTCTTAGAGGAGGGATAGGGTCTTTGGGTGGTGTATTTCTGAACTCACACAATGGCTAGGGTTCCCCTTCTTCTTCCTTCACCCTTCCCCCTCCGCCCTAGATCCGGTCGGGTCCTTCTGGTGTCATCTTGGTGTAGGAATGTTTAGTTCAGTGTGACGCATCTAGGATCCATGTTTTTATTTTCTGACTCCCACTCACAGTGTCGTCAGTTCGGTGGTGTTCCGGCATGCGGCTCAGCATGCTCCCTTCTGATGATAACATCTCTGTACATCACCACTTTTATTGGCTCAGCGGTGTTCCAGCATATAACTCATTGTCTGGATTGACGCCACTTTCGTCAGTGAGTCTCGACACAGTTCCATTGTCTCAGTTGTTTTGGCACTAAAATTGTTCCATCTTAGTGGTTCCACTGCAACCTAGCATCACCGTGATTGGTTCTAGCTAGTTTCCAGTAGGGTGCAACATCGATCATTATTATCTCGGAGGGGGGGGGGGGATTTGTTTTTCTGCTGATGTGAGTTGGTTTTTTCCTTGATGATTCTAGATTTGATAGATTGATTGTTAATCTGGCTGTGAATCTGAATTTTTTTTGGATTGGTCCTTTCACATATCTAGATCTTCGCTACATCATCAAACTGATTTCCATGCCGCCATGGCTAGCCTACTTTGGAACCCGGTGAGGGTTTTTCTTTTTATGAGTAGAGATAATTCATGCCTAAAGCAGCATTTCTGTTTCTGGACGACCCGGATCCCCCCATCGATGGTGCTCCCTTGGCACGATGATGGTCCATCTAGTCCTAGGTGACAATGGCTTGAATTCGTGTCCCTTGGAATGCCTTCTAGGCCTCTACAACTATGGTGTAGGGTGTCACGTGGAGTGTGGCTGGTTTTGACCAAGATAGACATTGATGGCAGTGCCATGGTGTCATGATTACTTCATGATGGGTAACCTAGCCAGTAAACCAGGAGTTACTTCACAAGAGGATAGATCTGGACACCTTGGCTGTGAGTGGCTTTTCAGATTTTTATTTTTAGAGGGTATGGCACTACCATCAGTGTCGAGCACATGCATTTTTTGTATGGGAAAGATAGCTGAGCAGCCATACTCTGGAGAAGGAAATCCTTATCGACGTTGATGTTGGGAAGGGGTAATTTTATGCAGTCTTGTGTTGCGATGAAACCCTCTTGATTTTGGGATTTTGTTGAAGTCTTTATATCCCAGTAGTGTTTCCCCCCCCTTAACCCTTAATAGGGGATTATCCAAAATCAATAAAAATTTCAGCCTTCGGGCCGTTCAATCAGAATTCGTGTTGTTATATCCTTTTTTAATATTTTGGTTTCGATCACTTGTTTTGTTTAATGATTTTTTCCCAAAATTATTCGAGTCCTCAGTGGTGTTCCATGGGTTAAGAACACAAAAATGTGGGAAATAGGGTCAAACTATGAAAAGTGAACGACTAGCGTAGTGATGGAGCATGGTTAAGTAAACCATCTGAGGTGGAGGAAAAATTGTGAGATTTTTTAACGTTTCATATAAAAAATTATGGTGAATAATTTTTATACCATCAAGGTCATCCTAGATAACCATGTATGCTAGATTTCCTTGGATAGTGGCATTCACATTTTTTGTATGCTTTGGAAAACCATGATTGTTAATCATGAATCCCTATAAAAGTTGGAAAAATTACAAATTTTACATTACAGAATAATAATTCAATACCCTATTATATACACACATTTCATCCATTCAACCATAGTGATGAAAAAAAACATCCAAATTGATTCCAATGGTTGATATCCCATATTATTTTGTTCTTTGAAGCATCATCGGATGTAGATCAATGCTTTGGGTAAGTCTAATCTCCCATTTTAATCTTTTTTTTATATTTGGGTTTCCAACGTTGGGAGTAGTATTTTGAATATGTAAAACAATTCATTTTTTTGGATTTTGGTAGAATCATTAATAGGTGGATTAATTTAGATCTAAAACCACGTTTGGGAGAGTGTTCGTCAACGAAATAGTGTTAGGATGTCTACATAATATATCCCAAATTGTTTTGTAGATTTGAGCATGTTTTGTTTCATTGTTGGTTATCCCTTGTGGATATCTTGATACCTTTGATGGGGTTTGGTAAAATGGGTGTTTAAATTATGAATAGAACCTACATGCCCCCATTGGATTCATCGAGGAAGATTTGACCGAATTATGTCCACCTATGTGGTGCGATGATATTCCCAGGTCAAAAATAGGTGATGTAAATTCATGTTAATGTTTTAATAATGAAGTGAACTTATTGAGTATGTTTATATGTTTAATGGAAGGGAAATTTAATATTGATTGTGTGTCTATGTTTGGTAATGGATTAAGGTGTTTTTTATGTCATAGAAATGACTTAATTGGGTTAATTGAGATCATGACATGTGGAAGATAAATTGTGTTAAAAATTACTATAAGAGTTAGTGCATATGTAACATTGAATATGTTAAATTTAATATGTAATGTGAAATGTGATTATACTAAATGGTTCATAAGGGAATTTATGAATATGTGATATTTTTTTTCAATAATGGAATTATTGAATATGCTTATTGTGCTTCCATGATAATGGGAAATGAGAAAAATGGGAAAAGTAATGTAAACGAAAAAAGTAATAATGGGTTATGAAATAATATAAACTCACATGTTGATTGTTATTGATTATGATTGTTATATGTATTAGTTATGTTTGGTTTTATATGGTTTGTGTTTGGGGAATGGATGAATAAGAATGTACACATGGCATGAGTTGTGGGATAAAGGACTAAGGGTCCACCCACAATTTGAGTTGGACGGATGATCTAACTCCACTGAAACTATATGGGTTAGAGAAGTTGATGGTTCTCTATTTCCCTAATTAAAAAATTACACCCAGACTGAGGCTTTGTGGTGAGGAAATTCTGATGGTGTGATGTGTTATCCCAAGTGAGATTTTGACTTGACTTATTCCATTATGTAGGATTATAAATTCCTTGAACCTTTGTGTAAATGATGTCAATGCATAATTAATGGATTACATATTGATTATGAACTATGTAATGGAGAATATTCACAATATGAATTTGGCACTATTGTGAGTAAAAATAATGTAGATATTGTTGACTATTTTCCCTGAACAATTATTTATTTATTTTTAAATTATTCAATACTTTAATAAATTATCTATTTATATTAGGTATTTTGTAGAAACTAACGGTGGTGGCCTACTATGACATACATACACCCTTCGTGGAATGTTGGTGGGTACCCCAGAATATTTCATGTTTGGAGGTCTGAAAAAATTAACCGGCCCAATTTTTGGGAGTTCAGGTATGCATGAGATGTGAATATTGAGTATCCATACAAGGATTAAAGTACATTTTAAGGATTCTTATACATTTCATTATTTGTGTTTTGTTCACTTGGAATTATATCCTAACATGGAATGTTAAACGTTTCTAGTGGTTTTTAATTAGTTTTGGGAGATGGTTACATATGAATAATCATTGTTCATTATATGTGTTTCTACTATTCCATTTTTTCCACTATGTCCTACTATAGTATAGAGATAATAGTCTCCCCACTTGACTTTAACACCAGCAATGATACTTAGTAACATCTACTATATGGGGATGCATACTAGAGTTCATTGGAGAATAGGCTTGGGTAACCAGTTTAGGGGATCCTAGGACAATTAAGTTACAATGTGGTAACAAATATAGGTCTTTTAAATAAAATACTATTTGGGAATGGTAGATAAGTGGTTATGAAGTTTTTGGGCCTTGTCAATGTGCTTGTTCTTGGGAGTATCTAACACATGTATGAGGTAAAACCCAAGTCACCTAGGGTGAGAATTGTTGTTTTTTAGTGTGTTGTTAAATTTGATGATATTTCACCAAAGAGGGGTGAACATTTTGTGTGATGTGATAGTTTTATGGTATTTTTCTCATCTATAGAATAGTAAAAGGTTGTGAATTCTTCCATAATTTTAGGAACCTATGTTTATAAGTGACATGTATCATGGTAGGAATACACATGGAATGTGTGTGTGAGACATAAAGAGTAGAATGTATTTGATTTTATTGTATGAGATGGAAATGACGTTCAATGGAATGAGACGAATGGCTAAAAATGTTAGTAAAATCTTAAATTATTAATTCAAAAATGTTCTTAATAAAGGGGGTAAATAAATTATAATGTTTCGGAATTAAGTTTGGATATGGGAAATGTTTTGAAATGATAACTAATGTCATGTTGTAACAGATTAAGTTGGTCGACCCATGTTAGAAATGAACCATGGTAGGTGTGTTCATGGGTAGTATTCTGGGTATGATAAGGCATTTTTTGTTATTGTATGTGAAATGGGTTTTTATGGTTTGTGGGGAGCCCTCGATAATATTGTTTGGATTCTTTATGAATGAAAATTCAATTTTTTGATTTTCAAAAAGCCACTTTGTGGATGAGAGGTAACCAAAAAAACACGCGGGATACTGAATATTACATGCCGGATTGAAAATTGAAATTTTAAAAACATTAAAAAATAAAAAACTCGATGAATCAAAACTTGTGAGGCCAGTAGAAGCTACATACATGTATACTCTTTATGATTTTTGTTCTAAATATCAATTTTTAAATCATAGAAAAAATTCACCATGAATACATGAACTAGTTGGATGATAAGAGTAAATTTCCAAGAATTTACTACATTAATGAAGAAACAATATATAGTGTATGATGATAAAAGGGAAGAGAATTTCGTTAGAAAAATTACTATTTTATGAAGATGAATGAATGGGAGCCATTTTGGGTTGCAAAGAGAATGTTAGATTTGACTAAGGATTTTTTGTTGTAATACCCTCTAACTATAACTAGAGAGGGTGGGAAAGAAGGTAGTCGAGTTCTGGATAGATTTTATATACATGATTATCGAACATTTGGATATTCCCCCATTTAAGATAGTAAATTTAGAGGCTTTTATATAGTGGTTCTAGGAAAAATTCTCGTGGGACATTATCGTCTAAACAAAGCATGATGATTGAATGATATGAAACAATTTTAAGGAAATGTTCTTGGAACACTACTACTAAGAGACCTTGAGGTGGGATAGGGATATGGGGTGTATGATTTTGACCTATGTGTTATGTCAGAGAAGGATTATTCTAGTTATATCACTTATCTATTTCTTCTTTTCCAATTATTGGATGGAGTTGAGGCAACTATGGTGAAAAAAATTTAGTATGGGATTTGGCATGACAGCTGGTCCCATGTGAATATATTATATCTGAATAGGTTTGTAATCGTGGTGTACATGGAACAAATATCCAAATTAAACATTAAGAGAGAATTAGGTGGTGGACCTGTCATTCTATCCAGGAAAAAATGTGGCGCATCATCCAAGAGGAGGAAGAATTATTTTTGAAATTTCCAGCCTAGTGTAACTGAGAAAAGTAGTCAAAAGGGTCGGACATTCTCTCATGGTGGAGATCAGGGTTTCTATTACCATTATGGTATTATAGGGAACATTAAGGGTCAGTATACCCAAACTAATGTTGAGTTTCTTTTGTTGTTAGGTTGAGACAGATACAATGGTTCTGTAAGAACTATCAGAAGATAGAATCCGATGAATGATTGAGAAATATGATGAGTGGGGGAAGGGGTTAGTCAACCCATACCAGATAGACATTTGATTCTCCATGGGTCATACCGGTAGGGGTGTTATATGTAAAAAAAAAAGGAGACATTGCCAATACTTTTAGGGTAGTGCAGTTCATGATAATAAAGACACATCCCATTATAGAGGGGTAATACATATTCATGCATTTCAGTATACACCTGGAAGTAGTGAGGCTGGATCATCTACTATTGGAGGTATTATTTTTTTAGCTTGCATGCTTGTTAGAGTTTTTTACATAGGTTCAACAGTTTCTTCTATTTTTGAACAGTTTTGATTATGTCGGTCGTAACCATGGAAACTACAAGTGGGGTTATGTCAATTGGTACTATTTTGGGGGTTGGGGTTGAGGATCTCAATATATCAAAGGGGTTTGATTTGGAGGTTGGTGGATGTAAATTTTTATGGAATCTATTTTTCTTGAGATGTTATTTTTGACCGAATTTTGGGTATTGAGTAGCTCATGTTGTATCAAACCCATATAAACTATTCCATTCATTGGGTAATGTTCACATATCTCAATGGAGAAACTTATGTCCATCATGGTGAGTGGGATGTTTTAGCGGGGAATGATTGGACAATATTCCAGAAACATGGATAATTCATTTCCCATGTATCTTGTCTTTTGCTAGACGAAGGATAAAGGGAGAAGCAGTTCATTCCTCCTATTGTGGGTCAATTTCTGTATGTTTTTCTAGAGGAATTATTCGGGATTCCACCTAAAGTAGATGTTGAGTTTATGATCATGCTTCTTATGAGGGGAAGAATTCATTTTTGTTCCTCCATATTGAATGGAGCTGAAATAAATCTTGGAACAAAAGGATTAACTAGAAGAGTTGGAGAGAAATGGGTTCATTAGTCCCAGTACATCACCTTGGCGATCGCCCATAGTATTTTCCATGAATGAATAAATATCATTAAGTTTATGTGTGGGCAATATAAAGGTGAATTAGATGAAAATTAAGATTATGTACCGATTTCCAATAATTAAATACATGTTCGACCGTCTTAAGGGTGATTTAGTGTTCTAGAATATATATGTTGAGATCTGAATATGATCATTTGAGGGAGATACATAAAAAAGAATACTTTTTGGAGTCGGTGCAAGTTTAATCAGTTTTTGGTGATGTTTTTCGGGTTGACCAACACAAAAATATTGTTCGTGGAATTAATGAACTCGATGATTCACCCAAACATGGAATTATTCATAATTTTATTTGTTGATTATATGATGGTGTACTCCAGAACACAGAATGATCATGAAAAAAATATTTACATCATCCTGAGTACACTGAGAGAGCCTATTATTTACAAAATGCTATCAAGATTTCAGTTCTGGATTAATAATTATTAGTTATTTGGTCACTTTATTTTGAAGTAAGGTTTTTCGATGGATCCAGAAAATGTGTAGGTTATGGTGTTTTTATAGAAGTCTATGAATTATTCTGATGTTCAGGTTTTTTTTATTTGTTGATTATTACCAAAGGTTCATTATGTATTCATCAAATTTGGTAGTGTCACCCTATGTCTTAACCAAGAATGGATTTATAGTTGAATTTTGGGGGAATGTGAGATAGTATTACATGATTTTAAGAAGAGGATAACTACCACACCGATCTTGGTCATATTTTAACCAATTAAAAGGTATACCTTAATCAATGATGCATCTGTTGTTGGGTATGGGATAGTGTGGATTCCGGATGATCATGTTGTAGGATATGGGTCAATAATGTTGGTGCCTCATGAATGAAATTACCATACTTCTGAACATGAGATAGAGTTGTATATTATGCCTTAAAGTGTTCTGGGAATTAATTTTTGGAGAGAATTTTATCATGTATATCGATCATAAAAATAACAAGTATATCTTCAATAATAGGGATTTTAATATTTTTAGTGAAAGATGGTCAAGTACCTACAATCCTATGATATTGATTTCTTTTATATTTCTAGGATAGGGGAAATTATTATGGATGATACGATCTGAAGGAATCAGAATAAGGTTCTTCTGGAATCTAACTCTGAGTAGAGCTTGATGTCCTTGTTTGTTGACTTGTACTAGGAGGTGTAAGATGGAATGAGAAAATGAACCTTTCATTTAAAGCAGTTGAGTAAATGACATTCAACGAGGCACATTAGAGTCACCTACAACAATTAAATTCTTTGGATATGAAGAAAATTCTCAATGGTGGGGTGTCCCCTTCTAGTTGTTCTATTAGGGAAATTAGGATTGTTAGTGTTCGTCACCATGTAGTAGTTCTAGTTTATACCAAGGAAGATTTGATGTGTGAATTACCTTAATCTATGTGGGATGTGCGTACTTGTTAGACTCTAATGTATGATGATCTTCGTAGACAGTTTCGGTGGTCGGTCATGAAGAATGTTGTTGTGGGTTTTATAACATTATTCTATAAATGATAGTTAGTGAAGGCTAAGCATACGATCCCATGTATTTTTTTACCACCTTTTCCCATTCTATAATTGAAATGATTTGATCTAACGATTGATTCAATAGTGTTTCTTCTAAGGATACCTCATAATAATGATGCAATCTGGGTGGTTGGGTATCATATGAATAAAGTGGATCATTTCGTTCCAATATAGGAACATACATGGATGATCATTAAGGTAAAATATTTGTTTGAGAGAAAGTATGGTCACATGGTGTGCTGGGAAATATATTTTCATATTCAGATCTGTGATTTATGTCACACTTCTAGCAGGTATTGTGAAGGCACATGGTAGACAGGTGTTTATGTGTATGACTTTTCACCTGTAGATGGACGGTCAGTTAGAGAATATAATTTTGGTGTTATGGGACATTTTGAGAGCTTGTGTCCTGTATTTTTTTTGTTTTTGGGAAAATAAATTTCATTGATTGTTTTTTTCCAACAATTATATTATTTAGATGAAAATAAAGATAGAAAATTTGAGGCAATCTATGGGATATTTTGTAGATAATTGTTCTTCTAGTTAAAAGAGGTGGAATCTGAGCTGTTACAATAGAGTCTCATCAAGGGGAAGTCAAAATGGTTAAATTGATTCATAAGTGAAAATAAATGGATCAGAGTAGATAAAATTAACATGAATATAGATTTCTGACATCACATTATTTAATGGTGAGTGATAATGTGTTTCTTTGGGTTTCGTTTAGGTTGGTTCTCTATCAGATTCTGAAACATGGCATGTTTGTGCCCAGGTACATGGGGCCATTTGAGATTGTAGAGAGCATTGGAAAAGTACCTTACCAATTGGATCTTCCATAGTGGTATGGTGTAATTTTTTTCATCTTTCACAACATCATTAGCATCACCCTAATCCATAACATGTGGTTAATTTTGAAGAAAACGATCTTAATGATGATTGAACCTTTGAGAAGCATCTGGTTTGTACTGTGGATAAAATTGAGGAGGCCTTTTAGGGAAAGAGTGTGAACATAAATAATTTTATATTGAAACATTTCTTTATAAAATCAGTGCTGCTCATGAAGAGAGTCTCTAGGATGATCTGGTATAAGGAGGGGAGGTTGTAAGATATCAGACATCACGGAGGAATTTCCTTATATAAAATTTTGGTTTACATACTTTTTATTATTTGATGATGTGTTTCTGGAAGTATGAGGGGCCTCTATGGGTTTTATGGGTTTAAAACTCGAAATAATGGGGAAATCGGGCCTACCTATTCATGTCAAAAAATTGGTGGAAGGTTGGTGCACGATTAAGAAACAGTGCGAAGTGGAGGATTAATTTTGTTATTTTGGGTAGTGGAATATTTCACTATTTGCATAGTTTTTGTAAACCATGCATTCCTTCCAAGGTAACCATGTGGCCCATATTCCCTTTTATAGTGGTATGCGCACTGTTTGGCAAATTGTGCGTATAAACCATGTACCCTTGTTAAAGTTAAATATATTATAAAAATTACATTCCAGGATTTTTAGTCTTCAATAAATTTTCTTCCCCAATATCACCATTCTCAAGGGATTCCAAGGGATGATCTCCCTCATGTCGTGGTCAATTGGAGCACCTAATGGTATAGATCAATGCTCCTAGTAAGGACAAACTCATCATTTATTCAATATTCCATGTTAGTGTTATCACCTTGGTAATTCTTATTATGAATATCTAAAACCCTTCTTTTTTGTGGGATCATGGTTGATTCATTGGGAGTTGGTTGAATCCTGATCTAATACCATGTCTACATGTGTGTTCACCAAATAATTAGTGGTAGTTTGTCTAAAAGTTATATCACATAGTTTTTTTCTATTTTTTTTGGATGTTCTTTTTCATTCATGGTTATCTGTTATGGTGATCATGATGTATTTTTGGAGGTTTTGTAAAATTAGGATCTAAATTATGAATATAAACCCTCATGTCCTTATTGGGATTCATCAAGTATGATTTGACTATTTTAGGGCCACCCATGGGTTGCGTTGGTATTCTTGGGTCTTGTGGATCCCTTGTTGAGTTTGTAGACATGGTTAATGGAAGTGAAAATATAATATTGATATTTTTTCATGGTATGGTAATGTATAAATGTATTGTTTGGAATGACATGGAAATTAGTTAATTTGGTTAATTTAGATCATGACATGTGCCTTATAAATTATGTTAGAAATTCCTAATAGAATTAGTACATACGAAATAGTGAATATGTTTAATTGGAAATGTTATGTTAAATGGGAATATGTTAAATATGATTTCATAAGGGAATTAATTAATATGTGAAATTTTATGATATAAGGGAATTATTTAATTTTCATAATGAGATATCCATGAGAATGAGAATGGGGTAAATGGGCTATGTAATGTAAATGGAAAATGTGTTAATGGTTTATGGAATTATATTAATTCCCATATTAATTATTATGGACTATGATTTCCTTATATATTGGTTTTGTTTTGTTGTGATATGGAATATGTGTGGTGAATATATGAATAATCATATGTAATGACTTCAGGTGAGGGAAAAAGTAATAAGACCCCTCTAACAAGTTGATTTGGACTAATGCTCTAATTCCACCCACAATGAATGGATTATGGAGGGCGATGGTGCTCTATTCCTCTAATAATTTTATTCCAACTAGATAGAGGCCTCAAGTTGAGGACATTAGTATGTTTTTATGTATTTTTCCTAATGAGATTGGGACTTGACTAATTCCATTACACGTGATGGTAAATTCTATGAACCACTTTGTAAATAATAATAACTCCAAACTCATGGATCAAATATTGATGAAGTACTATGTAATGAAAAAGATGCATATAATGAATTTCAAACTATGGTTAGTAATAAATAAGTAGATATTAGTGAATAGTGGTCCTGAACTATAAATTATTTAGTTTTCAATTATTCAATGAATATATGAATTATATGTTTATACTAGATATTATTTAGACACTGATGGTGGTGGCCTACTGAGTTTCACTCAAATCCTTCTCAGGGAGGCGCAGTTGAGGTGAAACTGTGACACATCTCCAGGAACCAGTTTTGTGGATCCTGGTTTGAGGATGTTACACATCACCAGAATAATTTTAATGACATAATTATCATAATTATACATCAATAATAATTTTAAAACTAGTCATTAATGATTTATATGAAAAATGATCCAATGTTACAATCATGGAGACAGTAGGTCGTATGTACTCTTGAGTCACAATCTCATATTTCAATTATCTTTATGGAAAGATAGAAAGTAAAATTTATATCTATAAATTATCATTATATCATAGTGAAATATAATTTAATCATATATAATTATATATATAATTCTTGTAATGTAATAAAAATCACATCGCGTCGATGAAGTGGTACTTCACACATCCAAGACTGATGTTTCCACTTTTTAATGTGTGAAAAGAGTAATAATGAAAATGATATATTATATTTCAATAAATTTATTTATGTAATTAATTACATATGTATATTTATATCATTTATGTTACATATGATTAATTTAAATTTTCCTTTACAAATTCTGTGTAATAAGTCAAGGTATCACATCGGTTTGAGGAGGTTGTAGGCCTCACGTCAAGAAACAATGTTACCATATTTACATAAAATATAACACATAAAGGTTATTATTTTATAATAATTAAAAAGGTATTTAATAATCTTAAATTTCATATATATCTTATAAAAATAGTTTTCCATCATAAATTTTAGCCATGATAGGTTGTAAAGGAAAAAATGAATGACATTGTTTCATGAGGCAGTAGTTTGTAATAAAGTATTGGTATGTTTGTTAAAAATTTTATATAAGTGTGTGTCTACATATTTTTATACATTTACATAATAAACATTAATATTTGATAATACTTAGGTTATTATATAATAATTTTATAATATTAAATTAATGGTTGGAGATATAAATAAAATAAAAATAAACATTGAAAAATGTTACCTCTTTTTTAGTAAATCTTTTTGTTATACACCAAATAGATTCCGTGGTAATAATTCTAAAAAATATAATATTATATGATGAGTGGTGTGATGTTTTTATACTCTTTGGCAGGAAAATGTATTAAAAATGTCGCCTGATATTTGAGAGTAATGGGATGAGTGAATGACTTTTTATAATGTAGGGGATTCGCATTCCTGTAAATACCAAAAGGTAATCACTATTGGGAGGTCCCCATACCTCATGTGCATCCAAAATAGATAAATATTGGATTAATGAATTTTTTAATCCTCCTAAAATCTCCACCACTATAAAAAAAGTACATTTTTTGAAATTATTTCCTTTAGTATTTATTATTATTATTATTTTTTATTTTGGTTTTTCATTTAGGTAACTAGTTTAACAACAAATGTAATTCAACGAAAATGAATAATTTAAATTGATATTTATGAGAAAATATAATCCAAATTAATTATATATATTATATGTTAGTTACAAAATTAAAATCCAATGTGTATAGGAAATTAATTTTAAAACAATCATATCTGAAGCACAAAAACAATGTTTTAACATGGACCCTGCTAATAATGATTTTATAATATATAGGTTATTATGTTAATTATAAAATATATGTTCGTAAATTAATGGAATATATTTTCATTTTATTATAAAATATAAATCTCTTGGAAAATTCTAAAATTTTATTAATTGTAAATCATTTTAAAAAATATAATTTATTTTCAAACAATAATAATGTTAATTTTGACACTATTAAATTTATTTAAAGTTTAAAGTTTCGAATTTTTTTGATTAACAGAAATTAAGTTAAAATAAATGAAAAATGATAATTTTATCTACTTAAATAATTTAAAATAATAATTTATTAAATTTCCCATTCATTTAATGTTATTAGAATCATATATTTTGTTTTATTATTAACTAAATAATCAATTCTTCCGTGTTTCTTAAGAGTTTAATGTAATTATAACATCTCTAAAAATTTCATATAAATAATCATGACAAGAAAAATATTTAAATTTAAAAATAATCTTTATGATAGAAATTATTCAACTTATTTCATACACTATTTCTCTGTAGAAATTAGAAGCAAGGATGTAATATTTATTGTATTTTCTTTACATAACTTATTATATTGGTCACATTCATGGACATGTGTTAGAATAACTCAAAAAATTTGTAAAAGATATTATATAGTGAAAATATTGGATGCCAATTTATTTTTAATAAGTTTATTTGTCAATATTTACATTATGAATAAGGTTTAGTCCCTTGTTATGTAAAATTTTACATTATTTGTTTTAATTTTTTTTATCTCGTTCAAAAAAATTTTCGGTCAAAAAAATTTGTTTATCAATTTATACAGTAAATATATTACCTATTACAACCATTAATTTTAAATTTTAAAATTAAATTCACAGATTCATTGAAATTAAATTTAATGATAATCTCACAAACGTGGCAGGAAATCGAGTTTTAAAGTAAAAATAATCAAAAGTTTAATAAGATTTTATATATAAATTCAATAAATAATGATTCCAATTAACTAAATTATACTAATATACAGAAAAAAAAATTATTTGGACATTAAATAAAATTTAAAATTTAATATAGCATATATAATTATATATATAATGAAAATTTTCAACTAAAATGCTTTATTTTTCACTATTCCTAAAAAATGAAATTTTCATAGATATACAAAAATAATACAATTGTAAATTTTGATTTTATTATTTCATTTTAATTATTTTTTACATATAAAAAAATTGAAATTTTGAAAAATTATACTAAAAATAGTTTCTCTAATAATATGTGTTAAATATTAAATATTAAATAATATTACAAATAGTATATTTTCATTTGGTATAATTGAGTCTTATGTGAATCAAATGATAAACATTGTATTGTGTCTTATGAAAACAATAATGTTTATAGTGTGTTAAAACATCCATTAATGAATTTATATTAATATGATAGAATATATTTTCTTAAATTCCATGATGTTACATTATAGACCATGTTCTCCATCCTTAAGGTGGTAATGTATTGAGGTGTCATATTCACTGATCAAATCCCACCATATTCTGTAATTCATATCCATATATATATATTTCGACAAATAAATGAAATTTTTTTTAACAGTATGTATTTCAATCATTTCATTATATTGATAATTACATCATACCATTATTGAAGGAACATACATTCCCAAATACAAATCATGGTTCATATAAATTTTCCAATGAGTTTTTAATTAGTGTGACTAATATTCTATCTATAGGATATTCTAAAAGAGGATGAATCATAGTTCCTTAATCTGAGAATCAGTATTAAATAAAATCTATTATGCGCTCTAAGGTAGTGTAAGAATAGCTTCACTAACTGAACATTTACTCTTTTCATCAAAATTATCTTCACATTCATCATTCCTCATGAAATTTTCACCCTTTAGAGTCAACATTTTGAGTTGATTATATGGTAATTAGAAATATTTCAGAAATATTCAATAATATCAATCCATATATATATATATATAATATTGTATCTTAGATACCATGGCTATCCTACGCTATTTCTCAACAACATTAATTTTTGAAGGATTTACTAATATAGCCTTAGTAGATATCATATTACCTATGAATGAAGACCTCTGAAAAAAAACATGGTAAATTTAGTATAAAAAATCTCTTAAAATTGTGTTTTAATCACAATTCTCAAATTTGTTTCAGTGTTTTCCTTACTCTTCAAAAATATGTTAATATCATTTATAAACCATAGCATGAACCTATTAAGTTAATCTCAAAAGGATCTATTCATTAAATCAATAATGATAGATTGAGTGTTTTTAATTCCAAAATGCATTAATATAAATTCATAATGAATAGAATGTGAATTAAAGGATTTCCTAGTTATGCCATACATTTTCACATAGATATTGATAACCATAAAAAAGATAAATCTTTGGAAAAATATTCATCTCCTCATTATTGATTAAACAGGTCATTGATACTGGCTAGATAATATATATTCTCAGTAGTCAATATATTTTGTTTCTAACAATTATTTAAATGATAAATTAACCCATATATAATCATAATAAAAAGGAATTGGTTCTCCCCCAGGTGAATAAATAATATTAATGAATCCCATATCTATATTTCGTAGAGTTTATCCCTCAAATTACATCTTATCAATCAATTTTATTATATATAATTTATTTTGAATAGGTTTAGAATCTTGTATGAGTTCTATTTAAAACATAACATCCATAATAATGGTAATACAACGCACTTCTTCAATAATTAAATCAACAACCTCTTATAAAATATACATATTTTCAATTATTAATTTATTTACAACCATTTGATATACATATACTTGCATGAGTAGATAATAATCTACATAATATGGTATAAATCTCTATTGGATGTTCATGTTCAACATCATACTCGTTGATTTTTAAACGTTGAATGAGAAAAAAAAATCTAACTTCCATCCCTTGAAATTTGAAATGGAATATATATATATATAGATTGTCAAAAAAATACCCAAAATTTAGTCATATTTAACTATAGATAAAATAAAAATATTTCCTTTACCAAAATTCCCAAAACAAATACATCAGATAGTATATATAGAGATTATATGTGGTCATACTACCATAAAGTGTATTCACTGCCAACTGAAAATATAATCCTTGAGGATATGAATCTAATATCAATGATACATATCTTAATGTAAATTAATTCATATAACTAATAACAAATTCATTATATAATCCTTGATCATATATTTTACTCTCTCAACATCATCATTTTATCTTTAATCTCTTATCAAAACCAAAATGGTTCGTATAACTATCAAAAATTGAAAATTAGAGTGTTGAATCATATAATCGTAAAAATGATTTATAGGATGTACACACAATTATAACGTCAATTCAATCAATGAATCATCCAGAATTTCCTGTTATATTCATATAAATAATCTATTCATATCCTTAATAGTGGTTTGTTATCAAACAATTAATTAGACTAAGAATATTCTTCAGGAGTTACAAACTAGTTGAGTAGTACGGGAATGCTCACTGTGCACTGAATTTATGATTGAGATAAAAAGAACCAACTCTTTTCATCGTTTCCCCTAGATGCATCTATACAAAAATTACTTCAACTTTCATTATCCTAATTGGGATGTACCACTTGGAAAACCACAAAAATACTACCATACAAAAACATTTGTATTTTATTCTATACTAACACAAATTCTCGAATCCTATCAAAGGGTCATGCTCATTAATCATTCTTTTACAAAACATAGTTCAATTTTTATACAAAAATATTCCCTCGTATGAACTATAAAGACAATGAAAAATGTTTTTCAGAGTTATTGGTTACATTATTAAATCACCACTAGAAACATGTGAGCATAAAACAATAAAACTAATAGTTTCGTATTATTTACTAACATTCCACATTTCATAATGTAACATTACCTAAAATACAAAATAGTATTTCCTTTTTGAAATTTTCGATTATCCCTATAATATCATTACATATTAGTCATAATACACTTCATGGAATCCTATTGAAAAGAATGATATTAAAGGTTTATGTTCAAATTCCAAGTTAATGAATGCATACAATGAACAATATCATAGAATAAATATGCACTAAATAATATATTAGTAATAAATCATTGTTAAATATTTAAATATAAATTATCACATGAGTTTAATATTTTATTATGGATATGATAACAATTTAATTAGTTAACTGGATGTCAATAACTTATTCTTGAATGATGGAATGCATAATTTCTGACATTTTATAAAAAACATAAAGGCCTTATAGAAATGAATATTACCTAAATATGTAAGGCCTAATACAATTACCCAATTTGTTTCTCATAAATCCAACACTGCATTGAGTTCCTATAAATACAAACAATTTTAAAATTATAACTTTTAGTTTTTTAGCATATATAAAACACAAAACCAATCCTAAATGAACCATTATATATTATTATTTAAATATGATTGTTATAAGAAATATATTAAATTTGTGGGTACTAATATGGTCAAATGTGTAATGAAATGTAAAAAATGGTCTCACATAATATAAATTTATTTATAAATTATTATTATCTAATTACTATATTTTCTGTGAACTCAATTTACTCATTAAAAATATGTTTTCGTAAAAAAATAATTTTTACTATTTTCTATTAGAAAACAATATAAATAAAATTTTACAAGTGTAGACATTGTATATGAAAATATTAAATTTATTATTGAAATTAAGATATCATAATTAAATTAATATGATATTTTTATGTTTTTGGGAAAATAATGATTTTTATATGAATAGATACAAATATAAATATATATAAAACAAACTTTTCTAATCAATAAATAATATATATTTGTTGTCCTATTAATATATAAAATTGTTTTACTGTTAGAAGACTATTATATTTTATATATAATGAAATATGTTAAATTTGAATAACAATTATAGGGTATTTTATTATATCTTTATTTTTAGTCTTCAAACGCATTTTTTGAAAATAGTTTCAAACTGAAAAATTTTATAACATTGTGATTAATTTAAATACAAATGAATGATGAGATAATGAAAATAAATTTATATATAATAAAAAATTATTTTTTAATTTAATTTAATATAATGATAATTTTAATTCATTAAATTAATATAACAATCTCCCTTAAATAAAAAATGAATTCTTCAGAAAACTGATTTTCATTGCACTTACGAGTATTATTTGAAATTGTGTTATTCAAATAATATAATTTTAATTTTTAAAAATGGATTTATTATATTTATAAAGAATAGTTAATATTATTTAAAAAATGAATCATTATTTTTGGTCATAATGAATAGAATAACCAATAATAAAATACTTACCATTAGAAAAAATATGAAACTACAAAATTATGTAAATAGTTATTTAAATAGTTAAAAATTTCTATAGTGTGATTATTTGTTGATATAGAGGTATTTGATATAATTATATCATATCTATTCATTTATTTTACAATTTTTGTGGCACATTGTAACATGCAACCCCATCTCACTGGCATGAGAGGGCGGAGGAATGCTACTTGGTCTTATGTGATGTTCCCAAGGAACAAAAAGTTTGAAAAAATTTCGAGGTATTCATGAATAAATTAGAATATTATTCTCCCTTAAGATAAAACCAACTAACCAAATAATACACTATAAACAATCTACATGATGCACGTCGACCAAACAAATAAACCAATGCATTACCAAAAGATAAACACACTAATCCATAAAAATCTCACTTGAAAAATCAAACCGGGAAAAAATCAGAGTACCATGCAAAAGACAATGACAAAAATATAACAGACCTAGGACACAATCCATAGCTCCACAACAAGATTCATGCTCCAATCACCCCAATATCTCCCAAGCATCCCAATGAACCACTAGTAATGAGATGCTTTACCTTCACCTAGGTCTTGAAATATTACATCTTCAAAAGCACCAAAGTCCCAAGGAAGGGGGTGAGTACTAATACTATGTATGATTTCCCCAAATTGACTTTCCTACACTTTCCAATTGGATAAAACTACTAGCACATTTATAATAACATGTTTATATAAAATATTAAATTGTGCAACCACTACCACTAGCCAAAAATAACCTTATCAAGACATGTAACACAGGGGGAAGCCAAAAAGAATCCATAAGAAAAACCACCTTCACACATATTAGCACATCTAATAACCACTTAGCATAGCCACAAACAAATCAAATAAAAATACAATGTTTCTCGAACCCAAATATGTACAAAAATCACAGCGACCCTTCCATATGATCTGTTCGTTCCTTCCCTATTTAGTTGAACTTCCCATAAATTATCCTTGATGGTTTCCATTCCATACACTATCTATACACTTTTTAAATGTGGTACTTATCTCCCAAATTACACACAAATCACAAAAATCATATCCAAGAATGACTCCCAAGGGCACAATAATATGAAAATAACCATCTCCATCACATGTCAATCATTTTCTATATATCACCCATTTATTGAAATCCCCATATAATCATTTTCTGTGCCAAAAATCATTTCAATAAAACAACATATCTATTGAAAACCATTTCCATCATCCCTTTTCACAATTCAATCCCAGCAACCCATTTTAAAATCTCCATTTTAAAATCCACAATAAGATCACTTCACCACAAACCCCATTTACTCCAAAATTCTCCAAATCATCACCAAGGATTTCCCATCCAATTTTTCACATAAAAAACTATTTTAAAGGAAAATAAATTAATTTTAACTAATAATCATGTTCTAGAAATGTGTAGTCGACAGAGATGCCACATACCGTTAGGGTTCCGGTGAAATCGGCCCACATGCATACACACCCCAAATTCAACGAGCACACCCCCAAAACCACTTTATATCCCCTTCCCTATCATCCAAAAGCCTTAAAAGAAATACCCAAGGAAACCACAACCCTAAATATATTCACAAATGGTGTAGATCTAGAAAACAGAGAGAGAGAGAGAGGGATATAGATCTAGAAAAAACCACAAAGAACAACACAATGAGACATACCTAAAATAGAACATCCTTTAATCCACCAAGAAGCCCCATAGATTCTCTCCTAAAACGTGTGGGAGAGCACATCCAACCATTGATAGGAAAAAATCTTGTGTGAGGCTTGAGTGGGAGGAGGTTTAGAATGAAATAATTCCCCCTAAGGAAGCCAAAATTTAAAAATCTTGATTTTATGTGGAAGCAATGTTGGCTTGCACGGTTTGGCAAACCGTATGAATTCCACTGCCTCAAGACAATAGATCAGCATGTTTTGGAAAACTGTGTGCAGGTTGTGCTAAGCCCATTGTCTCCCCATGAATGGTTTTATGGAAAAGCCACACAGTTTCAACTAATCATTCTCAAAACATACTCCCTTAGAAATTACTCCAGGTGTTTTAAAACCCCTTCCATACTCTACTAACCTATTTCAAACTCATCCCAAGCACTTAAAACACATATAAAAGGCATAAAAAGTCCACCTTCGTAAAACCGATGTGCCAAAATCCTTAAACCGGGGGTTCTACATTATTCCCACCATTAGAATTTCCATGCTCAAAAAAGTAGAGAACTATTTCTTTTCCAAATGATATGAATATGTTGGCCAGACATCTCTTTATCCCACTCCAAATTCTACTTCTGAATATGACCATGATGCCAAAAAAACAAAACTAAACCAATTCTTTTACCCGGAAAGAAATTCTTCTAGCTATCCACAATCAGCCTTGGCATGTGCATAAACGAAGCATCCAGCTCTATATCAACATGATCCCAACCAATCACATAGTCACGATCTGGATGATACTTTTTCAATTGTGACACATGAAACACATTGTGGACCACACTAAACCGTGTTGGTAAGGCCAACTGATATGCCACCTCTCAAAACATCTTAAATATCTAAAAAGTACCAATATACCTCAGAGATAACTTACCCTGCATTACATATTGACAATTCCCAAGCCTAAAATGGATCCTCAGAAACACATGATCACCCACATTTAATAAAAATGTCTGTCGATGATGATATGTATACAAAATATGATGACTTTGCACCATCTCCATTCATTTCTATATCAACCTGATCTTTTCTGTAGTCTCCTGGACAAGGTTTAGTCCAATCATTAATGTCTCGCCCCTTTCCACCCAACGAAGAGGATAATGACACAGAATCCCTTATAATTCCTCAAACGAATCCATATGAATCGAAGAATAATAATTGTTATTATATTAGAACTCCACCAAAGGTATGTGCTCCGCACATGAACAACCAAAATCCATCACACATGCCCACAAAATATCTTTCAACGTTTTTATCATACTCTCATATTGACCATCTGTATGAGGATGATATGACGTGCTCATAGTCAATTGTGTTCCAAGGTCTTGTTGCAAGGATTTCCAGATTAGAAATGTGAACCTTAGATAGCAATCTTGATACAATAGAAACTGCAACCCCATGCCTCTTTACCACCTCTCGAATATATATATTGTATAGATCCTCCACCATATGAGATTCATGAATAGGGGTGAAAGGGGACGACATGGTGATTTGATCCACTATAACCAAAATGGAATCATGTTTCATGACCATTATTGGGAGACCCATCACAAAATACATTGTTTTCTACTCCCATTTTACAGTTTCATAGGTAAAGAAATCAACATAATTGCAGCCCGTTGATGCTCAGGCTTGACTTTTGGACAGGTCAAGTATCTCAAAACAAACTCTGTCACATTTTTTTTCATATCCGAACACAAAAACATGGCCTTTAATTCCTTATTAATTTTCTAAATTCTATGATGAACTACCCACTTGAAATGATGATAATCACTAAAAATTTATTGCTGAAATTTAAACATGAAAAACTACATGATTCCCAAAACAAAACATTGAATTTCCATTCAGTTCTAGCCTTCAATGGTCTCCCCACCATTGAGTTTTGACCTCATCACAAAAAATTTGATGTCAGACCCAGGTGCCTCCTTAACTAACCCAACCATGCTAGGAACCAATGATACCTGATTGAATGTCTCTCTATCATCACAATCCTTACATTCCAACTTCATGTCGATTAAAACCGACATCAACTACCACTAATCTAATTCCAAATTTACAACTTGATCGTATGATTATTTACTTAATCCATCTAAAACCTAATTTACCATACTTAATTTGTAAAATAATTCAATATAATGAATATGGAGATACTCCTTCCATCTCCATTTCCTCAAATTAAAATATATTTTCCTGAAAATATACTTTAAACTCTTATGATCGGTAAAAACTATGAATTTATCACTAAAGAGATAATAATGCAACATTTTCAATGCATGGACCACTGTTTCCATCTACAAATCATGTGTTTGGAAGTTCATCTCATTCACCATCAACTCCCATGAGCTATGTGCAACCACATGATCCCCTTGCATGAGAAAATACCCCAACCCTGATCTTGATGTGTGGCAATACACCACGTACTCTTTTCATTCTTCTAGAAAAGCCATGATTGTTGCTGATGTATGGAGACCCTTAAGCTCCACAAAACTTTTCTAACACTGCTCATCCAATTGAAAAGGAACATTCTTCTATGTCAAAGCCATCATCATTGAATCCAATAGTGATAAATCCCCAACAAAATGCTGATAATACCCATCTAGACCAAAGAAACTTTGTATCTCAAAGTCCTTAATTGGCACTTTCCATGAAATAAAAACCTCTATCTTTTATGGATCAACAAAAAAACCTCTATCAAAAATAGAATGGCCAATAGAACAGACATCATGTATCCAAAATACACACCTTGACAATTTTTCATACGATTGATGATCTCTAATGATCCCCAACACTATCCGTAAGTGTTTCTCATTCTCCACCCTTGTCATCAAATACACCAATATATACTAAAAAACTACCACGAAAGTATCCAGATATCTCAAAATGAACTTATTCAACAATTCCATGAACACTGATGGTGGATTCATTTGACCAATGTACATAACCACACAATCATAATGGCCATATCTTCTTTGGAAATATGTTTTTGGGATATCCTTCTTTGTTATCTGTAATTGAAGTTCTCCTGACCTCAAGTCAACCTTGTAGAACCACAGGGATCCCCTTAACTGATCAAAAATATAATCAATGTGTGGAAGTGGATATCGGTTCTTTATCGTATTATAATTAAGTCTACGATAATCAAAACTGAGTCGCACGATTCCATCTTCAATTTAACAAAATAACTGGTGCTTCCCATGGAGATGTGCTAGGCTCGATGAACCCTTTATTTTATAACCCTTCCAACTACACCATTAATTCATATGATGTTTTTGGTGCTATTAGGTATTATGAAAGTGAGATAGGACTAGCCCTTAGTATAAGATCAATTGTAAACTACACTTCTCTCATGGGTGGAAGTCTTGATCATTTTTTAGGAAATACATCCATAAACTGATCCACAACAGCTGGAATAACACTATGTTCAACACCTTCTATTAATGCCAACTCCAAAGCCGCTAACTGTTATGATATCATGGAAAACACTGGTGCTAACAAACCATTTTCACCCTTCTCCTCATTCTTCTCCCCCCTAAAGAGAGTTCAAAAACCATCCTTCATCACAAAGATAACCATTCATGAAAAACAATAAATGTGGAATTTGAACATTTTCAAACAATCCATTCCCAGGATTATATCATACACAATCATCTCAAGTAGTGAGAAATACCACATCGATTTAATGCCATCCATAACTAATAAAAACACTCTACAAAAGAATGATCATCACTCTCTTTGACCAATAGGAGCTTTCAGTTTCAAAATACAAGGCATCAATTCCACATGTAAATCCAAGAGATCAATGATGAAAGAAGATAGAAAATAATGTGAAGCACCCCTATCAAACAAATATTGCATTAATTTTGAATTTAAAAGAACCATACATCTTATTGTGGATGTTCCTGACTGATCATCCATCACAACCTGTTCAGCTCCAAAAAACTACTTGCTTTCCACACTCTTTTCCTTCATTCCAGGTTGACACGCTCCCTGCTGAGGAGTTGTGGTGTTCCCAAAATCACCACGATCGACTCGCCCCTGCTAACATGGCATATACTTCTTCCCTCGTCATGTCGAGGCATATGAACCCAATGACCCATGATGTGTGTCACATAGACCCGACATAGGATCATTCTAGAAATAACACTGCAGATGACCCATTTTCATAAACTTATGACATGATCGAGGTTATTCCCTAAAATACCACTTGATGTGTCTCATATAACCACACAAAAAACATCCCAACATACTCTAATATATCATTGGAAGATTCACTGATCCTACCACTAGATTGTAAACAGTACTCCCACTAAGGAAATAAGTTTCACACTTCCCCTTGAACCCAACATTTCGGTTTCCACTATTTTTTATGGGTACCAACATACTTCCCCAACCTTTATGCCCCTAATGCTCCCTCTCATCCACCATATCCAGATTCACCATTTCCCTGTAATCATCTATACAAAGCACCGCTGTCTTAGAACGAATATCTTAGTTCAACCCACCTTCAAAAATTTGAGCCTTCAATGATGTACTACCCACCACATTATGTAAAAACCACACTATGTTCATAAACATATCATCATATTCTGTAACTACCACGTTCCCTTTATTAAAACTAGTGAAATCCTTTTTATGATGAATTATGAACATATGATGGTAGAATTGTTTATTAAATAATTCATAAATACCCTTGCATGTAACACTTTGCTCTGTCCCAGCTTGGACTGCCAGTTCTCAACACTGAAGGAAAAGATCATCCAACATATATTTGGCTAACTTCACATTCTGATCTATTGGTGTTCCTAAGATGTCAAATATCATATTCATTCTGTTTAGCCTTGCTTCAACCATTTCTGGATCTGAATCACACTTAAACATCAGTGTATTCTTCCTTTGAAACTGAATTGAATGATCCACATGTTTTGGTTCATCCACACTATGCAAACATTCCACATCTTGGAAATCTTGAACAATACTCTGCACTAGATGATAGTTCTCCTCAGTCATAGGGGCAACCACATTTTCAGTTGCTTCCTCCAGTTTATCTCTACAAAGCCTACCTGGTTCCATTTCTGTCAATACAAAAAAAACCATAAGTAGCACTCCCATAACAAGGAAAGGAATAAATTTTTTAAATTCAACTACATATTAACTATTAAAACCAGGCTTTCAACAAGTTATTATTTCCCATGTTTCACTATTCTTCAAAATCCACTATATTTTTAAAATCAATCCATTTTTAAAAAATCACTAGTTTCTATGTTTTAAATACTTCCGTTTTGAAACACAATATAGATATTCAAAATAAACACATTCATATCAGACCATATATCATTATACCCAAACGAAATATGAATCACAAATGGAAGTCATTTCTACCAAGCATGTTAGGATCATCTCATTGGCTACACCCACGATATTGAGATATCAAATCCCTATAAGTGTCTCCAAACTCTTAGTCACCAAACTCCCTAGAAAAATTATTTTCAATATAAAATGGTTATCTATGTCCTTTTATGCAATACGTCCCTTATTCCAACAATCCTATGCGTTGATACCATCCCGACTCAAGGAATATGCCCAAAATTAATGCAACACCAAGAACCATGGTCCACATCAAGGACCAAAAAACTACGCTCACTTGAAATACAAGTACCGAATATACAAGTACCACATGAAAAATATTTCCCCATCTCATTGGATTGAGTCGGAGAAATAATTCAATTTTGCCTTATAAAATGTTACCAAGGTGCGAAAGGATGATAATAAATGATGAGGGTTTCGAAAATGAATTGGGGAACAATTTTACCATGAGATAAAACCAACAAACCAAATAATCCACTATAAACAAACTACATGATCCATGTGGACCAAACAACCAAACCCATACATTAACAAAATACATCCAAACTAATCCATAAAAATCCCACATGCCAAATAAAACCATGGAAAAAATAAAGTACCATGTGGAAGACTAAAACAACACTCCAAAAAAACTAGGACACCATCCATAGCTCGACACTACGGTAAATGCTCCCTGAACCACAACATCTCTCAATCATCACCATGAACCACTCGCAATGAGATGATTTACCTTTACTTGTGTCCTAAAACACAACATCTTTAAAACCACCAAAGTGCTGAGGCAGGAGTTTGTCTACAACTGACTAGTATGATTTACCCAAATGACTTCCCTATAGATGCCACTAGGATAAAACCATAATCACATTTCTAATAATCTATTTATATAAAACATTAAATAGTGCAACCATTAACACAAGACAAACTTAACCTTATCATGACATGCAACACAAGGGGATGCCACTAACATTCCATAAGCCATATCACTATCACACACATTATATTACCCTATTACCACATCGTATAGACACGACACAATCAAATCACAACACAATGTTTCCTGAACCTAAATAGGTAAAACAACCACAATGTCCCTTCAATCCGACTCATTCTTTCCATCACAATTTAGTGGAACTTCCCATCCACTTATCGTTGATGGTGGACATTTTTCCACTATCCATAGTCCTTTTTATAGTGGTACATATCACCAATGTACACATAATTCACAAAATCCAAACCCAAGAATGACTCTGAAGGCCACAACAATATGCAAATAACCATTTCCATCACATGTAAATCCACTTAACCAAATCACCAATTTATTGAAATCAACATTTAAACTTTTTTCATTCTAATAAACTTCTCAATAAAACAAAATCATTATTGAAAATATTTTTCATCAACCATTTTCAAAAATCAATCCTGAAAAACAATTTTAAAATCTCAATTTTAAAATCCAGAATAAGAGCATTTCACCAGAAACCCTCATTTTACCAAAAATCCACAATACATCACCAAAGGGATTTCCATCCAATTTCTCACATCAACAAAATAATTAATTTCAAGAAAAATAAATTATTTTAATCCAAGCATAATTTTCTAGAAAAGTATATTCGAGATTGAATCCACCTACCTTTAGGTTTCTAATGAAATTTACCAATAAGTAACAACACCCCATATCTGTCGAGTGAACCCCTGCAACCACATTAGATCCCCTTACCTATCATGAAAAATCCTTAAAATCAACACCCAAGGTCGTCAAAACCCTAGATATACACACAATGGGTGTGGATATAGAAAGATAAGAGAGGGATGTAGATTTAGAGGAAACCACAATGAACCACGAGAGGAGACATACCTGAGAATAACAGCCTTAAGTTAACCAAGAAACCGCTTTTGATTTGCTTCCAAAATGTGTGGGAGAGAACCTACAACCATTGAGAACCCAAAAACCCGATTGATGCTCGAGTTGGAAGATGTTTGGAATCATATAAGGCAACCCTGAGGGATCCCAGATTTAAAAACACCGTTTTAGGTGGTCACATTGTTTTGAAAGTAGTTTTTGAACCATGTGCTTGACACTAAAATGAGAGAAGGGGTCCTCAATGTTGCCTCGCATGGTTTGGAAGACCATGAACAGGCTATGAAAAGCCCATTGTCTCCCCTAGAACGGTTTCTTAGAAAACCCGCATGGTTTTTACTAATCATGCTCAAACTGTGCACCCTTAAGAATCCCTATAAGCTTATTCAACACCCTTAAAAAATTCCCCTAGCACCTTCCAAATGCATCCCAAGCACTTTAAACACATAAAAATGAATAAAAAAAGTATATATACCTCGAACTGGGGGTTCTACACACAAGTATTGAGAGCGAATTTCCATTATTAAATTTTCAACGTATATACTAAATTCTCACTCCTCGTAATATATAAACGGTTGCCCCCTCCCATCATATTATCACACCAGTAACGAAATTTTTTTCAAGAAAACACAAAAAAACATAAAAATTATTATAATAAATTTAGGTCTTTTTTGCTTCTAAAAATAACAATAATATCGTCCACAATAAGATATTCAACAGAGGTTTTCTATGTGAATGTAGTTGTCCAAACCAAGCTCATTATTTTTACATAATTTTTTTCCACGCCCAATTATGTACTAAAATTATATTATAGTAACACAATTTTAACATAAAATATATAGTTTATTATTATTATACAGTAAATTTCATCCCTATCCTCTTCAAACAATTGAAAAATGAAATCACAGATCGTGTGTATAGAGGAATACTTCCTCACAAACTGATGCAATTCAATTTCCATAATTGGATCACATAATTATTCATGATTATGGATTTAACTTTTATATCTAATATTAATTAAATATTAATCATTATATAAAATAGATATATTGAAAAGCTTCTTAGATGAACATCCACGAAAAAATGATAACATCGTTCGTGTGTACGGACGATTACCACCTTTCAGCGAAATGTCATTCCATTATTATTACATCATCGCATTGTTGAAATATGAAATTATATTTTAAAAAATGTTTATTTATTATATTATGATATTTCTTAGTGATAATATAACACATAACATATTTTTTCATGATCGATGACAAATGAAAATCTTACTCTTGTGTATGTACATCCTACATTAACTATGACTGTAACATTGTACATTTTTCATAAAAATATTACATCATTGGTTTTAAATGAATAATTAATTTATAAAAATTATTTTAAATTCATTATTATTATTTTGGATTTTATGGGACAATTTCCCTTATTAATATTGATAGCACATTGATTCAATTTGGCATTTTTGAACTAAACATTAGAAAAATAATAGATGTGGACGCAACTAATTATTTATTTAAAAAAATTATTTAAATTAATGATTTAAATTGTTTTAGTATATGTAATTAAACCATAATACATTTAATAATATGTAATATAATTAATATAGGTTTATTATACATGATTGAAAACACATACATGAACATATATGGACATGAGGTTCGGTTTTCCTTCTCAAAAAATCCTTTTATAATATAAATGTTCATTCCTGAGAATAATATATTTTATATAGTGTATATAATACTCAATTAAATATTATAGCATGATTTGATCTCACATAAGTGTATTTAATGATAAAACTAATTTATTTCTTTCATGGGGTTTTGAATGAATCGATACTAAGTCCCTTAGGGTTTATTCATCAATATCATTTTAATGAGTATTATTTATAATTTAATTAAAATTAAATGTTATTATTTTGATATTGTATAATGAAAATTTATTCCACATTATTTATTAATTACATTTGTACAGAAATCACGATTTCCCCCCTCAATGATCAATAATATTATTGAATAAATGTTTTAGGAATATCAATATTATATTTCTCCACAGTCTACATCCCATTCTCTTACATGTAATTTTTTCGTCCAAATATATCCAATATTTCTAAAATATATTCATATATATTGTTTAATGTATTTTTTTTAATTTATAATTTTTTATCATGGATTAAAAGTACTCTTCTTGTGATATTTTTGAAGGAGGTTCTTTTATTAATATAGGGTGAAAGAATTTTTTTAAAAAAAATATGAAATGTACATGATTACTCACTATCATGAAATAAAATTTAATTTAATAATACATTATATAATTCCAATGTATCTTTAAATGAAATTTTTGCAACTATATTTTTTGAATTTCAATTTTTTCAAATGTAGTTTTCAATATGGAAATTTTATTTTAAAAAATATTTTTAATAATTTTTAGATTATTTCAATTCATTATCGATATAAACATTGATTATCTTAAGATGGTTATAAAGTTAATATATATGTCCTTACATATATACCTAACTCAATATTCCTTTCATTTATATGGTAATTCATTCCTTATCATCATTTCCCAAACTCTTTATTTAGTAAATCTATTTTTATTATGTTGTGATGCCAGAATATGGAACCCATTATCATTCCATATAAAATTATTATTTTCAATCCTTATGATTAATTACATTATGTGGAAACATATGGATGGAAATTATATTTATTGGATTAAAAGGGAAAATAATTATATATATCTTTAATGAATTTGGAATTATTTTACAATCATTAGATGTTAGCTATGGTATTACGGAGTGAACCCTATCATTTATGGGATTATTTACAGCATGTGATATTACCTTATGGTTAACCTTAGATTATTTTTTTGATATGTTTTATGTTTGTTCAACATTTCCAATGTTACCAAGATCTCATGGAAGCATTTTATTTATATTAGGAATTTTCTTTACTCATTAGCCTTCTTTTTGTATGATATCATTTAATAACATTAACCCAAACTGTATACTTCTTTGTCATGTTTATTCCCTTACATGGTTTTTAATCTAAACAACACCATTTATGTGTTCCCTATTTTATCCTATTAATTAATAGGATCTAAAAAAATTTTAGGATTTCATTATGGAGAACTAATTAATGAATTTTTTAACCTCACATTTATTTATTATGAACATTGTCTTCCTAATAGACTGGGCCTCATAACATTTGGGTTGTAATTAGTGTAAATTTATGTTAAATTTAATTTAATATTATTTGTAAAAGGATTTGGGTAATTATAATTTAATCATATTTATTTTTTAGTTAAACATAATAAATAATGTTGGGAAAAAATTAATGATTACCCTAGTGATAGGTCTAATAATAATACTAAATATAGTTAATTTTACTAGAATATTGGTGAATGATAGAGAGTGTGGTTACAATGAAATTATATCCTTGTTTGGATAATAATAGTGGACGGGGATATAATATTTTTTACCTAGTGGTAATAAACATAAATGGGTTTATTAATATAGATTTAATTATCACCTCGTGAAGCTAAATAGGAGTTGTTGCACACTATATATGACACTTCTATGGGATATGATTTATAAATTTGCACACTTTAAAAACCATTGTGGAAGAAATGAATGTATTATGACCATGAGTGACCTAGGATAATCCTAATGGGTCATAATTTAGGTACGTTATGATAATTGTCCTTTATATTTTGGCTTCCCACTATGAATATTATTGTTCACATTATCCATTGTGGGTATATTCATTGGTTGGAACTAAGAAAAATCATGTTATGATTGACTATGACTTAGAAATCATTGATTATAGGAATAAAATTGTATGATTACCTGTTATAATGATTTTATGATTATTTTAAATAATTTCACTCAATATATGATTAATAATGAGAAATTTGTCGATATTTTAAATTTTTTAAATAAGTGGAAGATAGAATCTTATGAAAGATCATGTGCCAATGAACATAGATGAATGATGATTTATCTTTACAGATTTCACGAAGGTAGTAAAAATCACATATTAATATATCTCAGATATAGTCGAAGATGTTTTCTATATGAAAATTGTGGTCATTGGGAAATAAATTTCCAAACAATTTGATTTATTATATGTGGTGAACTAGAGAACAATCTGATTTAATGACCTAAACTGTGGGTATCTCCATAGAAAAATAATATATATATATATATATTATAAAATAACCTTAACCTAAAATGGTTATTATGTTTTTATTTTTGGATTCAAGAATTATGTTGTAGAATTATTTTCTCTAATGGAATTTGGTCGTAATATTCACAAAACATATAGGGATTCTATTAATTTTGAAGGTATATATGATCTAATGAATGATTATGTTATGTGTAATGGATATCATTATGGGTTTATGATCTTAATAATGATCATATGTTCATATCTATATACTCCACTTTATAGGTTCTAATTATTTTGAGTTTACCTTAATTAATGATATTTTGGAAAAAAAATGTTATTGGGTAGAGATATATACAACATTTTATATTAATGTAAAGAATTAATTGGGATGAATGATTTTATGTTTCAGAATATTTATATTAAAGGGTATGAGATAACCATTGGGTTAGAAAACTTATTTCATGTAGATATTATTGTTGTTATTTGGAATCTTAGTTATACATTTATGGATTGATCTAGTTTAAACCATTTTATTTATGGTAGAATTTTGGTGGTAAATATATTCATATTATTTTTGAGTATTATCATACATTATTATTACCAATTTGTATTTAATAATTATATTAGGAATTCTATGTATTTCGTTCATGGATCTTATCATCCATTAAAATTTAATTATTATACATCATGAATTAAAAAAACCATATTTTATATTCACCCCTCAGAGTAATAGGTGAAGTTAAAATTTATTGAATCACAATGAAAGGATAAAATTATATTTATGAAATATTAAGATATCAAAAATATATATATATTGGTTTCCACTATCATTATAAAAAGATAAACCATCAGTTCTAAGAAAAGGACCTTGAAATAAAAATTTCTTCTTATTAGATTCATAACTAATGAATAAATGGTCTTTTTATTTATCATTTATTTTTTTTGTCATTAAAATTACCATGGTAATTAAATTTCTTATGATCAATGATCTCTATCAATACTAATAATTATATATTATTTTTTTCCATGCCCATATTTTCACATCCCACCAATATTATTTTACTTGTAAACTAAGTCATGTTTTATTATAAATGACATTATATTTCCTTTTCTATTTATTAAGACGATTTTTTATGAAAACTTTTTATAATATAAGTTTTCCACAATGGGAAATCTCAAATTTAAAAAAATTTATTACATTATAGAATATCAAATTTCAATGATGAAATTTATTTATGGGGATGTAATTTAATTTAACCAATATTTTAAAATAAGGGCATTATTTTTGATAACGTATATGACATGAAAACCCTAGAAAAGATTAATCATGAAATATTACTATTTAAATAAGAATATTATAATCTAGTTGTTAAATTAGTGGGTATTGTCATGACCCAACCCTTCCCGGGATTAAGCCACAACTACCCCAAGCCCGCCTCCATAGGCCAGGGCTGGTGACAAGCACTGAAGGCTAAAGAACTTGGGGAGGCCTTTTCCTGAGTACCTGTACACACACACATGGCCCACTAAATGAAATAGTGTAGATTAAAAGAAAAAGTTTTGTACTAACTACTATAAACAACAACAAAAGTGCATCGACCTCTAAAGAGTACAAAGAAAGTGCTAAAGGTAAACTAAAAAAGAAAAGGGGAAACACACGCCCAACCAGAAAAGGTTCCACAACCCAGCAATAGGTAAAAAAAAGAAAAACATCTGAAAGGGTCCCCCAGCTGGAACCCAACTCTGACCACCATACGCGGTCCAAGCCCTCAATCTCCTACGATCTACTGAAGTAACGACCAACCTGTCTGGCGTCTGGAAGGGCACACCAAGTGCGGGCAACGCCCAAGCAGGGGTGAGTATACAAATACTCAGTAGGATACCCCAAAGGCTTGAGGGAGCAACAAATAAGGTACTGAAGGGTGAGCAGTAGATCAAACAGGGAAAAGTAATGGAGTACAACCAAGATTACATTAATGTAATAGTAGAGTATCTGCTCAACCCATCAAGAGAAAGAAGGTATACTCGTCCAGAAATAAGGAGCTGGAAACGGTGAGAAGATGAACTTCTCATCGAGTCTTCACTACCTATACCAGGAGAGTAGACTCTTCCAACCACAAGAATCTAGACATGGAAATATCATGGTGTACCTCGCGCGTCTTCGCCTCTCCTAGAGGGAGAGTAACCAAGACCCAAGGAGAGGGTACTGGAACAACGTATATACATATATATATGCTCTGTTAAGAAACTCGAACAATATCGTAAGGGGATAACCATCCCATAGTTCAGCCCAAGAATGTTAGTAGCCAACAATCACAGAAGTAAACAACATCGATGCCTAGCATCCCGCACGTCTTCCCCAAACTGCAAGTCATGGGGCTCAAGTCACTACACCTTAACAATATCCGCTTTGGACGACACTGACAAACCCACACGGTTTTAGGTCGTGTCACAAGGACGCGTCTCGATGTGTAATACTCCCCTCATACATGATTGTTATGGGGAACATCAAACCACACCTCGTCACTACCCCACACTGGATATGTCTCCTCAAAGTCAGCAAGCGACCCCCCTACCCAGCCCCGCTGGAGGGTAATCCTTGGAAGTCGATGGGTCCCCACTGGAGGGAGACACGGAAAAAGTCAACGGGAGCCACACTGCACAATCTCGTAAAAGAGTATTCCACTAGAGGGAGACCCGGTTAATATTGTCGATGAGTCCCAATGCCCAGTTCCTTAAAAGGGTACTCCACTGGAGGGAGGCTCGGAACCGTCATCGGGGACCACTTCCCATCCCAGATGGAGGTAAACTCGGCATCAGGGACCACTTCTCAGCCCTCTAGAGTTAAACCCATCATCAAGGACCCCTTCCCAGCCTCGCTAGAGGTAATCCTGGAACTGCTCTGGCCATCCCTGCTAGATGGTACAACGCTGGCCATCCCTGCTGGATGGTAACCCACTGGCCATCCCTGTTGGATGGTACCACACTGGACATCCCTGCTGGATGGTACAACTATCCACCCCTGCTGTATACAACCTCCTGGGTAGAGGATCGGTTCCCGCGTAATGTGTTGGTCACACCGAATCAACAATAACTCTACCAGGGAACACGAAGCAACTCTGCCGGCTAAACAATCGAGAACAGAACCAGGGGAGACCACTCAACCCTAATGGTCGAAACTATCATGAATAGGAATTGGTGGAAACTCAACCTTGCTGGTCAAAAAATGAGAACATAGGGACCCTCTACGTCTCGAGATATTAAAGGTACGTAAAGCTTAACACGACACGCACATGGGGCCCACATGACGTGTGACCCCAAGTCAACTCCAACCAAGCACCCAAACGTTCTTAGGTAAAAACAACCTCATGTACCTCCATAAATTATCATATACTCCAATTGTATACCACATCTGTATCCCAAAGGCTATCATGCACACAACACCCAATGTCAACGCGAAGGGAGAAAATGTAACAACTCCAACTTTCCACCTCATTGGCACTAGCACGGCCAACCACATCTCTTCAAGCATTACCTCACTCACACGGGAGTGCACGCGATCTGATGCGAAGGGTTCGCTTTCAAACACATCAAGAAGAACTACCACCAGAGCACCTTTCATGCTTCTCCATTTAATGAGATCTCGAATTTGTCTCTTCACATCCAAAAGGATTGTACCATTGTAATCCTCATGGAAAAACATGTGAGATAGACTATTTAATCGCCTCAAATGGATATCTGATAGAAAATTCATCCAACACCGCTTTACGACCGAATGGCGTCCCGTGGTCCCGAGCCTCAGCCCCAAAAACAGTCCGGCACATCACACCATTGTGATCCCCTTGGGAAAACAAGTCAAATTGACGGATCACTTGAGTGGAATAGATATCTGGAGAAAAATATGCATTTCGACATACTGAACATGAGAGGTGTTGCGTAGGCCCCACATCCCTCTTTCAAAGCGCGGCCAACAGATCGCACCATTACGACCCTCTTGGAAAAGTACACAATATAGACTATTCAATTGTCCAAAACAGACTCCCAGTGATAAAGCTGAAAATCACCGCCAACTCCCAAAACGGCCCTCGAGGGGGCCACACCACCGTGCAGAATTAATGTTGGAGGATTGTGTCGTTGCAATGCCCTCGAAAAAACGCTCAGAATCGATTTCTTGCACGCCCCGGAACATACATCCGATGAAAAAGTTTCAAAAAGCTTCGTGCAGCTCGAAATACGGGCCGTGGGGCCCACGCCTCAAATCCGGCTTCAATTCCCAAAACCACACTGTTAAAATTCTCCTCAGCACCAGGGTCCCAACGCTTCTGACGACGCTTAAATCGGATGTCAGATGCGTCCGTGCTGCTCAAAACAGGAACCCCTGGTAAAATATCAATCTTACTTAACACACGTGTCGTGCCACCGAACCCCTCGTCTTGGGAATTAAAAATTCTTGTGACCAACTCAAAAAGATTGCCTTGACATCTAGAGTACACTTCCGTAGACGACATGAAAAATGAACACTCATAGCGGACATTACGGGCGTCCAAAGAGGGGGAAACAAATCCCCTTGGGATGGACCAGCATAGACCGGCCGGTCTGCCTGGCCTGGGCTGGCCCACACTGGCTGGCCCGACCCACAGCGTAGGCCCACAGCTCCACCACGCGGCCCGGTGCTGACCTATGTTACACCACAAACCGGCCACGAGGGCATGTTGTTCTACCGTGTGAAGACACACAGGACGCGGGTATTTTTCACCATGTGGGGGTCGCATACCATTCCCCTGTGGTCATCGCGCTTCGGCGGCTCGGCCTCGCTGCCTGGAGCCGCTACCTCACACGGCCAGCTCCGCCTCACGACGGCGCCCTCTACCCCATTGCCTGGCCACCGCGCTCGCCTGCGCCGCCTGTTGCCTGGCCACCGCGCTTGCATGCGCCGCCTACTTCCTGGCCACCGTGCTCACACGTGTTGCCCACTGCCGAAACCCCCAAATCCGGCCAGAGAACCTCCAAAACCAAAAAAACACCCAAAAACCCACAACCTTCGGCGGGTGTTTTCGAGATCCATAGAACTCGGTTTTACAAATTGAAATAGGTTATGGAATGCTCAGAAAATGTACTACGCATACATGGGATTTTTTTCTAATATCAAAAAGCAGTTCGACATGATTAATCGAGCTCAATGTAGGTGCGGGAAAAAAAATAAAGCGAAACGCACGATCCTACCTGGTTGGGCGTTGCCCGGAGCATCTTCATCGATCCAAACCCTGCAGTTGCCGCTTCCACCTTGATTGGGAGGGAGGAGGAGGAGAAGAATGATGAGAGTAGGTTAGGGTGACGGGGGGGGGGGTTTGCCAGGGGGAGGAATGAGGATGAGGGAGCAGAGGAGAGTTTAAATTAATAAACTCTTTAATTAAAAACTCATCCCCTGAAAACACCTGCATCCAAAACCTCCGGCGCAGTCAATATTTAACTTACCCTAGGGAAAACACCACCTCCCGATCACAACGGCGGTCTCTAAATTTTAAACTGAGGCCCCGTTCAAAATTTCTTAAACTCAACGCCTGAGGCCGCCAAATTTTGAAAACGCCCCTGGAGGCAATTTTCATAGAAGGCCCATGCCTGCAATAGTTAAACCCCTCCTAGGGTAAACGACACGTTCTAGACTCAACAGTTCCTTCAAAACTCCCATCTGATATTACATTTAAGAGATACCTTATTTTAACCATTAAATTAATAAATTTATTATTTTAATTATCTGTTTAACATTCCAATAATGGGTGAGGGGTCCCAACATCACACGCCGACATATTTTATATCGTTCATAGGGTAAACACCCCATTTCGGACCAATCTGTACACTCAGATCTTTGATCAGAAACACCATTTAGGATTTATCATATTTATTTGGAGTGCCCAGTGTGAACGCACTGAAAATTTAATTCTGGCCACACCGGGTCTCAGAATCGCATGCATTCTGAAGGCGCTGCTCTGGAATAACATCAAGAATATTCCAAAGTATTTTATAGAAAAAACATGGTTCTTACATAATTACCTCCTTCAAGCTATTCTTCATCGAAATTAAAAACTTGGGAACAAAATTGGTTACTAAGCCCACACCTGGCTATCCCGTACCAAGAAGAACTCGTGCACAGCCCCGCATCACCGAACACAGACCAAAGGATTTGATCTGCTCACACGAGGTGTGCCCTTGCCGATGACGTGCATTGGATCACGAACACAACTCCTCAGGTAAGCCACATGGGAGACTTCATGCACCCAAACCAGCCATTGGGGATAGGGCAAGGTGGTAGGGAACCTCGACATCCCTTCGCATGGCCTTAAACGGCCCGAAGTCCCTCGAGGGGTAGCGTACCTGCCCTGCCAAACTCCTACGTCCCATGCCACGACTAGAATCTCCATTTGGAATTAGGACAATGATCAATGATTCCCTTCTTCAGAATATCCATTTGGTAAAACGCCCAAGGATATATGGTCAAGCAAGGTTTCACAGTCGATGTATTGCAACCAAAAATGTCTTAAATGCTTGGAAATTGAAGGGGTCGACACCATTGACTAAAAAAAGGTCTCACGCCTTTTACCTTACCAACACAGGGTTACACCGAAACCCTGCACCACCCTGGTAACATCTAAAACAAGGAGCAGGGATAAAAATCCTTTCACGCACAGAGTCTAACAATTATACAGCAAAATGTAGAAGAGATGTAGAGCTTAACTCCTATAACCTCATTCTCTGTAGGATCATAGACATCAAAGCTCCCGGCTATCCGTTGTCCCAACGGTCAGCACTCGGAGCCTATCATGGACTGCCTGGAGGTGATGGAAAGGACTCGTATGGTCGTCCTCCACTTCCAGATCCTCTGCAAGCACCAACTCTTTGGGTACCACTCCGATCACGGCGTTGCCTCTTCCGCGGTGGTGCACCTGATGCCTGCCCAATATTCTCAGCGTGCCTGGTCGAACAGTCTCGTGCGAAGTGCCCCCATCCATCGCAAACATAACACCAACTCTCTCTGGGCTGCACGGGTTCCCTTCGGCGCCACTGTGGGGTACGACCACGCCCCTGAATATGGTTATCGTAAAGCCACCTACGTTGAGGTTCTATCACCCAATGCCCACTAGATGCGACAGACGTCTCAGCTCTGTCGAGCCTATATCCACCACCAACTATAGAATGTGACCAGAATCTCTCAATTACCAGCGCCTTCTCTAGCTCCCCGAAATACGTGGAAATTCTCAAGGGTACTCTGAAAATACAAATCTCTTTGTGGATACCCTTCTCGAACTTCCACGCTCGGAAGTTTCCGTCATGGACCAAGTCCATGTAAAAGCTTGAATGGTCTGCGAAATCAGCTGCGTACTCGGACACTGTCATACCTCCCTTCTGAAACTGTAGGAGCTCCTGAATCCGAACGGAGCATAAGCTGGAGGGGAAAACTCCTCACAGAACAACAATAGAAAGTCACCCCATGGAAGCGATGAATCGTCAAGAAACTAAGTCACAAGACTCCACCAACGCCAAGATGCTCCATGGAAACGGTTGGCGGCCAAAGCCACTATGAGATCTATCGGCGTCTGCAGAATCCTAAAAAGGAGAACCACTATCCCAAGTCAAAACTCTACTGCACAAGGGTCTGGCTCACCACTGAACCTCAACAGTCTCTGCTGCTAGAACTCGCGTAGCATGCTCAACCTGCGCTCAAGCTCAGTCTGCTCCACTGAAGCTGACTGCTACTCACCAGGTGCGGGTGTTGCTACCGGACCACCCAGATAAAGGGACTCATATGATGGGTCCTTTACTGAGGCCTTGTAGCTCACAGGGGCGTTGTCACGAACCAAAGATGGTATCCTAGCTACCTATCTTCGCGGAAACATCTTGAATATTATCAAGGAGTGTCGCAGTCAAATGAGCATATATGTATATAACAGTAACAACAATGTGGAGTTGACTCAAGAAGGACAGTCAAGACTCAATCCTATGTGATGCACAGACAAATTTTCTATGCAAAAAGTGTCTCAACAAGATGAGTCGACATGTAGGTTATTAGGGTCCTAGTGAATGGATACATCAGCCGTCGCACCATCACTGGACTCCCCGGCCTGAGAGCCGCTATCGAGACACGTTGACACGGTTACCCTAAATCCCAACCAATTCCATTTTTAGGGATGTCAGAACAATGCCCCAAGGAATGAACCACCTCTGATACCACTTTTTCACGACCCGAACCTACCCGGGCTTGAGCCGCAACTACCCCATGCCCGCCTCCACAGGCCAGGGGCTGGCGACAAGCGTCGAAGGCTAAAAAACTCAGGCAGGCCTTTTCTTGAGTACCTTTACACACACACGCAACCCACTCAATGCAAAAGTGCAGAGTTAATGAAAAAGTAAAGTACTAACTTCTATAAACAACCAAAAAAGTGCATCGACCTCTAAATAGTATAAAGCAAGTGATGAACGTAAACTAAAAAATAAATGGGTAAAACACGTGCCCAACCAGAAATGGTTCCACAACCCAGAAATAAGTAAACAAAGGAAAAACAGCTGAAAGGGTCTCCCACCTGGAACCCGACTCCGACCACCATACACGGTCCTAGCTCTCAATCTCCTACGCTCTATTGAAGTCATGACCAACATGCCCGTCATTTGCAAGGGCACACCAAGTGCGGGAAAAGACCAAGCAAAGGTGAGTATTAAGATACACAGTAGGATACCACGAATACTCGAGGGAGAAAAAAAGGAGGTACCAAAGGGTTTGCAGCAGATCAAACAGGTAAAAGTAAATGAGTACAACTTAGAGTGCAGTAAGGTAACAGTAGAGTATCAGCTCCACCCAACAAGAGAAAAGAGGTAGACTCATCTAGACACAAGTAGCTAGAAACGATGTTAAAATGAACTTCTCGTCGAGTCTTCTCTACCTATAGCAAGAGAGTAGACTCGTCCAGCCACAAGAAGCTAGACACGGAATGCACATTGCATACCCCAGGCGTATTCGCCTCTCCTGGAGGAAGAGTAACCAAGACCCAAGGAGTGGGTACTGGAACAAGGTATAAACATATATACATGCTCTTTCAAGAAACCCAATCAAGATTGTAAGGGGATCTCCATCCCGTAGCTCAGCCCAAGAAAGTGAGTAGCCAATGGTCCTAGAAGTAAACACCATAGATGCCCCGCATCTCACACGTCTGCCCCAAACTTCAAGTCAAGGGGCTCAAATCAACACACCTTGACACTATACTCTTTGGGATGCACTAATCGCCTGCATGGTTTTAGGTCACGTCACAAGGATGTGTCTAGGTGGGGAAATCACCCATCGTACTTGAGAGTTCTGGGGAACGTTAAACCACACCTTGTCACTTCCTCGCAGTCAAGAGGTCTCCTCAAAGTCAACAGGTGACCCCCATGCCTAGCCTTGCTGGAGGGTAATCCCTGGAAGTCGACGGGTTCCCACTGGAGGGAGACCTAGAAAAAGTCGAAGGGTGCCACACTACCCAGTCCCGTAAAAGGGTAATCCGATAGAGGGATACCCAGCTAAAGTCGTCGACGAGTCGCAATTCCTAGTCCCGTAAAAGGGTACTCCACTGGAGGGAGGCTCAAAACTGTCATCGGGGACCACTTCCCAGCCCAACTGGAGGTAAACCTGGAATCGGGGACCACTTCCATGCCCCGCTAGAGGTAAACCCTACATCGGGGACCACTTCCCATCCCCACTGGATGTAATCCGGGAACTATTATGGACATCCCTGCTGGATAGTACAATGTTGTTCATTCCTGCTGGATGGTAACCCACTGGCCATCCCTGCTGGATGGTACCGTACTGGACATCCCTGCTAGAATGTACAACTGGCCACCCATACTGAAAACAACCTCTTGGCCAGCCCCGCTGGAAACAACCTCTTGGCAGCCCTACTGGAAACAACCTCCTGGGTAGAGGATCAGTTCCCATGTAATGTTTTGGTCACACTGAATCCACAAGAACTCTACCAGCGAACATGAAGTAATTATGCTGGCCAAACCATTGAGAACAGAACTAGGGGAGACCACTCAACCCTATTGGTCGAAACCATTGTGAACAGGACCTGGGGGAAACTCAACCCTGTTGGTCAATAAATGAGAACAGAGGGACCCTCTACTTCACCAGAGGTTAAATGTACGTAAAGAAGAACACGACACACACATGGGGCCTTGACGACGCGTGGCCCCAAGTCAACTCCAACCATGTGCACAAACGTTCTTAGCTACAAACAACCACATGTACCTCCAGACATTCCCGTATACTCCCAGAGTATACCACATCTCGATCCCGAAGTCTATCATGCACACAACACCCAACGTCAACGTGAAGGGTGAATACGTAACAACTCCAACATGCCACGTCATCGACTCAGGCACGACCAACCACATCTCTTCAAGAATTACCTCACTCACACGGGAGTGCACATGATCTCACATGTAGAGATTTCTTCCGAACACAGTAAGAAGAACCACCACCGGAGCACCTTTCATGCTTCCCCATATAATGAGATCTCTAATGAGTCTCTCCACATCCAAACCGATCGTACCATTGTAATCCTCAGGGAAAAACGTGAGAGATATACTATTTACTCGCCTAAATGGATATTTGATGGAAAAGTCATCCAACACCGCTTTACTCCCGAACGATGTCCCGTTGTCCCATGTGTCGGCCACAAAAACAGTCGGGCGCATTGCACCATTGTGATCCCCTTGGGAAAACACGTCAAATTGACTGCTCACTTGCATGGAAGGGATATCCGGAGAAAACGATGTGTTTCGATATACCAAACATGAGCAGTGTTGCATAGGACCCGCATCCCTATCCCGAAGCGCAACCAAATGATCGCCCCACTGTGATCCTCTCAGAAAAGTACACATGATTGACTATTCTCTTGTCCAAAATGGACACCTGGTGATAAAGATGGAAATCACCACCAACTCCCAAAATGGCCCTCATGGAGCCCACTCCACCATGTGGAATTAAAGCGGTCAGATTGAATCATTGCAATTCCCTCGAAAAAACACTCAGAATCGACTACTCACAAGCCCAGAATGGACGTCTGATGAAAAAGTTTCAAAAAGTTGTGTGCAGCTCGAAAGACGGGCCGTGGGACCCACATATCAAATCCGGATTCAATTCCCAAAACCACACGTGTAACCTTTTCCTCGGCACCAGGGTCCCAACGCCGCTGACGGTGCTCAAATCAGACGTCAGATGTGTCTGTGCCGCTCAAAACACAAACCCCTGGAAAAACGTAAAACTTACTTAATGCACGTGTTGTGCCACCGAACCCCTCGTCTAAAAAATTAAGAATTATTAAGATTATCTCTAAATTTTTGGCTTTATGTCTGGAGTAAACTTCCACAGATGGAATGCAAAACGGACACCCATCGCGGAAATTACGGGCGTCCAATGAGGGGGAAAGAAATCCCCTTCAGCTGGACCGGCCTGGGCCGGCCCGCGGCTCAGTCGCGTGGCCCGGCGCTGACCTGTGGTCCACCGTAGAATGGCCACGAGGGCTGGTCATTCTGTCACGTGATGACCCGCGGGACACGGGTCTTTGTCCCCACGCAGGGGTCGTGCGCCGCGACACCGCGGTCGTCGCCCCCCGGCGGCTTGGCCTCACCGCCTGGAGCCGCCGCCTCGCGCGACCGGCTCCGCCTCGCACCGGCGGCCTCGACCCTGCTGCCAGGCCTCTGCGCTCGCCCGTGCCGCCCGCTGCCGGAACCCCAAAATCCGGCTGGAGAACCTCCAAAACCACCGGAAAACACCCAAAATCCACAATCTTCAACAGGCGTTTGCGAGCTCCTCGGAACTCGGTTTTACAAACCGAAAGAGGCGATGTTAATCTCAGAAAAATTACTACACATACGTGGGATTTTTTCTAACATCAAAAACGTGTTTGACATGATTAATTGAGCTCAATGTCGGTGCGGGAAAAAAAATAAAGTGAAACGCATGATCCAACCATGTTGGGCGTTGCCGGGAGCTTCGTCGTCGATCCGCACCCCGCCGTTTCTGCTTCCACCTTGATTGGGTGGGAGGGGGAGGAGGAGGAGGATAAGAGGAGGTTTGGGTGAGGGGGGTGTGGTTTCTCCATGGGGAGGAGAGGAATGTTTTAATAAATAAACTCTTTAATTAAAAACTCGACCCCTGACAACACCCGCGTCCAAAACCTCTGGCGCAGTCAAGATTAAGCTTCCCCTATGAAGAAAACACCTCCCGAGCACAACGACAGTCTTGAAATTTTCAAACGAGTCCCTGTTCAAAAGTTAATAAACTCATCACCTGAGGCTTCCAAATTACAAAAACACCCCTGGCGGCCTTTTTCACAGGAGGCCCGCGCCCGCAAAAATAACACCCCTCCTAGGGTAAATGGCACGTTACAGTCTCAACGGTGACCTCAGTTTCCCCATCCGAGCTCCTATTTAAGAGATACCTAAGATTAACCATTATACAAATAAATTAATTATTTTAATTATATGTTTAACGTTCTGTTAACGGGTCAGTGATCCCAACGTCCTGCGCTGACATATTTTATGTCATTCCTAAGGTAAAAACCTCATTCAGGACCCATCCATACACTCATATCTATGATCGGAAACACCGTTTAGGAGTTATCCTATTTATTTGGCGTGCCCAGTGTGAATGCACTGAAAATTCAATTCCGGCCACACCGGGGCTCGGAATCGCACGTCGTCTGAAGGCGCTCCTCTGGAATGACAACAAGAATATTCCAATGTCTTCTATAGAAAATAACAGGGTTCTTACCGGTATGTATATGATTAAATAATGCATTAAATAAGTGTAAATTTCTTACTCAATTATGTTTTTTTATGAAATATGGTTATATAATCTTTGAATTAAAGTGATTTCATTTTATTCTTCCAAATTAATGTTTCTTAAAAATTATTTTTAATATTTATAGGATAAAATGATTTATTTTTTTTTCAAATTTTATAAATTATATTTTATTAATTAAATTTAATTATTATAATAATTGTATTGAAATAGTCATAAGATGTGGTTTTTTTAGTTTTTAGAAAATATTTATTTTTCTGTAAATAATGTAAAATATAAGTTTTTATAAAACAATCATTAAATTTCAATATAATTGGAAATTTAAATGCACAATTATGATTTTATTTTTTATATAAAGTATCATAGGTAATATTTCCTTATATTTAGACCAATTAATTACGATTGAATAGTCTTTATAATGTATTTTATTATAACATTATTTTTAGTATTAAAAATACATTTCTCTAAAAACTGTTTGCACAATGTTCTTTGATTAATTATAATTACTATTGATGAATAATTATTTTATTATTATATATATATATAATATATAATCGGGAATTTAAATTCATTAAATTATTATTTCAATTCATAAAATTAATATAATATCAACCATTCCTTGAAAAATACACGTCTAGAAAATCTCTTTTCCTGGGACTTGTACATATTATTTTAAAATAAAGTACTCCACTTATGTGATTGGAATTTGATAAAATGGATTATATTTTAGGAATCATAATATTTTATATTATTTAATAATGAAAAATTAATTTTTTATATAATGACAAATAAAATACAAAAAAATATTACTCTGGAAAAAAACATAATGGTAGAACTAAAAAATCTAGAGGTAAAAGTGATTAAATATTTAAAAGTTGATTAATATCACTGTTATAGGTGTTTCATTTACTTATCCTTCCTTAATTAATTTATTTTAAATTTCATTAAATATTTCTTGAGACAAAAAACACATTATAGAATGGTTTTTGACATTTATAAAAAAGTCAATACAACTCAATTATAAAATGTCACCCCTCCCCAAAAATATTTATTTCTATAAATAAATTTGGATAGAAAAAAACATACCAAAGTCTCTACAAAAAAAATTATAAGATTTATATATTTTTTGGTCTTCGCAAACATCCATCCAAAATGCACTTTAATAAGAGATTCACAAAAGGTTAGTCTAAGCGTAGGTAATCATCATCACCACGAGCCGTAATTTTATTTTATTTTTTCAACATATTATAGTTTCGTAATAATTACTATATAATATCTCTTCTTGATAATATATACTAAGATATTAAAATATTTATTGTACAATAACCATCATTATATTCATGCATTTTATGCAAGATGAAATTGTTGATCATGTGTTTTCTATACTACCGCCTCACGAACTGATGTAATTCGTTTCCCAACATTTCCCCTATTTTTTGTTAAATTTGATGTATTTTCTAACACCCCAGGTAAATAAAGAATATGAAATTTTTATATTTATCCCTATTTGTGAATAAAATTTCAATATTAATTTAAAGGGAACGCTATGCTCGATGGCTTACCCAATACAAAACAACGAGTTCCTTTGAAATCTTATGTTGCACTCTAATAATAAAATAATACTATTTTAAATGGTAGTTAACACCTAACCGTTGTAATGGCGTGAATGAACAGAAATAACTAAAAATGATTATATATTTTTGTCAAATATTTTTTTACTCTTTACAATAACTTTTAGATGATTAAAAATGCGAATGAATCCATTTTTAAGCGTAAACATTCTAATATTCTTTAAAAGGTCGATTAACCGCCTTTTGATGGTGAACCTCTTTTAAATCAACTTTTTAACAATTTTATGTGATATGTTTGACAAAATAATATTCTTCTTTACAATAAGGACATCAAAATTTACTTTGTGTAAATTTTTGGTATCTTTCCGATAAAGTTCATTTTTTAATGAATAGTGAAAAATGTTGTATTTTAATTCAAAACCACTTTTTAGTCTAATTTATTTATATTATTAGATTATATTTTGAATTGTATTTAATGTAAAATTAGAATATATTTTTACAATTTAATCCAATAGTGGTCGTTGAAATTAATTTCATCTTGAAATTGGACTTCAACTAGGGTAAATCTTTTGATACTTATTGTTTCATAAAAACACGCTATTTGCTCTGACAGCGGGAATTAATTATTAAATTAATAAATTAACTTATATGTTTTTAATTTTGTAAAATAGACATAATTTTTAAATTCGGAATATCAAATATAGCTTAGAGTGAATTTTTGGTAATTTTCTGAAAAACATCAATTTTTATGAATAGTGAAACCACAGTGGTAGTCAAAGAAACTGATTTTTCATTTAAATGAAACTTTACCACGTCTGTTATTTGAATTTCAAAAATCATATATACATGGTTTTCATTAAGAAGTAAAATGTGGTTCAATGGGATTAAAATAATTTTTTGGTGAATAGTAACCTTTAAGTTTATTAATCGCGATTAGAGGTAGTTAGTGTAATTTAAGGTAAAAATAATGTTTTAATAATATGGAATGACCTAGAAACATGTCCTACCCTCATTGGATGTGTCATGGCCGACCAAGAAAATCCATTGGTCAACTTGGGGACCCCATGGAGCCACTTTGGTTGGAAAATGACTTTAATACCTTTTTATTTAATGTTAAAATTAAAATGTCACAAACATGGGTTATTTTACTAAAACAATTTTTATATTGGGTTATACAAGTCATATTTTTTACTATAAAAATTCATTAGAAAGATAAAAAGATTACCAACATCATGATATTTTTTTTATAATTTTTAGACACTAAATAAATTAAATTATTTATGACACCGTGATGATGCAGCGATTACCTCATTATTTAACGATTTAAATAAAATGAAAAGATAATCTACAATCTAAGACCTAAAACTATCAAAACCCTATTGGATGGGTGTATTTCGAAACTTTATCACCTTATCCTTGAAATATATCAATTTGGGACCTTTAAAATCCGAAAATCATTTGAAGATAAAGTAACATTTTGTAACTTTTCAAGAGTGCCCCTCCTCTCCTCTTATAAAAGGCCTGCACCTCTACCACATTACACACACCTCTCAAGCCTTTGGCTCGGCCAGACCCTGCCCATTTAATCTCTCCACATCCCTCTATTAATCATTGAAGCCTCACTTTGGGCATAATCCTTTCCATGGAAGCCTTTGAGCTCAAATCAAAGGAAGTTACCCAATTTAAAGGTAATGTCTTCCCTTGTGTTCTTTTGTTTTATTTTTCTTATCCAACCCCCTAAACCCTTTTTATTCTATTCTTTTGTAACAACACCAGTATCCTCAATATACTAGGATGTTTTTATGTGAATTATTAGAGCTAAACTTACACACACCTTCTTCTAATTGTTAAAGAACATATTGTTTCTGTGGATGGAGAATTACTGCCTCACAAAACGATGATTGTTCAATATTCTTTTAACACCTTCAAAGGTGGCCATTAAGATGTCACTATATTTATATATGATATATAATATGTTTATTTTTTCCTTAATCTTCTGTATTTTTCATTTATGGCATACCTTTATGGTTTCCATTACGGGTAAACGTGATATCTTCAATTTTATGAAGTGCGGACTATCGCCCCCTCCACGTGATTTGATTCGTTAATGCCATATGTGGGACGTATAAAGGATGTAATTAATGGTATTACATATGTTATCCTACGGGAATTATAATATACCTTTATATATTTATTATTTCATTCCATTGAATACAAAAAAAAATTAAAGTAGCATTCATGCGTACGTACGGCTTACACTCTCCATGAACGGTACATTTCATTTCTTATCTCCAAATGTTATGTACTATTATATGTACATATATATAATGGATATATATGTAATATATTTCATCTAAATTATTGGTATCATTCTGTAATTAATATATATATATCTCATTTTGTTTTAATTCCATTAATATGGCAATGAAATGAAAGTAGCGTTCATGCGTACGTACGGCCTACCGTCTCCATGAACGGTGCTTTTAATTTTTTATCTCCAAATGCTATGGAATAGTATAAAATGAATATATACTGGATATATATGATATTTAAAACATAAATACTATTCTGGAGATGATGTACATATAACTACATGGAAAATTCTTTTCCAACAAGTTCAATTTTTACTCATGTATTGAACATCGACAAAAACATCTGATATCAACTCACTTTATTAACCAATTATTATAACATTATAATATTTGATATGAACTGAATAATAATATTTAAAGGAGGTCCTTAAGAAATTATAAATTGACCAAATTTTATTATTCAGTAGATTAAAGAACGATCGAGTCATGACGGACACGAGGTAAGGGATCCTACTCCTCTCTTTCTTTTTAAGTACACTCATTTATGTCATTCCTTTTAATATCATATTTATTATGATTGGAATGTTATTTTATATTACTCCTACTGTACTTTTTATGTTCATATGGTGAGAGACCCTATTTTCTCTCATCAATCCATTTTGGAGGGTTTGAGTGGCGCCCTTAGGCTGCCGAATTATCGTAAGAGATCTAACCACTCTCTTTTTTAGTACTCTCATTTATGTAACTTCTTTTAAGCTCCTCTTTGTTATGATGGTGGATGTTATTTTAAATTCATATTAATGTAAATTTTGTTGTAATATGATGATATACTCTATTTGATCTCATCAATCCTTTTTTGTAAGTTTTAAGTGGCGTCGTTAGGCTACCGAGTTTTCGTAATGGATTTTTCATCTCACTTGTATTCCCGTGAGATTTATGCTACATTTTCCACCATTTCCTTTGAGTGGTGTATGTAATTCCCATTATTATACTCTTTGTGTAATATAATTTCATTTATGGGTACTTACATATTCATTGTATGACCCTTCTTCAATGGGGTGTACGTTTAGAATGTTTCCCAAGTCAGTAAGGGAACCTTTCACCCTCCACTTTTTAAAAGACTTCTTTTGTTATGTATTTTAATTAACATACTATTATGTAGGGATATGTTCTTATATATCCTTATTAATGTAAATTTTATGTCCATGTGATGAGATACCCTTTTTATCACTCATCAACTCATTTTATGAGTTTTGAAGTGACGCCGTTAGGCTGTCGAATTTCTGTAAGGGAACTTCTTAACCCACTTTCAATTCTTTGGGTTAAACCTTTAATTCTTGATTTTATTATGAAATGATTATGTGTGGAATATCTATGTTGTAGTTTCCACAAACTATTTTGTGTATCTACTATTTCTACACATAATTATCTCATTGATAAATTCATATATCATTTAGACGGACTTGTATCAGAAATCATAACTCAATCTCATTTCATTGAGTTAAATATCTATGTCATTGGTTTTGTTTTTCCATGATTATGTGTGAATGACCTTTGATTGTTTTACACTTAATATCCACTTATATTTTGTGTATTCGTATTTTTCACACATAATCATGTAATTGATTTATCCTTAATATAAGGATACCGACTTTGTAAAGGACATCGTCTCAATCTCCTTTCATTGATGCATATTTGGTTTTACACACGACTTTCTGTTATACGGTGTATAAACCCCTTTGACTTTTAATTTTATTCAAAAGGAATCTTTTTATATGAATCATTTTACTAAACAAAAAAAAGGAATGTTTCTTTTAACGTACACGGTGACAACGACCTTTTCCGTCGTCGCGAGTATTATTTGGTATTTGGCTTCCTCAACAAGCCGTAATGTTTTTTAAAATGAAATAAATACCATATAATCTTTTATGTATGTTGGTATTGAAAATGGTTTTTATAAAGGATTTGTTATGTCAATATATTTAACTGATATATTTTGATCGAAATGTGGAAATGTTTTCTTTCCATTATATTTGTTTATTGTCTTATGATTTTATAATGGTACTTGGACATAATGACGGGTGGTGCCGTGAATACCAGGACGGGCAGTTACGTTATAACCTCCAATGCATTGGGTATGGAAGTTGGTCGTATGGCTATTCCATTAAGTATGTGTGGAAGTCGGCCGTATGGCTATTCCATTAAGTATGTGTGGAAGTCGACCGTATGGTTATTTCATTTAAGTATGTTTATATCCCAGGTTACCTTTTTATGTTATGTGTTCTTTATATGGGTTTTATGGTAATCTTTTGGGTACAAAAGGGTAAGTAATGATCTTTTATTCATTGAAGAGTTTTTTACTACTTCTAAAAGGTGAAAGGTATTACTTTTATAAAGTATAAATGGTTTACTTGTTGTTTTAAAAAACTAACAGTTTTCATTCTTTGTGTGTCCCTTGCTGAGCTTTTTATGCTCACCACGAGTTTTTGAAATGTTTTTCACAAGACTTAATGCAGAATAGGGTCAAGGATGGGATCAAGGTAAAGTCATGCTACCTAAAACATGTTACTAGACATGTTTCTTTTTAAGAGTTTTTATTTTATGGAAAGTTAGTAGATGTTTCTACATTGTAATCTTTTGAGATGTAATAGTCATGTCCTAATACTCTAAAACTCTAAACCTGAAAATATCCTCAATGTGAATTATTCATTTAATTCAATATTAAGTAAGGTTTAAGGTTGGGGCCTTATAGTTGGTATCAAAGGTCGGTTTAGATAACATTAGAGGCCAGGGTATTCTTTAATAATAAGTGACATTACCATAATGGTTAGAATTTCAGAAAGAGTCCTAGTTTTAGATAAAGTGAATGAGTAAGTATTTCTTAGTGTTTATCTTCCTCATTAGTACATGATGGTTTTGTTGATATTATCACACTGACATTTCTATTTTTAGTGAATGGATGGATCTAGCAGGCACAAAAGTGACAATAGGTTTGAAGGAAACTGTGGTGGTTCTCTGATTAAGAGACTGGATGAAATGGGGGATTCAATGAGGAAACTCGTGGTTGTTCTAATCCAACTATTAAGGAGTCATGATCAACCACTTCTACCTTGGTGTGTTCTGTAATGAATCATGTACGAGATGACCAATCGATGTGGAAGTTCAGGTAATAAGTATAAAGATAAACACTAGGGTTTATATGATCCTTACATTTGAGGTAATTATGGGTTGTTATATATTATGATGTATAATGAAAGGCATGAGATAAAATTGAGGTTAAAATATGTTATGATTATTTTTGAAGATTTTATCTCGTGTTGGGGAATGATTTAAGAATTTTATAGTTTTGGAAAGAGGACAACACGCAGACCGTGTGACAACCCGTCGCGTCAGAAAAAGCTGCGGGAATCGAACCCACAACCAAAGTGCGACTGGTATTTATTGCCTACAACTGGACTACATGACGTACCGGGTTAGTATGACTAATTATTTTAAGTTATATGATTTTAGGAATCACGAGTAAGTTTATTTTGGGTTATCTATGGAAATGATTAACCTATCATGGAAGATATGTGATTAGGTTAATTACTTTTCAATATGAGAATTTAAGAGCAACTGATGTTATTTGGAGATAAAATTTAATTTGTACCTTGGAAGACTATGTGATTAAATCCTTCAAATATTTGGGTTTCAATATTAGTTTGGTTTACTTTGAAAAATTTTATGGAAAATTGTTTATCGAATGCTTTTCGTTGAACAATGGGTTTTTTTGGACAAATATTAGAGATTACGAATGGATTTTCTTTTTATAAAGGATTATACTTTTGTGGGTTATCTGATCTTATACTAACGATTTTGGTTTTGGATTTTGTCTAAATACATGGAAAATATATAGTTCTCATTTGTGGATTAGGTGATTATCAGGAAGTTGATTATAGTACACTTAATGCGAACAAGTCTTCCTAAAAACTCATCTTTTGGACAATATATGAGTTTGATTAAGGAATCTAGTAAAGGTTGAAAGTCTACGTGAGAAGTAAGTATGATTCATTATGATTTAGTTATGCTCAAAAAATAAATTCCTCAATGAAGATTAACTTAAAAAAAAAAATTTGTCTGTTACCTTTTCCTACTGGGGAATCGAATACCGTTTAACCCATCACAAGTTTGTGATTTTCATGTGGTTAACTTTCTCCTAGATATGTTTACTATCACTCTCCATTAGAACATGACCCTTTGTTTTCTCCTCCATATCCATATTTTCATACTTGGAATGCTAGTATGGGTTAACTCGGGTGACATTTGTACTTCTCTCCCATTCTTTTAAAGTGATTGTTTTACCGACTCTTGTTCCGATGTGGGACTTTCAGGGATGTTTCCGAGCCCAATTTTGAAATTGTGAGGACGCAATTCCCAAAATGGGGGAAGAATGTAACACCCCAGGTAAATAAAAAATATGACATTTTTATATTTATCCCTATTTGTGAATAAAATTTCAATATTAATTTAAAGGGAACGCTATGCTCGATGGCTTACCCAATACAAAACAACGAGTTCTTTTTTTAAATCTTACGTTGCACTCTAATAATAACATAATATTATTTTAAATGGTAGTTAACGCCTAACCGTTATAATGGAGGGAATGAACATAACTAACTACAAAATGATTATATATGTTTGTCAAATATTTTTTTTACTCTACCAATAAATGTTAGAGGATTAAAAATGCGAATGAATCCATTTTTAAGCATAAACATTCTAATATTCTTTAAAAGGTCGATTAACCACCTTTTGATGGAGATCCTCTTTTAAATAAACATTTTACCAATTTTATGTGTTATGTTTGACAAAATAATATTTCTTTTTTAAAATCGGGACATCAAAATTTACTTTGTGTAAATTTTTGGTATCTTTCCGATAAAGTTCATTTTTTAATGAATAGTGAAAAATGTTGTATTTTAATTCACAAACTTTTTTTAGTCTAATTTATTTATATGATTAGATTATATTTTGAGTTGTTTTTAAAGGAAAATTAGAATATATTTTCACAATTTAATCTAATAGTGGTCTTTGGAATTATTTTCATCTTGAAATTGGACTTAAACTAGTGTCAATCTTTTGATACTTATTGTTACATAAAAACACGTTATTTGCTTTGAGAGCGGGAATTAATTTTTAAATTAATTAATTTAACTTAAATGTTTTTAAATTTGTAAAATAGACATCATTTTTAAATTCGGAATATCAAATATATCCTAGGGTGAATTATTTGTAATTTTCTGAAAAACTTCAATTTTTGATGAATAGTGAAACCACTAAGTGGTAGTTAAAGAAACTGATTTTTCGTTTAAATGAAACTTTACCACTTCTGTTATTTGAATTTCAAAAATTTTATATACATTTTTTTCATTAAGAAGAATATTTTGGTTCAATGGGATTAAAATAATTTTTTGGTGAATAGTAACTTTTATGTTTATTAATCGCAATTAGAGGTAATTAGTGTAATTTAATGTAAAAATATTGTTTTAATAATATGAAATGACCTAAACACAAGTCCTACCCTCATTTTATGTGTCATGGCCGACCAAGAAAATCCATGGGTCAACTTGGGGACCCAATGGAGCCACTTTGTTTGGAAAATGACATTAATAACTTTTTATTTAATGTTAAAATTAAAATGTCACAAACATGTGTTATTTTACTAAAACAATTTTTATATAGGGTTATGAAAGTCATATTTTTTAATATAAATATTCATTATAAAGGTAAAAATATTTCAAAAATAATGATATTTTTTTTATAATTTTTAGACACTAATTAAATTAAATTATTTATGACACCATGATGATTCAGCGATTACCTCATTATTTAACGATTTAAATAAAATGAAAACATAATGTAAAATCACTGACCTACACTTGTCACAAACCTATTGGATGGGTGGATTTCGAAACTTTATCACCATATCCTAGAAATACATCAATTTGGGACCCTTAAAATCCAAAATCATTTGATGATAAAGTAACAATTTGTAACTTTCCAATAGTGCCCCTCCTCTCCTCTTATAAAAGGCCCCCACATCTACCACCTTACACACACCTCTCAAGCCTTTTTCTCGGCCAGACCCTGCCCATTTCATCTCTCCACATCCCTATCTTCATCATTGGAGCCTCACTTTGGGCAGAATCCTTTCCAAGGAAGCCTTTGAGCTCAAATCAATGGAAGTTACCCGATTTAATGGTAATGTCTTCCCTTGTGTTATTTTGTTTTATTTTGCTTATCCAACCCCCTAAACCCTTTTTATTTTTTTCTTTTGTAACAAAAACAGTATCATAAATATACTATGATGTTTTTATGTGAAATATTAGAGCTACAATTACACACACCTTCGTCTAATGGTCAACGAACATACTGTTTCTGTGGATGGTGAATTACAGCCTCACGAAACGATCATTGTTCAATATTCTTTTAACACCTTCAAAGGTGGCCATTGAGATGTCACTGTATTTATATATGATATATAATATGTTTATGTTTTCCTCAATCTTCTGTATTTTCCATTTATGGCATAAATTTATGGTTTCCATTATGGGTAAACGCGATATCTTCATTTTAGGAAGTGCGGACTACCGCCCCCTCAAAGTGATTTGATTCGTTAATGCCATATGTGGGATGTATAATGGATTTAATTAATGGTATTGCATATTTTATCCTACTTGAATTATAATATATCTTTGTATATTTATTATTTCATTAAATTGAATAAAAAAAATGAAAGTAGCGTTCATGTGTACGTACGGCTTACCGTCTCCATAAACAGTACATTTCATTTCTAATCTCCAAATGTTATGTACTATTATAAGTACATATATGTAATGGATATATAATTAATATATTACATATAAATGATGAGTATCATTCTGTAATTAATATATATATCTCTCATTTTGTTTTAATTCCATTAATATTGTAATAAAATGAAAGTAGCGTTCATGCGTACGTACGGCCTACCGTCTCCATGAATGGTGCTTTTAATATTTTATCTCCAAATTATATGGAATACTATAAAATGAATATATAATGGATATATATGATATTTAAAACATAAATACTATTCTGGAGATGATGTACCTATAACTACATGGAAAATTATTTTCCAACAAGTTCAATTTTTACTCATGTACTGAACATCGACAAAAACGTCTGATATGAACTCACTTTATTAACCAATTATTATTACATTATAATATTTGATATGAACTGAATAATAATATTTAAAGGAGGTCCTTAAGAAATTATAAATTGACCAAATTTTATTAATCAGAAGATTATAGAACGATCGAGTCATGTCAGACACGAGGTAAGGGAGCCTACTCCTCTCTTTCTTTTTAAGTACACTCTTTTATGTCATTCCTTTTAAGATCATCTTTATTATGATTGGGATGTTATTTTATATTACTCCTACTGTAATTTTTATGTTCATATGGTAAGAGACCCTATTTTCTCTCTTCAAACCATTTTGGAGGTTTTGAGTGGTGCCCTTAGGCTACCGAATTTTCATAAGAGATCTAACCTCTCTCTCTTTTTAGTACTCTCACTTAAGTCACTTATTTTAAGATCCTTTTTGTTATTATGGGGGATGTTATTTTATATTCCTCTTGTTGTAAATTTTATTCTAATATGATGAGATACTATATTTGATCTCATCAATCCATTTTTGTATGTTTTAAGTGGCGTTGTTAGGCTGCCGAGTTTTCGTAAGGGATTTTTCATCTCACTTTTATTCCCGTGAGATTTATGGTACATTTTACACCATTTCCTTTAAGTGGTGTATGTAAATCCCATTATTATACTCTTTGTGTAATATAATTTCATTTATGGGTACTTACATATTCATTGTATGACCCTTCTTCAATGGTGTGTACGTTTCGAAAGGTACCCAAGTCGGTAAGGGACCGTTTCTCCCTCCTCTTTTTAAAAGACATCTATTGTTATGTCTTTTAATTAACATACTATTGTGTTGGGATATGTTCTTCTATATCGTTATTAATGTAAATATTATGTCCATGTTATGAGATACCCTTTTTATCTCTCATCAACTCATTTTATGAGTTTTGAAGTGATGCCGTTAGGCTGTCGAATTTCTGTAAGGGAACTTCTTAACCCACTTCTAATTATTTGGGTTAAACCTCTAATTCTTGATTTTATTATGCCAATATTATGTGTGGAATATCTATGTTGTAGTTTCCACAAACCATTGTGTGCATGTACTATTTATACACATAATTATCTCATTGATAAATTCTTATGTCATTTAGACCGACTTGTATCAGAAATCATAACTCAATCTCATTTCATTGAGTTAAATATCTATGTCATTGGTTTTGTTTTTCCATGATTATGTGTGAATGACCTCTGATTGTTTTACACTTAATATCCACATACATTTTGTGTATTCGTATTTTTCACACATAATCATGTAATTGATTTATCCTTAATCTAAGGATACCGACTTTGTAAGGGACTTTGTCTCTGTCTCCTTTCAATGAGGCATATTTGGTTTTACACACAACTTTATTTTATACGGTTTATAAACCCCTTTGACTTTTAATTTTATTCCAAAGGAATATTTTTATACGAAGCATTTTATTAAACGACAAAAAGGAATGATTCTTTTAACATACGCGGTGACAACGACCTTTTCCGCCGTCGCGAGTATTATTTGGTCTTTGGCTTCCTCAACAAACCGTAATGTTTTTTAAAATTAAATAAATACCATATACTCTTTTATGTATGTTGGTATTGAAAATGGTTTTTATAAAGTATTTTTTATGGCGATATATTTAAGTGATAAATTGTGATCGAAATGTGGAAATGTTTTCTTTCCATTATATTTGTTTATTGTCTTATGATTTTATAATGGTACTTGGACATTATGACGGGTGGTGCCGTGAATACCAGGACGGGCGGTTACGTTATAACCTCCACTGCATTGGGTATGGAAGTTAGCCGTATAGCTATTCCATTAAGTATGTGTGGAAGTCAGCTGTATGGATATTCCATTATGTATGTGTGGAAGTCGACCGTATGGTTATTCCATTTAAGTATGTTTATGTCCCAAGTTACCTTTTAATGTTATGTGTTCTTTATATGGGTTTTATGGTAATCTTTTGGTTACAAAAGGGTAAGTAATGATATTTTATTCATTTAAGAGTTTTTTTACTACTTCTAAAAGGTGAAAGGTATTACTTTGATAATGTATACATGGTTTACTTGTTGTTTTAAAAAACTAACAGTTTTCATTCTTTGTGTATCCCTTACTGAGCTTTTTATGCTCATCCCATGTTTTTAAATGTTTTTCACAGGACTTAATGCAGAATAGGGTCAAGGATGGGATCAAGGGAAAGTCATGCTACCTAAAACATGGAACTAGACATGTTTCTTTTTAAGAGTTTTTATTTTATGGAAACTTAGTAGAAGTATCTACTTTGTAATCTTTTGATATGTAATAGTCATGTCCTAATTCTCTAAAACTCTAAACCTGAAAAGATCCTCAATGTGAATTATTCATTTAATTAAATATTAAGTAAGGTTTTAGGATGGGGCCTTATATAATTAATTTATATATTAATTAAATACAAGTCATTATATAAATTAAATGTTTCATATACCTTATTACCATGCCATCCATTGAAAAATAATAACATCACTTATGTGTATTTTGAACAATCAGTACCCGATGTGATGTGATTCATTTTTTTATTTATGCATCACTAAATCATTTATATATGTGTATTAGTCAAATTAATAAAATAATTATGATTTTTTGTGATGTGGGAAATATAAATTAATATATACATTATTTCCATCATGATCCATGAAAAATGGAAACGTTACTAATGTGTCCGTACAACCAACTATCTTCATGATTGTGACATAGATAATTTTTTCACTAAAATATTTCAAGGGTAGTTTTTCAAATAATAATTTATTTATAGAAAATATAATTATTTATTATTTTTAATTTTTTTGATTTAATAAATACAATTTTATTATGGTCAACAAATATATTACGTTTTCTATTTATGAACTGAATATCATCAAAAGACCCAATGTGGATATAACTATTTATGTAATTAATCATGTAATTAAAATAATTGAAGTAAATTATTTATTAAGAAGGATTGATACCTATAAATTAATCATATGAAAACGAAAAATCGATATAAATTTATTATATAATACATTGACTACACACCCGACAAAGTGCAGACTCGAGGTAAGGTTTCAATCTCAAAACGTCCATCATTGAGAAACATTTTCTTTTATAAACAAAATTTTTCTCATATGTTTTATATACTACCAATATACTTAAAATTTCTATGATAGCAAAGAAATTAAACATCAATGTAATTTTTTTCATAATGGTTGAAAATTCCATTCATTCCATAAATGTTAAAAAAATATCCCTTTCTTGTTATAATTAAATTCCTCATTGAATTTTTTTGGAAAACTACATGAAGATTCATTTAAATTATTTTATAAATATAAAATATTTTACAAATGTATTTAATAAATAATTTTATTAATTTTGATTTTTTTAAACATGGTTTTGAATGAAATGAAGTTCTCAAATAAAGGGAGATATAAAGATTGTTTTTTATTAAAACATATCCATTATTTTAAGTAGAAATTATTGTAAAATGGAACTATTAATTGATAAAATAAATAAAAGATAAATTATAAGGAATATTATAAAAACTATTGAGAGGCATATCATAATATTTTTACATTAGAGACCTAATAATAAACAACCCGAATAAATGATAAATCCATTGCGAATTTTGAAACATTTGAATTATAATCATGGTGAAAGATATATCCATAAATTTTTATGTAATACACATAGTTTTGAGGAAATGTAATATAAAATTAATTCCTTGTATGTATATAAAAAATATAAAATAAATATTATTTGAATATGGAATGGGTCACACAAAAGTAAAAAGTGAGACAGAAGTGCATTATCAGTTCATGCCTATTTTGGATCATAAGACCTGATAAAAAATAATATCAAAGAAAACATTTTATATCAAGAAAATAAATATATTAATTACATTAAATTTAACTGGGGATTTATATAAACCAGAAAAAATAAATGAGTCGTGAATTTTCATATGTCCCCTACAAAGAAAAGAGATACGATAAATATTATACCACATGTATCGACATCTATAATACTAATTCAAAACTATTATATAATAAATATAAAATTGTTATAAATAAATTAAATAACCATTTTAATATATAATATTCCATACAATATTTACTCATATCTTATTACTACAATTTGTTAAACAATTCCATGAAAAAGTCACGTTTCGATTAATAAATTATTTTTTCCGTATATGTATTTTTTTTATTCTAGTCCTGAAAAGTTGAGCGTAGTTACATTATCTATATAATAATAATAATTACATAATTATATTATTTATACATAAATTATAATTTTAATTCCAATCATGAATGTTGGTATTGATAAATGAACTATGTTACGATAATGGAGATGGTTGGCTCTACATATGCAAGAATAACATTTATTTTTATCAATGAATATTATGGAAAGTAAGTGAGTAATATATTATCATTAAATATTTTTAATAATATAATAAATGAAATATTATTTATTTAATTATAAATATGAATATCATCAATTTGGTTAGGTGATGAAATTGGAGGCACGTCGTGTCGTAATTGTGGCAGTCCATATGTACACGAATGAGCTTATCATCATATATTTAGTGAAACTATATGGAAGAAAATGATAAATTATATTATTAAAATGAAAAATATTTATTTATTATAGTATTTATTTCTTGTATTGAAGATATATTTTACCTAATTTTCATCATTGTAAAACAAACCACATCGCTTCACAAGGTAGCAGTTCTCTATACACACGAGTGATATTAACATATCCACAATAAAATGGAATTTTAAAAATTTATATATAATATAATGACTCCAAATGTATAATTATATTATAGATATAATATTTTCACTTTAGATACAGCATCTTACCTAAACATGATATAAGGTAATGTAAAAATGAATGTCATCAGTTCGGGAGGGAGTATCCAACCTAACACCTGAACAATTATTTTTTAATCCATTTGATGGAACTATAGATGGTTTATGTAATGAAAATTCCATAAATATAGTAAATTATATGTAAGATACCAATTATATTATATCATAATATTTTATTATTAATTGAATTAGGTGAATAAATAAATAAAATAGAAATCTTGGTGAATAACGTTGTCTCTTCGTCGAGTATACTACTTAGGATTTCACATAAATCCTTCCATTATTAAATTTCTAACCTATATAAGGATTAAATTAATAAAGGAGGGATCAGGGGTGTGACTTGGGTAGATAATTGATTAAATTAAAGGGGTTTTATGGTGTGAAATGGAGAAGAGACTAGGTGGCCTTTGGAAAGTGAGGTGACCGGAAAAAAATTTCTTATTCGAGAAGAATAATGTTTACCCATATATTTCCCAAGACGAAAAGATCAAAAAAATTTATTAACAATCAATTAAGATGTTAGGGTAGAAATGTGTCCATAAAATGGATTACAGAAGTGACTTTCGGTCATTTTAACTATTATCAGTTTGGTTTAACCCTCCAATATTATCATTTATACCATAACAACATTAATTAATTATTACTGTTTTAAGTATTAAATTTTCTAAAAAATTAATTATACCATAATAGATATTATAAATTCTTATTATTTCATATAATAAATAAATTACCCCAAATTAAATTTAAAAAAACTGTAAAATTTTAATCCTAAAAATAATTATGCAAAACGAGGAGAAAGCAGGCTTCCATAGAGATGATGTTCAAAAGATTTCAATATTTTAATACAAAAATTAAATATGAAAATTCTTCAAATATACTAATTTAAATTAATAAAATTATAATTTAAATAATATTAATTTTATAAAATAAAAAAAATAATTAATTGAAATTGAAATTTTCAGTTAAAATTTACAATATTTCACTATTCATAAGAAATTAATATTTTAAAATTTTTATTAAAAAGTAAACCTAAGTGAATTTTGATTTTATTGTTTCTGAAATTAATTTTATTTTATCAAATATATTATATATCTTTTTTAAAAATTACTTATAGAAAAATCTGTTCCATATGTGATACAAAATTCTTTTTATAAAAATAATATTTTTATGTATAAAATTGGATTAATTCTTTTTTGATATCAAGAAAACACTAAACTATAATGTTTATTAATTAATTTAAGATTAAATATCTAAATTTCATAAAAACTATCCACAAATTTTGTATAATTATTAATTATTAAATTTGATTAATCTTATTAAATGTTTTTTCAAAACAAAACACACCCTTTCTATTGAAATGGTTTTTATTATCATTTTGAAATAAATGTCACTTAATTATTAATTTTATATAGTTGTGTAATCCTTATATTTTCCATTTTATAAAATCCCATTGATACCAACTGTTCAAATAACTAGGTGATAACTATCATAAATAATATGTCATATTATTTTTACACTCGGTGTTACTTTTAATGAAAATAAACATAGAGATATAGGTAATAGAAAATATCAATACAATTAATTTTTAAAACAAATATGTGTCATATGTTATCAGGGTATAATATTCCAAACCCCATGAAATTAATTTTTACCATTAAAACATTCACTTTGTTATGAATAAATGAGGATACATGTAGCTCATTTAATCTTTAGTTTCCCTTATATATTACTTAAGATGGTGATTTCGCCACAAAATGATGACCAAGTGGTAATGTTTCATAGAACTGTCTTTATTCAATCTAGAATATCTGTTGGTTATCCCCCATAAGGATTATCATTCTCTAGAGGTTAAAACTTATAGATTACTATATGTGATTGATCAATTTTATACATCCTCAGGAGAAATACATAGAACACATCTTGAACCCGAGAGTGGTTCGTTGGTAGCTCTAAATATTAACATACTATATTGATCTTGTCAAGTGTTTCAAATAGAATGTTCTACACAGGGTTTACTTTTCCATCATTATTCTATCTCGATATTCTTAAAATCACATTAATACCATCTTCAAGATATAGATCACATTAATGATTTTTATCATTACATTTCTATTGAAATTGTGTTCACCTAATTTTTTATTGATTTGATGTGACCATATATTACATTTAATTTCCTATATTAGTTAACAATGTAATTATTTCTCCAACTACATTATAGTATTTCATTTCTCTATCTATATTTTCATAGAGTCATCTGAATGATTGAGTTAAATTTGTTGTTGAATGAAAACTAAAATTGAGGAACTTATTGATCCCAACAAGCATTAAAATCCAATGAAAATGATCATGGAATTTCCTATATTGTTTGAATTATTCTCTCAAATAGAAAATTTATTAGGGGATAATATGTAGTGAAGAAAGTCAAATCCATATCAATATTGTACTGATAAAATATCCAAAACCATGTGTTAAATATTGGATTTTTACAAAATATAGTTGAATTTGTTACTCCATGAATTATTAAAACATACCTAATGTATATTAAGGAATTCATATCAAATACGAAATATTCTCTAATTAATATAATTGTGCTAACTTTATATGTTGATAAATAGTGATCATTAATTATCTCAACCCCAAAAAATAATATAAACCCAAAAATTTGTTGTACCGTAAATCATATATCCAAAAAGTTGAAAAGAATTTATCTTAAAATATTTTTGTCACCATTGACAAAGTTAAATGAAGGGATTCCAATATAATGTCTCTTAAAATATTCTTATTCATGATAAACTACTATAGTATAAAACCTCAACAGAAATGTCAATGAATATTAACATATGATCATCCTCAAAATCATAAACCCATTATGGTTTCCACTATACATAAGTTAATGTTAGTTGGAGACATTAATGGTTCTAAATGATAATTGGAAATTTATTCCTTATATTAGACCATATATTTTAAAAAACATTTCAATTGGAATATTGGTTTCAACCATATACATCAAATGTGATTTTGTAATTATAGAATTTATGTAGAGGGAAAAAATAAAGGAAAAATAACTAGGGGTTGAAGAATAATATTTTTATAGGGATTAATCGTACAAAATAAAACATCAAATTCCTAAGTAATGATTCAAGGATTAGTTTTCCCTAATTTTCATGTTTCAATCCATCCATCATGATTACAAAATTTCTTACTTTTTTCTTTTGATATTAATGTTATTATGTCCTTCCATACATGTTAGACCATGGATCGGGGAATTCATTTTCATATTGTAAATACTCCATGACTTTTAAAACAATGGAGTTTGGGTGGTGATTTCTATATTGCATTCCCTCTATCTAGATCATATTATTGATCTTACCATATCTATGAAAATCAATTTCCAGATTACATTCCCTTCCAAACATAAAACATATACTACTTACCTTATGAATTTTTCCTCTACTTTTCATCCATAACATTGATTATAATCCAAATATTATCTTCTTATCTCCATTGTTTTTATAAATTCCTTGGAATTCGATTTTAATATTCTTATCAAACCTAGGAGATTGATAAATAACTAAAAACACTATATCCACTTGATTTAACATCAAAAAATATAAACATTTTTATTGAATTAAATTATAGTTAACTCCCATTGGAGACATGATTTAATGTAACTGATGAATTGATCAACCTTGTATTCAGGTTCGATTTTAATACAAAAACAGTACATTATATATATTCAAATGTTTTCTTTAAGGATACCAACAGATTCATCATTAAAAGGAATTATCTCATGGAAATCATTCTCCATATTTATATAAATATTATGATTAATATAGACTTTAAGAAACAAGTTATTGACCTTTTCCCATTATATGGTGTCAATTTTATCTTGTTTCTATATATATTTAATAATTTTCCATCATTTATATGCTACACCGTTCAAATGGTAAACCGAGAAGATGACATTATCATTCTTAAATACTGGTGGAGAGAAAATATGTTCTTAATAGTGATGATCAATTTCACTGAAACTAGTTGGTTAGTAGAACCACTAAATGAATGTTGAGGTAGTCTCATGAATGATTTAGTAAAATATTTTCCCTAATTTTCTATCTTGGATGTCAAATATGATTAATATCATTAAAAATATTAGTCACCGTGGAAACATGTTTTTTATTCATCTCCTATAATGCGTGATTTAAATAACAACCCATTATTTTGAAACATGGATATTAAATATTTCTAGAAGAATATTTATTAAAATAAATAATCCAAATCCCAATGATTGAAATGGATTAGTGCCTATGTAAATGTAGAAAAAATTATTTTAATATGGTAACTGATCATTAACATCTCCCACGACAATCTTACCCTTTAGTAATCCAATATAAAACCATTATTAATATCCTAATGAATGGAAACATAAGAAATAGAGCTCTCAGATTATCTATAATGATATACATGGTAGATTTTTAATAATAACATGAGAATAAGGATTTAAAAAGATACGCATAACATTTTATGATCATACCCTACATATAGAATATAATATACATGTGTCATATAATAATGTTAAGAAATTTGTAAGACATGAATCATAATATAATCAGAGTATATGAGCCATAAGAGTATAATAATGGAATAAGACACAGAATTTTTGTAAAACATATATGAATATAATATCTTCTGTTAATTATACGATCAATGAAATTTCTAGTATGTTAGTCTTGGGATTATCACTAGTGTACCTACATTAGGATTGGGATGATCTCATTGTTTCCTTATATTTTTGGGATTTTAATGACTGCCTATTTACCCTCATTTTGCGAGATTAGGATCACCTCCCATGTACCCTCTGGTTTCTGGATTGTGATAACCTCTACTATAACCTCATGTTGTGATAATAGTATTACCTCTCTTTTCCATGTTGAGATCATAGAATATTTTTCATTAACCAGTTAATTGGAGGGAGATATAGGTCCCCCCAATCATGTAATGGAAAAAATAAAAAAGAGTTCATAGATACATTAATCTATCATCATATCAAACCCCATGGAAGGAATTGGTTTTCATAAACATCATTCAATCATAATATAACCCATGAAATGAAGTGGATTTCATAACCATAATTATAAAACATAACCCATACATATGAATAATATGGATCATATCCTTGATAAATATCACTATTTAAGAATAAGTAACATCAAACATTGTTAACATGGATGGAAAATAATTTTTTGGGTCCACATGAAAATATTTATTGGTTAAAATATCCTTTATGATTTGATAACATTTTATTTTCTTAAAATGATGAAGAATATTAAACGAAAAATATGTATCTGAACATATAAATTTAATTTGAAAAAAAATTCATGTAATTATTTTTTCACAATGGAATTATATTCTATTCATTCAATAAAAGTTAAAAAAATTCATTCCACATTTCTTTTAGGTAATGTCCTAAAAGGACTTGTTTAGAAAATTTAAAAAAAAAGATCATTTAAAAATATTTTATAAAACATAAAAAATGGGTAAATAAAACCTTAAATATACATAGATGAAGTGTAAAATTAGATTCAATTTTTTTAGAAAACATGTACATTGAAGATAAATATTCCACAATTATGATTTGGAGTGAAATATTCACGGTCATTGATGAGATTATGAAATAATAAATTATCAGATTAATGTCAATAGAATCGTATTCCAAATAAAACAAAGAAACTTATATGTAAAAAAACCATAATAATCATAATAATTCTATTAAAATACATTCGTGTGAAGCATATAGGCCACAAAAAGGGACTATGTAGTTTAAAAGACATCAGTCCCACATTAATTAATGTGATACAAAATCCCTTACCTTAGGTATTGACACTCGTCGTACTCATAAATACCTATTATATAATAAATATGATATTGTTATACATAAATTATCAGACCATATTCATATTTAAAATAACATATATTATTTAATTACGACTATATATTACAGGCTTATTACCAAATCCATGTTTATGGAATGATTCAGGGGAAAACCGCTTTATCACTTACAAATGATTCAATTTGTTATTCATGGTCCTCATACTTGGATAGAAATTTCATTATATCCACAATAATAACCATGATGTAAAAATCATATATATATATTCAATTTATATGGATTTATTTTTATATATAATACTTAAAAATAGAAAATTAAATACACCATTCACTCAGACGGCAAGTCGTACATACACATAAATAATGGTTCCATTTCATGTCATATTGAAAGAATAAATGTAAATAACATATATGTGTGTATATTTAATCTCATTTTAGTTGAATTATTATATATAAAATATCATATACATTCAAAAAACCCATAATTTATACAAACCAGGTAATTTAATAATGAGTCACATCCCTTTGAGGACTGTTCCATTTCATGTCATTTTGAAGGGAATATTGTAAATAATATATAAGTATATATGTAAAATAACATTTCAGTAGCATTATTATATCTAATATATCATATAATTTCACTAAAACTGTCCTTAATACATTTCATCTAAACTATGAATGAGTCACATCACTTTGAGGAGGTGGTAGTCCACACGTGCACAAACAAAGTTATTGTATTTCCAATGAAATTAAAACATGATGGTATGTTTTATATAATAAAAAATCAAGTGTAAATAAATGATATATACCATATATTTCAAATTAAAAATATATTTTATATGATAATTTTCATCCATGAGAGGTGGTGAAGGAAAAAAAGAACAATATCATTTCGTGAGGCTATAGATCACCATACCCAAGAACAACAAGTTTGTTACCATTTAAATAGAAATTTGTGTAACTATAGTTAGAAAAATAATCTATCATTATATTTGTTTTCTATGGCTAATTTAACATAATTTAATCATAACAATTTTGGTGGTTCATGGAATAAATAAAATGAAAAAATTCAACGAAAAAAATTACATATTTTTTGGGTACATACTTTTGATTCACACAAAAAAACATATTTGTTTGCATTTATGACCAATTTGAGGATTACAAGATGAAGAGAGGGAATTTTTTATAATATTTGGGGACATTTTTTCTGAACCATATAGGTTATTATGTATGAATACAATGAAACAAGTGGTTCTCTATTATAAGATATGTGACAGTTAGATAGAGAATTTCTGAAAAGTTTAATTTATAAAAATTAAATCTCAATCCAAATACCTGAAAATTTCCATTTATTATAAGATAAGATATTATAAGTGTCACGACCCGTTCTCGGGGCCCGTGCCGTGACTACCCCAATCCCGCCTTCCATAGGCCAGGGGCTGGCGACTAGCACCAAGGCGTAAATACCGGTAAAAAGGGAAGGCATTGCCTTTGTAAAGTAAAAAAAACACCACAGAGCAAACAAGAAGTAGAAGTAAACACTAAGTAAAAACTGGGTACAACAGTAAGTGCAGAAAAGTAAGTGGGCCAGTATACAAACCCAAACTGAAAGTAAAGTACAACTGGAAGGGAAACATCAACGGAAAATTAAGCCGCAACGTCAAGATATCCACTGGAAATCCCACCTGAAGGGTGCATACAGATAGCCTCCACAGCTCCTCTGGTCCAGCCATCCGCTCCGAGAACGTCTCGCCCAGTGGTCTACCTCTAAGTACCGTCCTGCTCTGCAAGCCTCAACCACGATCAGCGTTGTCCGTCGTCTCCAACCAACACAACATAGTGCGGGCATAGCCCTTGCAGGGGTGAGTATAAGCTACTTAGTAGGGACCCCGAGACCCCCAAAGGTCTCCCAGAATCCACAAAGGACAATCCACAATGGAAACATACAATCACGAAGTAACATTCGAAACTGCTTACGTATATGCCCATACATATACCTAAGTCACCAATTCCAGTACGCTCCAACCTCCGAGCCCAAGTACAACCCAGTCCACACAGGAAAACACAACCCAATCCACACAGGAATGAAAAATGTAATCCACACAGGATAACACATCACAATCCACAATGGAAAGAAAAACAGGATTTAGCTCACACAGGTATACTTCTTCGTATGATGATAAAGATGACCAGATATAGCCACTGATTCATCTAAGTCATCGGACCCACAAAGGATCAATAGGTACTAACCCACGCAATGACCCCCACAGGATCGGACACGCACAGGATCTGTAGGCGCTGGCTCACATAGAACCGTTGAGCGCTGACCCACACAAGATCGGTAGCATTGATCCACGTAGGATCGCTGAGTGTTGTAGTCGTCACCGTCAAATCCACTGAGGATCTCTGTACAGCCGCCATCGTCATCGCAGTCGCAAACGCAGCCAGCTCTAGGGGTTCCGCACACAGCAAGCTCATTCGGGAGGATCCGCTCCACGAGCCAAGAGGTTGATACATCAACTGACAAAAAGTCAGGATTTGATGTATTAATATATTCTGTATCGCCAATAGGAACTCAACGTCACAGAAGACACGTCAATCGGACGCCAAGTCTGGAAGTTTTTGGCTTTTTCGTCCCAGGGGCCCGGTTGGTTATTAAGTCAAAACCAACCCGACCGTACTCCGCCTACGTCCAAACCTTGGGTGAATTAAGACAAAATATCCGCCTCACTAAGAAGAATCCAACAAAGTCGATGGCACGTCAATCGGACATCTGGAGCACAAGTTATGATTGTTTCTGCTCTGAGGGCCTGGTTGGTTTCGTGTACGAACCAACTCGGCTGAACCCAAAGTATTCCGAAACCTTGAGTGCGATATACTAAAACGACCATCTCTATCCAAGGATCGAATCGTAACTGACGGTGCATCGATCGGAGGACCGTAGCTCAAGTTATGGACGACCGACAGGACGAGGTTCGTTATTAAGGGGTTCGGGCCCGGTCCGACCCAGCCCGATATCCCCAGGGTCGGCCTGAACCGGGACAACGCAAACAGGGTCCGGGTCCGGTCCGCTTGGGCGCGGCCCGACCCAGCTGGCACGGCCCGGCCTGGCGGACCAGCCAGGTAGCCGGCCCGGCCTGGGCGCGCTGGCCAGGAGCTCGGCCAAACGACCAAGCCGTTTGAGGGGGGGGGGGGGGGGGGGGGCGCCTGCCCCCCTGTCTTTTGTAACAGTGGCCCCCATAATTGGGGCCACATGAGCTGGCCACCAGGGGTTTGTAACCCCCAGCTTCTCCCCTATCCGGCCGGCTGTTGCCATCATGGGACCGGCAAGGCCGGTCCCCCTTGCTCTGATGCCGGCGGCCCGAAACCAGCCACCGGTCTGCCTGCTCCGCCGCGGCCTAGAACCGGCCTCAGCCTTGGTTCGTCCGGTACGGATTGACGGAACCGCACCCCTCCACCGCGGCCCCACTCCGGCAATGGTGTCTTTAGGTTTTTCTAGCGCGGCGCGACTGCGCCGCGGCTTGGTCCAACTTTCAAATGTGCGGCGCGACGATGCCGCGCATCCTTGTCTCTTGTCCTCGCATGGCGCAACAGCACCACATCACTTCCCTTCAAACTAAAACCACAAATAATCAAAAGGGAGAAGGGTCGGTCGTGTTTGTGCGGTCCGGCCAACTCCCGTTAAATGATATCAAGTGGTTCCAAAGATCGAGGCTAGATGATGAAGAAAAACGATATAAGTAATCATGAAATAAAAACACATAAAACCCCCTACCTCGTCGAACAAGTTGGATGAGGATTCTTCGTGGAGATAACCGTCACAGAGGGAGACGTCGCAGAAGGAGACATCGCGGAAGGAGACTTCGACCTCCGAGGAATCCGGTGTTCTTCGCGTTCTTCGCGTTCTTCGTGTTATTCGACAAAGAAGATGAAGATCTTCAATCCTCCATTAGCTTTTCTCCCAAATCTCTAAAGCAACAGGCCTCCAACCCAAATTAAAATATGTCCCTTACATATTTTATTAACACAACTTATGTTTGAAATTCAAAAGTTTGATTTAAACCACATAATTAATTAACTCAAGTTGTCAAATTAAATGAAGGGTTATGGAAGGTTAGGGAAGGTGAAGGGGTTGGGTTCGTGTGGGCCCCACCACCCTCATAACCTCCAAATGGATGTAGGGTGGTTTCCCCCAACTTCCAGCCAAATCATTAAACCACTTATAGAAAAATAACATTGATGCTTAATTTTATTTTACCTTCCACAAAAATTTAACAACTTCCCTCGTGTAAACGCAACTTCGGAAAAGGTGTTCCTAATAAAATAACGGTGCTTCGATTCCATCGGTGCCCTCATAATTTGATTCCGAGCACCGGTTCAAGAGTTATAAATTCCCGCTCGTTCGTTCACTGAACGTACCTGAGCTAAACTTCGGATAGAAATTTCTGGCACACCGGGCCTTGGAATCAAGTGTTGTCAGAAACTGTGTTCTAGTAAAATCCCAATGAAAATTAAGAAAAAAAAATTCTTTAATTTTATGGGTCTTTACATTACTCCCACCTCAGGTCTTTACGTCCCTGTAAAGATACATCAAAAACTAGGGAAACAAAAGTGGGTACTGAGCACGCATATGAGCCTCCCGCTCCCAAGTTCTCTCCTGGAGATTCGTGTGCTGCCATCTAATGTGCACAAGAGGAATCGACCATCCACGTAGGTCCCGCTCATGTTGATCCTCAATCTCCACTGGGACCTCCGTAAAAGTTTCCCCATCATCAATTTCCAGCTCCCCATGGTCAATGATATGCGTCGGGTCATGCACGTATCTCCTTAACTGAGATATGAGGAAGAAGTCGTGCACCCGGTGCAACTGAGGTGGTAGGGCCAGGCGATAAGCCACCTCGCCAATCCTGCTGAGGACCTGGAAAGGTCCGATGAAGTGTGGAGACAACATTCCACCTCTGCCAAATCTATGTAATCCACGTCGAGGTGAGACACGCAAGAAGACGTGGTCACCATCCTCAAACTCTAGTGGTATCCGCCTCCTGTTAGCATAAGACTTATGCCGGCTCTGAGGTGTCCTCATCCGCTCCTGGATGACCTGGACCTTCTCTGTCATGGCTTGTACCATCTCCGTTCCCACAAGTGCTGACTCCCCAGGGTCTGTCCAGCACAAAGGATATCTGCAAGGTTAGCCGTACAATGCCTCGTATGGTGTCATCCCGATGGTGGAGTGGTAACTGTTTTTGTACGCGAATTCCACCAAGGGTAGGTGGTCCTCCCAGCTGCGAACAACGTCGAGGAAACATGCGCGGGGCATGTCCTTGAGAGTCTGAATGGTATTCTCCATCTGACCATCCGTCTGAGAGTGAAAGGTAGTGCTCAGACGTAGATGCGTCCCGAACACCTACTGCAACCCCTTCAAATACCTGGAAGTAAAGAGAGAATCTCGATTAGAGACGATATATGATGGAAAACCGTGATGTCGTACAATCTCTTGAACATAAAGACGTCCCATGCTCTCCACTGAGCCATGCTCCCTAATGGGTAAGAAGTTAGCCGACTTGGTGAGTCGGTCGACAGTCACCCAAATGGAGTCGTGACCTCTGGAAGTGCATGGAAGTCTAGTCATGAAGTCCATAGATATCCCGTCCCACTTCCACTCCGGGACCACCAAGGGTTGTACTAAGCCTGCTGGTACCTGATGCTCTTCCTTCACCTGCTGGCAGGTGTGGCATCGTGAAAAGAACTCTACCACAACCCTCTTCATTCCCGGCCACCAGTGTTGTCGTCTGAGATCCTGGTACATCTTCACCACTCCAGGATGTACTGCCAAGGGAGAAGTGTGAAACTACCTCAGCACCTCCTCCCGTAAAGCAACTGGTACCATGGTACGTCCTCTGAAAAGGACGTCGTGCTCTGCTCCAACAGAGAAACCATCTGGGGCCTGTCCTGAGGATATCTGTGCATGCCACGTCTCACAGTCAGTGTCCCCACGCTGTGCCTCTCTGACCCACTACAGTAGTGGAGGGGTGACTGTGAGAGACTGAAGGAAGGCTGCACCATCTCTATCCATGAAGGATATCATCAAACCGGCTAGCTTATCTATTGCCTCCTCAAGTTGCTGAATTCCCATCCTCCTGCTGAGAGCATCGACTACTACGTTCCCCTTCCCAGGAGTATAGACTATCTCAAAGTCATAGTCCTGGAGGAACTCGATCCATTACCGCTATATCAGGTGCAGGTCCTTTTGAGAGAAGATGTACCTGAGATTCTGATGGTCAGAAATGACTGTAAAGCGCTCGCCCATCAGGTAGTGCCAAAATGTCTTCAGAGCGAAGACCACTATTGCTAACTCCAGGTCATGGTTAGCGTAGTTCTTCTCATGAGGCCTCAACTTACGTGATCCATAGGTGATCACCGCCCGGTCCTACATCAGGACACATCCGAGTCCGGTACCTGATGCATCGTAGTAGACTACGTACCCTACTCCCTCCTCTGGAAGCCTCATGATAGGGGCGCTGGTCAATCTCTGTCTCAGCTCCTAGAAGCTTTGCTGACATCTGTCTGACCACACAAAGGGTTTCCCCTTCTTCATCAAAGCTGATAGTGGTGCCACAACTCTGGAGAAGTCTGGCACGAATCTACGGTAGTATCCAGGTAGTCCCAAGAAACTCTGCACCACTGTCAAGCTACTGGGTGGCTCCCAAGCTAGCACTGCCTCGATCTTAGCAGGATCCACCGCAACTCCCATCTCAGAGATGATGTGCCCCAAGAAGTGGACCTCGCTTATCCAGAACTGACACTTTGAGAGCTTACCATAAAGCTGGTGCTCTCAGAGTGTGTCTAGTACAACCCGCATGTGGTAGGCGTGCTCCTCCTTGGTGGTCGAGTAAATCAAAAAGTCGTCAATGAAGACCACAACAAATAATTCGAGGTATGGCTTAAAGATCCTATTTATGAGGGTCATGAACACTTATGGAGCTTTGGTTACGCCGAATTGAATAACCATGATTTCATAGATTCCATACCGACACCTGAAGGTCGTCTTCTACACGTCCTCGTCACGAAATCTGAGCTGATGATAGCCTGACCTGAGGTCTATCTTCGAGAACAACTGTGCTCCCTTGATCTGATCGAAGTGGTCATCAATCCTCGGTAGCAGATACTTGTTCCTCACTGTCACCTGGTTCAGGCGACGATAGTCGACACGAAGTCGCAAGCTCCAGTCCTCCTTCTTGGCGAACAATATCGGGGAAGCCCAGGGTGAAACACTGGGTCAGATGAATCTCTTGCTCTGCAAGTCCTCCAAATGTACCTGTAGCTCTCGAAGCTCAGCGGGGGCCATCCGATATGCTGGAGTTGATATCGGTGATGTCCTGGGTTACAGGTCAATATAAAATTCTACCTCTCTGCGATGAGGTATCCCTGGGACGTCTTCGGGGAACACGTCCGCATACTAATCCACCACTGCAGGAAAACCAGGACTCTGCACGTCAACTACTCCTAGGATGAGGCTAGCAAACTGATTAGTGATGGGTTGTCCTCCCCTCTGCGAGAGTCCATCCAGTGCTTTAAAGGCTCCCTTCTCGCCAGTGAAGGTGAACCTGCTCCCGTTGGTGCGTACACATAGCACCTTGCGCCTAATATAGTCGATCTGAGCATGGACTATAGATAACCAATCCATGCACAAGATGACGTCGTAAGGCCTCGACGCCGCTACAAGAAGATCCCAGCCGAAACTCTCTCCTCCTAGAGTAAGCTCACACTGCAGGCACCAGTGCGTAATCGTCGAGTCTGCTCCCGTAGGAGTCTCTAGCCGTAAGGATTGAGCCAATGACTATGTCGGAATCTCCGAGCTCCGAACAAGGGCAGTGACTATGAAATATTGTCTCACCCCTGTGTCTATAAGAACTGCAGAAAGGGTGGAATAGACACAGATAGTACCTCAAATAATCTCGGGCATGTCGTGGTCGTAGGCCTCCGCTGCCTGGAGTTGTGCCTGTCTCTGCCCGCCAGCTCCCTGTGGCCGGGGTGGACCTCCTGGTGGTGGTGGTGGTAGATCCTCAAAGAATCACCCACCACCTACTGCTCGGACAGCTCCTCTACCTCTTCCTCATACTCCCTGCGGACCTCCATGGTCGACCCTTTGCCTCTGCCTGGGTGGCCCCTCAACCGTCTGCTGCTCCTCGGCACGGCGGGTCGGGCAGTCACGAGCCATGTGGCCCTGCCCGCCGCATGCGTAGCACTGTCTGCCTCTCGAAAGACTGGCTCCCCACTGAGTGCCCTGCACTGCTGAGCCAGTGTCCTGAGGTCGTCTGCCTGAGGGTCTGGTCTGCCTGGACCCATGAGTCATCCGTCGACTGCCTGCTGCAGAAGACTCTGCTACATGCCGCCCTGCGGTGGGTCTCGCCGCTGGTGTAGACTCAGCAAGAAGGCTCTCGATCAAAAGGTCTCGCTCTAGTACTCCTGCCTAAGTTGGAATGCAGAGGGAGATCAGCGATGCCCTGATCTCCTACCTCAATCCCTGATCAAAGGTCCGGGCTCGGAAGAATGGGTCCCGTACCATGTCTATCGAGTAGCGCGAGAGATCGGTAAATCTCGCCGAGTACTGGGCGACCGTCAAGTTGCCCTGCCGCAACTGTAGAAGCTTTTTGATGTGTACCGCACGGAGGTTGGCTAGGGAGAACTCCGAGCGGAAGAGGCTCTCAAAGTCCGTCCAGAGGAGAGATCCCTCATCGTGCACCTAGAGCATTAAGCTCCACCATCGGCCCACTGCTGCGTGTAGTAGGCTTGCTGCGAGGATCACCATGAGGTCTGCTGGTGTCCTCACTTACCTGAAAACTCGTACCACTTCCTCCAGCCAGTCCCCAGCTGCCTGGGGGTCTGTCTCCCCGTGAAACCTGGGCGGTCGCTAGCGCTGAAACTCGTGCAGTGCACTAAGGCGACGTGCTTCGTAAGTGGTTGGGGATGGTAGCATCGGTGGCTCGGCGGGTAGAAGTATCGCCGGTGCATCTGCTGTCAAAGGGCCCTACACAGAGGCCTTGTCGCTCGGTGGGCTGTCATCACGCACAACTCTCGGATCCAAAGATGGCTACCGTCATGGGGCCATCCTGAAAAGAAACAGGTGCACCACGGTCAAACAGTATACCTGGTGAGCTGACATAGAGTAATCACAAAGAAATCATGAAACACACATGCAATAAATGATTTCGTGCATTATGTCAGAAATCAGACGTCAGGGTCCTGGTGTACGGATATGTCGGCTACTGCACCAAAATTGGACTCCCGGGACTGATTACCACACCCAATACTCTTAACACTATTTCTTCACATAGAAAAAGATCAGAGTCCAATGTTCTGCGGTAGTACCAAACTCCTCTGATACCAATTTGTCATGACCCATCCTCGGGGCCCGTGCCATGACTACCCCCATGCCCGCCTTCCATAGGCTAGGGCTGGAAACTAGAACCAAGGCGTAAATCCCGGTAAAAAGGGAAGGAATTGCCTTTGTAAAGTAAACAAACACCATAGAGCAAGCAAGTAGTAGAAGTAAACACTAAGTAAAAACTGGGTACAACAGTAAGGACAAAAAAGTAAGTGGGCCAGTATACAAACCCAAACTGAAAGTAAAGTACAACTGGAAGGGAAACAGAAACTGAAAATTAAAGCCGCAACGTCGAGCTGTCCACTGGAAATCCCACATGAAGGGTGAGTACAGATAGCCACCATAGGTCCTCGGGTCCAGCCGCCCGCTCCGAGAATGTCCCGCCCAGTGGTATACCTCCAGGTACCATCCTACTCTTCAAGCCTCAACCACGATCAGCGTTCTCTGTCGTCTGCAACCAACACAACGTAGTGCGGGAATTTCCCGTTCAGGGGTGAGTATAAGCTACACAGTAGGGACCCCGAGACCCCCGTAGGTCTCCCAGAATCCAAAAAGGATAATCCACAAAGGAAAGCTACAATCATGAAGTAACATTCGACATTGCTTAGGTATATTTCCATACATATACCTAAGTCACCAATTCCAGTACGCTCCAACCTCCGAGCCCAAGTACAACCCAGTCCACACATGAAAACAAAACCCAATCCACACAAGAAAACAAAACGTAATCCACACAGGATAGCACATCACATTCCACAAAGGAAAGAAAAACCGGATTCAGCTCACACAGGTATACTTCTTCGTATGACGATAAAGATGACCATATATGGCCACTGATTCATCTAAGTCATCGCACCCACAAAGGATCAATATGTACTAACCCCCGCATTGACCCATAAAGGATCTGACCCACACAGGATCGATAGGTAACTAACCTCTTCAATTACCCACACAGGATCGGACCCACATAGGATATGTAGGCGCTGGCTCACACAGATCCGTTGAGCGCTGACCCACACTAGATCGGACCCATACAAGATCGGTAGCACTGATCCACGTAGAATCGTTGAGTTCTATAGTCGTCGTCGTCGAATCCACTGAGGATCTCTGTACAACCGTCTTCGTCATCGCAGTCGCAAACGCAACCAGCTCTAGGGTTTCCGCACACAGAAAGCTCGTTCTGGAGGATCCTCTCCACGAGCCGAGAGGCAGATACATCAACTGAAACAATGTCCAGAGTTTATGTATCAAAAAGTTCTGTATCGCCAACAGGAACTCAACGTCACAGACGGCGTGTCAATCGGACGCCTGGTCTGGAAGTTATTGGCTTTTTCATCCCAGTGGCTCTGTTGGTTTTTAAGTCAAAACCAACCCGACTGTACTCCACCTGCATCCAAACCTCGGGTGGAGTAATCCAAATGACCTGTCTCAGTAAGAGGAATCCAACAAAGTTGATGGCACTTCAATCGGACGTCCGGAGCTCAATTTATGAGCGTTTCCGCTCCGAGGGCCTGGTTGGTTTCGTGTACGAACCTACTCAGCCAACCCAAAGTATTCTGAAAAGTTGAGTGAAATATACCGAAACGACCATCTCGATCCAAGGATCGTATCGCAACTGACGGTGCATCGATCGGAGGCTTGTAGCTCATGTTATGGACGACCGATTGGAAGAGGTTATGTATTAAGGGTTTCGGGCCCGGTCCGACCCGGCCCAATACCCCCAGGGTCGGCCAGAACAGGGCGACCCGAACCGGGTCCGGGTCCGACCGGATTGGGTGCGGCCCGGCCCAGCCTGGGAAAGTCGCACTGGCTAGGAGCTCAGCCAAACGGCCGGGCCGTTTGAGGGGGGGGGGGCGCCTGCCCCCTGTCTTTTGTAACCGCGGCCCCCATAATGGGGGCCGCACGAGCTGGCCGCTGGGGGTTTGTAACCCCCGGCTTATCCCCTGGACGGCCGGCTATTGCCGCCATGGGACCGGCAAGGCATGTCCCCCTTGCTCCAACATCGGTCACCCGGAACCAGCCGTCGGTCTCCCTGCTCCACCGCGGCCCGGAACCGGCCGCGGCGCGACAGGGCCGCGCCCCTCCGCCGCGGCCCCGCTCCGGCCGCGGTGTCTTTTGGTATTTTCTGTCATGATGCGACAGCGCCACAACTTGGTTCAACTTTCAAATGTGTGGCATGACGGTGTCGTGCATCCTTGTCGCTCGTCCCCACGCGGTGCAACGACACCATGTCACTTCCCTTCGAACCGAAACCACAAATAATCAAAAGGGAGGTGGGTCGGCCATATTTGTGTTGTCCGGCCCCCTCCCGTTAAATGATATCAAGTGGTTCCAATGAACGAGGATAGATGATGAAGAAAAATTACGAAAGTAATCACGAAATAAAAACGCATAAAAACCCCTACCACGTCAAAAACGTTGGGTGAGGATTCGTCGCGGAGATAACCGTCACAGAGGGAGACGTCACCGAAAGAGACGTCGCGGAAGGAGACGTCGACCTTCGAGGAATCCGGCGTTCATCGCGTTCTTCGCGTTATTCATGTTCTTTGACGAAGAAGAAGAAGATCTTCAAGCCTCCCTTAGCTTTTCTCCCAAAGCGCTCAAGAAACAAGGATCCAACCCAAAATAAACTAAGTCCCTTACATATTTTATTAACACAACTTAAGTTTGAAATTCAAAAGATTGAATTAGTCCACATAATTAATTAACTCAAGTTGTCAAATTAAATGAAGGGTTATGGAAGGTTAGGGAAGGTGAAGGGGTTGGGTTTGTGTGGGCCCCACCACCCTCATAACCTCCAAATTGATGTTGGGTGGTTTCCCCCAACTTCCACCTAAAGCTTTAAACCACTTAGAGAAAAATGAAATTGATGCTTAATTTTATTTTACCTTCCACAAAAATTTAACAACTTCTCTCGTGTATACACAACTACGGAAAAGGTGTTCCTAAGAAAATACCGGCGTTCCAATTCCATCGGTGCCCTCAGAATTCGATTCCGAGCAACGGTTCAAGAGTTAGAAATTCTCGCTCTTTCGTTCACTGAAGTTACATGGGCTAAACATCGGATAGAAATTACGGGCACACCGGGCCTTAGAATCAAGTGCCGTCAGAAACTATGTTCTTGTAAAATCCCAAAGGAAATTAAGAAAAACTTTTCCAAGAATTTTACGGGTCTTTACAATAAGGTTGTTATGTCATTAACCAGTCGAATTCATCTATGTTTTGGTGATACATTAAACCATATAATTTTGATTAAACCTTAGTGTAGCCATTTTAATATTAATTTTGGATGAAATTATTACAATATGAAGAGGATTTTATTTTTAATTAGAAAATGTGAATTGAACCATAAATATAAAATGAATGGTATTTTTATCCATATATAATCCCCTTTTTCATTATTTAATATTTATATTATTTATTAATAATTTAATAAAATATTATTTTCATAAAATATCATATGTGTCGATTTTGACACTATTGAATACATCGATGTTGAGAAAACTAATACCATAAGCTAACATTGAACTAATTCCATTAATACTCACAAAAAATTCATATAAACCAATAAAATTCATGTATCACCTTAATTAAGGCAATTTTTTAAAAAAGTTTAATTTTATTTAATTAATTGTCTCATTAGTGTAATAATTACTTTATCATTATTTGGTTATTAGTTGTGATAATTATTTTATATTTAAATTTTAAAATAAATTTCTAAAATTAAGATAAAAATATTTTATTCATAAGAATATATATTTTATAACATATATTTTGTTTATCCCCTTATTAATAAGAATTTAATTATTAAAAGTAAGAGAGTGGAATTTCGTCGCTCTTATAGATTTTATTACAATCAAAGAGATTTTCATTGAAATGATTCCACTAAATTATTCTATTTTGATTGTTATGTTTTAAGTGTTGAAGTATTTAAATACAATAAAGTTTGATCATGTTATATGGTCATTTTATCGTCCCTAACACTTTATTTTTAAATAATATTACCTAATTTTCCCTTTACCTTTATAATAAACTCCCCAAAGTAATAGTGAAAAGAGGGACCTACTTTGTAAATTTAGACCTTATAACTCGAAATATTAAATCAATTTATATTAATTATGAAAAACTTATTTTCCCAATTTCATATAAAATTATTCATGTTGAAAGAATGAGAAAATGAGTTTTTATTGTGAAAACATCCAAAAGATTGAAATGTTTTTATATTAAAATTTAATTTTTAATTGATAAAAATATTTTAAAATGGATTAAATGATATAAATATTGTCTAATTATACCATAAAAATAAAATTTATAGTTATAAAAATAAATACTATTTTGATGAAAAATCTTTTTTATATTAAATTTTAGTATATTTCACTATTCCTGGAAACATAAAACATATCATAATAATAAATAACTCCACAATAGTAAATTTTAATATTATTATATCAATTAATAAGATTATTTTATAAAATAAAATTTATTAATGTGTCAGAATAATTATTTAAAATATGTGTGCCATCAAAACGTAGTAAAATACCCTTTTGGAATAGTAAATATTTTATTCATAAAATTGGATTAATTCTCATATAATGTCTAGAAAACACATAAGAATAATGTTAAAAAATTAATTTGATATTATATTTACATATATCATTAACATAATTCAATAATATTGTTCTTTTTATTAATTGGTATAAAACAGACTTTATCACATTTAAATAATTTTTCAGAAAAACAATTCCTTTTAATATGAGACTTTAAGAGAAACTGATGTTACTTGGAGATAAATGTTAATTTTTACCTTGGAAGACTATGTGATTAAATCCTTAAAAGATTTGGGTTTCAATATTATTTTTTTTTAATTTGATTAATTTCATGGAAAAATTGTTTATCGAATGGTCTTCTTTGAGCTTTGGGTTTTGTTGGAAAAATTTAGGGGATTAAGAATAGATTTTGTTTTTATAAAGGATTATTCTTTTTGGGTATTATCTAATCTTGTACTAACATTTTTGGTTTTGGTATTTGTATAAATACATGGAAAATATATAGTTCTATTTTGTGGATTATGTGATTCTCTAGAAGTATATTATAGTGCTATTAATGTGAACAAGTCTTCTTAAATACTCGTCTTTTGGAGAAAATATGAATTCGTGTAAGAAATCTAGTAAAAGTTGAAAGTCAACATGACAATTAAGTATGTTTCCCTATGATTTAGTGAAGCTCATAAATAAATTCCTCAATGAAAAGTACCTTAAAACTAAAATTTTTTATGCTAACTTTTCCTACTAGGGAATCAAATACCGTTTAACCCATCACAAGTTTGTGATTTTCTGGTGGTTAACTTTCTCCTAAACATGTTTTCTATCACTCTCCATCAGAACACGACCCTTTTTTTCATCCATATCCATGTTTTCCTACATGGAATCCTAGTATGGCTTAACTTGGGTGACCACTATACATATCCTTCTTTCTTTTAATGTGATAGTTTTGATGACTCTTTTCCAATGTGGGGCTTTCAATGATGTTTCCAAGCCCAATTTTAAAATTGCGAGGACTCCATTACCAAAAGGGGGGAAGGATGTAACATCCCAGGTAAATAAAGAATATTATATTTTCATATTTATTAATATTTTTGAGTAAAATATTAATATTACTTTAAAAGGAATTCTATGTTCAATGGCGTACCCAATATGCAACAATGAGTTTCTTTGAAATCATACATTGCACAATAATAATATAATATTATTATTTTAAATAGTAGTTAACGCATAGCCATTGTAATGGCAGGAATGAATATAAATAACTACCAAATGATTATATATTCTTGTCAAATATTTTTACATTTATCCAAATAAATGTTTGAGGCATAACATGCAAATGAATCCAATTTTTAGAATAAATCATCTAATATTCTTTAAAAGGTCGATTAACCTACTTTTGATGGAAAACCCTTTTTAAATATACTTTTGAAGATTTTATATGTTATATTTGAAAAAATAAAATCCTTTTTTAGAATCTGTACATCAAAATTTACATTGTGTAAATTTTTCTTATTTTTTCGATAATGATCAGTTTTAGTGAAATTGTTGTATTTTAATTAAAAACCTCATTTTAATATAATTTAATTATATGGATAGATTATATTTTTAATTGGTTTTTTAGTTAAATTATATTTTTACCATTTCATCCAATGGTGGTCATTGTAATTAATTTCACTTTGAAATTTGACTAAAACTAGTGTCAATCATTTAATAGATATTGTTTCCTAAAAACACGCTATATGTTTTGACAGCAAGATTTAATTATTAAATTAATTAATGCAACATATATGTTTTTAATTTTGTAAAATAGACATCATTTTGGAATTTGGAATATCAAATATTGCTTAGGGTGAATTTTTTGTATTTTTCTGAAAAACATCAATTTTTGATGAATAGTGAAACCACTAAGTGGTAGTTAAAAAATTGATTTTTCGTTTAAATGAAACATTACCACATATGTGATTTGAATTTAAAAATATGAAATAAATGGTTGTCATTAGGATGTAAATTTTTTTTTAATGGGATTAAAATAATTTTTTGGTGAATAGTAACTTTTATGTTTTATTAATCGGTATTAAAGGTAATTAGTTTAATTTAAGGTAAAAATAATGTTATAATAATATGAAATGACATTGACAAATGTCCTACCCTTATTGGATGAGTCATATCCGACCATGAAAATCCATGAGTCAACTTGGGGACCCCATGGAGCCACATTGGTAGGAAAATGACCTTAATAACTTTTTATTTTAAGTTAAAATAAAACTGTCACAAACATGTATTGTTTTACTCAAACAAATTTTACATGGGGTTATACAAGCCATATTTTTAACTATAAATATTCATTAGAAATAGAAAATTATTTCCTAAATCATAATATTTTTTTTATAATTTTTAGACATTAAATATATTTATTATTTATGACATCATGATGATTCAGCGATTACTTCATTAATGAATGATTTATATAAAATGAAAAGGTAAGGTAAAATATAAGACTCAAACTTGTAAAAAACCTATTGGATGAGTGTATTTAGAACCCTTATTAAATTATCCTCTAAATATATAATTGTGGGATCCTTAAAATCCGAAACTCATTATATAATAAAGTAACATTTCTTGACATTCTAAGAGTGCCCCTCCTCCCTCTTATAAAAGGCCAACACCTATACCACCTTACCCACACCTCTCAAGACATTGGCTCGACCAAACACTACTCACATTATCTCTCCACATCCCTATATTCATCTTAGAAGCCTTAACATAGGCATAATGATCTTCAAGAAACACTTTTGGTTCAATCCAATGGGAGTTACCCAATTTAATGGTAATGCTTTCTATTATTTGGTTTTGTTTTATTTTGCTTCTCCATACCCCTAAACTCTTTTTATTCCTTTATTTTGTTATAACACCACTATCTTAAATATACTAGGATTTTTTTTATTAGATGGAATCGAGCTATACTTACACACACCTCTGTCTAATGGTTAAACAACATACTGTTTCTGTGGATGGCGAATTTCTGCCTCACGAAACAATGATTGTTCAATATTCTTCTAACACCTTTCATGGTGGCCATTAAGATGTCACTATATATATATATGATATATATTATTTTTTTGTTTTCCATATGATTCTATATTTTTCATTTATGGCAAACCATTATGGTTTCCATTCTGGGTAAATGCGATATCTTCATTTTAGGAAGTGCGGACTACCGCCCCCTCAAAGTGATTTGATTCGTTAATGCCATATGTGGGATGTATAAAGGATGGGGTTATGATATTATATATATTATATTATAATTTAATTATAATAAACCTTTATATAATTATTATTTCATTCCATTGAATATTAAATAGAAATGAAAGTAGTGTTCATGTGTACGTACGGCTTACCGTCTCCTTGAACGGTGCATTTCATTTCATACCTCTAAATGTTATGTAATATTATAAGTTCATTTATATACTGAATATATATGATATATATGATATCTAAATCATGAATATATTTCTGTATATAATCGATATTTTACTACATGAACAACTTGTAATTATAACAAGTTTATTTTTGACTCATGTACCCATGATCAAAAAAAATACTGTTATTAACTTAAATAATTACATAATGATCATAACATGGTAATAAGTGATATAAAAGGAATAATGAATTGGAAGAAGGTTCTTAAGAAAGTAGAAATTTACTCTAGTTTATTATTCAGGAATATAATGAAACGAACAATACAAGTTAGACTTGAGGTAAGGGATCCTACCTCTCTCTTTCTTTTTTATGTACTCTCTTTTATGTCATTTATTTTAAGTTACTATTTATTATGTTGGGGAATGTTATTATATATTCCTCTTACATTTTTTTTGTTCATATTATAAGAGACCCTATTTTATCTCATAAATACATTTTTGGTAGTTTTAAGTGGCGCCATTAGGCTGCCGTGTTTTCGTAAGGGATTTTTCTTCTCACTTTTATTCCCGTGAGATTTATGCTACATTTGCCACCATTTCGTTTGAGTGGTGTATGTACTACCCATTATTCTACTATTTGTGTAATATAATTTCTTTATTGGGTATTTACATCAATTTTGTATAGTCTTTCTTTCATGGGGTGTACGCTTCGAATGTTACCCAAGTCGGTAAGGAAACCTTTCAACCTCCTATTTTTAAAAGACTTCTTTTTGTTTTTTATTTTAAATTACATCTTCTTATATTAGGATATGTTCTTATATATCCTTATTTATTTAAATGTTATGTCCAAGTGACGAGATACCCTTTATATCTCTCATCAACTCTTTTTCTAAAATTTGATATGACACCGTTAGGCTATCAAATTTTTGCAAGGGAACTTCTTAACCCAATTCCAAATATTTTGGGTTAAAACTCTAATTCTTGATCATGTTGTGGTATGAATATGTGTGGATGATATTTGATTGTTTTACACTGAATATACACTAATATTTAGTGTATTTATATTTGTCACACATAATTATTTCATTTCGTTATCCTTGCTCTAATGGCATGATCCTTAATTGGGATTACATCTCAATTTCTTCTCATTGAGACACTTCTTGATGATATGCACTTTTATTCTTTTAAAAGTGTATATACAGACCCTTTGACATTCCATATCCATATTATTTCTATACTCAAGTCGTTAAAAAGTTTTGAAAATGGTCTACTTTCATATGGCTTATAATTTAAATAATAAAAATGGAAAAATACTCTTTTATTAAAATATTGTTTTAAATGGTTTTAATGATTTATTATTTTAAGCATTTATCATCCATGTCCTTGTTTTAAAAATGGTTTTAAGGATTTATTTATATGGACTTGAATGTTTTAGAACCTATTAAAATGTTTCTAATTGGTATGAGACACTTTGATTCTAAAATCCCTTTTAAATGTTTTCTTTTAATATTTTCAAAGTATAAAGTGATATTTCTCTCATAGAGTTTTAGTGATTTTATTATATGTTTTTATTTATGTTCATATCATGATGTGATCTCCTGTTATTGAAATGTGTAAATTTTATGTTTTTTATGCATGTTTTAAGTGTTATTATTATGTTATGGTTCTTGGGCATTGTTTATGAATACGGGTGGTTCCGTGATGAACTAAGGGCGGGTGAGCCCGAGATAGCTTTCCAATGCATTGGGTAACGTGAAGGGGTTAAATGCGAAGGGGTTAAACCCTTAGGTTTCTCCTAATAGATTTAGGGAATATAATGTGATGGGTATTCCAAACGTAACCATGAGGGTTACTCCCTACGTAAGAATGTTATGAATTCCTCAAGTTACCTTTACGTCTTAAGTTTTATATGAGTTATTCATAAATCTTATGTTTTCATGAGGTATGTTAAAATGCTTATGTTTTAAGTGTAATGTATGATTTCATTGATTCTTATGTATACATGGACTAATGTTTTATTTCGTTATTTTTATATCCCTTAATGGGCTTTTTGTGCTCATCCCATGTTTTCAAATGTTTTCTACAGGACTTAAAGTGGATTATGGTCAAGGATGGGATCATGGAAATGTCATGCTATCTAAAACAAGGAACTAGACATGACTCTTCTGTTCAAGAGTTTTTATTTTGTGAAAAAAATGGAAACTGGGTAGATGTGTCTACCTTGTAATCTTTGAGATGCAATAGTTATGTCCTAATTCTCTACAACTCTAAACCGGAAAAGATCCTCAATGTGAATTATTCAATTAATTCAATAATATGTAATGTACTATGGGCGGGTCCTTATACCTTTTCCAACAACACTATGTCCAATATTTTTTAGAACCATTGGGATAGGATATACTAATAGTTATCCAGGTTATACTAATGGTTTTGAACCATTGTTAATTACTTCAATTATAGTAGTGATTATTTGTTTCCTTCTTTTCCAGAGTCAAAAAAAATTCTTCTTCTACCAAGTCATCTATTATCATGTTTCATCCAACATTATGTATACAAAGGAAACTGAATTTTTTTTCTCCATGGTATACATTACCATAATTCTCATAAAACTTATACATTCTATTCAAATGTGAGTCTGAGTGTTGGTTATGGTAAATATTGTTAATAATACTCACTGAAAACATATTATTAATGACCATAACATTTTTTAATCCAATTTTCAGCAACTTTTAATACTCATTATCTAATTGATTATCACACTCAACGTTAATATTTTTTCCTTTGGTTTTATATATATAGTAAAACTAGAAATAATTGTGTGAGAAACACTTATCATATAATAAAGAAACATAAATATGAAAAATCGCATTTTTTATGTCTAAATAATGAAACATTCTCTATTCTATCACACCATAGGATTATCGTTAAATAAATCCCTAAAAAAGTCCTTATAAATATCTCTAGGGATCTCTCTAACGTTTTCTCATTCAAGTTTCCATATTTTGATGAATCGTTTTATATGATACCATTTATAACTACACATGAATTTTTTACATTTATATTACATATTTATATATAAATATTCATTAATATACTAAAACACGTGCCCATATACTGTAATAGTTTACTACATTCAAATCTTGGAACACATTCCTAAAATTTGGGGAATGATCTTCAACATCTCCCAAAATTAACATCCACTTTAGTAATCCTACTCCAAGACATTCCTTATAACATAAGGAATTTAATATTAAGAAATGTGGATTTAATTTTCTCATTAATGATAAACATAGATGATATTTAAGCATAATATGAACACATGGGTATGAAAAAAGGTGCACAACAATTGAAGATCATACCCTTCATATCAATGAACATAAACATGAGTCATAAAAAAATATTGGACGTCCATGATAAATGAGTCATAATAAAATAAATGAACATGATATATGAGAGTATAATAATGTAATAAGTGATGGAATTTGGGGCTTACAAAAAATCATATATTATCTTATTTCAACGATACCCTCTAAAAAATCCATATTGTTTTAGAATTGGGATATTAACTCGTGTACCTACTTCTGGATTGGGATGAACTCCCATATACCTTCGAGTTTTGGGCTTTGGATGAACTACCAAGTTCTCCAATATTTGGTGATTCGAATGACCTCCCCTATACCCTCTTGTTGTGGGTTATGGATGACCTCACATTTTCCCTCTTGTTGTGGTATTAGGATAACCAACTTCATACCCATTGTTCTCCATTAACATTTGTCATTACCCATTACATTGGAGGGAGATATAGGTCTGACATATCACTTAATGATAGCTCTATTAATGTGTTCCATAGTACTATAAATCATTCATTATATTATAACACATGGAATTAATAAGATTTCATAAATATCATCCAATCATAATATATCCCATGAAAATAATTTGATTTATTAATTATCATTCGTAATCATAACCCACATATATATTTTATAAGTATAGTGTCCTTGAACAATATCCAAATTAGAGCATAATTATCATCCAATAATGTTAATGTATAGTAAAATAATTTTTCTAGGTCACTTGAAAACAATACATGGGGAAAATATCCTTCCTCGGGAAACACTATTTTCATAAAATTATGTTCCATATAAAAAGAAATTCTATTTGATAGTAACCTTGTAACATAATAATTTAATCATCTAGTAATTAGGGATTCATAACATCATTACATTCCATTCATGCTATATTAGTTAATAACATTCATTCTACATAATTTTCGGCAATGTCACAATGAACCTAATAAAGAAATTGACCAAATTGTTCATTTCAACCCATTTCAGAAATTTAAATAATTGGTAAATCTAATAATTAAAATTCGAAGGGTAATATTAAAAATAGTTATTAATTTTTTTATAAAACATGGATGCGGAAGATAAATATTCCATGGTGGTTATTTAAAATGAAAAAATTATGGTTATTTATGAGATTGTAAAATAATTAATTATCACAATATAATCGGTAGAATCATATAGAAAATGAACAAAAAAAATTATATGGACATAAAGATGAAATAATATTAAGATTAATACTCGTAATTGACATTCATGCGATGTATATACACCATAAAAAATAAATAAGACATGTAAGGGGCATGTGTTCCACACAAATAAATGTGAGACAAAATCCCATAACTTATATCTTAACTATCATCGTACACATAAAAATATCATGTATAATAAATAAAATATTATTAATGATACATTAAATAAAAATATTCATATATATAATTCTATATATTATTTACATATGACTTTATATTACCCTCTTATAAAAAATTCAAAATTTTAATTTATGTTTTGGGAAATAACCGCTTTGTTTATCATACTTGTGTTGAATTGATATTCATGATCCTAAAACATTGATCATTATATAAATATCACAGGAAATATATCCAAGAACTAAATATTTTAAACATATATTATATAGTTTTTAAGGGTTATTTCTATAATATATAAATATGAAATGAAATAAATCATTAATGGATACAGTAGGTTGAACATAAACATGATTGCTACCTCCATTTTTTTATATTAAATAAAAAATTTAATGACTTTTATGTAGATAATTGTATATAATATAATTATAGTAGAATTATTATTTAATGTATATCATATAATTTTACTAAAACCTTCCATAATAAATTCTAGGGGATGTTTTAATGACTCACATAGATTTTTGGATGCAGTAGTTTACACATCCACAATGTTATAATATTTCCAAAAATTAGAAAGAATGATGATATGTTTTATATAATAATTACATAAGAAAACATTTGTCATAAATAAAATATATATAATATAAAAACATAATTTCAATCATTATTTACAACCATGAGAGAGGATTTAATGGAAAAAATAACAACATAATTTCATGACGAGGTAGTTCACCATACATAAGAATATAAAATTAGTTACCAATTAGGTGTCAATGTTGGTAAGTGTAGGTCAAATCATTATAATAACTAAATATCATAAAAATGATGATATATGGGATATCATATAACCATGGAAGAATAATATTTTAGGGTTTTTAATAAATAAATAATATTAAAATTTTCATTGATGAATGCTACCATTTTTTGGGTGTCTACTTTTATGTTTCACAAAAGAACATATATGGTGGGATTCCCAACAAAATTTATGGATTCAAGGATTAAAGTATGGAATTTATGATTATATCTGGATAGATGTTTTCATAACCAAATATTTTATGAAATAGGAATAAAATAAAATAATGGGTTCCCTTTTATAAGAGTGGGGAGGGAAATATTTGTAGTATCTAAAAATATTAATTAATTATAAATAAAATATCAATAAAAATACAAATGATAAATTTATTTGAAGATTAGATATTATATGGTTGTAATCTCATCATCTATTAAATTTAACTCATGTTTTGGGGTTATTTTAATCAATATCATTTTAATTAACCCTTTGTTAATCTATTTTAATTTAAACTATGGTAATAAAAGTCCATATTAAGAGGATGTATTTTATATATATATATATAATTTCCATTGAATGATTAATGTAAATTTTTTGATAATTTAGACCATACTCATAAATTTTTCTGTTATTTAATATTTATTTTTTATTTTAATATTAGTTAATAAAATATTAAGTTCAAAAAATATCATAAGTGTTAGTTTTTACACTATTCGTTACATTAAATTTATGAAAATAAATACATCAACATAAATTTGAACCAATATACATAATACTTTCATATCATGTCATAGTAACCAAGAAAATTTGCTAATATCCATAATTAAGTCAAATTATGTTTCCTTTAATGTTTCTAATATCATATAATTGATTATTTCATTAATTTTATAATTACTACATCACCATATTTAATTATTTATCATAATTATTTCTTCACTAAAATTTAAAAATATTGTTTTAGGATTTATAAAATGGTTTTATGTTTCGGAATAATATATATGGTCTAGAATAACATTTTTAAACCCATATTAATATTATTATACTTACTAAATGTAAGAGTGTGACATTTTGTTAATTTCATTTATTTTAATAATATCCAGGGCATTTTCGTGGACAATTGTTGATTAAGTTAATCAATATAGATCCTTATGTATTAAAGGTCAAGTTCAAATCATTCAAAAATGTTTTATCTTGTGTAAGGGACATTTTATAATCCATATCATATTATTTTTAACACAAATAACCCAGTTTTAGCATTACCATTGTAACATATCATTACCTTGACCGGGTTAGTTTCCACATTTTATAAGTCCCCTTTTTTGATAAAAATACATTTTTTTGACTTTTCTGGGTTTACTATAGACTGTAGAATAGGTACACGCATTGTAAATGAATTACACATCGTGTACATGGAGCTGGTTTCAGGTTGTGAATGGGGAGGTCATGCCATCAGCTCGTACATGCCGTGTATCTGAAGTACACATCCTGTAGGGGCTAAATATAGAATGTTTAACCAGAGTCGATGTGTTTTTCAGTGTAAATAAACAGCATGACCTATATGTTATGACCCCAAGTTATATTTTGTGACCCGGCCTTTGTCCAGTTTTCATGCACATGTTTGGTAGTTTTTCTCAGTACTTTTGTCTCAAGGCTCCGTGACTCTCAACCTAGAGAAGTTTTGTTGCGTTATTGAGAGACACAACTCCTTCCGAATCGAACCAAACATCTTGGGATCTTCGTTCTTCCTGTGGTGAGATTACCAGGTAGGTGTTCCCTCGCATTCACAAAGTTCCTCTATATCTCCACACATGAGTTTTGATTGATCACCTAATGATTTAAGGATACATTTCTTGTGGTGTTGGATTTGGATACTAGTTTATGCAATAAGGACTCCTTCACCTTCATTCTTGTTGGTGGGTGCCATTGCAGGTGTCGTTCTTTGGGAAAGTAGTAGGTGGTTCTGTCCAAACATTACCAATTTATTAACATCATTTTTCATAATTTATTTAAATTGGTAATTTAAATTCAATTGATTAATATTTCTTTCAATTGATTTGATAAAAACCCATTTTCAATGAGTTGGAGGATTTGAAATGGTTTTGGCAAGGGAATTTTGAAAACCTCAAATTCAAATGAATTAGTGTGGGTTTGTGGAAAGTTAACTGATTTAAATTGATGAAATAAAATGGTAGATATTTATTTAAATGTTTTTAGTTAAATTGATGAATTTAATAGTGATAATGAACTATGAAAACGACGGAATGGGGTTTTAACGGATTTAACTCATTAAATGGAATAAAATTATTTGATAGAAACCCAGTTGTTTTAACTTCTAAAAAAGGAATGTTTTGGATAAAACCTATTTTGGTTTTAAATGGAATGAAATGGGAATTTTTGAGATGGATGAATGGGATTGGTCATATTTTAATATGTCTTAAAATAGATCACCCATAATGTAAGATATCATGCAAGACATAGGTAGTTAGTGAGTTATTTGGATACACTCTATTCTATTACAGCATTCTAAAACATTCCAGAAACATGTCACATCCCTGATCGCTGGGTGATGAGTCACATTGGGGCTTTGTCATACAGACTTGTGTAAACACATTTTACTAAGCTCACATTGATATTGTGGAATCCAATCGTTAGTTAATACTATTTTACTATTTGGTAGATGACCTTGTTTCTTGCTTGTTTATTTATATTTGAGATATATATGTATACTAATGTTTTTTGAACATATTTACATGATTATTGAATTTACATAAACAATCATATGTAACAGTTTTACTTAAGACATTACCCTTTATAATGAAACTCACATGATTTCAATGAATTTTACATCATATTGAAACTGTTTTTCATGTTTTTTATTAAATATGCATTTGCGATTCCAAACCTAGTTATTTTGAAAATTGAAATATTTTATTTAGATAAATCAATATATGGTATATGTTATGGAATATTCGGTGTTAACCTACTAGTCTTAGGCTCACATCATACACTTATCATCTTGTGTTTTCAGATTTTATTCATCTAGGATTGTGAAATTGGAAGTTATCTCTTGCAGGTGGATCTATATGTTGAGCTTTGGAATTTGTGAGTTCATTCCATAATTCAAATGTGGTTGTTTTATTATTTAGTACATTTGTTTCATTACATTGGATTTATGCCTTTCTATATTTTGGTACTTTTACTCCTACTGGAGATTTCCAACTGATATGCATATTGCCTCCTACCTGTTTCTTTCGCATTATTTGGGAAAAATTGTTCCGACTTGTATTATGTATGATGCCATGTTATAGTCACCAACCTATTGGAATCGGGAACACCCTTCAGTTCATGTTAGGTCCGTCTCGGTTATCGAGTACCAGGATACCCTGGCCGGTTCCAAAAACAATTCGTATGAGAGGATGCTATTTATATTTTCAAGTAAGTATGTTTTTTTTGAAATATTGTCGGGACATAGGTGGTTGTTGTTATTGTGTTCCTGGATAGCTCTCAACACAATTTACTTATAGTTGCTAGGGGTGGTTAGGAAAAGACAACTTTTGGATTAGTTCAAATCTTTTCCCTATTGAAATTTTGATAGAGAGAAATCAAAATCTTTGTTTTCCCCTTCTATAGAAAATATTTTCTCTTTATACTATGTTTGTGTGTGGGAACTAATTTTATACTTTTACCTCCTGATGTTTATTAGAATTATTCCTCTAAGAATTTGTGAAAATAACATATCGGAAAATTATGCTACTGACTCTCAGTAAAGAATTCTTGTTATTGACCAAAACTGGTTGAGGTGATTGTGTTCACTTTCCATTCTCTGTTATAGGTACCACCTCCAGTTCCCACTCAAGTTTTAGTTGTGGATCCTCAGTGTTATTTTCATTGAAATTGTTATCCTGATTTCATTCTACATAAGACACTGGACATCAAAGGCTCCAAAAATCCTCAACATGTTGAGGAAAGGTTGTGTAGTTTTGAATGTTATTTTTAGTTTTTGGAGACACCAAATGTGATTACTGTTATGTGTGTGATGATCATGCTAGATGGACCAAGAAGAAGATGGTAGGACCTTCTGGAGATGTCTTGGAATCCAGAGGGTATACTATGGAAATACTTCTTGATTAATTTCACCAATCAGTTATTTATAAAGTTGATGGTGTTGGTTAGGTTGTGTAGTATTTCAATATTGAGAAGGGCAACAAAACTGTGACTGAGTATTCAAATCTCTTTGTTTACGGTATTTCATTTTTCTCGGAGTGGTAGTGGTGATCCCTTGGAAGGAACACAGAAGTGTGATGAACTTCATGAAAGTTATTGACGACAGATTCATTCTAGACAACCTAAATCTCCATTAAGATGTTCATTGACATGATATCAGTCGGGAAATCCAGGTCATTCTATGAGGGTTTTCACTAAGGGACCCCAGAACTATAGCTCCAGTTGAGCTTCATGGAACTTTTATAGGAACATCCATCAATTCTATACAACGTGTTCTCGGACAGGATCATCAGATCCACCTCAAACTATAGGGAAATAAAATTCATCAATGATAAAAGGGTTCCATCCATAGGTATTTGGAATGATGCTTTTTCACGCTATGGAAGAGTCTCTATAGGGTAAAGTCATGGGTCCAGCAACTGTGAGAGATACTATTATCACTAGTTCTTCAATATTGACTTCTTTTTTTGATACTGGTAAATCTCACTCTTTATTTCAACCCATATAGTTAATATTTAAACTATTACCATGGAGAAACTATCTTTTTCAATGGATATTACTACCCCAATTGGTATGAAGTGAGTGACAGGACTTTGTAGTCCTACATGTGTCATATCACTATCAGACGTTGAGCTAGAATAGTGTTTTATTGTTTTTGATATAAAATAACTTGACATCATATTAAGGATAGATTTTATCATTTCGAATAAATCCCTAATTATTATTTATCTTCGACAGGTGTACATTACTATACCCACTGATATGCCTCATCTTTTTCATGGAGAACGAAAACCAAGGTTGAGCAGTGTCGAGCCATCTCTTCCACAGTTGGGGAAAGTGATATTAGTGGTTTTATTGACTTGTAGCCCAATTCTATAGATGGTGATCTTCCTCTAATTTTTAACATGTTATTTGACGTGTTCCCTTTGTATTTATTTACTCTTCCACCAAAGAGAGAGGTTGGGTTTTATATTGAATTAATTATTGGTACTGAACCAGTATTTATTCCCTCCTACCAAATGGCACAGGCTGAGCTGAAAGAGTTGAAGTCTTAGTTGGACAATATTCTTGAGAAAGGATTTAATCTTCCAATTGTGTTACCTTGGGCAGTTCCAGTTCTCTTTTCTTTGAAGTCTACTGGTCATCTTTGATTTTGTATTGATTATCGAATTCTCAATCGAGATACGATAAATAAAAAATATTGGTACCACAGATTGTTGATCAATTTGAATAGTTGGATGGGGTGAAGGGGTTTTCCATGATTGAACTTCGATCTAGGTACAATCAGTGGAGGATAAAATAATCTAGCAATATGAAAACTGCCTTTTGGAATAGGTATGGGAACATTTAGTACCTTGTTATTCCCAATGGTTAGACAAATTATCCTGCTATTTTTATGGCTCTAATGAACCATATTTTCTATGAGTATCTGGATACTTTTGTGGTAGTATTTATGGATTAAATTCTTTTTTACTCCATGATAGAGGAGGATCATGTAAGACATCTAGTAATTGTTTTGAATCTTCTATAAAATCACCACCTTTATTCCAATCTATGAAAGTGTGATTTTTTGATTCAGAAAGTTAAATTCTTGGGACACATGGTGTCTAAACAGGGATTATCTATTGATCCTAATAAGGTGATGGGTGTCATGAATTGGGAGCCATGATATAATGTCTTTGAGATCTATAACTTCTTGACCTTAGCTGGACATTACAGTAGGTTTTTGAAGAACTTCTCAAAGTTGGCTTCACCGATGACTATTCTGACACATAAGTTGGTAAATTATGTGTGGGAAGATAAGTGTTAGAGATCATTTGTTGAGCTAAAACATCGATTGACTACCACGCTTGTGTGAATTCATTCCTATGTTGGGTAGGGTTATGTGGTCTTTTTTGATGCAATGGGTTCAGGTTTGGGTTGTGCTCTAATGTAGGGTGATCCAATGGTAGTATATGGATATCATCAACTTAGGCTATATGAGAAGAACTATCCTACCCAAGATCTAGAACTTGTAGTTGTAGTGCGAGTGCATAAAAGTTGGAGGCAATACCTTTTTTATATTAGGATTATGATGTATTCCGACCAAAAAACCCAGAATAACATCTTCTCTCAAAACAATTCGAATCTTTGGCAGATGTGTTGGGTGGAGTACCTACAGCCTTTTGACTTTGACATATCCTATACCTTGGGGAAAGGGAATTTCGTTACTGACACATTGACCAGAAATTTAACAAACTAGGTTGTGAAATAGTATTTAGAACAGTGGTATTTGATGGAACTCCTTGTATAGTTTCAAATTGGAGTTCAGAATGAATGGGATGATGTTTCATTAACCATAGTGATGATGAAGTCTACTCTTATGGAGATGATTCTTAAAGATCAAGATCTTTATGATGAATTTATTAGTATTAGGTAATCTCTTTAAGTTGGGAGATAGATTCACATTGGTCGTTCTCGAAAGAGGGTGTTCTATGATACCAAAATTGCTTTTTTTGTGCTGTTTGCTGCAAGAAAGGTAGTGATGGGGGATTTTTATAGCTATCTGTGGGTTGTGAAACCAGGAACCATAAAAATTTGCTATTTCATGAGGTGGTAGTTCTTGTGTCCAGGTACGATATGAGGCCTTGATGAGATTTTCTCTCAATGCTTTACATTCAAAATGGTGGATGTTGAGCACCAGAAACCTTTGAGTTTTCTTAAACCACATCCAGTCCTTACATGTAAGTGGGATTAGATCTCTATGGAAATTTTGGTTGGGTAACCTTGTACCAAGATAAATAATAATGAGATATAGGTTGTGATTGTCAGGCTGACCATTTCACCTCCCTTTATACCCATTCATTATACCGCCATATTTTCGGAGTTGTTTGGTTAGTATGTGAATGATATTGTTCATTTTCACGGTGTTCCATATGTTATAGTCTCTAGTTTCAATCCTCAGTTTACATCCCTCTATTGTAAAGTCCATCAAGAGGCACTAGGATCTCAGGATCATTTGAGAACGGCATACCATACACATTTGTATGGCCATACAAAAAGAGCTATAGAAATTCATGAGGATATGCTTTGTTCATGTGTCTTTGACTTAGGAGGGGCTTGTGATGATCAATTATGGTAGGTTAAGTTTTCTTACAACAATAGTAACCAGTCCACGATTAAAATGGAACCTTTTATATTACTTTTATGGTCGGTCTTATAAATCTCTTTTATGTTGGTCGGAGGTCCTTGAAAATTCTATTGTCGGACCAAGATTGATGCATGAGACAACAACAAATATTTAGTTGATTCGTCAGATAATATTGACAACACAAAGCCGATATAATCCTTATGCTGACCGACACAATAAATATTTGGGTTTTTTAGTGGGTGATCATGTTTTCTTAAAGGTTTTACCCTGGTTTGGTCATCAAAGTCTTGGGAGGAAAGTGAAGCTTTCTCTTCGCTTTGTGGGACATTTTTTGGTGGTTCAGTAGGTGGGGAATGTTCTTTTCCTTTTTTCACTTATAACATAGCTAATATTGATAAATAATGAGTTCCATGTATCACAACTGGGAATATCTCTATCTGATCCATCTCGTGGTTTGAGATGGAGTGATATTGAGATCAAGCCTGATTAATCTTTGACTGATTGACCTATTGGGTAGATTATTCTGATACAAAGGTACTTTGTGGTAGGAATATATCATTGGTTCATGTGCTAGGGAAACATGGTTTTGATTCTCATGAGGTGTGGGTGATGGAGGCACTGATGAGAGAGCAGTGGCCTCATCTTTTTGGAATAAAAGCATATTCATAGTCTTTCGTGGGGTAGAATTTTTTTATAGTGTGGGGGGTGTACCATTCTATTACCTTTACCAGGTATGTTTCCAACATTTCTAAGTCCCCTATTTGTTAAAAATCCATTTATGCAATTCTTATGGGATTACTACAGACTGCATAATCTGTACATGTTGTGTACCTGAATTAAACGTCGTGTAATTAGAAGTAGTTTCATGTCATGAATGGGGAGGTCACATTATGAGCTGGTACACATCATGAACCTGAATTACATTTCATGTTGGGGGAAAATATCTAATTATTACCCCGAGGTGATAGGTGTTTCGGAATACATCTCTGGTGTTTCCCACACATCATTACCCCAGGTTAAACATTGTCACTCAGCTCGTATCCTGTTCTAAAAAACACATTTGATGGTTTTTCATAGTCCTTTTGTCTCCTGGATTTGTGGCTCTTGACCTATAGATGTTCTTGATTGTTTTTAAGAGACTCAACTACTTTTATATGGAACCAAACAACATGGGATCATTATTATTCTTGTGGTGAGATTCCTGGGTAGGTGTTATCTCATGTTCCCCAAGATCCTCCCTTTCTCCTATCCTGGATTTTGATGGATCATCTAAGGATTGATGGAACCTTTTATTTTGGTTTTATATCATTCTTATATGTTGTTTTTTAAGGACACATTCAACATCATTCTCGTTGACTAGTGCCTTTGCGAGTGTCGTTCTTAGGGAAAGATGTAGGTGGTTCTGTCTCGAATTCCCAAATTGATTACCATGGTATTGTTTGATATATTTCAATTGATAATTTGAATTAAATTTCTTAATATTTCATTCAATTCCTTTGATAAAAACCCAATTACAATGAATTATAGGATTTGAAATGGTTTTGGAATAGGAATTTGGAAAAACACTAATTCCAATAAATTGGGGTGGGATTGTGGAATGTTAACAGATTTAAATTATATAGATGGTGGATTTTTATAGTAATGTTTTAAATTAAATTTTGTAATTTATTGGTGAAAATGAATTTTTAATTTTATTGAATTGTTTTTGAATGGATTTAAACTAATAAAAATATGTTAAAATGATTTGATAAAAACCAAGTTGGTTTTTCTTGTGAATAATGTATTTTTTTGAATAAAACATGTTTTGGTTTCAAATGGAAGGATATTTTAATTTTTTCAATGGAAAAATGGGTTTGATTTTATTTTAAGTAGTAACAAAATAGTTCCTCCATCTTGTAAGTGTGCATTCAAGCCTTAGGTAGTTAGTGGGTTATTTGGATACACTCTACACTATTAAAACATTTTAAAACATACTTGTAGTGGGTCACATCATTGATGGGTTAGTGATGAGTCTCATTTGGTTAGTTCTATAGGAACGTGTGTATATACATTTTTTTGAGTCCACTTAGAGACTGTAGAATCCTCTAGCTGGTTAGTATAATCCTACCTTTTGGAAGATGACCATGTCTCTCACATGTTTATTTATATTTGAGATGTAAATGTATGTCAATGATTATTTGAACTGAATTACATGCCTGTTTAATATACATAACATATTTTATCTAACTGTTTTACTTAAGGCATTATTTTAGGAATATTCTATCCCTTATAAAGTAAATACAATTATTTAAATGAATTTTCAATCAAATTGAAACTGTTTTATTATGTTATGTTTAAATATGGTTTTGAGTTTCCGAACCTATTTATTCTGAAAATTGAAATATTTTATTTGGACTAATCTATATTTGGCATCTATCATGGAATATTTGGTGGTATCCTACTAGGCTTAGGCTCAAACCCAAATTTTTCATTTGGGTGTTTGTAGACTTTAATCTTCCAGGCTCGAGCAAAGGGAAGGGTTATCAGGGATGTGGACGTAGTCATCGAGATTTTGAATTTTTTATTTGTGTCCATAGGGAATTTCAGGATGTTTTCTAATTTATTACTTGGGTTTTTGAACTTTGGCATTATGCCTTTCTATATTCTAGTACTTGTATTCCTTGTGGAGATTTCTTATTGATATGCATATTGCCTTTTATCTTTTGATTTCGCAATATTTTAGAAAAGAATCGTTCCCAATTTTATATTGTATGATTCAAAATTCAATTCACCATCCCGTGGGGATCGGGAATACCCTTTTGGACATTTTAGGGCTGACTCGGTTATTAGGTTACCGGGTACCCGGGATAGTTTGTGACAACCATGGTAATAAAAATTACCAATGTTAGTGTTCATATTGCCCAAAAAGCTAAGGGGCCTACTTTATAAATTTGGAGGTTATGATTAAAATTACTAAATCCATTTTTAATAATTCAATACAGATAATTTTCTATAATAAATTTAAAATTATTTTGGTATAAGGAATGAGAATATGGGTATTTAAAATGAAAATGTTAAAAATATTGAAATGATATTAAATCAAAATTCAATGTGAAATTAATTCCAATGAACTTAATTGTATTAACCTAAAAAAATTATCTTTTTTGAAATTAAAACCAATAAAATATATAATTATACAATAAAAATTATTTTGATGATAAAGTTGTTATCAATTCAAATTCGTGTTTTTTACTATTACTGAAAACATCAAACCAATCATAAAAGTTCTAAAAATTAAACCAAGTAAAATATTGATGTTCCTCTTTCAAATAAGAAGTTTAGTTTTTTAAATATCATTTTTAATGTGTCAAAAAAATGACTTTGAAAAGTTCCCTATCAAAAGGCGAAAAAATTTCCTTTTAGAATAATACTTTTTTATTCATAAAATTGGGTTTTTTATTATATAATAACTTGAAAATTTATTGTATGAATATTAAATATTATATTGAATGTATATATTCATATATATATCATAAATATAATTCAATATGTGTGATCTATTTATTTATCGGTATAAACCACACCTATGAAAATTTAAATAATTTTTTCATAAAAACATGTCCTTTTATTATAACAAAAAAATTTACATTCATTTATAATTAATTGGTCAATGAATTATATGTGAACCATAGTTTCATAATTATTTTATTACAATTAATATCATATATTCTATATTCTTTCTTATAATATTATTATATAAATAATTATAAAAATGAAATGATTATCTATATAAACTCAATGTTGAGTATAATGTGAGCTAAGATAGTGTGGCATGTAACAAAAAAATAAATAAATAAAATTATTTTAAAAAATTACATCTCATAAATAACTCAAGGTGTCATAGTTACTCAAGAGGTCTATTATTTCATTATTTGTTGCATTCAGCATTAAAAGTGTTTCTTCTGTTTCAATCCATTGACTAAAACCAAAATCATTGTCTGAGAAACACTAATAATAATGGATAATCACATATTCTTGAAAAACAAAACTTATAACGGGTCTAAATCATGAAAAATTATTTTCAATCTATGAAACCTTAGGATTAGTATTGGTCATTCATGGTTATTATATATTTAAATTCACCCAAATGGTTCATAATAATCTTTAAATTTTCATATAATATCCCCCATGAGTGTCAAATAATGTGTGTAGAAAGGGATGTTTGAATTCACCATGTATTAATATAGTACATAACAACACACCCTTTTCTATGTTATTACCCCTAGGTACCACTTTTCTAAAGACACTTCCTATTACAGTATCCATAAAATGATGCAATTTCATGAAAATCAATGTCTCTATTCTTCCCCAAAATTCCTAGACATTTTCAAATATGTTGAATCATCCTTATACTTATCCTCAAAGATATCCATATTCATATCCACATAAATAAACCTATGGATATCTTTAATTATTTTCATCATAGTTTTAAAATGTTATTAAGATATTTTATATGATACCATCTATAGTGTGGCATGCCTCTAATGCATGGATATTGAATATTTTTTATTGAAATTTAATTAAATTACAAAAACAATGTTCTTTATGACCATAATAGTTTAGTGCCACACTAAAAATAGAACACAATCATAATTTTTTTTAAATATCATCAATTTTTCAAATTACAATATATCGCTTTAGTACTCATCCCAATATTCCCAACATAAAACATTACATCATCGCATGTAGAAGGGAAACATAAGATATTATGATATTAGATAATCAATAAGTGTAGACAACAGATGTGTGTAAAAATAACATGAACCTAAGGGTATGAGAAAGTTATCATAACATTTCAAAATCATACCCAGTATATTAATAATCATAACTTTTTTTTCATTGAATAATGATTGGAAATTCATAAGATAAAATTCATAATGAAGTACAAGAAAATGATCCATGAAAGAATAACTTTGTCATAGGTCATGGAATTTTCACATAAACACAATCATTTAAAATTTTATGCCAAATCTACCCACACAGACATTCATAACCTTATCGCCTTGGGATGGAAACCCTTCTACCTACTTTAGGATTGAGCTAAGCTCTCATGTTCCCTTTTTAGGGGTCGACTAAATGCATGTGGGTTCTATTTTAGGCATGGAATAACATCATGTATACCCTTTTATCTCATATAACATTATTCATTACCCAATTCATTTGAGAGAGATATAGGTCCCACACCTAACATAATGATATTCTAACCAATGTGTTCCATAATATAATAAAAAAAATCATCGTATCATAATAAATGAAATGAAATGTGTTTCATAAACATTTAACCATATCTTAACCTATATAGAATAAAATTGATTTAAAATTATTTCTCCATTTCATGATATCATTACATATGGAAAAAAGAACAGCATTTCATAATAATTTTATCATTCTATAACTCTTGGAAGAGAAACAAATTTTATATATATCTTTTAATAACCAAAAAATGTGAGAAATAATAATAATAATTTTCATGGTTCATTCCCCAAGTAAATATTATGTTAGATCAAATTATTCCATTTATATGAATTTTTTTTTGGAAAAACATTAGGAACATTTCTTGTGGATAAAAAATTATATATATATAATAAATTTTTAAAACTAAAAATTCATAAAATATTTTAAAAATAATTTTATTTTCAAAAAATCCTGAAAAAATATATTTTAATATTAAAATAAAAATGTTTTCTTGAATTTGTAAAATTGTACTTATGTCGTACACTTGAAAATAATAATTTCATTCAACATTTAGGTGAAATATAAAAAAATAATGTATTTTTTGAAAACCTAATAAATATTCATTTTAATTTTTATTAAATGACCATCATAGTTAAATTTTTATTTAATAATAATTTTATTAATGTTTATAAATTTTTTAAATCAATTTTAGAAAACATGTTTTTGGATGAAAAAGGGTTTTCAACAGAAGAGATAAATAAATATTATTTTTCATAGAAAAATTTTCCTAATATACTGTATGAAAAAAAGTGTTTAAAACATCACTATGAAATTAAAATATAATTAATATACATAGGAGAGTAAATTTTTTTACTATTATTTATTGGTAGATTTTATGATTTCAGTGATAGATAATTAAAAATATAAAATCCTAAAAATTGATAATTCCATTACAACTTTGGTAACATTTGAAACACAATACCCATGAATAATTGATATTAAAACAAATATCTAAAACCCATATTTATCAATATATTAATCATAATATATATTCATTGTATTTATTTACGCCATAAAAAAATTGAGGCACTTATGGAATCTGCCACCTTGATGTAAAATTTGAAAATAAAATCCATTAGAACATAAGAAATAATTTGGATCTAATGTCCTAGAAAAGTAAAAAATAAAATATAACATTAAATTTAAATAAATAATTATATTCATGATATAAATTATGACTTCGGTATTATATACATGGAAAACAATAAACTACTGGTCAATTTTTATATGTCTCTCAAAAATAACAAGGAGACTTGAAAACTGTTACTATAGGTCTCAACATCATTCATACTCATTCAAACATCATGTATAATAAATATTATTAAATTATTCATATAATAATGTACTATTATTTTATATATCTAACCATATATTATATATTCAAATCCTTTTATTACCCTTTAATTGATGATTCCATGTCAATGTCATGTTTCAAGAAATAACATCATTTTTCATATATGTTTTTATTTTTTATTTTTTTTCATCTCTGTTTATCATGGTTCCCTCATCTCAATAATAATAATCATGAAATATTAATAATATTTATAATTCACATATATATTTTAGACCAATCCTGAGACATAACTTTTTTAAATCATATGTGTCATGATCCTGGAGATGGTAGGTTTTTACGTAAACATGTGTAAAGTTTGTTATTATTCAATTATCATTACTGAAATAAGGTAATTAATATATTATATTTCAATATTTATAATTATATAAAAAATATATTAATTCATTAATGATAATTATACATATCATCCATGTTGGGTGGTGAAGAAAAGAGGTTCACATCACTTCATGATGGCGATAGTCAGCATATACACAAAAGAAGTTACCATCATCTAGTGAATGAAAATGTAAGGAATAAAAAGACATATTATATTTTTATAATTATAAATATTTCATTAATATCAAATTTATATCTTATATATCACATATATTTATCCTTATTATCTTCCATGTAAAACGAATCCCATCGAATCGTAAGGTGGTCTTTCATCATAGACACAAGTGACATTATTGTATCCCATTAGAAAAGCAATTTAAAAAATGTAATAAAAAAATATTATTACTGTAAAGTTATAAATATATAATAAAAATAATATTTATAAAATATATAAATCATCATACCGAACCATGATAGGTCTTAATTGTAATGAAAGTGACATTTGTTTTCAGGGAGGTAGACTACCATACAATCATATAAATAATTGTAATCAACTTGATTGAATTGTATATTTTATCATGGGATTAGATTAAATTAAAAAACTAATTTTATATGGTATATAATGGGGTTTTATATCAAAAAGTATTAATAATAATTAATATGGTTTGAGGATAAAACAAAATAATAATGCACGTGGAAGAATGTTACCTCTCCTTCACGATACCTCCATTGGTTTACACCAACAAAATTTATACATTGGATTTATTTATAATATAAGGATTAAGATATTATATAATTAAAATTGGGATGTTACTTTTGTATTTATTGGAGGAATTGTTTTTTGTGTAAATATGAGATAATACTTGGTGGCCTTTTATATATATGGTTAGTAGAACACTTGTTTTTTTGTTCAAAATAGAATGGATTTACCAGGATTTTCTAAAGAAAAATGTATCCAAAATGGAATATTATATATAATTTTAAATTATATGGTTTAATTATTTCAATAGAAATATATTTTCACCATTTTTAAAGCATTTTTAACATTATATATATTTTATAACCCACTAGAAATCCAATTTTCAATTAATTCACAAAAATTAATATTTTTTTTCAAATTTCACTATCCATTTGGTAAATGAATAATTATGAACATATTATATAATATAAATAATAATTATAAAAAGTATGTATTTTTTTACATATTAAATTAGTATAATTTAGAAAATAATCTTTAAAATAATCCCACCAACCTGAAAAGAGAGGGGGTTTTCAAATAGAATCTTTTCAAAAGTATCAAATGTTCATACATAAATTACATATGAAATTGATTTCTAGTAACTAAATGTGATTAATAAATATATATATTTATTTTAAGTTTAATTTAATAAAAAATGGAAATGAAATATATCATTATAAATAAGTTAAATGAATGGGAAATTTCAATTGACACTCATTCCATTTTACTATTCTTAAATTATTACCCTATTTATAAAATCATCAAAAATTAACCATAAGATATTTATGATATTATTATTTATAAAATGAACTTTTAAAAAAAATTAAATTATTTATAATTCTACAAAATTCATTTTGAAAATAAGTTCCTCAAAAAAGGTAAAAAAATGATATTTTAGAAAAGGTGGATTTTTATGAGAAAATTAGATTTATTCTAATATATTATCTATGAAATAACGAATATCATTTTGAAATATTTTGTTGAATATTTAATATATACATTAAATTTAAATAATTCATAAAATGTGGTTTTCAACAATTTATTAAAGTAAAACATGTGTTTTTTTTCATAAAAATAGTTTTTCAAAACAAATGATTTCCTTTATTAGGATTTTTTCATTTATAATTAATTATCCACAAAATAATTCACTGAATATATTTTTTTAACAATATATTTAAATATTTATTAAATCCAATTCATTCACATTATTCCAATTACAAGGTGATAAATATCATATGTCTTATTTTAATATCATATCATGTTCTGTTTAAATTCACAGTTTCCGGTAGCACATTCTAAACTCAATATTTTATGTAATATAAAATGTTGAGATGATTAAATTTATTAAAAAAAAATATTTCAAAAAACCTCGAGGTGATATTATATTCAATTATTTTTTTAAAGTGGATCTTGTTTTTTTTTCAACATAACTCTAAGAATAAAAATGTGTTACAGGAAAAAGTACATATAGATAGAAAATCAAGTATCTAAACAGTTAAAAAATAAAACATCCAAATTTTTACTAATTAACAGACATATTTTATGATTATTCAATTATAAAATATTTTAATATTGAGATAAATCAATTTTATATATATTGGAAATATATCTAGGTATGTAATTTACATAATATAACTTTTTACTATAGTTTAATCATACCATGTGTAATATACTAATTTAATTTGAATAATTTTGATAGTCAGTGGATGGGAGAATATTAAATTTGATAATATGATCCTTATATGATATTAACAGTGTTACATTTTGTAATCAAGATTATAGAAAATATTTTTAAAATTTACAATAATGGGCTATTGGTATTCACTAAAGAAATAGAAAATTGTTAAATTGTAGAAAACCAAGACACGCAATAATGATCATATTAAAATGATATGGATGATTTATGGGATATAAATGCTAGTAAATTTTTATTTTTTATTTTTATTTATAAATTTTTTCTGTAACATTTGTGAAAATAAAATTTAATTCATATCTACAAATACATGATATTAATATTTTATTATATATATATAATTCCATTTAAATTATTGAAAACTAAGAAAAATTGCATTTCAAAATTCGTGTTCCACCATATAGGAAGTGGCATATCATTTTCAATGTTAAAAAATTATTTATAATGATAAAAATGTTTGTAGTAGTAATGAATTAAATAATATCATTACCTCCATTGAATTATTATCATAGGAGATTTATAACCACAACAAAGAAATGGTTTTTGTATTATATAATGATAAAGAAGTAGATATATTTGGAATACCATTTTATAATCTCCTATTATTTTATACACTCTATATTTATCAGATTCATAACCTTTCAAAATATATTTCTTAATTAGGTTACAAGATATTTTAATATTTAACATATATTAATTAATAATCAAAAATATATATATATATAAATATTAATTTTAATGAAATATTAATTATTCCAGAATTTACATACATTGGTTTTTCAATTTATTACACTTTAGGTCTCATAAATGTTACCAAAAATATTTAGTAATTTTAGGAAACTACATAAATGAATATAATAAAAAAGTGTTTTTATGTTATTTCATTATTATCTATATCATTTTACAATGGTAATTTAATTATATAAATAGTAGTTTTATTTTAATAATTTTTTAAAAATCTTAAGTTAATTATATTTGATGGACCATGTGTCATCTGACAATTAAGTTATCTTCAAATTCAAGGGTGGACCCTCTAAATAATTTTCCTAAGTATATTACTTATTCTTATTCATAGAATAATCATTTTTTATAAGTAATGTATATGATTTCAAAGTTAATAAAATCGTATCACATGTTTTACTTAATTATCAATTACTTATAAGATATATTATAGGACATATATTTAGTTTGATGGTGATGGTAATCTTACCATTCAACACTCAAAGTTATATATATTTTTTGTGGTTTAGAATGAATTAAATAAAATTATTTTTATTTATAAGTGGATAATTTTGATCTACACGACACTATCTCTTCATTGAGGTTTAATTTTTCTAATATTAATTATTATGATTTTATTAATCCTTACATGTTTTGTGTAATATGATTTAAATTTTTATTTCTATTTATATGAAATATTGTTTAACTAACATTGATTATATAAAGAGGAAATTTTATCATTTTCAAATGGGCAATGATTGATTTTAAAATAATAATAAAATTTTATTTCATTTCGGGAGGATGAAAAATTAAAAAATCATAAGAAATATATGTTTCATAATATGAACAATCATGGAATTTTATTTTGAATAACGATAACACAAAACCTTTTTCAATGATCTATGTCAACAATTTTGTTTGTATAATCACAAAAATGATCAAATTTTTTATTATTTTCCTATTATTATCTATAATGAAGGAGGCCACTTTAATTGATACAAGAGGTTAATAAATACCAACATACCATAAATCGTAGAGGGAATACATTTCTAGATGTTAAAATGATGCATGAAATTTTTAAACAATAGTGAGTTTCATTTTTAGACTTTATAGATATTGATCCATTTCCCCGCTAGCTAGTCCTTAAAAATTATAATGGGACTAGAATATGAAAAATATAAAATTCCTTATAAATGAATCAAGGTCTATGGATTTAATGGAAGAAAAAATTAAATTAATTTATTTATAATATATTTATATTTTAGAACAATAATTATATTATCATATTTTCTATAGATGCTAATTTTTATTAATAGATATCATAGGGGACCTTCATATGGAATGGTGAGATAGATATTTTGGATACTATATTGTGAAAGGAGGATAAATTTGGTTTCAAATGAGGATGTAGTGAATGCATATAAATTAAATTAAGCAACTATTATGGTTCCTATTCGATGGGATATGTACATAATTAAAAAATATAATTTTGAAGAAAATGTTTTGGATATGTGAAAGGTGATGGAGAATATTATAAGTTTCTTAGTCCAATTGATATTTTTAAACATATTGGTGTAGTTTCATGATTGTATCTCATATCTGCACCTATTCTAACATATATAACTACTTCACCTACTCCACCATAGTACACTGATGTAATTAATTATATATATGGGTCCCTAGATTCATATTATAACATATCAAATTATATAAAATATAATGGATAAAATACATCATCTACTATTTGATTTTGATCTTTACATAGAATGTTAATTTAATATTATAGATTTGTTTTCTAATGCATTATTACTTAATAATATGATTTAAAAAATTTGAAAAATTATCAAAAAAACAATTCATTAACCTTCTATAATTATATGATAGTTTAGAATAAAATAATAAATATCTTATGATAATTATTTAATATTTGTTAAATTTTGGATTGAGAATATATATATATATATATAGTTGGAATATATTAAAGGAAGATGCATTTTCCATAGAATAAAAAACATAATGAGACCTTTTCAATGAGAAATACTAATTTCTATATTATAAGATATAAATTTTTATAATCTAATTTTTTTTCTTCAATGAATATGTTCTAACTATGAAAACTAATTTCTGTGGGATGTATAATCAAACAATTATTATTATGAATGATACCACAGGGTATTCATCTACACATGATTTCGACATCGCAGTGATGAAATACTTATAAATCCATTTCTAATGTCATATTCATTATAATTAAATTAATTTTATTTTGGTCATTACATATGATTATTTTTTATTAGGTATCCAAATATAAAATTTAATTCAATATGATATTATGAAATTATATATATTCATTAAACCAAAGTTAATTTCTCTAGTATTAATGAAAAATATAGGACTAATAAAGGATTGAAAATGATTTGAAAAAATGTATGAATGATGAAATTAAGTGCTAGATTAATTTTTATCCTAAAAATAACGGATCATATATTTTATATATAATAAATTGTATTCTATAAAAATCTCAAATAAAATTTCATTAAATAAGTTGTTAGTGTTTGTTGTGTTTTTTTGTTTCATCGGAATAAACCACTAACATTTTATACTCCATGAATGGTTCATTGAAAGGTAACTTCAATGAATAATTTCATAACTCAACATGAGAATTTTATTCCTTATATAGTATAATAACTATATATTTCACATTATATAAATTAATTTCTAATAACAAATAGACTTAATATAATAGATACGTAAGGAAAGTGGAATGAAATTTATTATGTGTCTACAAAGTTTAATATTTTTTAATGTATGATTAAGTATATACTTGAACTTCTATTTCAAATTGATAACCTCTAATTAAATTTAATATTCAATATCAATAATGTTATTTGAAAATTTTTTATATTATCAAGAGATTTATGGGTGACTTATTTTCTAATTGGAGAAGTTATAACTTGAAATAATTCTTGGTTTCATTATTACTCTTCCTTTAATTTATCTTGTTATTATATTCAACATTAATATTAAATATTTTTTAAATTATAATAATTTTTTTGGAACTTCAACCATATAATGGAAATATGTTTTGAATATATGAGAATCATAGTCAAATTTGATTACAACATTGATTTAGTTTATCTAACTAACATTATTTATTTTATATATTTATTATTTTATTCAGGAATATTTATTAATTATAATATTTTTTTTATATAAATAGTTTTTAAAGAAATGTAATAGATGTTCTATTTCAAGAATATTTTTTCTAATATAGATTTCAGGTACTCATAATTATTGTATTTTTTTTATAAATATTTTTATGAAATAATATTTTTAAAAATATATATTTCAAACCAATGTTAAGAATATATTCCACAATGTCTATAGAATAAAATATAATGAAATATACCAACTATTAAATAACTATTTTGATTTTTTAACCACATACTAAATGTTATATATATAAAAAATTACATCATGGATTGAAATTTTGTTAATTATTTAAAAAAGTGAAAATGATGCTAAATCTCTTTTATTGTAATACTTTTCTAGCACCCTAAATCCTATAATAACCTTGATATATTCAATAAAATGATACCATGCTATAGTAAAACTAATTATTAATATACTAGATAAAATGAGGAAACAATATATTTTAATTTGAGTTATATATATAACTCCCTATGAGTGAAGGTTCCATACATCCAAAACTACTTTGATATTTTTTTTAGATATGAGATGATACATCTATGTCATCATAATATGGGATGTAAAACTCTGACCTTTTAATATAACATAATGGTTCATGTATGAATGTAATTTATCTATGGGACTTTTTAATAAATTTGTGGCACAAGGAACCCATAAAATTAAGGAAATGTAATCTTGTGTATAAATTCAGTGAAATCTTATTGCTAATCTATTCAATAATAGTTTAGTTCATATAAGATGTTTGGTTATTTTGAGACAATTAATTACAACCTGTATATTCATCAATATGTGTCTTACTAATAAATGTTTCATACTAATTTTTTTATGGATAAAACAATTAAATTAAAATAACCAATAAAAAAATGAAGGACAGTAATTAAAATTATAAGAAAGAGATGAATTTTATGATTAAATTTTATAAATCGTTAATGTACCGAAATATATAGGCATGTATATTCTGAGAACAATATTCTTTATGTCGACATAAGTATTATTCATGAAAAAATAAAAATAATGAAATAAATTTTCTATAAAATTATTTACAATATTATTGGAAAATATAAAAATCTATAATAATATATTTAAATCACATTACCAATTAATGATTTTAAAATTGAATTTATTTTCATAAACATGACAATATAGTTTGTCTCTAATTAATAGATACACCATCTTTGTTAAATCTCTAGGAGTTAGAGATAAATAATATGTTCAACAATAAAATTTTATAGATATTACCGGATAAACATTTTGGAAAACTGTGATTCCACCAGAAAAATATGTAGGTCACCTAATAAATGGTGATTATTTTGTCAAGACTACACCCAATTCAGAATTTTGAACACATGACACATAACAATTTTTTATTACATACTTTCATATTTAAATTCAATAATAAAGTTAACCAAAAATTTATAAAATATATTTATATATTTTACAAACAGCTAATTACAGGTGGAGAAGATTACACCTACTATAATAATGATATTGGAATAAAGGGTTGAATAATAGATTTAATGGCCCATAATTACTAAATCTTAGCTCCCATGACTGATTGGAGGCACTATATAACATAGATAAAAGTGGTTTTATACAGATAAAATTATAGAGGAGGGGAAATAATATAGAGAAATAAATTAGAGAAAATCAGCCCCAACCAAGATTGCATGAAATTTTCAAGTATTACAAAGGGATTAAAAACACTAAAATTATCATTATTAATAGAAATTGTTACACAAAGATAAACTATAAAAATTTTATAAATAAATTAGTTATGTGGTAGTTAAAAAAAATTCACTATTTGAACCCCAACTGGGTACCTAGTCTATTAACTACCGGTACCCATTGGCCTCCTATACATTGATCTTGTTTTCTTTCTTCTCTTCATCTCCACATAATATATTTGAATTCACAATTATATAAAAATAAATAAAAAAGTTAAAATTTCAATAAAATAATTATAAATATAAACCAATTGGTTTATTATATCTAAAACAACACGATAATCAAGGCATTAATCCAAATGATTCTTTATCTATAATCTCGAGGGAAAAAATCATTACACTTCATAATTATATAATATTCTTATTAAAAAAAATCATCCATATGAATTTCATGAATCAAATAAACTAAATATATTGGGATAAAATTTTCTAAAAGTGCATCTGGTTTTTATTCAATGATACATCCCAAATTAAACATATTTTATTCCGTGTTCCCTATATCAGCATCCTTATACTCAATTACGTGCAAACTTATTCATTTGATAGTCTTGGTATGTATTAAAAAATAACTAAATCTATGAGGACTATATTATATATATATATATTAATTTTCTCTATTTATTTTAATGATCACAAGAGTTCCAAAAATCCTTTGAGGAAATTTTAATGAATTACCCACTAATCCATGATCGTAAATTATTATATTCTTGGAGGAAACATGGTAACCCACATTGAATTCAAAGGGATTAATCAAATGTTAATATGACATTTCATTTATCGCGATGTTGTTATACATCATATTCAAATAATTTTGTCCTATTATATTTTATATTTTATATTTTTGGGTCTGATCAAATTGAAATATCTTATCACATTCAAATAGTTATTATTTTTATAAATGATCTTAAAAACCGTTTTGTTTATACTTTATATTCTATTTTTTAAAATTCCAAAAAAAAGTAACAGTATTTTTCCCTAATTCATAGAAAATGTCCTATGTAAGGGTATGTACACTATATCATTACATAATGTTATTTTTAGAGAGTTTCATAAGACAAACTAAATTTTTATCTTGGTTTTGTAGGGGTAAATAAGATATTGTGTAAGGATAATTTGGTATTTCATGCATTGGGTAAAGGTTATCCACACAATGCATAATGTTTCTTGGACCATCCATGAATAGGTTAAGGGTCATACAAATAATATACTACTCACATAAGGTCATCCAAAAGATAGGTAACTATAGAATTTATGTTTTATACACTATTTAATGGTAATATATTTATTGAATAATGGTATATTACAGTTTTCAATGGCTGGATGAGGGTGATATGTTGCTTCATGAGGGTAATAAACCATCTAAATGTCTTGTTTTTTGGTGAATCTAAATAAGGGAAATATGTGAAAGGTTAAAAACCATGTTACCCATATTCACTTCTATTTCGGGGAGAAAGATAAATAAAAACAATGTTTTTCATTTCTTCTTTTATAGCTCAAACTTGTATGACATTTTGACTATTTTAAAATCCCAAAACATATTTTAATTGATTATTTGTCTCTATACATTCCCATGAATAAATATATAACACCTTAAACTCATAATATTTATGATTTTAGTAATATATAAATAAATTGCATAATTAATTTTTTTTGTTACTATGAAGTAGCACAATGTTTTCTTCATAAATATATTTTATACCTTTCTCCATTTTATGATACCCCTTTTAGTCTTGGAATCCATAAAATTATCATCCATTTTTTTAGAAGTATTATATAAATAAATTAAGTTCTTCTCCTAGTTTTTGGGAATATCTAAACACACACACACACACACTCTTTATCTCTCTCTCTATTATATATTATTGAGAGAAGTGATTTCCCATGTAATAAGTTAATGGAAATAATTTACTAAATTAAAAGATAATATTTCTATTAAACGATGTAAAAATATAAAATATAATCCATAAAATGTGGTAAATATGATCTAAAAAAATTAAAATGAATAATTATTTCTCATGGAATGGATTATTTTATTATGGTATTAAAATAACATGTAGAATTGTATTTATCCATCTTTGAATAAGTGGTTATAAAATGAGTTATTTTTTTGATTATTTTGATTTTATCCAACATTTAAAGTTATATTATTGAAAGGGATATTTATTCCTATTTGTAAATAAAATACGTGTAATATATATTAGGAATCCATGGAGATTGGTTATAAGATACTAATACACATACACGATTTGAGCATCTAATCCTTGATTATGATTTTTTTTCATTGAGACTAATGATGTATGTGGTCCCATGTACTCTTAAAATTGATATATATGTAGGTTATTGGAATATGGTAAGTGGTTTTACACCTAGGGGAAATGGAATCGAATATTTATATTATTAATTAATTAATTTAACCATGAATAACATATTGATTAGGTGTTAAGTTAAATATTGGGCCACTTGTTCTATTATTGTTCATAGAGGCATGAATACATGTGTTTTAAAGGGGGGATAATGTCTATTGATTAATCACAATGTGTGTGTGTGTGTTTCTGTGTTTGTAACTCATGTATCATTGACTGAAGTTTGGAAAAAATGGGATGTTCTGTTCTGTTCTTGAGAACTATATCCCATAAGACTATGTTTCTATCACATGTGTGATAATTTTAACTATTAATAATATTTTATTCTATGTTTATATGGATACACATTTTCAATTACATGATTCCTTGTTGGAATAACATGATGACCTTACATGATAGTGATCACTTCGGAAATACTTTGTATACTGATGAAATTTTATCTTTATAATAATTTGTTTCATACTATAAAATATATTTATACTTGTGTTTCATCCCATGTGTAACTATTCTTCGAGAGACTAAGTGACCATGTTATTCTTCATAGCTTTGGTAACACACTGGAGGGGATTCGTGAAGACATGGATAGTAAAACAGCCAATGAATTGTTTTAGGAGTGTATTATAGGCTCTAACACACATGGTCTATAGGTGGGATAAATGATACAACACCAAGGATTAGCAAGTTGGGAGTAGCTACCCAAATATAGGTATGTGTATAAGCTAATATATGTATAATATTTGTATAGGATTTAATATATTTCATAATTTTGTGGATTAATATACATCATATTGATGATAAAAATATTGGCCATGTAGTGGTTTTATACAACACCAAGGATTAGCAAGTTGGGAGTAGCTACCCAAATATATATATGTGTATAAGCTAATATATGTATAATATTTGTATAGGATCTAATATATTTCATAATTTTGTGGATTAATATACATCATATTGATGATAAAAATATTGGCCATGTAGTGGTTTTGATTAATACCACCATTATGGTAGGGATTCTTGTGTTCTTGATAAATACTCTGATTATGTTGGGGTGTTCTAAATTTTCTTTATCACAGAACGTGGATTCCTAGACTTATAAGAATAGGGTTCTGAAAAATTCCATGATCATATAACATGTCTCTTAACAAGTGGGGACTAATATTTTCATTCCCATTACATTAATAACGATATTAAGTCAAATAGAAATGATTGAGGGATTGTGGTGGATTGTTAAGCGCACTACCACTGGGTATATCATTTTTATACTTGTTGATTTTATCTTATATTGTGAAGTTATGTATTTTATTTTTTATTTATTCTATTATTTTCACAAGTAGGTACACTTTATATTGTTGGTAGTTATTGGACATCATTGGTGGTGTCCAATAGATTTTTACTCACTACCTTCTCGGGTTAAAATGGAACAAAGGTATCTTAGAAACCTTTAAATGTTTGAGGTATAGGTTTGGTTTAGGGATAAGTTGATCATCTTGAAGGATAACCAACTATTGTATGTAAACTGGGATAAGATGTTTCCTAGAGTGGTAGTAAAAGATGAGTTAATTATTACTTTTATTATTTATATATGTGATAATAGAAGTGGGATGTCATCACCACATACTAAGGTTTTATTTTATTATTTCTACATACATGTATAATGTTTCTATGTTTTTATTTTCTACATAAAATGAATGTAAAATATTTATTTTTTGTATTATATATTTTTATTTTATACTATGATTGAGGATATTTTCTCCCCATAAATGTACGTAGAACCTCACTTCTAGGTGATAGCCTATAGTGTATGGAAATCTATGCTTGAGGAGTGGTAGAATGTTTTAATCATTTGGTATGATTAATTCATTTTTTAAATGAACTATTTTGAATCAGTACATGGTATATTTTATGGGTTCATAGAACTAACAAAGATATATAATTTTATTGGGTGATGACTGATTGATGAATCCCTACATTGGAATCGATGAACATGATGTACAACTTATTGTATACACTATCATTAGGTTTTTACAAAAAATTATTGGATTATGGTATGAGGTTATCAATAGATATAGAAAAACTAGTATTAATCACTTTGAATTATATCATATATAATTATTAATTAATTTAAAATTATTTAATAATATTTAATTGAATATAACATCTCTAATAAACTAACAAGGTTCTAATTGTCATGATTGGATTTTTAGTTTAGTATTTTTAATTGGTCATCGATGGTTAGGGATTGACTAGTTTAATGAATAATGATATCGAAGTTTGATGATTTATGAAGTGGTGTTTTTTTTGTCTTTCTAATTGATCCATGATTGATTTTTAACCCCTTATTTTGTGATATTGTGAAATATGAAACTTAGAACTCATGTGACCATGTTTTAAGTTTCGTCACTTTTGTAGATTTTATGACTCTTTTTGATATTCCATGGCCATTTTATATGTACACCTTTATTTATTTTGTTTCATTAGTTGTTGAAATATATTTTTCACATTTCATAATTGTGATCATAGGTTAGAGTTGTTAAATCCTAATGTTGTTTTTTCTTGATATTCCATTTTATTCAATTATATTACATCTTTTCATATTTTGTTGCACTAACTTTGGAACCAAAATTCTATTAAAATGTTGATCATATTAATCCCCCTAAGATATAGAAAACCATTCAGGAGATTTTTTATGAAATTATGATAGACACAAGCATTGAATAGATGGACTGTACTTGTTCTGAATGATGAAAACATGGCCATAGGTGGTTTAAAATCTTGAAAAACATTAATTGAAAATGTGGGCTTGGATACCCATATACTAGTATATTCATAACCAACTCTATTTATAATAAAAGTGTGGGATCATAAAAACATGTGAAGTAGGTCTAAAAAATGATAGCTAATTGTGTATTGACAAGGCATGGAGGATGATGTTTTTGATACTGTCTATCTCTACGGTGGGGCATGATGGTATCCTAACAATGACCTCCATCGGGGTGAGTCTTGTAATGTTTATATTTAGTTATCACAATGAAACATTTTACAACCATTCCTATGTGGAATAAAAAATATGGTTTCATGTTAAATATCTCATGAGATATGGTGAAAATTTTCATCATGCAATTCAAATAAATACTGTCATCATGCCAAATAAGGTACATTCGGCAGTTTGTGAAATCTTGGTATGCACACAACATCTTGGTATATTGTTTTATATTAATTATGCCTACATAATTATATTTTGATATTATCCAAAGTTTTATGTTTCCGTTTTAATTTCTATTGATATTATTACATGTCAATACCCAACATATTACTATTTTGGTACTTTACTATGTTGGTGGTTCACTACTATGTTATAAACACAACCTACAAGACTTTCTATGGATTTTAGGTACTAGAGAATCCCTTAAAAAAATTTAGAACATATTTGGATGGGATATGAGTTCAAAATATGGTGGGATAGGTCTTTATAATATCATATTTTTGGATAAGATGTGTCTTAGAGTGGGAGAAGTGCATATTGAACATTTTACTCTTATAATATTTATTTTTTATCATCATGGTGGCTGATTTAGCCCTTGAAATAATGTTAGATTATGGTATTTTCATTGTCCGGACCCCCTCCCCACAAAGATAACATAATTAGGGGATATAGTTGGTTACTACCCATGTCCTACCACTAGTAGGGCTCAGATTTTGGATTAAAAGTGAGAGGTATAGTGTACAAGAATATGGGAGGAATTACCCTCTAAGAGACACATGTTGAAAAGAGAGATAAAAATTATACAATAACCAACACATAATCATATATATATATATGTGTGTAAATTAAATCTTAATTGTAAACATTAAATTCAATCTAGTACTAAAAAACAGAAAGAAAATCTATAAGTTCCAAAATCTATAGTCATTGGCGACCATAAATCCCTAAAAACTCCTTATAAACCATGAGACAGTAATATCCTGCCTAATACCAACCTACTATGGATAAACTAAAAAATGATTATATATAAAATGGTTCAGAATAATAGTATACTTAGTACGAACCTCCTTGGATCCTCTCATGAGAAATATAATGAAAGCATTCTAATGTACAATGAAAAAATGAATCTAACTTATCTCATTAATAGTTATATGATGATTCTAACCTTACCACTGCTAACTATCACCCAGAATTACATGACAGAGATCATATAATATAATAATGAAACATAAAGGGTACCCCACTCATACTTCCCACAAGTTTTCTACTCAACCCTAATTTTTCACATCTTGAGCATCACTCTCAAAAATAGTATTTCCTGAAAACACTCGGAAAGGAATGAAAAAATGAACCTCATGCATTACATAACCACATAATCCCATCCACATATCCTTATATAGTAAAAACTTAATTTATAGGATCCACCATAACACGCATTCCATATATCAAACATCAGTTATTATATATCATACCATTATTACCAATACAAATTATACAAATATTATTTTTTGGATATTATTTCCAGAAATACATGTGCTGGAATTAACCAAATTCCATCATATACCTCTAAAAAATTATATTGTAAAACTATCCTCTATTCATACCAACACAAATAACTGAAAAGGAAGATAACATGGACACATGAGGTAGTCATCCATCCCTCCTCCCACTAGGATTATGGAAAACATTTCCCACCATAGTGAACATGTTGTTAGTTTCCCTAACTGACGTGGGTGGGGAAAAATGTAAAATCATAGAATATATATTTAATAATATAGCTAACAAGCACACTATGTGAATAACCTAGTCTTAGACTCACTATAGCTGATGTCCCTATAATTTTTTCAATTCACTACTAAGAATAGATATCCTATAAGAATACATGAATATAAAAGAGAAAAATTAAATTCATTCATTTTTTTATACACATAAATCTATTAATTAATTAATTTTATATTAATTAACCTTTTAAATATTTCCTCATTAAAAAACATTATGTTAATTTAATCATTAATCTAAAGTCATGTCTTCTAGGAATAATCTCAACCAAGTCTATGGTTTATCAAGATTAACATCATTAATGAATTTTCATTTTATCATCAATGAACCCTATGGGTTAATAATTATTTAAATCATTATAAGAATTATTCCATATCCCGGTACTCATGGAATACAATAATATGCTACCACTAAGATTAAAAATTCCTTCCGATACCCACTAGCTTCCTCAAGTAGTGGGGAAAAATCATATAAAATAATAAACTCAGCTATCAACCATTTAAAAAATTCATATGTCAGCATTCCTAATATCAACATCACTTCAATGGGTAAGACTATATTTAATCTGTTTCATCAGATCTTGTTCCATATCCAACACCCTCAATCCAATACTGATACATCTTACTATCACATGAGTTATTCGCAACCAAAAAATCCAGACCCCCCCACCTATATATCACAACATAAAGCCTACTATCATTGTTCCTAATATGACATCACAATGATCATATCATTATCACATCAAAATGATGTAAGAACAAACAAGAAATAAATAGAGAATATATGCCTTCAAAATAAATAATTCATCATTCTAATGACAACAAGCTAGCACAGATCCAATACGAGGAACTCAAAATTCTCAGAAAAATACGAAACATATTCCATATAAATTCTCATTATCACAAAACATGTTCTTATTCCATATTTAATTAACTGATTCATTTATTAACAGGTTAGAACAATAGTAAAACTACATCATCAAGATAAAATAAGATATCAAAGGAGAAACATGATCCAAGCATTTATTATTGTTTATAAAATCCTATATGAGTATCTTTATCAATTATGAAGACATATTAATTATTATCATGAAAAATTACAATACATCATGGTCATTAATCTATTTTATCAAATCCATTAATTATATGGATGGTCTACGAAATGAAAAATTCCATCATAATCATTTTTATTGCAATAAAAATACATCAAAATTTGACTAAGAGCATGCCTCTTTATTTATTTTTATTCCAATTAACTGAAAAGTAATAAAACCATTGTGTTATTTGGAAATTTCCATCAATAAAAACATGATAATTCATAGAGAAAAAAAATTCTAAAAAGAAATGCATAAATATCACTCTATCTAAAAAATTAAAGGGAAATTTGATGTCACAGTATAAAGAAACAACATAATATAAATGTAATCTAAACCATTTCTTTATTACTATAAAAAACTATTTGGTCAAATTAATTTATATTCAATGGGATAAATCATTATAAATTTATTATTTCATGTAATTAAAATAAGAGAAGAAATAGATCGCAAAACTCAAAAGACTGCATCATTCATCACATGAGAACAACCCGTATTTATATAAATCTGATCACCACTCCATTAATAAAAAATATTTTCTAGGATTTGTAAACACAAATGCACCATCATAATCCAAGAGATACCACATTGTAAACAATAGTGATAAAAACTCCTTAAATGAAATGATGAAACAAGATGAAACAATATCAATTGAAAGGTAAACTATATGAATCTAAGGAGGAACACACCTTGAATTACAACATATCGTATAGGATGGAAGGAAGAAGACTAATGATTGATTCTCATTAAAGAAATCCATAATATGTAAAAAAGGGAGCCACCAAAAACCCAGAATTATGAGAATACATTGGGTTTATGAAGCCCAAGTGTCTGAAAAATATATTTTTAAATAACTTCACATGAAATTTACATATCATGTAAACTATTTCAATGTTGCCCAAATTTAAAGGGTCATATCTCACTGAAAAAAATCACTTTTTTATTATTTAACCCAAAAAATTACATGTCGCGTAGAATCCCATGAACCACAGTTAACAAGTAATGAACCACACATACATGGTACGTCAAATTTTCATGTCATGTATTCATCCTACATTCATCATTTATAATACATGAACATCCAGACCAATTCCATGTCTCCTATGAGCACCACAAGCTTCACAAACATGAAGATGGTTGGTCCCCATAAATCCAAACCCATACATTAAATATATCTCAAAAAATTCTCATCCCTGTGAATCCAAAACTAATACCAAAGTGAAATGGAAAACAAGGTCATACAAAGAGCCACCCGACAAGATACCTCTCAAATGTATTTCCACCATGAGAGCTCAACCACCCAGTATATTAGAAAAACGTCAATACCATGAATAAAAATTCTTAAAAATAATTCCATGGGAGGTATCTCTAAAATTAAGAGTAAACCCACATTAAGAAAAAAGAGGGAAAGCATCTAATTAAGCATAAAAATTCGCATCCATTAAAAATATTGTTATAAGAGAATAGATAAAAATAATAGTTCACAGAGTGCATATCTATGAATCACATTCCTATGTACTCTTCTCAATGACACCATTGTTGCATAGGATGTGAACTAGGGAGATAGATTTCTCAAGAAATACCTTCTCCTAGTGGTTTTCGATATTTATAGGCTGGACATGGAAAGTCTTATCATCATCATCATCAATCTCACAACAATCGAAGACATTAGAGTCATCATGAAGATAATTGTGGAGATGAAAAACATGAAAAAAAATCATGTATTCAGTTTAGCTATGGGGGAAACACTATCTAGTATTCCTCATCCCCAACATGAGCTTACACCTTGGATGTATTGAAAACCCGTGTAGAATGAATACTCCCATGAACATTCATTCACCTCCCTTGATGAGGAGTCAACATCAGAAACACATGGCATCTAATTTCAAACTCAATATGCCACCTCTCATGATCATCATAGCATTTATGATGGTCATGAACAACCTTCATCCTTTCAAAAATTATATAAACCATCTCTTTTAAATTATTTATGAGTTTTAATATTAGAATTTATGACTCTCCAATTCTAGTTCATCAAAATAGAGAAGGTAATGTTCAGCTCTAAAAAGCATCAAATAGTTCCCTAAAAATGATGGAGTTAAACTAATATGGTATATAAAATCAATTAATGGAAGGTTCCAAAAAATTAACCCTCTAAAATATAGATCATAGGAGTGCTACATTTTATTATGAGTTTGGATAGTATGAGTAATCTGACAATATTTGTTAAGATGAAGACTATTTATATAGATAAAAGGAGAACCCAATCATTTTGGAGACCTCTACACACCATAGAGGAAAAATGGGATTCCCGATTTGAAATGATAATCCTTGGGAAAATTTCGATTCATGCCACCTCATTGAGATATTTCAACAGAAAACAAACCTAAACTTAGATCGACTCCCTAATCACTATTATGTTGGATTATTTGATCGAATCATCCACTAACACCCCTATAGAATCAAATCCTCTCTGAGTTAGATGTAAATATGTAATAAAGACAATCAAGATGTAATCCCACTTCCTCTCAGGAACATCTAATGGATGGAGAAACCCATTATGAACATGGTGCTCATCCTTCAGATTATGGTAGAACAATCAAAGAGAATTGAAATCCATGACTACATGATTCATCCTAAGACACCGAAACATTCCTCTCAATTATCAGAACATCTACTTCACACTGTGAGGTAGCACCATAGGTGATCTATGAGACTCATAGAGAACTATCTTACCAATCACTAAATAAAGAAAAAACATTCCCTAGATCAACATATGGAGATGTGTACACTCCTACCATACACTATGGGAATCACCAAAAAAACTTATTATCGTTATAAGTCCCCATTAGAATCCCAAAACTCATAATCCTAAACATGCTACACCAATGACAATTTCACTATCACCAGGAAAAGACTACATCTTCCTCTATCCTTTCCCATATAAATATGCATCACTTATATTTCTTTTATAACTCTCCATTAATACCCATATTAAAATATTGAATCACCATGTGACATCCCACTAATCACATTGGCTACATCATTTTCCATTCCCTGGGTAAAAAATGTTTCAATGTTGAAATCCTTTAATAATTCCATCCAATAACACTAATGCAGGTTCATTTAAGGCTTGTAGAATTCCTACCTAAGATTCTTATTGTTCGAAAAAAACAAAAAAATATCACTAAGGAGGTAATACTAAAATAACATCATACAAAGCACCACAACATCTAATTGAAAATCGATGATGGAACAGTTACACTCTTGGGTAAGTACCATCCAGGTTCTATAGGAAACAAAAAAAATATATTACATATGAATATAACCAAATAAAATTTTCAAAGCATCACATAAACCCAAAAACTAATGTTCCTCAACATGAAAACAAATAAATGGGGTGCTGAAAAATATTCTCCTTTAGGTACTAAAAATCATCCTGACTATTTTAAATCTAGAAGAAGATCAATGGTATTAGAGTAGTCACACTCTAAGATAAATACAATAAGAATGTCATATAATAACATGGAGGACCAAGGAAACTCTTTACCTCCATCACTATATTGGGGTTTTCCCCATATAGAACGACCTATATCTTTAAAGAATCCATAGCTACACCATATTGGGGTACTACATTCCCTAAGTAATGTACTTCAGGATACCATAATTCACACATCTACAACATCCCAAAAAACTAATCATGATGATGAACTCCAAAATGAACACAAAAATGCACTACATTGTCATGTTCAAATATAGAGAAAATAATTATGTCATTGATGAAAACCTCAAAGATGTTATCTAAGAAAACATTGAACACATTTCTCAGCAGCCCCATGAACACAGCCGGAGAGTTTTCCACACCGAACAACATCACAGAAAACTCATAATTCCATTGATGATAATATAAATAAGTACTCTGAACATCCTTATGATTAACTCGCATATTATTATATCCATACAACATATTAGTCTTCGAAACCAAACATTATTCTTTTATCTGGTCGAATTAATCATTAATCTGAGGAATGGAATATTTTTTATTCAAGGTAACCTATTTTGAGCAACGATAATCATTGCGAAGCCAAAAAATTCCATTTTCATTCTTCCAGAAAAAAACTGTTCACACCAAGGTGACACACATGATGGAACCAAGACATGTTGTATTAAATCATCATGATATTGTCAGTTCACCAGAAACTCATAAGGTTTTATCTTGTATGGAAGCATAAAAATATGATAAATTTCAGGTTGTCGCTCGAACCCAAACATACTATCACATCTAGGGGGTAACATTATATCCTCCTATCTAAAATAAATTAATTTTTTAATAAATAACTATATGAAATAGAAACTATTAATGATCTGAAATTCTCAATATCAACTCTATCTTCAAAGATAACAAGGATGAAAGACACATCTCACCAATTCGAGGGTCTCATATGGAAAAAACCACTTCTGAGTCTATATTAGCATCATATAACCAAACCTACATCATGAAACAATACCAAAAATCTAGTACTGAATACAATGAATCCATGAAAAGTATGAACTCATATTTATGTATCCTCAAACACAGGAAATATACCTGTGAGAGGTTCCACCCATGTAGTAACAAAATTTCTTATATACTTCATACATGTCATCTAGATCTTATATTGGCATATTTATAACCAAGGGAATACGTAGCCTCTATAACTCATGTCAAAATGAATGAAAAATGTTGGTTGATCTAATGGAGTAAATCTAACATTAATTAAACAAAACTTGAACCCAAGAAGAATACAAGAAAATGGTACCTCGAACGATATCTATCTAAAATGGAATTAGAAATGCTACAACATGAACCTAATCATGACCTGCTCCACGACCTCTATGACCATGCTGTCGACCACCTCCATGCTCATTATCCACTCTCTATGGATGATGACCATCTCATGTATTTCCTCTTCCTACCCCATCTCTTCTCTTATTATCCCAAATAGGACCTGGCAACTTATGTTTACTCACTTAAAATTGTCATAATAGAGGAAACTGATGTCGAACAACTAGAACGTGATGAATTTTGAGAATGGTTTGGCACTATCATCACTAATAAACTATATATCTTCAATAAAAACATTAATTGGATTGATTGGATTAGGTTTTGGTGTTGCTAGATCCAGAAGATAGATATTATTAATGAGGAATCCAGAAGACTGGCCTATTATTATTACATGGTTCTATCCAGAATCTTCTCGATAAAATCTTCTCTCTCCTACATCTCGAGATATAACTTCAACATAAATTGGTTGACATGGAGCTTGATCTATGGATACAAAACCTCATTGATATTCCTTACCTTTGCCTCCACATCTAAAATATGCCAAAAGAATATAGTATATGTTTCCTGAAACCGATTCCAAGATCATAGAAATTGGAAATACCCTACCATATTTTATATAGATATTATTGATATACCACCTTTGTGGCTGAAGAAATTAACTCTTCTCTAAAATGGTACAAAACTTCTGCCACAAAACTTTTCAATCCTCAGGATCCCTAAGAAAAAAGGACCACCGCTACCTTGTTTCTTCAGTGAGAATATTCTCAACTAATGAAACCTAGTGGTACTTCTGATCATCAATCAAAATAGAATCTATCACAAACACATTATATCATTCCTCTAAGAATTCATCTAAAACAATGACCATATACTTCTACAAACTCTGGTGATGATACTTTCAGAGTGTCATCCTCTACGATCCATCATTGTTGACCACTCCTCAAAAGAGATATTCTAGCATATCCTACTTAACATCTCTAGTGTGAACCATATGATGAAATAATCCTAGAGACACACTTAAAAAATTATCAAACATTAAGAGCTCCTAAACCTAGAATATGGAATATTTAACAGTAATTAATTATTTCTTTTATTATATTGCTAGAGTATTATATATTCCCAAGCTCCACACATTTTATTCAAAAGTACAATTAAGAATTATAGAAATATTTCCTTTTTCATACATGACTATTATATCATTTCAAATATAACTAACAAAATATGTGATAAAAACAAGCATATAACGGTTTAGGGTTAGGTGAAATAATAGACCATACAGAACTTTTACATAATAAAACATAAACATTTATTTAATTACTTATTCTCCAGATTCTTATTTGACCTATTTCTCTCCATTGTACATGTATTCACCTAGGGATATACATCAAAATATGGGGTGACCTAAAATCTTAGTAACAGGATAAATAATAACATCAATCTATATAACATGGCTGATCAGAATAATCATCATCATAAAATGAAAAAATGATATAATAATAATCACAATTGGAAAAATTAGAAAAAGGCATGGAATGTTTAAATTCATTAAAATTAAATATCATGTCATAGTGTAAAATACAAAATATAGGTGTGAACAAATCTACCATCATGATCACACATATTGCACTTCTTCTCATAAGATACATCGAACTACCCAATGAATTGGAGATCAATATAATTTTCTATGCACCCATTAAATAATAAAATTTACATGAACTATATTATTCTTGGGTACACCCATCACATTACAATATTGACATATTAATTAATTCTACATATAAAATATATCAATCATGGCCATAAAATAACCCATTTAATGGAATGGGTTTCATCTAATAATGAATATATTTTTGAATAAATTTTGGGGGTCCCATAATAATGATGTAATAACATAATTTGTATATTAATCAACAATATTGAGTGAGAGAAAATTATCTCATGAGAAGAAAAGTTTGTTTTTTGGAAAGAAGAGTTCATTGGGAATAATCACTAAATAATCATAAAACCATATTAGAAACATGTATATCTTATAAATGAAATGGGACTAAAACATAAATGATACTTTAGGAATATTAATGGACATCCATTCTAAAAATTTAGTGAAAGAGGAAAACCACAATGAAAGATAGTTGTGTTCGATAATCCTCTAAACTTATGTCTCAATACAATATTAATATTAATATCTAGGACAATCAAATTGAATTCATTAATTAAAAAACCAAGAAATTTTTATACATGATTTTAATTCATTAATTTTTTATTATGTTCATTTATGATATTTTAGATTATTTATAGAGTTTGTGTTCATTGTTCGAGAGTGTTTTTATCTTTGTTTTCATGATCGGTTCATTTGTATATGAGCATGAAAGAATGTGTAAAATGGGGATAATTGTTTCTAATAATAATTAGGTGTTATTAATGAAATTATAGAATAATAAATGATCTTATATATGAGTTTTTATACGGAATAAGGATGAATCATTAAATAAAATGATAATGATAATGACTTAGATTAATTTGGTGGATTTTTATCACAACAAACTCATTTTGTTTTATTACTTAATATTATTTATATAAGTTAGTTCCAGGAAAAAATTATATGAAATATATTTTAAAAAAATTTCAACCACTATAATGGTTTTAAGATAAACATTGATGATCATAAATTAAAATTATATCTTATCATCCTTGAAAGTGATAAAACCACACCTCATGGATAACATGATTATTTTTAGAATAAAGGGTAGAGGATAATAGGATTGATGATGGATTATTACATTAGCATAATAAAATTATTTTATATATATGGTATTAGAGTTATCATGAAATTTGTTTTAGGGATGGTGAATATATTAGAAGAAAATAAAAAGAGAATAAAAGAAAATTAATAGAAACAAAAGAGGATTTTACCTCGTCAATTTATCCTCCTTGAGAACCTCTTTAGGGAAGGGGTTTTGGTATTTGTTTAGAATAAATGAACCTAGACATTGGGTATGATATTGGGAAGATTAATGGGTAAAATATTGGCATGGGAAAAATATTTAAATGAGTGAGGAGGAGAGGTGTTGAGGGGTGGTATTTATATTGGAGAAGAGATAAGTGTTTTCACTTTTTTTATTAGTTTATTTTTTTTTCAAGACTATGAGTATTTCTTATTCCCATTAATAATAAAATAAATGGAGAAATAATTATTTCAAGATTATGGTATTTATATCTAACTTACATAAAAATTTACTCAAAATTTAATGTTTTATCATTTATCATAAATTGTCGTATTTTACTATTAACCTAAAATTAATGTATTTTAGAAATATCCCAAACATTCATCCAAACTATTTTAGAATGTTTATAATTCAAAAAAATATTACCATTTAATGAAAGTAATTTTCTAAATATTATAAATTTAATTTTTTTATTAATATCTTCATTTATTTTTAAAATAATGATTTTGAATTTATAACTGATTTTAGAATAATTTGAAAAATTAATTATGTTCTCATAAAATTATATTATTTAATTGGAAAAAAATGATAATTTATGAATAAATTTTAGGAAAATATATTTTATTTTAAATTATTAAATTTTTATAAGATTTTATTTAAATATTTATGACTTACAATAATTGAAACACTTATTTAATAATTTTAAAAATATTTATATGCATAAAAATTGATATGATTATACCATACATCAATTTATAATACACATAAATTTTATTTATAATTTCATAGGTGATGTTAATATGAATTTGGATGGTTTACTATACATAAATATGATATTACTATTCTTACGGTCATGTTACTATTTCATCATTATAGTTTCTTAAAATTATAGAAATACATCTTATTTCATTCATTATTCATTTATAATGATTTTTTTTGTTTTATCAATGTTATTATATGTTATTTATACTATATGAAAAATTTATAATAAGTGAATTTCTATTGATAAATTTTTGTGCCATTACATTCTTCCCTAATAAGAAATTCCACCTTCGAAATTTATTTTTAAATTTTAAGTTGAAAACATGTGATGGTACTTCTCATTCATAAATTCATATATTTACCTTAATTCATCTTCATACATATGTTTCTACCATAGTATTTTTACTAGGCGAGTAGTCTTGATGTTTAGAACATTATCTCTATGGAAAACTATCTCCACTAGAAGCTCCACATAATATAGATCATTATTCAATTGTTGAAACTCTAGATTCAGTACATGTGAGGGATCCAATATTTAATTTATCAAGAGGGATACATTGAATAAAATGTGTACTTGAGACATGTTTGGTGGAAGTGTTGGTCGATATGCCACAACTCTGACTTGATCTACAATCTCTAAGGGGTAGATGTGCCTGGGAATAATCTTTCCTTTCATCAAAAATCACAAGAACCTCTTCCATGGAGTCATGTGGAGGAATACCATATCTTCATCAATATACTCAAGGTCTCATCAATGATTATATACATAAATCTTATGTCAAATTTGGGCTTCCTTGATGTGGTGCTGAATGGTTTTCTCCTTATCCACAATTTCTTCAACCATTTCTGGTCATAACATCTTATGTTTACTAAAATCATATCATCACCATGTTTTTATACACAATTTCCCATAATGGGATTCATATGGATCAATTTTAATGCTTAAGTTGAAATTGTTTTTGTATGATAACTCAACTAGAGGAAGATGTTTGCTACATCCTCATTTGAAGTATATAGATTATTCCCTCATCATGACATCCAATATCTGAATTGTTTATTCATATTTGAAATCTTATTAAGGAAGATAATCCATACTATAGTTCAGATTAGTTATTATATATTTATTAAGACTTTTCTATATTTTAAAGGTGAATTTTGGATCTTGATTGGATACAATCAATAGAGAAAATTCACGCATCCGTACTGCATTTTTTATGTTTAACCACGCATGTTTAAACAATGAAAATTCCTAATGAATTTTAATAAATAGAGTTGTATTTGTAATATGATCTACAATAGCCCATGTTACATTGATTCATTCATATGTATATGGAAGTTCAGTGACAATGTCCTTGGTGATTTTTTCCAATTTCCATGTTGGTATAGGTAATGGTTACATCAACCACTTAGACTTTTTTATTTCAACCTTAAAATATAGACATACCGTGCACATTGATGTGTATTTACTGATCTCCTTCCACATATTTTCCTATTAATAGTTCTCTTAGAGATCCATATACATCATTATGTTCCATGGGTGAATTTAGAAGGTTTAGATATGTGTGTTACTCAGAACCTACATTTTTATCTCTAGATTATATGAGGAACATAATCATGAACCAAATATTATAACTTCATCATAATAATTTTTAAACTCTTAGGATTTACCATTTCTCAAAGATCTTACCATAGTCTGAATTAACTCATAATTTCATTGATAATCCTCTATTTTCACCATGAGATATTATTGATAAATCATTTGGGAAAATATTTCTGATGTTCCATTCTTAATGATTCCCATAATAATTATTTTCAAGTCAAAAATGATTTTATCCCACTCAATTACCATCATTGATAATATTTCATGATACTTTCTACATAGAGCATCTTCAACTTTATTTTCATTACCATGATTGTAGTAGATCTAGTAGTCATAATAATGGATTGGCACTAAAAATCATCATCGGTTCATACTAATCTCATTATATTTGAATATGTATTTTAAACTATTTTGATCATTATATATCTCACACTTCTTCTGATAGAGATAATGTTACCATATTATCTATGCTATGATCATAGCCACAAACTGAAGATCATGATTTGGATAGTTTTTCTCATGAACTATCACTACACATGAGTTTTAGGCTATCACATTATAATTTTCCATCATTCTAGAACCCAATACCTTCATTGAAAACTCATTCTATACCACAAATAGTTCCCCACACATTGGTAGTGAGATCAACAGTTCATTTATAAGACTCTATTTGAACTCTTTGAATACATATTTACATTCATTGGTTTATAAAAAAAGTCTCCCTTACATTTCAACATAGATATAGGGTTTGAAAAAAGTGATAATGTTTATACAAATCATCGGTAATACTAATCTATACCGAGGATACTAGGGATCTCCATTGTAGGTGTTGGTCTATGTCTCTCTCTTTTTTCCTTTATCATGGATGGGTCCATAGATATTCATTTAAGGGTGATAAAATTCCAAAATAATGATACTTATTCCATATTGAACTCATATTTATTTTACATTAAATAATGTTTATCCCTTCACAACGCCTTTTTCAGAATATTTAAATGCTCCACATTTTCCTCCTTGGTCTGGGAGTATATCATAATAACATCAATAATAATAAAAATGTCGAGAAAATATCCAAAGACGCTATTCATTATGTCTGTGAATATTTATGGAGAATTTATGAGTCATAAGGGAATCACTATGAAATAAAAGCATTCATACCTCATTCGAAAGGCAATATTGGGAATATATTCCTTCCTCAACAATAATTATTTATATCCCTTACCAAGGTTCACTGTAGAGAAATAATTCACCCCATATAGTTGATCAAACAATTCATATATCCATGGATGTGGATAAATTTTCATTATCATGATGTCATTTTGATTATGATAATCAATGCAATGGTGCATTGATCCATCATTCCTCTTAACGAGGAAGACTACTTCACCACATGGTGAAGAACATAGGTGTATAAAACTATTTAAAATATTCTCTTGTAACTACTACTCCAGTTCCTCCAACTAGATGGTTCCCATTCTATAAGGTGTCTTTGATATAGGATAATAACCAACTATATGTTCAATTGATAACTCAACCGCTCTATCTGGAGGAAAACCTAAGAATTCATCTCAGAAGACATCAGTGTATTCTCTTATAATGGGAATTTCTTTGACCATAATTCTCCCATTTGTATCAATCATTTGATATATATATCATATATTGTAATTAAATAATATTCACACATGATACGATGTCTCTGAGGAAGATTCATCCTCCTCCTTACACATGTATAGAATTGGGGGATGCCTCATGTTATGAGGAGTGTTCTCCCTTTCCGAATAGTTGATGTTGAAATTCTATATAGATAATCAATCTATGCCCAATATAGCAAGAAACTCCACCAATATAAGTATATAAAAATTTTCTTGGAGGTTAAGTCTTCAAACATTAAATGAGGATGAGTTATATACTTTTAATTCAATAATTTCTCTATTTTTTATTCTCACAAAAAAAATCAACCTACATATTTTCAGGTTGCGTTTGAATAGTTCTACTAAACATGCATGATATTAAAGAATTTGTATTACCATAACAAAATATTATGTTCACTATTCATGAATTAATACCCATCATACCTATCACAATATCATTTTTGAGCTCCACCTCATCAAAAGTGATGGAATAAGACATCCCTTGATCTTTTGGATTTAGTGGATACAAACCCTGATCACCCTTGAGAACTCAAGGTTTAGTTCCATTACATCAATAGTGACCCTTCTCCCTATAGTTGAAACTTTTAATCATGGTTTTTTCTCTCCATTATTCCACAAAATTATCTGTTTTCCTCATGTATTTTCAACAGTCATGAGCTTGGTGGAATTCTCTACTACACTTATAGAATTTTTACATCCCTTGGATATAGTTCTGATTTTTCTTCTTCCAATATTTTTGTTATGTTATTGGTTGATATTTCATCCACCTTTTTCATTACACCCCATTATTGAAAATCCATCATAGATTTCTTATCACCATATCCATGGGTTCATTCACCAAATTTCATCTCCACATTTAGATAACCACAAACAACATCTTCATACCCCCCAAAGTCTCAAATTACAAGTTCATTTTAAAGGTAAATCCTTCAGTTTTTATATCATTGTTGATTAAAAAACCCAAAGTATACATTGAATGAGTGGTGAAATTTTCTTCACATGTCATGATAGATACACATTATTTTTTATTCAGCTTTATGATTTCTCTCACCATCTTTATACTAAGATTACGAGGGAAACTATTTTTTGGAAGCATTATCACAAATCGTTTCACTACTTCTCTAGAATTTCATACTTTTCATTGTTGTTGTTAATCAATCCCCACAACTTACCGAACTCTATATCTAAATGAAAAACTACCAGATATACCTTTCGTATCTTTGAATAGTGAAGAAAAAAATTTTATTCTCCATGATTTGACCCATTATTTGTCGAAAATTAGATTGGAATATCCCCTAAATGCCAATGGTCATTGTTGTATATAAGACTCCATGTCTAGTTTCTACCTTTTAGTGAAGGGGGAAATTCCTCATTATTTCAGATACTATTTATAGATTTATGAATGATGGGTAGCATTTCCATGAAATTTTGAACATGACCATCAAATGCATTACGGATGTCATTAGGGAAATCGCTTAATTTCCCCTCACATGGGTTGTTGGAATGGTTTATCCATGTTCCAACCATTTTCTATAATAGAAATGGTTAGAAAAAAAACAAATGCATAAATTCATGAAGAAATAATCTATTCCTTTTTGTAAATATGTCTAATGTCCAATATTGTTGTATCCCTACATTTGGATTTTTTTTAAACCATTCATCGGTTCATACATATACCTAGTCTCATACTAATAGGTTTTCACTTTGGTTCTCTAATCTTAATTCCAAAATTATCTTAACCATTCATTGATACCAACTATTGTGAACCTAACATTTTTTTAACATGACTATTACATCATTTTAATGAAAAATATCTTAATAGGGAATAAAAGACAAGGATCCAAAGGATCAGTGTCATGGTAAAATTTGGAAAATACATAACCATCCTATAATAAAACAATTTTTTTAATTCCACCCTCTTTAGATTTATATTGGACCTAATTTTTTCCATTGTACAAGTATTCCCCTGGTAATATACATCAAAAGATGTGGTTAGCTAAAATTCCAGTGAGAGGATAAATAAGAAAATTAATCAATATGACATAGGTGAGTATACTAATATTTTATTTTACCATATGAAAAGGATTATAATCATAAAATGAAAAAAAATGTAAAAATGACTCTAATGTAGAAATACATAAAAATGAAACATCATGCCTCAGTGGTCAAATACCACAAATAGTAGTAAACAAATCTAGCATCATGTTTACACAAATTGAAATTTTTCACCTAAGATACATCACATTATCCAATGAGTTAGGGACCAATGAATTTCCATGTGCACCCATCAAATAATATCATTTACATGTGCTATATAATTTCAGGTGCACCCATCACATCATAGCATTTACATTATCGTGAATTCCACATAGAATGTATATCAATCAAAGAATTAAAATAAACCATGGAATAGAATGAGTTTTATATCAAAGAAAATACATCAATAAATACACTTTGGGGTTTGTAAAAGAACTATGTAATAATAATCATCATATAAGAATCATCAATCTTGAATGAGAATGAAACTATCTAATGACAAGTAAAAGTTATATTTTTGGAAAGAAGGTTTATCATAGAAAAATCTTTAAATTTCCATTAATCCATCATGGAAACAAGTATATCCAAGAAAGGAAAAGATAATGAATAATAAAATATATTTAAGAACCATTAAATTAACATCAATACTTAAATGGATAGAATAAGGGAAAACCCAAAGAAAGAGTGTTTTGTTCAATAATCCCCATTCATTATATATGAATTCTTTCATCACATTAATATCTATAAAATTCTATTTAAATTAATTATCTAAAAAATAAATAACCTTTTATACATTCATTTAATTCATTATATATTTGTTATGTCCATTTATGGCCATTTTTATTAGTTATATAGTTTGATTTCATTGATCGTGAGTGCTGGTTTTCTTGGTTTTCATTTTTGGTATACTTGTATATGAGTATAAAGGATTTTCTAAAACTGGGATAATTATACAGAATTGAAATGATAAGTTATTAATTGGAAATTAATATAATTAAATGATCTTATAAATAATTTTTTATATGATAATATGATTAATTATTAGATAAAATGTTAATGATAATTATTTTCATTAATTTTTTGGTTTTTGATCACCATGAACTCATATAGTTTTCTTATTTAATATTATATATATATGTTAGTTCTAAAAAAGGTTACAAAATACAATTTAAAATATATTTCTACCATTCTAATGGTTTTTATACTATCTTTAATGGAATTATAGTAAAATGAAATCATGTCATCCTTGATGGAGATTAAATAACACCTCACGTACGATGTTCCCATTATTAGAAAATGGGGAGAGCATAAGAGGTTTGATGGTAGATTATTCCATTAACATAATAAATGTATAGTATATGAAAGGTACTAGAGTTATAATTCATTTTCTATGAGGGGATTTGAGTAGTGAAAAATAAGGAATAAAATATAAAAAGAAAACAAAAAAATGAAAGTGGATTTTACATCTTCAATTTCTCCTCCTAGATAACCTCCATAGGGAAAATATTTTGGAATTTTGTTGACACCAATGGCTCGTAAACATAGGGTATGGGAATGAAAAAAGGATTGGGATTAATTTACACAAGTTTGAAAGAATGGAATTTCTGAACTGAAGAGGTAGTGAGGGATGGTATTTATAGTGGAGGATTTGAGTGTTTTCTAATTATTGTATTCATTAGATTATTATTTGGGCCTAATAATATGAATTGTTTTTTTAACACGACCTAATAAAGTAAAAATATTAGTATTGTTCATGAATATGGTGCTTAAATGTTTCTTACATAAAAAATGACTAAACATTTCTTGTATTTTTCATTTATCATCAATTATCATATTTTACTATTCAAATGAAATGAAGTATTGTGCAAAAATCCCAAAAATTCACACTAACCAATTTTCAAAATATAAAATTTAAAAAATGAAATACATTTTCATCAAATAATTTTCCAAATAAGTTCAGTTTAATTTTTAATCAAATTAATCATTCATATGGAAAATTTTGATTTTAAAATTATAACTATAATTATATAACATTGAATAATTAATTAAAGTCCCATATAATTATTATATAATCAAAATAAAAAAATGTTAATTTATGATTAAATTTAATTAATATTTTTTTATATTATCGAATTAATCATTAAATTATAATTATATATTTATGACATACGAAATTCCTAATAGTTAATTAATAATTTTTAAATCATATATTTAATTATACTCTAATATAATTATATCATACTTTATATTATAAGGTTCCAAAATTTTATTCATACTTTCATGGATGAGGTTACAATTCATTGTGCCAGTTTACTATACATAAGAGTCATATTTTTGTTCCTATGTTCATGTTTCTAATTCATCGGTATAAGTTCCTTAACTACTAGAAATTCTTATAATTTCAATAATTATTCACTAATAATGTTTTAATTATTTTAATAGTGTTAATTTATGTGGTTTATAATATATGACATAATTATATGATGGCAGTTTCTATTGATTACATTTTTGGGTCTTTACAAGAATTCTACCAGATTGTTTCCTCAGTCTCTACACTACAACCTATATCACATCATCTTGTTGGCTCAGAAAACCTAAAGTTTCATTAATAGGAACATTGGGGCCCCTAAATAACCATGTCAAAACTGGTCTCCCATGTTTACATAAGTTTTGATACATTCTTGATATATTTTCACAACTTATCCATGAAACCTCATCAGTTCCTACATCCAAACTACATCATATCACTCAAACCTGAACCTCTGATACCAATATATCATTATATCTTTCCCAAAAGATACCTAAGTTATGGGAGGCTTGTGATGACTACCCCAGTCCAACCTCTGATCGGAACTGAGTTGGGACTAGCACCGAGGATATAGTAAACATGCATATTGGAGTAATTAACCTCTAAGAGAAACATGTGGAAGAGAGAGAGATAAAAATATACTATAAAAAATACTCAGTCATATATATAAATATATCCATAGTGTAAATATTAATTTTTATAGAATAAAAACAATTGAAAGGGAATATAAAGGTAACAAAATGTATATATTAATGTGACCACAAATCCCAAAATGTTCTTGGTAAACCCATAGGTAGTGATATCTCTGCCAATATGAAACCTCATTTCAGTGACCTAAAAAATAGTTTACATATATACAGTGTGATCATAATATTATACTCAATGGGATCCACCTCAGAGCCTCTCATACAACAGCTAAAGAAATAATTCAAAATCACATTGAAAAATAGGGAATCTAACTCGTTAGCTATAAATGTATACTATATTCCCAGCCTCAATTTGGATAACTCTCAAAAGTAACTCATAAGATTGATCATATAGTATAATAATTAATCATTAAGGGTACCCATATCTCACTTATCATCTAGTTTTCCACTATTCCACAAAATCACATGTTATGAGAATCTCCCTATAAATTTTCTAGCGGGAAAACCAAGGGAAATATATCAAAAAATTCACCTTATTAATAACATCACCACATAATCTCATACACATAGCCATATATAGTAAACATGTAGTAATTGGGAGAAACCACAACATTTATGGCATATATCAAACATCTGGTATTATACTTCAATCCATTACAGCCTATAAGTGTCATATATATAATAATACATTTTATAATATATCTGGTAAAAAAATGTGTTTAATTTAAAAAAAATCCATCAGTTACATCTACAAAAAAATATGGGAAACAAAACCACCAAGTATACCAACATAAGTGACTGCCCAGATAAGAGAGAGGGACTATAGGGTGTAGTGACCCATCAATCCTCCAACCATGATATTGATAAGAACACCCTTTTAGAGTACACATGGTGTTATTTCCCTAGAAATACATGGGTAGAAAATATGCTGAAATAAAAAATCATACATGATATAATATATCTCCCAACAACACAATGGGTGTAACTTATTCTTTTAATCATTAAATTGAATTTCCATCTGACTCCCAGGTAGCAAAAATAAAATCAGATATCCTATATACAAACAAGCATATAAAAGGGAAAAATTTACTCAATTAATTATTTTTAATAATTTCTTTACTTTAAATAATTCATGAATAATTAATTAACTGTTAGCAATTATGCAGATTTTGTGACATTATATTTCAGTATTTCTAAAAATAAAAATAATCCCCCCAAGAAAAATCCAAAAAATGAATATACATTATCAAGAATAACATATTTAATAAATGTACATTCCATAATCAACCAAACCCATGGGTTAAGAATTTTTAATTTAATTATCAACATTATTCCATATCCATGTTCTCTAACAAGTCCATATGAAACGTCCACTAAGAGGAAAAAATAACTAAAAAACTCCCAAATGTAGTGGGAAATTTAGGTAAAATAAATAATAAACTCATCCATAATCTAATTAACATATTCAAAATAGATAATAATAGCTCTCGAAATCACATCAATAGGAAAGACCATCATTAACCCATTCCATTTACTATGGTTCCATCCTCATCATGAAAATTCATATAATGATTTTTCTCGCCATGATATGAATCATGTTCTACAACATCATTTGTGCCTCCCCACAAACATATCAAAATAGACATCCTTGGATCGAGCATCCCAATCTAAAATCAAGAGGCTCCTATATAGAGTACATCACAAAGAATAAGGAAAAAAAGAAATAAATATGAAATGTGGGCCCTCAAAACATAGCATTAAGCCTTATCATGAAAATAAGATCCCACATATCCAAAACAAGGAAACTATCCATATTATTATATGTGAAAACTAAGGACCTATATAATATCATAATAACACAACTTGTACATTTTTCATCTTGAATTAACCAATTCATTTATTAATTGGTTCTAACTAAGGTAATAATAAGTAATCAATCAATAACAAGATATAAATTAAAAAACAATCCTTTATCATTTATTATGGTTTTAAAAACTAGAGAAACTACATTATCAAATTTCAAGACATCATAATTTTTATCTACTAGAATTATCATGATTCAGGTTAACTATCCAATTTTATAAATTACATTAATCACATGGAAGATGAATTCAATCAAAAATTCCATGAGAATCAATTTTATTATCATCAAATTACAGCAAACAATGAATTAAAAACATACCTCATTAATTATTAGTTCGACTGTACTTCCATTAAAATGGATATATAATGATCAATTTATGATTTCATACAATTAAAATAATTTTATAAATGAATCTTGGACCTCAAAATCCATCATTGTACTTCGCATTAAAATGGACCACATCACGGATCTCGGATCACCTATCCTGCAAACAATTGTTTCACATTAAGAGGACACAACACCAATGAACCATCAATAACTAATAAAACCCCATTAGAAATAATAAATGTCAAAAAATTCACATGATAGGAATAAATATGATGAAACAAGGTAAAATGATGGTGAAACCGAATGAAATACAGGAAAGAACACCATCAATTAGCATGGATCACCAAAAATCGAAGTTGAATGTCTAAAGATAAATTCCCATTGAATAAACGCAAAAAATCATATATGTTATGTGCCTCCCATCTAGAATCAAGATAATTCACAGTTCTTCTAAAACCCCATAGAATAAAAAACATTTTTAAAACTACTTCATAGTAAATTTACACAGTGTGTAAACCATTTACATGTCATATAAATGTATGGGGTAGGATCTCATCGAAAATGTACCACATTTTATTATTTATCCAGGAAAAATTACACACCATGTAGCATCTCATGAACTACCCACAAAACGTCCAGAACAACTCATCCATGGAATGTAATGAATACATGTTCTCTATTCATCCTACATTCATTATTTAAGATACAAACTCTTCCAGAAAACATAAAAACCCCTTCTAAGAACTGAGATCCTTAGATAGTGACAATGGGAAATTATACCATATATCTGAGCCCATACATTCAAATAAATTCAAAAGAATTGTATTTTAGTGGCTTCCGCTTATGATGATTTTATATTATTTACATGTTGGGTTTCTTTTGTTGTTGCATAATGTTGTTGATGGTATTTTGTTCCCATGAAATTACATAGATCCTTATTGTTAATGTAAAACCACAGACATACATGGAAGAAATCATAAGGTAATGTGTACACTTGTCTTAGACCATATGATTTTAGATATGATGTTTCAAAATGTTATCATAGTATATATTCTCTTCTTTCATTTTTTTGGGTCATTAGAAACGTAACTTTGGAAATTTTACAAAATATGAATAATTTTAGATAATTTTATCACTAATACCATTTACGAGGGAAGTATATGTTAATAGGGTAATGGATATAAATTCTTATTTATTGATATTATCATTTTTTAGAACCCCATATTACTCACATGGATTTTTAGGTTGTGATTTCATATGGATTGACTCTCCACTTAATGGAAAGAAGTGGTGTCTGCATCATAATTGGTGTTTTGTTTTCTCATGACATGTATGCCTCATGTGATTGATTATATAGATACATAATTATGATTAAATATGATAATAGATCATGTGACACTATGGTGTGGTCACATAGGTTATAGTGATAATGATAATGATGGAGATGAGGATGTTGAAGATGATGCAATCTCTATGTGAGCAGGTGTTGTAGTGTACTTATTCGGTCATTGTTTGGAATTAATGGAATTAGTAAAGAACAATACATTTGTTTCCAATAGATATTTATAGATTAATAATATTCCTTCTACGGACTTTGTGGAGTTTCCAAAATAGCAACTAGTGGCATCCTAGTTAGATAATAATGGAATCGTTATTGCTTGACGTAGTTGTTTTATGGGAGTATTCATCAAGGAATATCTTTGTATGTTTTCTCAAACAATGTTTGATGGGTACTAATACATATAGAACATGTTATGGTTTATTGTATGATATGGTACATTATAAATGATAGTCCATTTAATAGGAGATTTTTTCCACCTACTATATATAATTAAATTGTGTGTTTATATTCATTGTGATGGAATAGTTATGTTTAGGGCCTTAGGGGAGGTTCTCGTTTAACTAAATACACTTTGAATATAATAAACCACATAACATATTAAATTAATGGCTTCAGAACGTCTCTATAATTGTGGATTATATTGTATTATTCTATTGGTGCTCACATTACATAGTTGGACTCATGAGAATTTGATTTATTGTTACATGAGTGTATCGATCTTGTATTTCTTGGACTGTTAGTTCTAAATGGAGAACTTATAACATGTTTCTTTGGTAAATGAATAATGGAATGTGATTATGGGTTAGATTTCATTACGCATGGTTAATCACTCTGTTAAGAGTAATTAGGGATGTGGTTGTGCATTGATTCAAACTAATAACATGCGAGCATCCATTGAGTAATTAATCACGATGCCTATTGAATCATTCGATGTATAGTGAAAATCTAACCAATGAGTAGGTTCATTGTTATTTTTATGAACAATGTGGGGATAATGATGGTAGTTCATTAATGAATTTAGTCTAGGCCCACTATTTTAATTAGAAACATCCTTAATGGGAAAAAATTCATTATGTCTCATAGAATAGTTGTGAGTGGTTATGAAATTGTCTCTATGGTGAAAGATGGTACCAACAATGGATCAATGTTCTATTGTTATTTGTGAGAAGATAATAAGGATACTAATATGGTGGTAATTATTATCATTTTCATGTGTGAGATGACAACTCTAATTGAATTTTTATGGTCTACATAAAACTAACCATTGCATGATTATAGTGACTACATAGATCAATGTGTATTAAACCATATAATATCTAGTTCTACATTATACATTTAACATTTTTTATATTAATTGGTGGGAACCATATTTTCCAATTTCTCATGATAGAAAAATCAGTGAAAGCCAATGAGGGGTGTGATCATTAGATAATTGACACATGGTTGAGAGTCAAGGGGCTGATGCAAGCAGTTAGAGAACTGATTGGTAAAAAATCTATGTAATTGTTTCAAACCCACTTGTTATATGGATCTCTTATGGATTTATGTGGGTTAATTCTCAATTATCTATTTTGTTCTATTGTTTTGTACATGAAAATTATTAACTATGAAAAGTATCCCATTATTAATCCTTTTGGATGTGTTTTCTTGGATATTGTTTTCCATAATCACGTATTGTTTAGAATCTATTTATTATACTTATTCTCTATCATATAAGTGGATTTTTATGAAATGAATCACTATATTTTAGGGGATTTTGTTCTTCAAAATACCTCTTGTTTTTTGTTTCTATGTGAAACTCCTTGTGGTTGTTGTTAGAAATGTATCATGTAGATAATTGTTCTTTATTAAAATCTTGTTTTGTTCCTTTGATAAAGGATCTCAAAATATATGTGATGGATGATCATCCATGTGAGATTATAGTGTGCTTTTTCAATTACAATGTTTTTTCATGTCATTATTTATATATATGGATACACCATGATAATGTACTAGCGTATAGAAACATGGAAACTCTAAACCACTTCCACTATCATGGGGGGTTTCCCCAAACACAGCTACCTAGATCATTGAAGGATATGTAGTATCTCTCTATTGGGATAACATATTCCCCAAGTAATGGAATTTCTTCTCCTAGAAATCACACATCGAGAAGATCCCAAACAACTAATCACGTCAAATAACTCCAAAAACAACACACAAATGCACTACATAGTCTATCTCAAACGTGGATATCCCAATGTATTCCTTGATGAAAATCTCAATATAATTATCTATGAACAATCTAAACACTATTATCATCACCCCCTTGAACATAACTGTAGCATTTTTCACACTGAACAAAATCACGAGAATTTCATAATTCCCTTGATGATAATATAATAATGTATATTGAACAACTTTATCCATAACCCACATCTGATTATATCCATACAATAAATTCATCATCGAGAACCAAAATTCTCCTTTCATTTTACTAAATTATTCAATAATCTATGGAAGGTGATAGTTTTTACTCAAGGTATACTTGTTCAAACTATTATAATCGTTCCAAATATGAAAATTGTCATTGGTATTCATCATGAAAAAAACATTTGAACACCATGATGACACACTCAACCGATGAAAACCATGATGTAGTAAAACATTACACTATAATTTTTGATAGTGAATCTCATAAGCTTCCATCATATATGGAAACAAATATATTGGAGACACTCCTAGTTGTACCTCAAACCGAAAAATAATTTTACATCGAGGGGTAATGCTTCAACCTACTATAGAAATGGAATCATTGTACTACTAAACAATTATAGGAAAAAAATATTAAACATTCTATGATCATAAAATCAACTCGATATTAAAATATTACTAGTATAAAAAACACCTATAACACATTAGAGTATCTCACATTTCATAAAAACTCCACTGGATCCACAGTAGCCTTATATAACACATCCACCCTCATGAATAAATCCATGATATACTATAATAAATACAATTAATTGATGAATAGGGTGATGTCTTATAGATGGATCCTAAAACTGAGGAAATATACCAAAGAAGCTTTCTTCCCCTATAGTAACTCAATGTCTATATATACTTCAAACTAGTTAGACAGACATCAAATTGGCATAGTCACCACCAAGGGAAAATGAAGCCTCTCAAACTCATATCCCAATGGATGGAAAATGGTAGGTGATATAATGGTGTGCATCATTCAAGAATCACACATAGAATACTCCCATGAAAAAAATCAAAGGTTCCCTAAAACGTTATCTATCTAAAAAGGAGCTTGCAATGCTAAAGCATGAGGCTTAGCACAACCTACTCCATGACCTCTATAACCCTAAAATTGAGCACCTCAATTACCATAATCAACTCTATGATGGTGATGATTCTCTTAGGTATTTCCTTTTACAACCAAATATCCTCTATTATGATTCCAAATAAGATCACCCTATTGTTGTTACTTTAGAAAAAACTTCCATAATAGAAGAAACTTAAGTGGAACAACTGGATCATGCTGACTTTTGAGAATGGTTGAGCACTGTCATCTTTAATGAACTCAACATACACATAAAAAACAGGTATCTCATCCCTTGGAATATGTTTGAGATCCACTTCCCCATAATAACAAGATGATGAGGTCTATGACCTACCCCAAGAAGTATGAAAATAATTTTCCCAAAAAAACGTTAGAAACATATACCATAAATCTCCTTCATGAGTAATTCTAAAGAATTCCATATTGTTATGACATGGTTATGTACATAATTCACTTGATAAAATATTCTCTCACCAACACTTATAGGTATATCTTCATCAAAAATGGGTTGACCTAGAGCAGGATATATAGATGATAAACCTCATATATATTCCTCACAATGACCTCCTCATCTAAAAAATCGTCTTAAAAATACCATTAATGGTTCTTGAAACAGATTAAAAACTCTCACAATATATAAATCCCCTACCAAATTTTATGCAACTCCAATGGATGTACGTCCTTCATGATTGATGATTGAAACTCTTCTTTGAACTTGTCTCAGATATTTTACCACAAGACTTATAAATCCTTATGATACATAATAAAAATTAACCATGCTTCTTATTTTCTTCATAAATAATCTTGAAAGATAATGAACCCGAGTTCTCCTTACGAGAACAAATTGAAATAAAAACTATCTCAACAACATCATACCATTACTCAATGAAAACATCTAGAACAAATCCCACATACTTTTATAATCTCTAGTGATGAAACTCCCAATGTCCCCTCCACTATATATCATCATCGTTTACCTCTACTATGCAACGACATGTTGGAATATCCTGATAAATATATTTATTGAAAACATGATGATTACATTGACCAAGAGATGCCCGTATAAAATTATAAAACTATTAGATCAACTAAGTCAATAATATGGAACATTTAACATTAATTATTTTTTTATTTTTTTGTTTTGATATGTTTTATCCCAAGGACTACCCTTTTCCTTAACAATCACAAAGAATGATTATAACAACCCTACATTTTTCTAAAGAAAATATTATACCATTCTAATGATAAATAACATAATATAGAATAAAATTAGGACCCATAGGTTTCGTTTCAAGGGAAATTTAGGACTATACATAAATTTTACAAAATAAAACCTAAAAAATTATTTAATTCCTTATTCTTTAGCTTTTTATTAGATCTCATTTTCTCCATTGTACAAATATTCACCTTGTGATATACATCCAAATATGGGGAGAGATAAAATCTTAGTAACAAGATAAATAAGAATATGAAAAAATATAACATTTTTTATCATAATAATTATCATCATAACATCTTAAAATTATCCTAATCCAAATCATTAGAGGAAACAATTGAAAAAGTCATGGAATATGGAAGGTAGAAAAATGAAACATCATTTCATAGTTGTCATATAAAACACATAGTTATGAAAAAATATTTCATCCTCTTCACACATATTCCAATTTTTCTCATGAGAAACATAACATTATCCAATTTATTTTATTTAAATTTAATTTTGGTTCCACCCATCACATAATAACATTTACATGTACTGTGTTATTCTGGGAACTCCTGTCACATCATATGATTTAAATAATCATTAATTCTATATAGAACATATATTAATCATGGATATAAAATTACCCATGTGATAGAATAAGTAACATTTAATAAAAAATATACTCTGGAATAAAGTGTGGGTTTTCTAAAAGAAATATGGAAGAACATAATTTTTATAAGAATCAATAATCTTCAGTGAGAAAGAGACAATCTGAAGAGAAGTAAAGGATGTTTTTTTGAAAGAAGTGTTCTTTTGGAAAAATCAGTGAATTATAATAAACAAAATATTGGAAACATGTATATCTTACAAAACACAATTAAATGAAAAATAAATTATTTTTAATGAACATACATACTAAAAATGGAGTTAAAGATGGAAATCCAAACAAAAGAGAGTGGGGTATCAGAATCCCTACACCTTTTGTCTGAACGAATTATTCACCTTAATATATGTGATAATAAAATTATTTTCAATAATTAAAAAATAAATAACCTTATATATTTTAATTTCATTAGTTATTTTTTTATTATGTTCATTTATTTTACTTTTGATGAGTTATAGAGTCTAATTTCATCGTTCGGGAGTGTTTGTTTTCATTGTTTTCATGATGTGTTGGCTTTTATATTAGTTTGAAGGATTGTGTAAAATGGGTGTAATTATGTAGAATTAAAATTATATATTATAAATTAACCTAGATAAAAATAAATGATCTTGTAAATCATTTATATATATAATGAGGATGCACCATTAGATAAATGTTAATGATAAATTTTTATAGTAATATGGCGGTTTCAATCACAACAAACTCATTCTGTTTTATTACTTACTATTATGTATATAAGTTTGATCCAAATAAAAAAGAATGATACATAGTATATTTTAAAATATTTTTCAAACATTATAATTTTTTTTAAAAAATATTTTATTTCAATAAATTAAAATGAAATTTTATCATCCTCGAAAGTGATAAAAAAACACCTCATGGACAAAAATTCAATTTTTAGAAAAAAGGAATTGTAGAATATGGTAGATGATGTATTATTCCATTAGAATAATAAAATTATAGTATACCTATGGTAATAGGTTTATACTGAAATTTTGGTGAGGGGTGATGTCACGACCCCCTTCCATCAAAGATGACCCTCCTGAGCTGGCAATGATTAAAGGGAGATAATGACCCCGAGTCCCACCTCTAGTAGGCCCGAGGGTGGAGACTAGAACCAAGGGTATGAGTTTTCAAAAATATGGGAGGCATTACCCTTTTATTATTTATGATCGAGAAATAGGATGAGTCAAACACCAAAAGAATAATGAACAAGTAAAAGAAAATAAAACCCCAACCAATCCCACATGCATGTTTAAAAAATTTTGACCCAAGGAACAAGTACAAGAAAGATAAAAAAAGTACAATAAAAAAAGAAACAAGAGTACAAAAACTGCAACAACTCCAAGTGTCCCGACTAGTAGGGTCCTGCACGGCCCTGGTAGTCCTCCTGGAAACCAGAAAGTAAACATAGGGTGAGCATACAATTACACTCAGTAGGGAAACATAAATCTCTCATGCACAGGTGGGGAGACGTCCTAATAACCCGTGAGAACAATAGAAGAAACCAAAATCTAGAAAGGAATTCTATTCACACAACCTCACCAGCCATGCTCACAAAAAACACAAAACAACAGGTATTAGTGTATAAGAACAAGTATTGGGTACCCCGCACCATTTCCCACTAGCTAGATTCTCTTCCTAATGGGGAACGTCCTGACCCTACCACACTCTTCCCGCCTGCACACACCTAGGCCTCTCAAACCACATATCCCACCCGCACACACCTGGGCCTCACAAACCACATATCCCGCCTGCACACACCTGGGCCTCACAAACCACATATCCCAACCGCACACACCTGGGCCTCTCAAACCACATATCCCGCCCGAACACACCAGGGCCTCGTCCTGAACATTCTTGGGAATAGTACACCTGCCCGAAGAGTCTTGTGCTGAAACCACACCAATCGAAACCAACCCAAAGAGTCTTGGGTGTAAGGTCGCCTCAAGCTATCACAGCCTATGGAAGAAGGAGTAGTAAGGAGCTTGTAACTAAGGGGAAAACACTCTATCCCATGAAATGGGAGTGTTCGGCACTAAGTGCTGAACATGTGTGGGGTGTGACAAAACACAAAGATACAAATATATATATATATATATACCAAACACACAACCCAAACTATGGATTGAAACAGAGAAACTAAGAACGTTCCTCGGCACTGCTACTACGGAGCATGCATACAACAAACAATCCCAACCCCATTTAGGTTTTCATCTTTCTGTAGTATTAGTTTATTTGTTCCTTAACTAATGGGAAAGTAACCACAACCAACCATATCCATCGTTCATAAAACATATCCCTGCCAACCACAAGTCAAGTTAAATAAAACACAATAAACAAAAAACCAACCTTTTTATCATCAATCAATCCCCATTGATTGTTCCCGCGTTTAATTAATTATCATTTCCCCCCCCACCTCAGTTCATTTATCAACTTTCCACTTTCTTTTAATAATCACAACCCAATACCGCATCTCTTCTGCCATTATAACAACATCTCTACAGCAGTATCACAAAACAATGCATGTGCCATATCTTTGTCCCTTTAATAGCATTTTCTGCAGCCCCGCTGCCCATTCTGTCCGTAAAAACCCATGATTGACCCCCCTTTCACCCACCACGTAACCAAGCGAACACCCACATGTTAATTATTCCATTTTGTTCAACCGGGGTGATCACACAAGGGTTACAGATTTTAATCAGCCAGCATTACGTGATTAACCATTTTCCACATTATACAAAGATTCCATCCACAAAATGGTCTAGAAAGATAAGGCAACATTTAATTTCACAAGCAAAGGCCCATAACGACTGTGATTTTCAGTAGGCAGAAGCCTATTCAATTCATGACTTATCAAGAGGATAAACAAAGATAAACATAACAACTTTCCCTATCCCCGTTTTGTATGTCAGTTATTATCTTTATTTATTGGTTCAACCGTTAATCATGGAAACAATAGGATACCCACCTCGCATGATGCAAAAATTAGAGAGACGAAGGTAAAATCCCTACCTCAATAGGTTCTGATCACAATGCTCCCCCAGATCAGCTTTAGAATACATCTGTCGGTGTTTGTTGCATCTGTTAAACCCAGGAAAACCTCCTTGGGTGGAATTTGGGAAGGAAAGGCCGAAGGGAAACCCACAGATCCAAGATCAGAAGTTCTGCCTCATCGTTAGGATCCTATGGCCGCTGACGGAGGGTAAATCAGAGCTCCGACAATGATGTTCTGGAAAAAAGGAGTTTTGGAGTCTCTCGGGAGAGGTGTGCCTGAAGGAGAGGGGAGGAGAGGACTGATTTGAAAAGGGGGAGAGGCCCCCACCTTTTATAGGCGAGAAAAACTAAATTACACGGCATGTACTTTATAGTACACGGTGTGTACTTGGCCATTTCACACAGTCTCCACACGGCTTCCAACACGGCAATCAATGCGGTACACGACCATTGACAGGTCAACACACGGTTTGAGGGTAACGTGTACGCGGGGAGGAAATGCACGACATGTAGTATGGGCTACATGGTGTGTACTCATTTATTTCACGCGGCAAGGACACGACCTCAACACGGCACACGACCATTAACTGGTCATCACACGGTTTGTGGTTAATGCATATGCGGGGATGAACTATATGGCGTGTAGTACGAGATACATGATGTGTAATCATTTATTTCACACGGCTTTAACACGGGGTATACCCAGCAAGGTGGTACCCGTTGTGTACTCACACTACATGGAGTGTAGTTACAAAATTATGAAAGGTGTGGGAAAAGTCCATTTTACCCTCCAGAACACTTCATGTCCCTATTTTCGACAAAGGAAAGGGCCGGAGGGGTCCGGGCCATTACAGGTGAGGATATAATAAGAAAGGAAATTATCTTGAAAACAATTAAAACAAAAGAAAATGGATTTTACCTCTTGAATTTATCCTCCTTGAGAACGTCCTTAGAGAAAAGTCTTTATTATTTTTTAGACCAAATGATCATGGATGTGGGTTAGTTTATTATTAATAGTATTGGGATGAATGATTGTATGAATCAAATATTGAAAGGAGTGAGGATAAGAGGTGGTGAGGGTGGAATTTAATGGGGAGGAGAGGCGTTTTTTTCTCATTATTTTATTCATTACATTATAATTGTGGCTCAAAACAATGAGAAGTTATTATTCCAATTAATAAATATAGTAAATGGATAACATTTGTTTATTGTTACTGTACTTACATATTTCTTACATAAAAATATATACACAAATTCGTGTATTTATCATTTATAAAAAATTATCACATTTTACTATTCATCAAAAAGGCAATTATTTAAAAAATTCCCAAAAATTAATGTTTTTTATATTAAAATTAAAAAATGAATATAATTTATTGAAAATAATTTTATACATATGATAAATTCAATTAGTTTTTCAAATCAACATTTACTAGACAAATAATGATTTTTAAATTATAACTAACTCTACAACACATTGAAAATTTTATTAAGGTCTCATAAAAATATATTATAATAATTAGACAAAAATTAATTTATGAAAACATTTTATTAAAATATATTTACATTGAAATTATTAAATTATTTAGAAAAAATTGAATTAAATATTTATGTCTTAGAAAAATAACACAATTTAAATTAATTATTTACAATACATTTTTATACATAATTATTGAAATAATTATGTTATACATAAATTTATAAGATGAATAAATTTTATATCTACAGTCATTGGAGCCCTTACTAAGAATTTTGTTCATTTAGTATACATAGGGGTCACGTTACTATTCTTAGGGACAAGTAACAATTTGATATGTATAGGTTTCTTAACATCTTGAAGTGCCTATTATTCCATTAACTCATCATTTATAAAGATTTTATGTGAATTATAATTTATCATATGTTTATAAGTAGGGAATTTCAATTGATAAAATTATGGGTTGTTATATTCTACCCCCTTTTGAACTTTCGTCCTTCAAATTTCATTTTACATTATAATTTGAAAACAAGTGAGGGTAATTCTCTTTCATCATTTCCTATGGTTCCCATGTTTCCTCTTCTTACTTAGGATTCAACAATAGTATTTTAAGTAGCTCAGTAGTCTTGTTGCGTAGAACATTATCTCTAAATTTAAAGATCATCACTAGATTTTCTTTAGATGAGAGATCATTTTCCAGCTGTACCACCTATGGATTAAGTATATGTGATGGATCTTGTATGTAATTTCTCAAGAGGGATACATAGAATACATTGTTTACATGAGTCTTGGTTGGTGGATGTGTCGGTCGATAGGTAACAACTCTATCTTAGTCAATAATTTTGAAGGGACTGATGTACCTGGGACTTAGATTTCCCATACTCCAAAATATTTGGATCCCCATTCATGGAGATATATGTAGGAATACTATGTATCCATCCTGAAACTCATGGAATCGTCAATGATTATCATCAAAACAATTTTTTCAATATTGGATTTCCTTGATGTGTTGATGAATGTTTTTCACCATTCTACCATTTCATCAAACATTTCTCATCCTAGCATCTTATATTCACCGAATTATTCTATAAACCGCAGTTTTTTACATATTTTCCAATAATGGACTTCATATGGAGGAATTAGGATTTTTAGTGGAAACTATTATTGTAATAGAACTAAACAAAAGTTAGATATTTGTCGCATCCTTCTTTGAAGTCCATAAAATAGTACCTCAACATGTGTTTTAAATTATGAATAGTTCATTTGGAATGGAACTCAGTTTGAGGATGATAATTCTAATTGAAGTTAGGATCATGGCTTAGATCATTTTGAAGACTTTTCCGAATATTTGAGGTGATTATTTGACCTCGATCTTATAGAGTCGATAGAGGTTCTCCATGTAACCTTACCACTTTGATTACGTATATCCATGAAAGTTTATTAAATGAGAGGACCTATTAAATATTGATAATTTGAGTTGTATTTCTAAAATGATCCTCAACAACCTATATAGCATTGTTTCCTCTACATGTCTTTTGATGTCTAGTGAAAAAGTCCATGGTCATATTGTCCCTTTTAAATGTTGTTATGGGTAATGGTTGCATCAAACCCTTATAATTTTTTCTTCCATCCTTCACTAGCTGACATACCAAGAATGTTAATTTATATTTAGAGATCTCTATATTTATATTTCCCCACAATTAGTTCTCTTAGTGATCCTAAAACATCTTTATATTTCTTGGGTGAATAAATAATTTAGAGATATATGAATCACATAGAATCTCTTTATGTATCTCTGGACTATATGGTACACATAATCATGACCCAAATCATAAAACTCCTTCCTCATCATTTTTAAACTCCGAGTATTTTCTCTTTCTCATATATTCAACAATATTATGAATTTCCTTATCATTTCCTTTAACATCCATTAATTTCTCCATAACAGATGATAGAAAAATCATTTGAGAATTGATTAATGACTTACCTTCCTTAATGATTATGAAATCCATTATTTTCATGTATTATAATATTATATCCATATTAATTCCCATTGATGATAATGTTTTAGGATTTATTCAACTTAAATTATCTTCCACTTTTTTTCTTCGCTCGGATGGTAGAAAAGAGAGTAGTCATAATCATGGATGATCTCTAAAAACTTTTCATTGCATGTGAATATCCTCATGAGTTAATATATATTTGAGTGTCTTGTGATCAATATATATCTCCTAAATTATCCCATTTAGAGAATGATTCCATATTTTCAATTAAAAGATCAAAGCCTCCAACAATAGATCATATATAGGATAGTTTTTATCATGAATTTTTAATATAATTCATGTGTACATTATCAAATTTTAATTTTTCATCATTACATATCCTAATACAATATTTTAATTAACAATATATACCAAAAATTGTTCAACATGTTTTTGCAGTATGAGAACTTGTTCATTGATAAGATATCTTTTCAACTCTTTGGAGAATCATCAAATTCACTGGTCTAGAAAAATATTTATCCTTTCCAATTCATCTAGTATAGTGGGTTTCACAAATGTAATATATATATGATAAATCTATATTAATACTCAGTTAGGCCAAAGAAACTGTGGATATCTGTTAAAGTTGTTATTCTAGGCCTCTCTTTGATTTCCTTTGTCTTAAGAGGGTATATAGTTATTATTTTACTAGTGATAACAAGACAAAATAATGATACTTCCTCCATCAAGAACTCACATTTTCTATTCATTCATAATGTTTGTCCCCTATAAAATTGTTTATCCTCATACTCAAATTCTTTACATGTTCCTACTTTCTATTTGAGTGTATGACAACATCATCAATAAAGACAAAGAAAAATTTGTCGAGGTAATATCTAAACACTCTATTCATTATATCTGGTAATATTTATGTAGAATTTATAATTACATAGGGAATCACTTTGAACTCATAGAGGACATGCCTAATTTGAATGGCAGTACTGGGAATATCTTCCTTCCTCAACATTAATTGGTGATATACCTACCAATTGTATACCTCTGACAAATACATTTCCCCATTTAGTTGACCGAACAAGTCATCTATCGAATGAAGGGGATACTTTTTCATTATTTTTATGTTATTCAGATCATGATAATCAATACACAGGTGCATTGATCCATCTTATTCCTGATAACGAGTACTGGTGTAACACATGATGAAGCCCTCATACATATAAAACCATTCTCAAGAATTTATTGTAACTACTTATTTAGTATGCCCAACTCAATGGTGGCGATTCTATAAGATGTATTTAGTATTGGTTGAGTTCTATGTATATATTCAATTGATAACTCAACCATTCAGTAAAGAGGAAAACCAATAAATTCATCAAGGAACACATTAGTGTATTCCATTATAATGGAAATGTATTTTAGAATGATTATCTCATTTGTATCCGTCATTTGAGAAAAATTTCATTCTCATAAAGAAATTATATCTACTCATAATATAATGTCTCTAAAAAAGATTCATAGTCCTCCTTAAACTTTTATATAATTAAGGTATACCTCAGGATATGAAGAGTGATATCCCATTCATGACAGATTATGTTAAATTTTTATAATGATAGTGAATCTATGCCCAATATAGAATCAAACTCCATCAAAGGAAGTATAATAAGATTATATGGGATTTTTAGTCCAATCAAATTAATCAAGAATGTGTTATATAGTTTCAATCAAATAATTTACCCATTTTTTTCTCATAGATAAAGCATGCTCTATATTTTGCTGTGGTGTTTTAATTGTTCTACTAATCGAGAAACACATTAAAGAATGTGTGGAACTATAATACAATAGTATGTTCAGTATTATTGAATGAATAATTAGTGTACCTATCACAACATCATTTTTGGGCTTGGAATTGTCAGAAGTGATGGCATAAGCCTTCCCTTGATCCTTTTCCTTTGGGGGATACTATCATTAATTACCATCTAGAACTCAAGGTTTAGTGCGCTGGCTTGCATAGTGGGCTTGATACATATAGTATAACAATTGAACCAAGATTGGTGATATCTTCTCATCAACCACATTATCCAACTTCCCCATGTATTTTAGACATTCATGATCTTGGTGGCCTTCTCTTCTAAACATATAGTATTTACCCGTCCCATAGAATTAGTTGTCATGATGCTTATTCCCAAATTTTTTGCATGTCATTGTTTTATATTAATTCACCCCTTTTCATTAGATCCCACTTCTAAAAACTCAAAAATTCCATTCTTATCCCCAAATCCATGAAATAATTAACTAATATTCTTATCCAATTTGAGATAACATAAAACAAGTTCTTCACAACCCCCAAAGTCTCAAATTTATAGATCATTTTGAAAATATGGTTTTAAAACACTAAATAATATATGATTTTTTCTACCATTATTGATAACAAACCCTAAAGCATAACCTGCAAGCCTGGTCAAATTTTATCAATAGGTCATGATATATCCACCTTCTCTTTTTCTTCACCTATATAAATTATCTCTATATATTTATAATAAGATTATGATGGAAATACATTATAATAATATTTATCTTAATTCTTCCCAATCACTATCTATAATTTCATTATTCATCATTGTGTTCTTAATCAACTCCTACCATTGATCAGCCTCTATATCTAAACAATAAATTAGTACATTCACCTTCTCCATCTCAGAATAATAAACCACTAAAAAGCTCTTATCCATTGAGTTGACTCACTATTTCTGGACAAGTGGATCATAAGATCCACTAAATATTACTACTATTTTCTTTATATAAGACTCTATAGCTGGTTTCTCCCTCTTTGCGGAAGGAGGAAATCCCACATTATTTTGATAATTGTTCATAGCCTGAGATAGCTGGAATTGGATTACGTAGAAATTTCAACTCCACCTTCTATGGCATTGGGTATGCCATTCAGGGAATCGTGTAATTGTCCCTTGAATGGGTTTATGGAAAGGTTTCTCTTGGTTTCGACCATATTCTAAAATAAAAAATGGTATCAACAAAACATAACTGAAAAATTCATGAATACATAATTTATTACTTCATGTAAATACGTCTAATGGAATATATTATTGTATCCCTATATTGAGAATTTTTATAAAAACATATTCTGGGGTGCCTAAATTTACATTGTCTCATACTAAAGGGTTTTCAGTAAGGCACACTAATCCTAATTCCCAAATTAAATAAAACAAGAAATTATACCAACTACAATAACGCTTCCTATTTCTCACATGATAATTATATCAATTTAAAGACAAATAACATAATATGGAATACAGAAAATAGGATCCAATGGTTTATTTTCTTGCTAAAATTAGGACATACATAACTTTTCCATAATAAAATATAATAAAAAATTAATTCCACCCTCTCTAACTTCTTAATGGAAATTTTTTTCTCTATTGTACAGGTATTCACCTAGGGATATTCATCAAATTAATGGGTGAGCTAAAAATACAGTAAGAGAAAAATAAATATATTAATCAATATAACATGGGTGAGAATAATTATCGTTTATCATAAAATAAGAGGAGGAACATAATCATAATCTTGATAGGAATCATTAGAAAATAGCATGGAATGTGGAAATGAATAATGATGAAAAATCATGTCTTAGTGGTCAAATACCACACAAAGTAGTGAACAAATCAAGAATCGTGTTTATGTACAAATCAGTTAGCTTGTGTGATAAATCAAATTACCCAATTTACTAGAGAACTATATAATTCTAGGTGCACCCATCACATAATAAAATTTAAATGCACCATAAAATTCCATCTGCACCTGTCACATCATAACATTTACATTATCATCCATTCGACATAAAATGTATAAAAATCATGGACATAAAATAACCCATGTAATAGAATGGTATCCATTTCAAAAATAATACATTCATGAATTAACTTTTTTGATTCCAAAATAAATAGGGAATAAAAATTATTGTATAAGAATCATAATTCTTGAATTAGAAAGAATCAATCTCATGAGAAGTTAATGATTTATTTTTGGAAACAAGATTTATTTTGGGAAAATAATTTAATTGTCATTAAACCACATTAGAAACAATTATATCCCAAAAAAGATATGTGATGTAAAAATAAATTATAATTATTGAACATTGAAAGAACACATATACTAAAAATAGAGTGAATTAGAGAAAACATCAAGAAAGAGAGTTGGGTTCGAGAATCTCCATATGTTATGTTTGAATTCTATCTTCATATTATTATCCAAGATAATCAAATTAAATTCAATAATTAAAAAATAGAGAACTTTTTATACTTTCATTTCATTTTTTATTGTTTTATTAATTTCACTTATAGGATTTTCAATTAGTTATATATTTTAATTTCATTGATCAAGAGTGATCGTTTTCCTAGTTTTCATTATTTGTTTCTCTTCTATATGAATATAGATGATTGTGTAAAATGGGATAATTATCCATAATTGAAATTATATGTTATTAATGAAAAAAATAATATTAAATGATATTATAAATAATTTTTTATATAGTAGATGGTTGAATTATTAGAGAAAACGTTTATGATAATTGTTTACATTACGTTTTTTATCATAATAAACTCATTTCAGTTTATGAAATTATATTATGTATATAAGATAGTTCTAGAAAAAAAGGTCATGAAATAAATTTTAAAATCTTTTTCAACTATTATAATGGTTTTATATCTAGACTTGAAGGAATTAAATTAAAATTATACCTTAGGTACAGTGTTCCTACTATTAGAATAAAATAGATAGGGGAAGAGGAATATTGATAGATTATTTCATTAGAATGCTAATAGTCTAGTACATTTATGGTACTGGAGTTATCATGCCATTTGTATGAGGGTACATGAGGAGAGTATAAAAAACATGATATGTAATTAAAAGAAATAAAAGTGGATTTTACCTCTTTAAATTCTAATCCATGAGAAGTTTAATAATGAAATGGTTTTTTTATTTTCTTGATACCAATGGATCTTGGATGTAAGTGATGGTATTGGGAATATTATTGTGTAGAATTTACACAATGATCAAATCCTTTAATGTGTGAATATAATAGGTGGTGATAGGTGGTATTTATAGTGAAAGAGAGGCATTTTTTCCCATTATTTTATAATTATGTTATTATTTTGGCTCCAGAATATGAGTTGTTTCAATTATGATGACAAAATAATGTAATATGATATTTATTATATGATATTATAGTTCTTGCATAATCATTACTTCAACAATTACTCAAAAATTCAAGTATTTAGAAGTTATAAAAAATTGTCATATTTTACTATTCGCAAAACATTCAAGGAATTTTAAAAAATCCCAAAAAAATAACCCTATACATGTTTTGAAATATAGAATTTAAAAAATGAGATCCATTTAAAAAAAAATATGGTCGATTTAATTACTAATTAAAATGATAAGTTACATAGAAAATACTGATTTTATAATTATAACTATTTCTATAAAACTTAGAATAATCTGTTATAGTATCATATATTTATCTTATACTCATATGAAAACAAATTGTTAATTTAAGAAAAAAATTGAATATACATTTTATTTTAATTTATTATATTATTTATAAAATTATAATTTAATATTACGACTTATTGAAATGATAACACTTAATTAATAATTTGTATTTCATTTTGTTACGTATACTATGATATAATTATATCATACTTTGATTTTTGATAAGCCTAAATTTTATTTATACTTCCATGGATGATGTTACTATTCATATGTCAAGATTACTATACACAAGGGTCCTAATATAATTACTATGTTCATGTTTCTACATTATCGGTATAAGTTCTTTAACTTATAGAAAAACTTCTTATTTCAATCATTTATTTTTTATAATGATTGTATTATATTCTAAAATTTTCTTATGTGATTTATAATATAGGAAATAATTATATGAAGTGAATTTCCATTAATAAAACTATTCGGTCTTTTCACGAATTTGGTTTGATTGATTCATGGGTATCAAACCTAAAACTAGTATCAATTCATTTAGTAGGATCAGTATATATAATGATTCATGGATATGATCTTAGAGGGACCAACATAACCATGTAGAAACTGGCCTCCCATGTTTATATCACTTATTAAACATCCCTGATACCATTTTCAAACCTACCCATGTAACATCATCTATTCCTCGCTATAAACTATATCATTTCACTCAATCCCGAACCTCTGATACCACAATACAATTATACACTCCCCACAGAGATACCTAAATAATGGGAGACTGGTGAAGACTACAAAATTCCAACCTCTAGTAAGAAGTTTATTTGTAACTAGAACTGACATTATAGTAAACATGAAAATGTGAGTAGTTAGCCTATAATAGAAACATGTCTAATAGTGAGAGATAATAAGAAAAAAATAACGAAAACCTAATCAGACATACATATTAAATGAATAATTAATATACATATGTAATGTTATAAAATAAAAATAAAAATGAATTGGAATCTAAAAATAACAAAAGGTATGTATGATAGAAACCATAAATCCCAATCAACACTTGTTAATCACATAGATAATAATATCTATTCTAATCACAATCCTTATCTGGGTGTCCTAAAAAATAGTTTTCATATACATAGGTTGAGAATAATAGTATACATAGTAGGATACTCTGAATATCCAATCATGAAAAATATAATGAAATCATTCTAAACCATATTGAGAAATAGTGAAACTAACTCACCACATGTACACATATACAATAGTCCTAGGCTTAATGTAGATAACTCTCACAACTATCTCATCCAATAGAGATTATAATATAATAATTAAACATAAAGGGTACCCTTCTCTCACTTCCCCACTATTTTTACACACTTCCACAACATCACATGTCTTGATAATTTATCTCCAAAATAGGCCGGCCAAAAAAACATAGGTGAGGAATCAAAAAAATCACCTCGTTAATGAAATAACCATATCATAAATTATATATATCTATATATTGTAACAATGTAATTTTTAGAGCCTATACATCCTATATGACATATATTATACATTGGCAGTTACACCTTAATCCATTCCAGGATATACTTGTCATACAAATAATAATACATAGGATACCATATCCGATAATTCATGTTTTTGAAATAATGATAATCCAACATATCCTACTACACAAATAATTGGTAAAACTAACCAGGAAATATACCGACACAAGTGACTTCCTAGGTAAGATATAGGAACAAGAGTGAGTAGTCATACATCAATCAACGAACTGGGATGTTGGGAAAAACACCCTTCTAGATTCAACTGGTTTTTAGTTTCCTGGACTTATGAGTGGAGGAGAATATGAAATCAAAAATCATACATGACATAATAAATCTCACAACCACACTATGGGTGTAACCTAGTCTTCCACTCACTAAATTCAAATTCAATCGGACTCCTAGGTACCACTACTAACACCAAATACCCTTTAAGAAAACAATCATAGGAAATAGGTACATTAAATTAATTTTTCCTTTTTTCTTTTTTACATCAGTTAATTAATTTAATTTTCCATTAATTAACGATTAACAATTCTTCACTATTATATTACTTTTTATATCATTAAGTATCATAGAATATCGATTATCTATAACAAAAATCCAAAACATGATCATATATTATCAATATTAACATATTTAATGAATTTTAGTACCATAATCAACAATATCCATGGGTTAAGGATTTTTTAACTCACTATAAGGATTTCTCAATATCCAGGTACACTAGGAAAACCATCTAAAACATCCACCAAGAGGAGCCTTGTAACTAAGAAACTCCAGCTATATCAAGATGCTAGGAATCTTATGAATATAAAAAAAGATACTCAGCCATAATCCAATTAACATATTCATAAGCGAGTATAAAATCTCCAAATATCACAGAAATGGGTAATCCCATTGTTAACCCATTCCATATTCTCTAGATCCATCCATATGTCCATCAAGAATAAACTAATTCTTATCAACATCAAAAGCATTATGTTCTTCTACATCATCCAAGCCTCCCCACCCACCTATAAAATTAGACATCATAGGCTCAGGAATCCTAGTCTAAAGTTATATTCCCAGTATATAGAGTACATCATAATGAATAAGGAAAAAATAAGCAAAAAAAATTGAAAATGGGCCCTCAAGAAATCCATTAATCATTCTCCTGAAAACAAGAACTCAAGGATCAAAAACAAGGTGATCAACCTTCTCATGCAAATATTAAACTATGGACATAGAAATTATCATAATCATAGAATGAGTTCTTATTTAATTTTCAATTAACTGATTAATTTTTTAACAGGTTCGAACTATGGTAATCATAAGTCATTAATCTATAACCAGGTAGCAATTATAAATCATTCCCATAGAATTTATTACTGTTTTAGAAAGATAGATGAATTCCATTTTAAATTATCAATCATTTTTAATTGTTATCGACAAGAATTAACATGTTTTAGGTTTATTAACTTATTTTTAAATTCCGTCGATTACATTGAAGATCAATTAAATTAAACATGTAATGATCATGAATTGTATTTTCATCAAATTACAACGACCCATTGCTTACAAAAATTTATATTTAATAATTCTTAAGAAAATTAATTATCAATTATTTCAAGATTTACATTATTTTAAAGTTTTCAACATTCTCAATATTCTAATATATAGCATAAAAAATCATTCTAACATGAAAGTCATATATATAACCTTATCTAGAAAATCTAATGAAACCCCTCTATGATGGTATAAATAAGAAAAATTGTCATCATGTGATCAAACAAATTTAATTAATATGGTTAAATAATTACCCATTAAATTTTATTTCCATTCAAAGTTATGTATCATGATCAATTTATGATTTCATGTAATTAAAATAGTAGTAGTAATGGATTTCCGACCTCAAAATCTATCATCGTACATCGTATGAGAAAGGGTTACATTACAGATCCATTTTCACCTCCCCTTAAAAAACATCATGCATATGAGGATTCCTTAAAATAAATAAACCATAAATAACTATTAGAAACCCCATTATAAATAACAATGACCAAATACCACCACATGACAATAAGAAATTGGATTAAACAACATGAAATGATGGGAAAACTAAAATAAATGAAGGTGGAGTGCACCATCAATCACCCTAGATCACCAAAAATCAAAGTTGAATTATAAGGATAGACTACAAATGATGAAATCCCCAAAAATACTTGAATAGATTTTTTGGTCATCTGGAATAAGGAGTAGCTGTAGTGATTGTGAAAACTGGGTGGATGAAACACGTTTTTAAAATATCTTCATTGGAAATTTACATGGTTTATAAACCATTTACATGTCTCGTATATATAGGGGGTATTATTTAAAAAAACATTCCCCATATTTTTATTAATACCTAATGAATTACGCACAATGTAGCATCATTGGAACTACCCACAACAAGTCATGAACCTTACTTATATGGCGTTTAAACCATAAATGTTGTGTATTCAACCCACACTCATTATTTAAAAGACAAACTATTAAATACCACTTAAAAACAACTTACAAGAACCGAGAGACTCAAAAACTTACAATGGGTTGGTGCACAGAGATCTGAACCCTTGCATTCACATAAATTCAGTATAATGGTATTTTTGGAGTTTTCTCTAACAATGACTTCATATTATTTACATAATGGGTTTGTTTATTTTATAATATTGATGATGGTATTATATTTACATTAAATTACATAGATCCTTTTTATTAGTCGACAACCTCTGATGTACAAGGAGTAACTTCTAAGGTAATATGGCCACTTGGATAAGACCCTATAATTTGACATAGGATGATTCAAAATGGTATTATAAGAATTTTTGTATTATTTACTTTTATAGGAGTCAATAAAAATGTGACATAGGTTTTTTTTTGAAATATGAATAATTTTGGACAAGTGTATCTCTTGTAAAATTTATGAGGGAAGTATAAGTAATCAGGGTAATGGATTGAAATTCTTGGTTTTTGATATTATAATATATTACAACCTTATATAACTCACATTTATTTTGAGGTTGTGATTTCATATGGTTTTAATGTCACCTTATCATCAAGAAACATTGCATGCATCATAATTAGATTATATGTTTCTCGTGGAATGTATGATTCTGGTGAAAGATATTATTAATACTTAATTATGATTAAATCTGATAACAGATCATGTGATATTAGGGTGTGGTCACAAAGGAGATAGTGATAATGATGATGGACATGAAGACAATGATGATGATGTAGTATCTATGTGAATCAGTGTTTCAGTGATCGTTTTAGGTCATTGTTAGGCACCAATGGCCTCAGAAAATAACCTCATATGAGTAGAAAATAGATAGGTCTTTTTTATTTATATTACAACTATAGACTATGAGGATTCCCCCAAATACCACCTAGTGGAATCCTGTTAGGATGAATATGGAATCATTATGGATCTATGTGGTTGGTATAAGAGAGAATCGTTCGAGGAAGATATTTGTAGGTTTTTATAAATAATGATTTATTGGTAATAACACCTAGTTAAAAGTTCTGAGTTTTTTTGTCAGGTCACGATACCTTAGAAATGATTCTCTTGTTATTTGGTGGTTAGTTCCTCCCACTACATATAATTAATTTTTGTGATGATATTCACTTTTATGTAATAATTATGTTTAGATAATTAGGGTGGGTTTTCATTGAATTAAATACCCTTTGAATATGAGAATCGGATGAAAGGCATAAATTAAGGTCTTGATATTTTTTTTATAATCATAGAATGTAGATTTTCATACTATTTGTACTCATGTTACGTTGTTGGACTCATGATAATTTTAATTATTGTAACATAAATTTAGGGAATTGGGGTTTCTTGGAGTGTTAGTTCAAAATGGAGCACTTATCACATTTTGGGTGAGGAAATGATTAATGGAATTTGATTCTAGGTTAGATTTCATTACATATGGGTAATCATTATATTAATAGTAATGAGTGATGTGGTTGTTCATTTATAGAAAGAAATAACATTTTAGAATGCATTTCATAGTTAATCGTGGGGTATATTGAATTAGTAGGTGTATAGTGTTAATATAACCAATAAGTATATATCGTGTTATATGGATGAAATGGGAAGGGACAATCACAGTAAATCACTGATGAATTTAGTCTAGGGTAACCCATTCTATTAGAAACATCCTCAATTTGAAAAACATATTTATGTATGATAGAATAGTTGTTATTGGTTATGAATTATTCTCTATTGTTAATGATGGTGTTAAAAAAGGACCAAGGTTCCATTTTGAGTAATGAGATGATAATATAGATACTAATATGGTTAGAATCATTATCTAATTCATGGGTGTAATAAAATACCTAATGGAAGTTTAATGTTCTATACAAGGCTAATTGTGGGATGATTATAGTCACTCCATAGAACAATGTGTCTTAGACAAGATAATATCTTGTTCATTATTAAATGATTGAAATTTTTTCAGTTATATTAATTGATGGGATGTATATTTTCACATAACAATTGTTTGAAAAATTAGTTCATGATGATGAGGAGTGTGATAATATATATGATGACACATGGTTTAGAGACATGAGGATTAGGAATGTGGTTGGTGAACTAACTGGTAAAACATCAATGAAATTGGTTTAGACCCTTCAGTTATATGGATCTATTATATACTTATTCGGTTCATCTCTTGATGTTCTCTTAATGTCCATGGTTTTGGACATGAATATTATTTACTACATCTAGGATCATATTATTTATCCTTCTTGATGTGTTTTCTGGAATGTTGTTTTCCTTAAGTGAGAATTATTTTAAAACCATTTATGAACCTTATTCTCATGGGGGTGAATAGATTTTTCTTAAAATAATCTCTTTATTTCGTTGGATGTTATTCTAAAAAATGCCACATTTTTTCTTTATATGAGACACTCCTTATGGATTTTATTTGAAATGTTTGAGGCCGATGAATTTTCTTTAGTAGCCTCTAGTTTTTGTCTATATGATTAGAGCTCAATATTAATGTGACGAATTATCATCCATGTTAGTGTGTAGTGTGTTTTTTCACTAACCATGTTTTTTAGGGTAATTATATTTGGATATGGTTAGTCCATGATAATATACTAGGTTAGCTTGGAAAATTTATATTTTTAAAAGAATAAGGACCAAGAGGAGTTTTTTTATGATATATTAGAACATTTAGTGTTGAGAATCGGTGTGGAAAATCAATGGTTACCATATATTACTTTTCCTTTGTAGAAATTATTATCATTTATAGACGGTTCATATCAGCGAGTTTCTAATTTATGTATCTATAGATATATGAGTCTTTTTGGAATCATTGTGGTGTAATAAATTTTCTATTCCATGACATGTTGGTATTAGAGCTTGGTTGTTTCAATATAATATTTAATCAAAGTCTATTCATTGAGTAACAATGAAATTTTTATCGGTTGTTTCCATCATGTTACATAATTTTGGAAAATAAATAAATTTTAGGGGATACCTATTCAAGTTCTTGGGTTCTTTTAATTTTTTAGTTGGATATCATTGCGGAAAATGGTTTGAAATGTTCCAATTGATGTTTCTGTGAGAACCTATTTGCGGTGGGTCAAAACAACATCAAAATCATCATATCAAGAAAAATATTTTGTTATGATATACCAGTAGAGAATATTATTGGAATTATAAGTCATTATATGTGGGGTTAATATTGTATTCTCGATTTTTCAATATTAATAATAACCCTCATTATATATCTTTTAAAATATCAATGTCAGAAAATTCAATAATTTTTTACTTTGTTTTTACAAATAGAAATCGAATATGGCCTATATAAGGGTATTTTCACAATACCATTGTGTAGGGATATTTTTGCGAATACTCAAAAGGCTAAATAAATTTTTATACAAGTTACATAAGGGTTGTGAGCTACTATTTAAGGGTTGGTTGTATTTTTATATGTTATGTAAAGAGAATCCACACACAGCGTAAGGTAAGATAAAGAATCCATTCACATCTTATAGGTCATCCTAATAAACCTAATTCTATTGTAAGGGTATCAATTAGTGATGTATGGCTATATTAGATGTTCTATAAATTTGATAATGGTAATGTTTTTATTTTATATTTTTCTTGTTGTGTTTTGAAGGGTTTTATATGTGTAACATGATTTTTTGTAAGGGTGGTTGAACATTTCAAATTCCCATGTAAGGGAAGTCTATATAACAGTACTCTACAAATGGAAAAATAATTACAACCATATATTGAAACATATTTGTGATATAAGTAATGAAAAAACATCATTTGAATTCCTTCTTTAATATCTCAACCTTATTTTGTTATTTGACAACGTCTTAAGTATAAAAATTATTCGAAATCAGCCTCTAACTTCTTAATAGTTTCAAACTCATACTTATGAATCCAGAAACCCAAAAATTTAACAAATTTGGTACTAAGAAAACTAAATTATCACTCAATTTATGGTTTTAATTATTTTGATCCTATATATGGATGTCTTATTAAATTTATTAGAACCCTTTATCCCTTAATTATAGATATCCTCTTGGGAATAGAAGCATAAATCAGCTTCACCCAGGATCTAAGAATCCTTCATAATATGAACTAGCTTCTCCATGTTGTTTCAAGGAATTCCTAAAACCTCATTATCTTCTATATTCTTCATAGTAATTTTTTTCATGGGATAAATTCTCGAATATTTATTCTCAATTTGAAAATTTATATTTATTTCCAATTTTTAATGATGAAATGATTAAAAATCCTAAAATTTTAATAACCTAATATTTTTAATGAATGATAATTTAAAATTTTAATTCTTGTATTAGATTATTGTATAGGGAAAATTTTATCCCATGAGGAACTATAAGTATGCATTTAAAAACAAATGGTTTTCATATTCCATTGATTGTTCTGATAATTTTTATATTCTACAATATTTGAATTTTTTATATAACATGGTATATTTTATTAAATTATTTAAATAAAATATTTGGAATTATAACTCATAGTCATTTATGGTGGTTAGAGTCGAATAGGATGTTGAAATGATTCAAGAGAATATTCCTTAGTCAATCTTAACCTTGAAATCGAAGATCATGAGGACTGTCATCCCATGTATTCTACACCATTTCATTTATTCACATTTATTGGAATATGTTAAAAGGTTCTCTATCGAGGGAGAATGACAATAATTCTTCATGATGAGTTATAATAATGATGATGATTTAATTATTAGTGATGATTTGGTCTTACATAATTTAAAGAACCATGCCTATTAAATTGACATAGATCCAAGTTCCATGTTTCACCTTCTAGGACGTAATATTTCATTTCCCATATTAGATGAGACATGACTTTTTTTATCATGATTACTATGTTTGATAATTGATCATATGATGTTTTTGTGTAGTCGGTGGATCCATGTTCGATTAATAGACACCTTGGGAAGCATTATTGTGATACTTAAGATATAGATCATGTAAGACCATGTTTACTGTGTGATCACATGTGTATCTATTATGAATCATGATGATAATCCATTCTCTATTTATATTAACACAATTGATTCATATATGTGATACCTTGTTGGAATAAAATTTAAATCCTTTTAAATAGTGATCATATATGGGATTATGTACACCCTTTTGATATTTATCCTTAATGTCCCTTATTGTTCTTTTTCATGGCATATACTACTAATTGTATTCCATAAAATTTACAAATTTTCATCTAGTATAGGGTTTTAAAGTTGTTATTCCATGGTAAAATTCTCCCCGGATGTGATTTGTGTTAAAATAATGAGTTCTACAATTTTTTAGTAGATTGATGATATGGGTAAGGGATCCCATATTCATTTTTTATTAGAGGATTAAAAGATTACTGAAAATGGATCAATATCATGAGAATAATTGTTATTATACTAGAATGTGAAGACGTGAATAGCTGGAATAAACTAGTTTGGGATCCTGTAGAATTTGGTGATAATAGGGATTAAAATATAGATTGGTTATGTATTAGTAACAAGGGATTATAGTGTTTTTTTAATGAGTAATATGTGGGTGGGGACCATTATGTATTAAATTACCATAATCAGGGAGGTCGGTTTGACATATCAATTAATATACTACATCGATTCCTTAACTAATAGGTGTAGGACACTAACCATCATAGGGTTGATGTGGCATATTTTATGTAACGAAGTTAAAAATCACATCACTCTGTTTAAATCCATATCAATATCATGTAAAATGAAGGTACGACCAGGTGTTCATGATGTATTATGAAGATGACTATTCAATATATGGTTTTGTGTTACAAGTGTGTTCTTTATGATTTTATGTTATGTTTGACAGAAATGTATCGCATGTTTACATTTTTCTAATATTATAAATTATTTTTTCACTATATTTCAATTGTCAGGTATTGAACCACATTAGTGATATCATAATTAGTTGTAATCACACCCTACTAGGTTATCCATGGAACCTGGGTACCTGAGCATACCACTGTAATTCTGTAACATTTTGCAAGAGGTTCAATTTGATTTCTTTATATGATAGCTCGCTATATGTATGGAGGCCATGATAATATTTGAATATGAATATAAAAATTCACTCTAAAAATTTTATATTTTTCTATTTGTATGTGTGATAATCTAGGAGGAATATTAATTCATTGTACTATTTTTTAGTCTATTTTTTCCATATATTCATTATGTTGGTATGCTTTCAGTTTCCACTTTATTTTTATATTTTTTACATGTTGGGTTATAAAATTTTTATTATGTACTACCATTGAGCAAGTATTTTCCCAATGAAATTAATTGGACACTCAATGAATGTGGGATGTGACATCAATTATAGGATTAAGGCTTCTATTTTTATATTATTCTAGCTCAAAACTGATGATTCATGTCAGTATGTAATAGAGATGAAAAAATTTGTTTTTTATATATAATTCAGGATATGTATCCATCATAATTTAAAACTATTAGGTGTCATTATATTTGAATTTCACAATGGGTATATGATCCTATCATGATCCATTGAAATAAATAATTCACAATTGAAGCATATTCTATAAAATATGAATATTATTCTCGTAAATTAAAATAAAATTCGGCTGATAAAAGTACTCTATTTTACATGTTATCCCAAACAGTATTATAATCATAGATTAAATTGAGAGATTATCCTTAGATGTTATATATTTTACAAGCTAGTTCACTGTATATGTTTATAATCTCATTATTACATAGATTTTTTTTATTCATCAACTAATTAAGATTCATCAAAATTTTCATGGTGTGTCTTATATGTTAAGTAATAAAAAATTATGATCACTAAAAATTTCCCTTATGATGATTTTGGAAGACTTGTTATAATGTCCTTTGTCATTGTGTGCCACTTGAAAACTAGTAACCATTATTTTTGGATAGAAAATTTTTGTCACTAGTTCATTTCTTTTACAATATGATAGCTAAGTAATCTCATAAAGAGGTATGTGATGTTTATCTCTCTAACAGGAAAATATAATTAGAGAAAAAATGATGTCATACATTATTATGATCATTGGGTAAATTTCCCACAATGATTCATGGAATTAAATAATTAAACAGTGTATCATTATTATTGGAATAGGTATAATTCCATTATTTGTTAAGAATAAAAATTAATATTGAATCCAACATTCAAGGAATTCTCTACCAATGAGTCACTATCGAATAATTATACAAGTTTTCTATACTATATATCAGTTTATTATTTTATATATATTCACAGATGTGATGACGATATTATAAAGAAATAATTTCGGTTTTAATGCCATTATTCAAAACATTTAATAATTATGAATTAATTGATTCCTTGTTTTAATTTATCAAGTATTATATATTTTTCCTATCAACAAATTAAATTCATTGTTTTCGTATGTTCTGTAGTAATAACTTGGTTTTATCATGTCTATGATTAACCTCACTTGGTAGGATCATAGTTAGGGGAAACATTATGATGTAACTACACTTAGGATTTTATATTATACTGTTGTTGTTGAATGATTTTCATAATGTTTGATTAACTACGTGAAAATGAATTCAATCACTCCATATGTGATCTAGTGTCTATCTTATAGATAAATAATGGTTCGGTAAATCATGGATCTAATCTATCAAGTATATAATTTTTTTTATATATGGATATTTTTTAAAATAAAACATTTATCCACCATTATAAGTTTCCATATCCATCCCATTTACATGAAAATGTTAAAGGAGAGCCGTATGATTATATATATGTTATGAATAATGTATCCAACCTCCATCGACAATTATTTCTTCATGGTTTCATTGGGAACAATATCATTCTCTTATTCTCCCCACTGATTCTCTTATCATTTTCTAATAACATTTATGTGACACTATATATGGGTATAATGGAAAAAATATATCAATTATTTTATCATGAATGAGTTTCATGATTTATAGTGTGAGTAAATTACATCATTGGCCCTCTTATATTCAGATTTAGGGGTTTTATTGAAACAGCCAATGTCCTAGTTTGGTTCTTCCTTATTATTTATTTTTAATGTCATACCATTCATTTATTATGAATTCAAAAATAGTTTCTACCCTAAAATTTGTAATACCAAATTTTTTAAAATTATATTACATCAAAAGTAATAATATTTTTTTTGTGTGTATTATACATAATATAAAAAATACAACTAATGGTGTTATACTATTAAAAAATTAATTTTTAATAAATATTTTCACCAAGGTGTTTTATTTCAATTTTTGGACCTCAGTTACCACATTTTGAAATATACATATCATATTTTTATAAAAAAATTACCAATAAATCCAACATCAATTATAAATCAGTTATAAATAGATATAATATTATTTGAAATTAACTAGAACTTTTTATTAAATTTTAATATGATAAAAATGTATTTTATGTCTTATTACCTTAACTTATTACTTATTTATAATTTATAATATAGAAATTTGTACTTTGTAATTCTGTAAAAACTAATTACCATCCAATTAATTACAATTATAAGGAATGCATTTAGAATAATTTAATTTTATGCTAAATAATATGTTACATCAAAAATTGACTTCATTTAATTTTTTACTCATCTATTATAATTAATTTTATAAAATTTTACATCATAAATTGGAAATAATTCATTAAATTACGTTGATAAATTTATCTTAAAGTTACTTTTTTATATTTTTATGAATAACTTGATTTGTGTGCATATATGGATAAGAATTATTTTATACAAAACTATAATTTCATACTTTTAAATCCTGATATTTAAATGATACATTCTATTATTGGCTTGAATATGACATTACAAAATATTAGTGTGATTAAGAAATTTTGAAATTTTTCTTTAGGAATTAGTACAATACATTTTTACTTAAAAAATTATTGTGGCATGAAAATTTATTATTCTGAAATACCATTTTTCATTGTCTTTTTAGATTGGATATTAAATTTAATGTTTATATTTATATATATTGATTGATTATAAATATATTGCATATATGGACCTAGGAGGTTAAAATTTGTCAAAGGGTTCAATTTCGTTCTTGTCATAATTAATAGTTACCATGCTAAAGGGAATCCCAAATTAATTATTTTACAATATATGGGATAATGTAAAAATAATTTATCATGATTCATCTTGGTTGAAAGTTTTTCAACCATTATCGTCATATCATCAAATGTAATTTATTTGGTTCCATATTTACACGACTGCACTATTAAAAATATATTAAATTGATGATATTTACATGTGATCCACTCAAACACATATAAATGGGAACATCCTCTCTTAATTTATTTACTAATATATGGAACTTTATCTTTTCCAATCAACACACAAATCATGTATAAAAATTCATACCCAAATACAAGAGTTCATGTTCTCAATAAAATTCCACCCCAGAAATTAATATGTTTAGAGGAAAATAAGGTCTTCCAAAAAAGATATATAACTCATAATAGATTTTTGTGTGTTTTTATTTTAACTTATTCTTGGATTCATTAATATCCACCTCCTTAAAAGTCATTCATATAATTTTCCATCCAATGATAACTGAATTCATAACATGTGAGTTTCTATAAACTAATAGATCAATGGATAAGTTTTTTTTGAAATTTAGAATCCACTCATATATGGATAGATAAAGTGATGGATACAACCCATACATATTTTCATTATGGAAAAAAAAATTTCTCAAAATATATGATATCACATACCTTCAAACCATTATATTCATTGATCAAGGATATCAATTTTATTGCATTCACATAGACTACTACTAATACGAAGTGATGATATTTGTTATTAATTACAGTATCCCATGGATATTAATAAGGATTAAAATAATAAATAAATGTGATATGTATAAAAAATATATGATTATGAAAAGTGATAATTAATTTTCAGTATTTAATTTCCCCCAATTAGAAAGAAGATAATGTCACAAATTAAAACATATAAACTATTATCTCCATGTAATGATTATCTTCACATTCAAAAAAATCTTACATTGAGGTTTCTAAATATAAAAATATTAAAATAATAATAATTTTATGATTGATATTATTGATATATAGGAAAAATAACCACATTTATAATGTCCATCCTATCGATGATGTTTTGGAATCATGAAATGAACATCCCCCGAAAACTATAAAAAAACTTAATTGATTTAGTAACTACATTAAGGATTATAATACGTGAAATAAATAATATTTTGATAAGTGAATAAACCAAATATTGAACTTTTCCAATAGAAAATTAAAATAATATTTTTATTCTGTGAGGTAATTAATCTACGTTGAATTTTATGACATGAAAAAATTGATTTTATAATAGAATTTCATTTAAAATGTTATAAACTCTTTCACTTCTATAAAAATGTTATTAAAAATTAATCAATTTTTAATCACTATACTCCCGAGATTTATAAAAAAGCATTTTACACACTCTTTGATGTTTACAATTTTTGAAAATTGAAACATTTAAATGTTTTTATAGGGGACACTTTGCGCAATTTTTTCCAAATTGGAATAATATATATTTTTACCATTTGCAACATGATGGAATTTTTAGTCCATCATATCCATTATTTATTAATTATTAATGTAAATGTGTCCATTTTATTTTAATAATTATATAATTTACATTTTTCAAATTTTTTTTATCTTTACAATTTTTGAAAAAAATTATTTCTTCATGTTTTTAAGGGATAAATGAACTTTGTTTATCTAATTGTATATTACAAAAACTATTTATATGTTTTTTTAATGGAAATATAAAATTTCTTGTTTTTTATCAGGGTATAATTCTTCTAATTTTCATATAATGAATTATATAACATGAAATAAGTTACTCTATGGATATGTGTATGTTAGGAGTGGGTTTTTAAATCCCATTATTGTACTGGGAAATGTGATGGAGTTAGAATCATTTATATTACTCCAATTAAATTTTTGGAATTAAATGTAATGTTTTTCCTTTATAAAGAAATAGTTTTGATTATTTTGGGGATATCTTTTCAATATACCAACCCAATTTTCAATTATTTTAATGGAGTTTATGAAAAACAATTTTTTATCAATGTAAGGAATGATTATAATATTTTAAAGGAGAATAGAATTTTGACATGTAATTATATTCATGATTTGTATTCTATAGCTAAAAAATAAGATAACATTCGTTTTAATTCCAAGTCTACTAGAAAAACATTTTATGAAAAATTTTGGGTGTGATGTCTATTTCATTAGTAGGTAATTTTAAAACTGATCAAAATATATAATTTATAATAAAAAAATGTTTCATTATAGTTATTCATGAATATTTAAAAGGAATAACCTGTCTCTATGTATATTATATTTCTTATATGCCAATATTTTATCATATAATGTTTTCAAATATAATCACATGTCTTAATTATGTATAATGATTATTGAAATGATAATGGTGACATGACTTGAAGGAAAAAAATGGAACATTTTATAATTATGAGTGAAAATATAGGATCTTATTATTTTGGGGGATGTATACCATGTTGAATTGTATGGTATTTAAAAAAATGTATTTGTAAATTAACTAAAACATTAGCCATAAAGTATATAACATTGAAAACCTATTATAAATCATTTTGTTATAGTTTATTTAAAATACATGTATTTATTGTTTATATCAAAGTTAAAGTTATGATAACTTTATTGGTTTGGATGTTTTTAGATAAGAATGTTTTATTAGTTTTAGATACCATGATTGGTTAACAATTAAATAGATTTCTATTATAGGTAAAAATTATTTCATATTAATAAAGATTGATATTTTAAAAAAAATATTTCAATTTTTTAATTAATCATACAAGTTAAATAAAAGTAAACATATAAAAGGATATCATAATACTTTTACTTTTAATATGATGGTTTGTTATGAATTCATTTGATATTTTAAACAAAACAATTTTTTTGTAAATGGATGTAACTTGGAGGAAACATGTCTAGAATTGAGGTGATGTCAAATGTGATGATCATTCAAAAGGGAAACCAAACAACATTGGAGCTAGTGTGAAAAATATTATTTTAATAATTAATAATATATCTCAAGTAGTTATTTACCAAAATGTTACTAGGTGTCTTTTCTAACACTTGATATTAGAAAACAAATTATTTCATGAAAATTGAAGCTATAATTATGAGGAATGTTATTTTGGAAGAATTTTTCTAAATTGGGGATAGATGCTATATTTTAAAAATAAACTATTATTTTAATATTACATTTTTTTAGATTATTATGGTTATTAGGATAAATATTTGATTACTATTTGGGAACATATGTTATATCATATTGATAATAATGGAATTTAAAAGTGAATTTTTGAGGACATGAATTTTTTACTTGAAATGACCTTCTTGATTTTATTGAATACATTATATGATTAAGGTAAATGGTATTTGATGCATACTGATTTTGTTAACCTATAAGAGAATATATTATTTTTTTGGTTTGTAGAAATTTATGTTTTTCTATGGTGATTATGATATTGCATTTATTATTTAATTAGAGGAAAATATTTTCCAATCCACATTAGAAGTGATTGATTTTTATTATAGGAAAATGTTGAGTAATCATGAATGAATATTTTACAATAATATTCTATTCATTTTGATTCATGCATAGCCAGGAATATTTTGAAGAGTTTTTATAGAATTATTTAAGTTGAAAATTTGGTGTTATTGATGAGACATTTCTGATTAATGTAATGTTTTTATATGAATATTTACTCATATTGGGTGGTTTTATTATTTTAGTTAACAATTTTTTGTTTCAAGAAAGGATATGAAATCACCATCCTGTTGTGGATCTTTTAGTTCATAAAAATTAAATTTCATTCTATCGAGGATTGAAAAATTACTCATATATATTTATCATATAAACTATGATATGAAATGAAGATGTAAAAGTACACAAATAAAAATGAAAAGTTGAAATTGAGAACATGGAATGAAAACAAATCAAATAAGTATAATTTCACAAATTATTGATTTTGTTGGCAATATAATTCCCCAAGAATATGATGATTAATGTGCCTTATTATGAGAAAAATATCACTCAGTTAGCTTTGTATTCTATTAAAACCAATTTCTCTCAAATGAGTTTCACTATTGTAAATTATTCTATTTTGAAATATTTTAGGTGTGATAGGTTTTCTAGAATAAGAATAGACATCAATGTTCTTCACCAAAGCTAATATAATCGTTATACCTTTCCACTAATGAATATTTATATTCCAATACTTGGAATATATTCACCAAAAATTTTAATCATGAAATAAACTTTCTGTAGAGACCCAATGCCTGATGTACATGGACACTACATTACTTTTTCGGAATACTTAGTACATAACAAAAACACACACACAAGGATCGTAATAGTTTTGTGTCTTTGGAAACTCGAAATATAATCTTCTAATCGTGGTGAAAGATCTTCAACATATCCCATAAAGATCTTCCCTTTTATTTACCTAAAACCATTCTTTATATCCTCGGGAAAATAAAACATAAAAGGGTGAGCTCAAATGCTCAGTAAGGGTAAACAAAAGAAATATCAATCACATCATATTCATAAGAACATAACATTTTGGAAATCATAACATGCAAAAGAGAGCATAATTTCATAACATGGGATAAATCATATTAGTGAAACGAAATCCCAATTATCATAACATAAAACATGAAACTCTATGAAATACACACATAATCATAGAGAATAATTTCTTATTAGTCAATACTCCTTTCCAAGACTATCTTAGTGGACAAAGTCCCTTTCTGAACCGAGTTCACTCCTCGTTTCAGTCATGTTTCACTGAACTGGTATAACCTACCGTTCCAGCCATGTCTTTCTTATGAGATATAAAATCTTTACCCAATGCATTGGAGGGAGATATAGGTCCCACCCATCTCATAATGATACCATTCTTATGTGTGCCACAAAATCATAAATCATACATCATAGCATAACCCATGAAATAAAATGGGATTATTAAACATCATGCCATCATCACATAATCCATAAAAAATTTATATCATTTCATCATAATAAAATTGATTCCATTTAAATCATAGTGAAATTTTACTTGAAACATACACATATGAAATAATGTCATCTTAGATGTAAAATAGTTTTGACAAAACACTTGAAATGAATTCTTGAGGAAAATATCATTTCTTCTTTAAAATCATGTTCTTTTCAAAAAATTCCATGCAATTATAAAAGATAAGGGTTTTATTGAAAATAATCATGCAATATTGTATAGGAAGCTTCTTGAAAATTAGGCATTATGAAAACGTAAAAATCTGTTCATGCCGTATAAGTTAAAAATAACATTCTCCTCGTACTTTTTTCGGAAAAGTCAAAAAGTACCTTATATGGTAACCAAAGAAAAGATTCCATTCATAAAATGTGGTAAAAAGTAAATAAAGGGTAAAAATGTCTTTAAACATCCATGGATGAATGGTAAACATTTTATGAAATCATTTTTAGAAATCATGGTCATGGATGATAAACGTAGACCCAGTAAAAACTTACGTATAAGCAATCTCATATAAAAATGAGATTGAAAATTTATCCCTTACCTTAGGTCCGATTTTCTTCGTAAGTGACCAAACCTCCTGTATAATGGTTTAAATAATGTCATTGACTTATTCCTGAATCATATTCATTGTTATGATATCATATATGGTTCACTTATGACTTTATATTACCCGTTCTTTTGTAAATTCCATGTTAAAGAGCGTTTGGGGTAAAATTGTTTCATTTGTCGTCCGTGTTTTGACTTGTAATTATTCATATGATTACTTAGATCATGATTAATTAATTCCAGAATATATAACATTATTTATATATAATATATATTCAGAATATACATATAAATAATAAATCAGTAAATGGAAAGAAATACACCGTTCATGGAGACGGTAGGCCGTACGTACGCATGAACGCTGTTTTCGTTTCCCTATTGAGTTGAATGGAATTGAGTAGATGACATAAATATATATACACATAAATCCAGTATCATTATTATGTCATATATTTCATGATTACATATTATATGTACTTTATAATCATTCATGAATGGTTAAAGTGGAGAATGAATCTCATCGCGTCGTGGAGACGGTAGTCCGTACGTACGCCCGAGCGATGATATCATTCACATGATCGTGGGACTGTATTGGAGTGTATGTATACTATTTAAGAATCAATATCACTTTAAAATAATCATATATAGTTATTATTTAAACCATTATACCCATCCAAGTAAGGTGGTGGTGGAAAATAGATTTCACCACGGCGTGGAGACGGTATTCCGTACGTACGCACGCGCTATGATTTCGTTTTCCAAAGGATGGATAGATGGTGAAATATGGTTGTTTCATACTTATAATAACATATCCGTATATGAGTGATACTGATTTTATTACTTCATAATGAAACAACTAAAGAAAAAGATGTGGAAGAAGAAATAAAGATGAAAGAGTCGATAATAGAAATTACCTCTTCTTTGAAGCGCCTCTTTGAGACCTCTTCTTAGGGAAATAAAATTGGTCTTTGAGGAATACCAGAACCTCTAGGATGTTTCTAAGAAATTTTAGAATGTAATTTGATAGGGGTTGGCCGAGCATGAAGGCTCAAAGTGGTGTGAGGAAGAGAGGGAGGAGGTTCCCTTTTATAAGGGAGGAGAGGGGTACCTTTGGAAAAACTAAAAATATTATTTTATTATAAAGTCAAGTTATGTTTTAAAAAGCTCCAAATTGATTTATTTCTAAGCTAAGGTGGGTATGGGTCGAAATCCTATCATACAATATAATTTAGACAAGTTTTGGTTCCTATTTTAACCTTATCATTTAGATTTGACATTAAGTTAAATAATTTTACTTTTACCGTGTCTTCTTGTGTTCTTATACTATAAGGTTAATAAACTTACTATAAGAAGCCAAAAGAACCCCAAGTTGTTTATTATTAATATATATAACCTTATCTAAGTCATTTTTCTGAACCGTATATTTTTTGGAATTAAATAACAATTACTAATATAAGATTTGTTTTAAAAATTATTTTATGTCAATTTTGACACTATTTAGTAATTAATTTTTGTGAAAATAATAACAGAATGATTAGTTCGAAAAATGTTTATTAAATCACTACTAACATGTCATACTAATCTATAAAATTAGTGTAATTTATAAAAAGTATCAAATTATATTTATTTTAGTATTTATAATATCAATTATTATAAATTTTCACTATTATGGTAATTACTACATCATCATTGTGTCATAAATAAATTAATTTATGTAATATCTAAATATTATAAATAAAATATTATTATTTAGGAAATCTTATTATCTTTCTAATGAATTTTACAAAAGAATTTATCTTATGAATAACCCTATATTAAAAATGTTTTAGTAAATAAACTTTGATTTTAACTCTTTTAACTCTTCTTTGAATTAAATAATAATAAATCTCCTAATCTAATCCAAGTGGGCCTAAATGGTCATATTTTATTCCTAAGGTTGTTTTTGGTCGAATTACACTTGTCTAATAGAATTAGGACATGTGTTAGGGTAATAATAATATCATTTGTACCCTTAATTACCCCATTTACTTTTAACCATGGTAAAAAAAGTAAAAAGCTACTATTCACCAAAAAATTATTTTCATCTCATTGAACCACATTTTACTTACTGACATCAACCGTGTCTCTCGGATTTTCGAAATTCCACTCACAGAAGCGGTAAAATTATCTTTTATGAAAAATTCAGTTTTTTAACTACCACTTAGTGGTTTCACTATTCATCAAAAATTGAAAGTTTTCAGAAAAATACCAAAATTTTACCCTAGGCTAATTTCGATATTCGGAATCCAAAAATGAAGTCCATTTTGAAAAATAAAATTTATGAAATTTCAAAAAGTGGTTATTACTATTCATAACGGCTAGTTTTAATAATATTTTAATAGCATATCATTGTTTAGTGAAACTCAGTATTGCGTACTACACATGCTATCGAGGAAGGTCGCGATTGCGTGTAATGCAAGGAAAGTCAAGGATGTGTGTTGATCAAGATCCTTTTGGTGTAGCGTACAACACAAGACAATAATGAAATAAAAAGAATATTTTTCATAAAATCTTGGGGTCTTACATTCTACCCCCCTTAAAATGAATTTCACCCTCGAAATTCGTCGAGGTTATAAATGGTTTACTATTTAAAAGTTTCTTTAATAGAAACCCACATCGTAAAAAGGAATACCAAAACCAATATTTAAAAACAAAAGTATGAAATGTAATGGTTACCCAAATAAACTAATCACTGGGTTTCCACATAGGTGAAAATATGGATATGGAAGAGAAATCTAACCATCATGTTCTGATGGAGAGTGGTAGAAAACATGGCTATGGAAAAGCCAGCAATCACAAAGCCATAAATTTGTGATGATCTAAGGTACCATCTAATTCATCGGATATAAGGGCACTAGGACAACATTTTTTTTGGTTTTCAAGATCATTCCCTAAAGTTGAATATTTTGAATTAGAATAAATACTTGCTTTATTTTTGTACAATCTCACTGTTGTTCGTGCTTTGAACAATTTACACTTCATCTCTTAATGAAATGAAGTTGAATTTGTTTTTCCTGTAGTGTTAATAGATCATGTGATAGAATGATGGGTCATTCCATCTGTTTCAAAGAAAATATTTGCAAAATTTATCAAATATACATAAGTCCATCTATCGTATATCATTCCAAAATGGACATATACATCATCTATCATACCACTTAATAAAATAAAACTAGTTTATACTAACCATGGACTTCATGTAGGCCCGTGGTAGGTGATAAAGGCCAGTCACACTTCGGTTGTGGGTTCGATTCCCACAGCCTTGTCCGATGCGATGGGTTGTCACCCGTCCTGCAGGTTATCCTTTTTCTAAAACTATGTTACTATAACATCCCATAAATAATATCGAAAAAACATCTATCCTTAAACAATACTAAATTTTGTCCAACATAATCAATTCCAATCTTTAGGCTTATCCATAATACAACAGTCCACTCTCATAATATAGTGAAAATGATTACCAGAGATTTAATACCATCGTTGATCCCCATATATCATAAGATATGTCTTGTTGGTCACATTCCAAACATTCAAAGGCCTTAATAATGTATTCTATTGAATACCCATTGAACCTTAGTGAAAACATGAATGCAGTTAAAAGTTAACACTTTCCACATACCAAAATCCTCAAAATTCTATATACTCAAACCATGATATCACTTAGTCCTTATATCAATCATGAGATCATGATTACTATCAAATATTTCATTTTCTCATGTTCCCTTCATTATGCGCATATCATCTTTTTTTCCAAAAATATCTCAATCACATTTCATGGTTACCGGTACCATAAAATTATTGAAAACCACAGTAGACCAATACATAAATATTCCAATATTCCACGATACTATATACAACATTATTTTGTAATCACATTACATTAACACTTAATCATTCCACCACATCGTTATCATATTCAATATCACCAATGGTGATCGCATGTGACATCCCTTTGTTCTTTGCCTTATGTGGTTTATCATGTCGATCATCACTAACCCGTGGATTAGGGAATTTATTAGCATAATGCCCCATTTCCTTGCACTTTAAGCATTGAAGTGTTGGTGGTGCGTTCTCTGCAGTCTTTTGTTTATTCCCATCATTAGAAACCTTTTTTCCATTACTTCGGCACTCAGCTGCTCGATGACCTTCTTTTCCACACTTAAAACATTTTCTAGTCCCTTTAAGTCAGTCTCCAACATGCTTCTTTCCACACATTGAGCATAATGAAACATTCATCTTCTTTTCACCAGTATTCTGAGATTTCTCCTTAAACTCCATCTTTCGTTTTTTTTCAAAACTACGAGATGGATAAGTAACACCAATTTCCATTTCTACCTTGATAGCACAACGTACATTTTCTTCATAGCTACTGAAGTCTATTATAGCTAATTCCCTTCGAAGATTTGGTTTTAAGCCACTGAAGAATCTATCAACTTTACTTTCAGGTTGGATGATAAATCCAGATGCATACCTTGCAGGCCTTGTAAAATTCACTTTGTATATACCAACAGATTCATCATCCTTTTTCATTAGTTCAAGAAACTCCTTCTCCATCTTTGTTCGAAGAATACGAGGGAAGTACTTATTGAAAAATAAGTTCTTGGACTCGTCCCATTCCATAGACTCAATTTCATGTCTTTTCCTCGTATTCTTGATAAGATTCCACCATTGATCAGCTTCACCTTCCAAACGATATACTGCTAAGATGACTTTATCATGTTCAAAACATTGAAGAACTGAAAATATCTTTTCGGTGGTACTGATCCATTGTTCATCATAAAGTGGATCAGAAGACCCACTGAAAGAAGGTGGACGTTTCCTCATGAAGGAATCAATAGAATATTGTTCCCTTCTCTGCTCATTTGGAAGTCCAGAATGATTCATAGCTTGTGTAAGTATAGCAATAAGATTTTTCACTCTATCTCCCATAACATTTGTTTGTTCAGGAGGAAAATCATTGCATTGTCCATTGCATTGATCAACATGGTTCCTTCGGGTTCCAGCCATCGTCTAAAACCCAAAAAAAAATAATGTGAGAGGCAAAAATCATGCTAGGGAAAACAACATAATAAAGGGGGATTACCTTCAATATCTAGCATCTTAGGTTTAATTATAAGATCGTTAGCGCAATTCTAGTACTATAACCTATACTTATACTTAACCTTAGGGACATCCATAGACATACCTAAGAAATACTAAAGTTCTCGCATCCTAGTTTCCAAAGGATGACTAAACCTTTCCTTTGATACCAACTGTGGTTACCCGAAGCCTGACGTACATGGACATTACATTACTTTTGCAGAATACTTAGTACATAACAAAAACACACACACAAGGATCATAATAGTTTAGTGTCTTTGGAAACTCGGAATATAATCTTCTAATCGTGGTGAAAGATCTTCAACATCTCCCATAAAGATCTTCCCTTTTTTTACCTAAAACCTTTCTTTATATCCTGGGGAAAAGAAAACATAAAAGGGTGATCTCAAATTCTCAGTAAGGGTAAACAAAAGAAATATCAATCACATCATATTCATAAGAACATAACATTTTGAAAAATCGTAACCTGAAAAAGAGAGCATAATTTCATAACATGGGATAATTCATATTAGTGAAATGAAATCCCAATAATCATAAATTAAATCATGAAACTTTGTGGCATACACACATAATCATATAGAATCATTTCTGATTAGTCAAGACTCATTTCCAAGACTATCTTAGTGGACAAATTCCCTTTATGAACCGAGTTCACTCCTCGTTTCAGTCATGTTTCACTGAACTGGTATAACCTACCGTTCCAGCCATGTCTATCTCATGAGATATAAAATCTTTACCCAATGCATTGGAGGGAGATATAGGTCCCACCCATCTAATAATGATACCATTCTTATGTGTTCCACAAAATCATAAATCATACATCATAGCATAACCCATGAAATAAAATGGGATTCTTAAACATCATGCCATCATAACATAATCCATAAACAATTGATATCATTTCATCATAAGAAAATTGAAAACATTTAAATCATAGAGAAATTTTACTTGAAACATACACATATGAAATAATGTCATCTTAGATGTAAAATAGTTTTGACAAAACACTTGAAATGAATTCTTGAGGAAAATATCCTTTCTTCTTTAAAATCATGTTCCTTTCACAAAATTCCATGCAATTTTAAAAGATAAGGGTTTTACTGAAAATAATCATGCAATCTTGTAGAGGAAGCTTCTTGAAAATGAGGCGTTATGAAACCGTAAAAATACGTTCACGCCGTATAAGTTAAAAATAACATTCTCCTCGTACTTTTGTGGGAAAAGTCAAAAAGTACCTTATATGGTAACCAAAGGAAAGATTTCATTCATAAAATGTGGTAAAAAGTAAATAAAGGGTAAAAATGCCTTTAAACATCCATGGAATAATGGTAAACATTTTATGAAATCGTTTTTATAAATCATGGTCATGGATGATAAACGTAACCCCAGTAAATACTTACGTATAAGCAATCTCAGATAAAAATGAGATTGAAAATTTATCCCTTACCTTAGGTCCGATTTGCTTCGTAAGTGTCCAAACCTCTTGTATAATGGTTTAAATAATGTCATTGACTTATTCCAGAATCATACTCATTGTTATGATATAATATATGGTTCACTTATGACTTTATATTAGCCGTTCTTTTGTAAATTCCATGTTAAAGAGCGTTTTGGGTAAAATTGTTTCATTTGTCATCCGTGTTTTGACTTGTAATTATTCATATGATTACTAAGATCATTATTACTTAATTACAGAATATGAAACATGGTTTATATATAATATATATTTAGAATATACATATATATAATAAATCAGTAAATGGAAAGAAATACACCGTTCATGGAGACAGTAGGCCGTACGTACGCATGAACGCTGTTTTCGTTTCCTTATTGAGTTGAATGGAATTAAGTAGATGACATAAATATATATACACATAAATCTAGTATAATTATTATGTCATATATATCCTGATTACTTTTTATATGTACTTTATAATCATTCTTGAATGGTTAAAGTGGATAATGAATCTCATCGCGTCGTGGAGACGGTAGTCCGTACGTACGCACGAGCGATGATATCATTCACATGATCGTGGGACTGTATTGGAGTATTTTTATACTATTTCAGAATCAATATGACTGTAAAATAATAATATATAGTTATTAATTACACCATTATTCCCATCCAAGTAAGGTGGTGGTGGAAAATAGATTTCACCACGGTGTGGAGACGGTATTCCGTACGTACGCACGCGCGATGATTTCATTTTCCATAGGATGGATAAATGGTGAAATAGGGTTGTTTCATACATATAATAACATATCAGTATATGAGTGATACTGATGTTATTACTTCATAATGAAAAAACTAATGAAGAAGAAGTGGAAGAAGAAATAAGGATGAAAGAATCGGTAACGGAAATTACCTCTTCTTTGAAGCGCCTCTTTGAGACCTCCTCTTAGGGCACTAAAATTGGACTTTGAGGAAGACCAAAAACTCTAGGATGTTTCTAGGTAATTGGAGAAGGGAATTTGGCAGGGGTGGTGGAGCTTGAAGGCTCAAAGTGGTGTGAGGAAGAGAGGGAGGAGGTGCCCTTTTATAAGGGAGGAGAGGGGTACCTTTGGAAAAACTAAAAATATTATTTTATTATTCAGTCAAGTTAGGTTATAAATAGCTCCAAATTGATTTATTTCTAATATAAGGTGGGGATTGGTAGAAATCCTCTCATAAAATAGAATTTAGGCAAGTTTTGGTTTCTATTTTAACATTATCATTTAGATTTGACATTAAGTTAAATAATTTTACTTTTACCGTGTCTTCTTGTGTTCTTTTACTATAAGGTTAATAAACATACTATAAGAAGAAAAACCAACCCCAAGATGTTAATTATTAATATATATAAAATTATTTAAGTCATTTGGCCGAACCTTAGATTTTTAGGAATAAAATAACATTTACTAATATAATATTTGGTTTAAAAATTATTTTATGTCAATTTTGACACTATTTAGTAATTAACTTTTGTGAAAATGATAAAAGAATTATTAGTTAGAAAAAAGTTTATTAAATCAATACTAACATGTCATATTAATCTATAAAATTAGTATAATTCATAAAAGTACTCAAATTATATTTATTTGGGTATTTATAATATCAATTATTATAATTTTCTACTATTATGGTAATAGTTGCATCATCATTATGTCATAAATAAATTAATTTATTTAATGTCTAAAAATTTTAAATAAAATATCATTATGTATTAAATATTATTATCTTTCTAATGATTTTGTACAATCGAATTTATCTTATATATAACCCTATATTAAAAATGTTTTAGTAAATAAACTTTGATTTTAACTCTTTTAACTCTTCTTTGAATTAAATAATAATAGATGTCCTAATCTAATCCAAGTGGGCCTAAATGGTCATATTTTATTCATAAGGTTGTTTTTGGTCGAATTACATTTGTCCAATAGAATTAGGACATGTGTTAGGGTAATAATAATATCAATTGTACCCTTAATTACCCTATTTACTTTTAACCGTGGTAAAAAAAGTAAAAGTTACTATTCACCAAAAAAAATAATTTTCATCTCATTGAACCACATTTTACTTATTGACATCAACCGTGTCTCTCGGATTTTCTAAATTCCACTCACAGAAGCGGTAAAATTAAGTTTTACGAAAAATTCAGTTTTTTACCTACCACTTAGTGGTTTCACTATTCATCAAAAATTGAAAGTTTTCAGAAAAATAAAAAAATTTCACCCTAGGCTAATTTCGATATTCCGAATCCAAAAATGAAGTCCATTTTGAAAAATAAAATTTATAAAATTTCAAAAAGTGGTTATTACTATTCATAACGGCTAGTTTTAATAATATTTTAATATCATATCATTGTTTAGTGAAAATCGGTACTACGTACTACACACGCTATCGAGGAAGGTCGTGATTGCGTGTAATGCAAGCCAAGTCAAGGGTGTGTGTTGAGAAAGCTCCTTTTGGTGTAGTGTACAACACAAGACATTAATGAAATTAAAAAGAATATTTTTCATAAAATCTCGGGGTGTTACACTTTCCAAGACATTATTTATCTATGAAGGTATAAGGTGACACCCCTAACTTTTTAATTTAAATTATATTAAATTGATACCATGTTTGATTTCATATATTTTGTATAATAAATTGCATCAAATGAACTACAATATACAATATACAATTAAAATATTTTTATTTTAACAAAAATATTAAAACCAAGAAATTATGGTTGATGGTATGAATAAGATTGTCCACATTATGATATATTATAAATGTATTTCCATTATAAAATTAATAGTCAATCGTAAATTTATTATTAATTATTCCAAAAATGAAGACAAAATCTTTAGAATGTAATAATGAAATTAATAAAAATATATTTTTATTTGTGCTATATATTTTTAATTTAATAGATAAAAATAATAAATAATAATACTTTTTTCATAAAACTCATAAGACTATATATCCAATAAAATGAATGGAAAATTCTTGTCATTTCATTTTCTACGTAACTAATAAAAAAAATTCGTTTAGACATCAAGAATACATTTTTGACCAACATTGTTTTTTTTCTTTTATCCATAGATATTAATGTAATTTTTTACCAGTTATAAAAATTTATATTATGTATTATAATGTATTTCAATAATGTTCATAAATTTATTTTGATAATATTTCCCCAAAATCATGATTTTTTAGTGAATCGTGAATTTAGATATTTTTTAAAACGTGCGTTTTATTTCATAAAATTAATTTATATAAAAGTACCAATCTATTTTATAATTTATATTAATGTAAACTAATTACCCATTGATAATAAATTATATAATTTATGTCATATCTATCAACAGTATACATGATATTTTTATAAAAATTTATTTTAAGTGTAAAATAATATTTTTTTTAACTATTTTTTCATGTTGTTTCATTCATTTATTAAAATTAAATTTTACCTAAAATATATTACGAATAATTAAAAATTTATTATTTATTTTTAAATATGTTTTTTGTATCTTTTAATGAGTTCAATTTAACTTTTTTGTAATAATGAATATCTACTGGGGTAAAAATAAATTACAACGGTAAAGGGTAAAAATGTTTAATTGATGTAAAAATAAGTGAGAAGTTCACAAAATAATATCTTAATTAATATCTTAATTAATATTATATTAAATTATTTTTATATTTTTAACCATTGATTATATATTGGTTTTATTTTATATTAATTTATAGTGACTATGAAATTATTAATAATTAATATTTAAGGATATTTATAAGTGTGTAAAACCCCAAAAATATAAAGAGGAAAAACCAATCATAAATTATTCACATAAATTGATATGCCTATTTTTAACATTTCATACCCAAAAACAAAAAAAATATCTATCCCCATCACATGTGAGTACGTATGAACTAGCTTCTCATCGAAATTATGTGTTACTACATTCATCAATTCCACTCATATCAATAGTTGAAATTATTGATCAAAATAATATGTATTATTTTTATTCCATAATTATGATATTATAAGGGTCAAATATTTCATACATTATTACCCTTATATATATGGAAATGATAAATTTGATCATATGTACGTGTGGACTACCATCTACCTAAATGGATGTGATTTTTTTCTGTCATCATCTCTCAGTGCTAGTCATAAGGATCAAATTGATGAATAAATATTAGTTGTGTAAAATATTAATGGTCCTAAAAATTTAATATATTATTTTATTTATTTCAATTTATCCTAGTTGGTCATGGAAACGTCATTCAAGTATACATGTTGACTATTATCTCTATTAAATGGTGTGATTAGTTTTTCATGATAGTCATACATTGATGATGCTAAAACTATATCAAATATATAAAATATATAATTATGTTATAATAAATTTTTAATTGAAGATTATATAATGACACATTTAACAATGGTTATCCTACAAATTTTTTTGTTCAGACTATGATCCCAAAAAAATCATAATCCTTCACATATAATTCACTGATTTATAAAGTATACGATACATAGTAACAATTTAATGAAAATGTATCACGATAAGGATATAAACATGTTAATGGTTTTAAATGAAGGAAAAATTTAATTATGTTTTTTAATTTATGGGTGTATTTGATTTATAAGAAATTTTATGAGGTGATGTAAGGGGGTTTTTATTAAAATAATATTGAAAATTCCATAAACTCTTTCTGTTCCATTTCAATTATATAAGAAATTAATTAATAATTTTCCTTCATAACATAAAATTACATTTTAAATTCGTATTCAACTTCCCTTTACTACTTTCAATTTTATTAAAAATCAATATTTTATCCTTTTTTAAAATGGTTCACTTTTAAATTTTTTTACTAATTTGTGAAAGAATGTTTTTTATTTATTTTTACTACATCATTTCATTTTCCCTATGTTATAGGAACCATTAATTTTCAATATTATTCTACAAGTAACTATGATTTTAAAAAGTAACTAATAATCGCAATTGTTTATAAAATTTTTAGTTTAAAAATTATATCAATAGATAATTATATTATTTCAATAGAAGTTAACTTATTTCATCGTATTATAAACTAGAATTTATAAAATAATATATACAATGAGTTACATAGATAGTTTACATCTATCACACAAGGAATAATAAACTAATACACTAATTATATGAATTATTTCCTTTAGTCTTAGTTAAATTTATAGGTTCAATTTCCAAATCCTAAGAATAACATCTTTGTGTATTTATTTCTATATTAGACAACATATCTGATCATTTTGGTGATGTTTCATAGTGTCTACATTTGAAGATAAGATATTTTGTGTATATTTTTGAAATGTTTGATCTCTTATATACCAATTTTCATATCATATAATGTTTTAAAATATATTAACATGTCTGAATGATGTATAGTGATTATTGAAATGATATTGGTGATATGTGTTGAATGAAAAAATGCATCATTTTAGTATTATGAGTTAATATATTGGATATGATTTTAATAGAAAATGTAAATTGTGTTCATATGTCCTTTATTTTATATAATGGTTTTTTATAATCACTAAAACATTCGAATTTAAATATCTAAAAGTGAAACCCCTATTATAAATCATTTAGTTATGGGTTATTTAAAATACATGGAATTATAGGTTATATCAATGTTAAGGTTTTGATAACATTGTAAAGACCTATAAATTTCAAAGAATATTTTTTTATTATATTCTTTGGAATTTTACGAGTCCGCAGTTTTTTACGGCGCCTGATTCTGAGGACCGGTGTGCCCGAAAGATTTTTCTGAAGTTTCTTTTGGGTACGTTCAGTAAACGTACGTGCGGGGTTTTCTATCTTTTGAACCGGTGCTCGGAATTGAAATCTGAGGACACCGAAAAACTCGTAGTGCCAAAATTATCCTAAAGGGACCTTTACCGCAGTTGCGTTTGGTTGGGAGTAGAAGTTATATTTTGGGGATTCATAATAAATTAAATAAATTGTTGTGTTACACAATTTCTTTAGTTGGTGGTTTTTGTCTCTAAAGGGAGGTTGATAGGGGGGCCCACACCCACATAACCTCCCATGGGAGGATAATTTTTGTGGAGTCCACACAAACATCAACTCCTCAACTCCCCCTTGAAACCCTTGGAACCCCCCATTGATGAGGGTTAAACCTTCGACCTTACTCTCTCATTTAATTTTCCAACACTGCTAATTAATTAATTGATCTTCACAATTAATTAATTATTTTTGTGTCATGATTTCATTTGAAATATTTTGAAATTCATGGAAATTTATAATTTGGAGGAGCCTATTATTATTTCATTTTCCTTAGAAAATTTTGGGTGGAAAGGCTTTCGGAGAATTCACCCTCTCCAGCGAAGAACATGAGGAACTCGATCATCTTCCTCCACTTCTTCAACCGGGGAAAGAAAGAAGGTGACACCACAAAGAATGCTACCTACCGTACTCTTCCTCTAACATTGATGGAATGACACCATCATCCACGACACTGATTTCTATGACAACTACAACACACCTAAAATCGAGGTAGGGGGTTATGATCAATTTTAAATTGAATAACATTGTACCTTGTTCTTTATTGAAATTCTTGGACTGTCTTCGGCCTATTGGTATCCCCTAACGCGAAGGGAACCAGCTGAACAAACAATAAACGAAGGCCCTTCCTTGGATCTTGAATATTTTGGAGACGACAGTATCTGGAGGCGATGGAGACCGGATGTAGTGACCATACACCGACAGTGTGGAGGAAACCACAACCCGTAGTGTGGGCTGCTCGGATGAAGAAAACTGCTCTGTCGTAGCCGGCGGTGTTGGAGGACCGCGGCGCCTCCATGGAGCCGCACTGTGGGAAGACCGCGGCCCACTGTGCAGGCTACATGCTGGAAAAATCGGCCGACTATAGTCAGCCAAGCACAGGACTGAGGCTCCTCTTGGCGTCGCGCTACGGTGGAACCTCAGCCCGCGCTCTACAGGCCGCTTCGGTGGGCGAACCAGCCGACCATCTACCGGACGGGTGGAAGAAATCGTGGCACCTGCAGGTTCCACGTGGGAGTACAACCACCCACTGTGCGGGCCTCTCACGCCTGAATAATCGGTTGGCTTCATCCGTCTAGGCAGTAGAGGCGGCGCCGCTCAGCGCCGCCGTTACAAAAATATAGGGGGGGTTCCCCCCCCCACCCCCAACCTGCTCCGCTCGTCCAGCTGGCCAAGCCGCGGCCGACCACCTACCGCACGGGCCGGGCCACTCCCATGCGGTATGGGCTGGGCTGCACCCCACTAGGCCGGGCCGACCCCCCCCCCCCAGCCGGTTCGGACCCGCCAAACTGGGTCGGTCCGACTCGCCTGCCCACTTGGCTTGATGGGCCGAGCCTGTTTCACTTAAATGGGAAAAACTTCTAGACCGCATGTCTGATCGACGTGCCGTCTGCGGCACTGGGATACTCATGACGATAAGTTCATTTAGCGTTACTCTAAATGTGTTTTGTAAATCTTTGGAAAATGGATGGTTTTTGAATGAGCGTAATTCCAACCGGGCCCCTAGAACGGAAGAGCCAATAACTCTCAGACCGGGCGTCTGATTGATGCGTCATCTGTCGTGTTGGGTTCCTTTTGATGAGGCAGAACTTCAGGGTACATCAAATATGGACTTCATGATAGTAGATTTAACGACCCCTTGGCTCGAGGAGTGGACCCTCCCGGACTTGAGCGTGTTTTGTGCCGGAACCCTTGAGTTGACTGTGACTACGACGACTGCTGTACTAGAATCCTCCGTGGGTTCGACAGCAACGACTACTATACAGGGATCCTCTTTGGTTTCGACAGCGATGACTACTGTTCTTTTATCATGTGTGGGTTTGGCAGTTTGACCTCTATACTTGTATCATGTGTGGGTCCGACAGAGTAACTGTTCTTGTATGCGGTGTCGGTCTAACACCTTAGCTTGTCTTGTATCCTGTGTGGGTCCGAAATCTTAGATGAATCAGAGACTACATATGATCATCTCTATCTCTATATTAAATATGTATACCAATTTGAGATGAGTCTTGACTTTTAATCATTATCATCGATGTGATTGACTTTACTTCCTTTGTGAATTGGGTTGTGCTTGGTCTCGAGAGTTGGACCTGAACTGAGATAGATAACTTAGGTATATGTACGGACATATACCTAAGTAGGGTTGGATGATACTTTGTGGTTGTATCTTTATTATGTGTCTTATCTTTTGAGGATTCTGGGAGACCTTCGAGGGTCTCAGGTTCCCTACTAAGTATCGTTATACTCCCCCCGGCACGGACTATGCCTGCACCTCGTTGTGTTGGATGCAGATGAAGGATAGTGTTGACGAACGCCGAGAGCGACCCAGGACCGGACAATACCTGGAGGTGGAACACACGGCGAGACTATACATGGAGCAAGCCGATAGATGTGGACTGCTAAGGTGGAAATCTGTACCTACCCTTCAGGTAGGATACTCGGCAGACATTCCAGGAGCTGCCGTTTTTAGTTGTTGTCCCTTGTTCAGTTGTACTTGCTTTCCGTTGTACCTGTACTTTACTGTTGAGATTGTATTTCTGGACCCTTTAATTTCAGCACTACTTTTTGTATAAACTATTCACATAGTGTTTACTTCCTGTTGTTTACTCTTCTGTGTTTGTTTACTTTCATAAAGGCAATGCCTTCCCAGCTTAGGGATTTACGCCTTTGGTGCTAGTCGCCAGCCCCTGGCCTATGGATGATGGGCTTGGGGTAGTCACAGCACGGGCCTTGAGGACGGGTCGTGAAAAGTTGGTATCAGAGGAGTAGGTTCTACCGCAGAACTCATGACACTGATCAATATTTCTATGAAGCAATAGTGTTAAGAGTATTGAGTGTGGTTTTCAGTCCAGGGAGTCCAGAGTTGGTTTGTCAGCCAATATATCTATACACCAGGACCCTGGCCTCTGATTTCCGACTCAGTGCACAAAAACACCGATTGCGTGTGTGATTCCTTTGAAACGTTTTCTTTGTGATTAATTTGTGTCATCTCACCAGGTATACTGTTTGACCGTGGTGCACCGGTTACTTTTCCGGATGGCCCCACGAAGGCAGCCAGCTATAGTTCCGAGTTACGTACGAGATGGTAGTCCACCGAGCGATGAAGCCTTAATCCAGGGACCCATCACAGCGGAGGTACAAAAGACACCTCTACCCACTGGACCACCGATACCACCAGCCCCAGCAACAGAGAGTTCAAGCTGCCTAAGTGCATTGCACAAGTTCCAGCTCGAGAGGCTGCCCAGGTTCCTGGGAGTGACGGACCCTTAGGCAGCTGCGGATTGGCTGCAGGCTATCGTGAGAGTATTAAAATTGGTAGTGACACAAGAAAAAATTATAGCGATTCTTGCAGTGAGTCTCCTGCATGCAGTAGTAGGCAGATGGTGGAGCCTGATGCTCCAGGTGCATGAAGAGGCATCATTACTCTCGACAGACTTCGAGAGTCTCTTCCGCTTAGATTTTTTTCCAGCCACCCTATGTGCGGTAAGGAATCAAGAGTTAATTAATCTTTAGTAGAGAATCACGATAGTAGCTCAGTACTCAGCGAGGTTCACTAACCTCTCACGCTAATCTATAGATATAGTACGAGACCCGTTTTTTAGGGCCCAGACCTTTTAGAAAGGACTCAGACATGAGATCAGGGATTCAACAATTCCCCTCAGCATCCTGAAGTAGACATGGGTTCTGGAGCGAGCACTTCTAGTAGAGATTTTTCTCACTGAGCAGTCACCAACTGTGGGACCCACCAGAAGACAACACATAGTGGTGTCTTCTGCAGCCTTCATTAGACAGTTAATGCAGACTTCCAAGCGTACCAGGCCATCAGGGGGGAGACCTCAGGATACAGGTTCGGTTGTGTAGGGCACACGAAACAGAGCCAACCTTACGAGGAGCAGGCAGTGCTATGCAAGCGGCGGGCAGGGCCACATGGCTCGTGATTGCCCGACCCGGCATGAAGATGAGCAGTAGTGTAGAGACCCGAAGCCTGACGTACATGGACATTACATTACTTTTTTGGAATACTTAGTACATAACAAAAACACACACACAAGGATCGTATTAGTTTAGTGTCTTTGGAAACTCGAAATATAATCTTTTAATCGTGGTGAAAGATCTTCAACATCTCCCATAAAGATCTTCCCTTTTTTACCTAAAACATTTCTTTATATCCTGGGGAAAAGAAAACATAAAAGGGTGAGCTCAAATTCTCAGTAAGGGTATACAAAAGAAATATCAATCACATCATATTCATAAGAACATAACATTTTGGAAATCTTAACCTGCAAAAGAGAGAATGATTTCATAACATGGGATAAATAATATTAGTGAAATGAAATCCCAATAATCATAACATAAAACATGAAACTTTGTGGCATACACACATAATCATAGAGAATCATTTCTTATTAGTCAAGACTCATTTCCAAGACTATCTTAGTGGACAAAGTCCCTTTCTGAACCGAGTTCACTCCTCGTTTCAGTCCTGTTTCACTAAACCGGTATAACCTACCGTTCCAGCCATGTCTATCTCATGAGATATAAAATCTTTACCCAATGCATTGGAGGGAGATATAGGTCCCACCCATCTTATAATGATACCATTCTTATGTGTGCCACAAAATCATAAATCATACATCATAGCATGAACCATGAAATAAAATGGGATTCTTAAACATCATGCCATCACAACATAATCCATAAACAATTGATATCATTTCATCATAAGAAAATTGAATCCATTTAAATCATAGAGAAATTTTACTTGAAACATACACATATGAAATAATGTCATCTTAGATGTAAAATAGTTTTGACAAAACACTTGAAATGAATTCTTGAGGAAAATATCATTTCTTCTTTAAAATCATGTTCTTTTCACAAAATTCCATGCATTTTTAAATGATAAGGGTTTTATTGAAAATAATCATGAAATCTTGTAGAGGAAGCTTCTTGAAAATGAGGCGTTATGAAACCGTAAAAATATGTTCACGCTGTATAAGTTAAAAATAATATTCTCCTCATACTTTTGTTGGAAAAGTTAAAAAGTACCTTATATGGTAACCAAAGGAAAGATTCCATTCATACAATGTGGTAAAAAGTAAATAAAGGGTAAAAATGCCTTTAAACATCCATGGAAGAATGGTTAACATTTTATTAAATCATTTTTAGAAATCATGGTCATGGATGATAAACTTAACCCCTGTAAATACTTACGTATAAGCAATATCAGATAAAAATAAGATTGAAAATTTATCCCTTACCTTAGGTCCGATTTTCTTCGTAAGTGTCCAAACCTCCTGTATAATGGTTTAAATAATGTCATTGAATTATTCCAGAATCATACTCATTGTTATGAAGTCATATATGGTTCACTTATGACTTTATATTACCCGTTCTTTTGTAAATTCCATGTTAAAGAGCGTTTTGGGTAAAATTGTTTCATTTGTCGTCCTTGTTTTGACTTGTAATTATTCATATGATTACTTAGATCATGATTAATTAATTCCAGAATATAAAACATGATTTATATATAATATATATTCAGAATATTCATATATATAATAAATCAGTAAATGGAAAGAAATACACCGTTCATGGAGACGGTAGGCCGTACGTACGCATGAACGCTATTTTCATTTCCTTATTGAGTTGAATGGAATTAAGTAGATGACATTCATATATATACACATAAATATAGTATCATTATTATGTCATATATTTCATGATTACTTATTATATTTACTTTATTATCATTAATGAATGGTTAAAGTGGAGAATGAATCTCATCGCGTCGTGGAGACGGTAGTCCGTACATACGCACGAGTGATGATATCATTCACATGATCGTGGGACTGTATTGGAGTGTATGTATACTATTTCATAATAAATATCACTTTAAAATAATCATATATAGTTATTATTTACACCATTATACCCATCCAAGTAAGGTGGTGGTGGAAAATAGATTTCACCACGGTGTGGAGACGGTATTTTGTACGTACGCACGCACGATGATTTCGTTTTCCATAGGATGGATAGATGGTGAAATAGGGTTGTTTCATACTTATAATAACATATCACTATATGAGTGATACTGATTTTATTACTTCATAATGAAACAACTAAATAAGAAGAAGTGGAAGAAGAAATAAAGATGAAAGAATCTGTAACAGAAATTACCTCTTCTTTGAAGCGCCTCTTTGAGTCCTCCTCTTAGGGGACTAAAATTGGTATTTGAGGAAGACCAGAACCTCTATGATGTTTCTAGGGAAGTGGAGAAGGGATTTTGGAAGGGGTTGGCCGAGCATGAAGGATCAAAGTGGTGTGAGGAAGAGAGGGAGGAGGTGCCCTTTTATAAGGGAGGAGAGGGGTACCTTTGGAAAAACTAAAAATATTATTTTATTATAAAGAGAATTTATGTTTTAAATAGCTCCAAATTGATTTACTTCTAAGCTAAGGTGGGTATGGGTCGAAATCCTCTCATACAATAAAATGTAGACAAGTTTTGGTTACTATTTTAACCTTCTCATTTAGATTTGACATTAAGTTAAATAATTTTACTTTTACCGTGTCTCCTTGTGTTCTTATACTATAAGGTTAATAAACTTACTATAAGAATCCAAACGAACCCCAAGTTGTTTATAATTAATATATATAACCTTATCTAACTCATTTGGCTGACCCTTAAATTTTTAGGAATAAAATAACAATTACTAATATAATATTTGTTTTAAAAATTATTTTATGTCAATTTTGACACTATTTAGTAATTAATTTTTGTGAAAATAATAACAGAATGATTAGTTCACAAAAAGTTAGTTAAATCAATAATAACATCTCATATTAATCTATAAAATTAGTGGAATTCATAAAAAGTCTCAAATTATATTTATTTGGGTATTTATAATATCAATTATTATAAGTTTTCACTATTATGGTAATTACTGCGTCATCATTGTGTCATAAATAAATTAATTTATTTAATGTCTAAAAATTATAAATAAAATATCATTATGTATTAAATCTTATTATCTTTCTAATGAATATTTACAATCGAATTTATCTTATGTATAACCCTATATTAAATTTTTTTTAGTAAATAAACATTGATTTTAACTCTTTTAACTTTTCGTTGAATTAAATAATAATAAATGTCCTAATCTAATCCAAGTGGGCCTAAATGGTCATATTTTATTCCTAAGGTTGTTTTTGGTCGAATTAAAATTGTCCAATAGAATTAGGACATGTGTTAGGGTAATAATAATATCATGTGTACCCTTAATTACCCTATTTACTTTTAAACGTGGTAAAAAAAGTAAAAAGTTACTATTCCCCAAAAAATTATTTTCATCTCATTGAACCACAATTTACTTACTGACATCAACTGTGTCTCTCGGATTTTCGAAATTCCACTCACAAAAGCGGTGAAATTATGTTTTATGAAAAATTAAATTTTTTAACTACCACTTACTGGTTTCACTATTCATCAAAAATCAAAAGTTTTTAGAAAAATACCAAAATTTCACCCTAGGCTAATTTCGATATACCGAATCCAAAAATTAAGTCCATTTTGAAAAATTAAATTTATGAAATTTCAAAAATTTGTTATTACTATTCATAACGCCTAGTTTTAATAATATTTTAATAGCATATCATTGTTTAGTGAAACTCTGTATTGCGTACTACACAGGCTATCGAGGAAGGTCGTGATTGCGTGTAATGCAAGGAAAGTCAAGGATGCGTGTTGAACAAGCTCATTTTGGTGTAGCGTACAACACAAGACATTAATGAAATTAAAAAGAATATTTTTCATAAAATCTCGGGGTGTTACATTCTACCCCCCTTAAAATGAATTTCGCCCTTGAAATTCATCGAGGTTATAAATGGTTTACTATTCAAAAGTTTCTTTAATAGAAACCCACATCGTAAAAAGGAATACCAAAAGAAATCTTTAAAAACAAAAGTATGAAACGTAACGGTTACCCAAATAAACTAATTACTGGGTTTCCACATAGGTGAAAATATGGATATGGAAGAGAAATCGATCCATCATGTTTTGATGGAGAGTGGTAGAGAACATGGCTATAAAAAAGCCAGCAATCACAAAGCCATAAATTTGTGAAGATCTAAGGTACCATCTTATTCATCGGATATAAGGGCACTAGGACAACATTTTTTTTGGTTTTCAAGATCATTTCCCTAAAGTTGAGGATTTTGAATTAGAATAAATACTTACTTTATTTTAGTACAATCTCACTGTTGTTCGTGCTTTGAACAATTTCCACTTCATCGCTTAAAGAAATGAAGTTGAATTTGTTATTCATGAAGTGTTAATAGATCATGTGATAGAATGATTGGTCATTCCATCTGTTTCAAAGAAAAGGTTAGAAAAATTTATCAAATATACATAAGTCCATCTATCGTATATCGTTCCAAAATGGTAATATACTTCATCTATCATACCAATTAATAAAATATAACTAGTTTATACTAACCAGGGACTTTCTGTAGGCCAGTGGTAGGCGATAAAGGCCAGTCGCACTTCGGTTGTGGGTTCGATTCCCACAGCCTTGTCCGACGCGATGGGTTGTCGCCCGTCCTACAGGTTGTCCTTTTTCTAAAACTATATTACTATAACATCCAATAAATAATATCGAAAAAAATTCTATCCTTAAACAATAATAACTTATGTGCAACATAATCCGTTCCAATCTTTAGGCTTATCCATAATACTGTAGTCCACTCTCATAATATAGTGAAAATGATTACCAGATATTTAATACCATAGTTGATCCCCATATATCATAAGATATGTCTTGTTGGTCACATTCCAAACATTCAAAGGCCTTAATCATGTATTCTCTTGAATACCCATTGAACCTTAGTGAAAACATGAATGCAGTTAAAAGTTAACACTTTCCACATACCAAAATCCTCAAAATTCTATATACTCAAACCATGATATCACTTAGTCCTTATATCAATCATGAGCTCATGAATACTGTCAAACATTTCATTTTCTCATTTTCCCTTCATTATGCGCATATCATCTTTTTTTTCCAAAAATATCTCAATCACATTCCATGGTTACTGGTACCATAAAATTATTGAAAACCACAGTAGACCAATACATAAATATTCCAATATTCCACGATACTATATACAACATTATTTTGTAATCCCATTAAATAAACACTTAATCATTCCACCACATCGTTATCATATTCAATATCGCCAATGGTGATCACATGTGACTTCCCTTTGTCCTTTTCCTTATGTGGTTTCTCATGTCAATCATCACTAACCCTTGGATTAGGCCATTTATTAGCATAATGCCCCATTTCCTTGCACTTGAAGCATTTTAGTGTTGGTGGTGCGTTCTCTGTAGTCTTTTCTTTATTCCCATCACTAGAAACCCTTTTTCCATTACATCGACACTCAGCTGCTCGATGACCTTCTTTTCCACACTTAAAACATTTTCTAGTCCCTTTAAGACAATCTCGACCATGCTTCTTTCCACACTTTGAGCATAAGGAAACATTCATCTTCTTTTCACCATTATTATGAGATTTCTCCTTGAACTCCATATTTCGTTTCTTGTCAAAACTATGAGATGGTTAATTAACACCAACTTCCATTTCTACCTTGATAGCACAACGTACAATTTCTTCATAGCTACTGAAGTCTCTTATAGCTAATGCCCTTCAAAGATTTGTTTTTAAGCCACTGAAGAATCGATCAACTTTACTTTCAGGTTTGGATGATAAATCCAGATTCATACCTTGCAAGCCTTGTAAAATTCGCTTCGTATATACCAACAGATTCATCATCATTTTTCTTTAGTTCGAGAAACTCCTTCTCTATCTTTGTTCGAAGAATACGAGGGATGTACTTATTGAAAAAATAAGTTCTTGAACTCGTCCCATTCCATGGACTCAATTTCATCTATTTGCCTCGTATTCTAGATAAGATTCCACCATTGATCAGCTTCACCTTCCAAACGATATACTGCTAAGATGACTTTATCTTGTTCAGAACATTGAAGAACTGAAAATATCTTTTCGGTGGTACTGATCCATTGTTTAGCAACAGGTGGATCAGAAGACCCACTGAAAGAAGGTGGACGTTGCCTCATGAAAGACTCAATAGAATATTGTTCCCTTCTATGCTCATTTGGAAGTCCAGAATGATTCATAGCTTGTGTAAGTATATCAATAAGATTTTTCACTCTATCTCCCATGACATTTATTTTTTCAGGAGGACAATCATTTCATTGTCCATTGCATTGATCAACACGATTCCTTCGGGTTCCAGCCATCGTCTAAAACCCCAAAAAAAATATTGTGAGAGGAAAAAATAATGCTAGGGAAAAAAACATAATAAAGGGGGATTACCTTCAATATCTAACATCTTAGGTTTAATTATAAGATCGTTAGCGCAATTCTAGGACTATAACCTATACTTATACATAACCTTAGGGACATCCCTAGACATACCTTAGAAATACTATAGTTCTCGCATCCTAGTTTCCAAAGGTTGACTAAACCTTTCCTCTGATACCAACTGTAGAGACCCGAAGCCTGACATACATGGACATTAAATTACTTTTGCGGAATACTTAGTACATAACAAAAACACACACATAAAGATCGTAATAGTTTAGTGTCTTTGGAAACTCGAAATATAATCTTCTAATCATGGTGAAAGATCTTCAACATCTCCTATAAAGATCTTCCCTTTTTTTACCTAAAACCATTATTTATATCCTGGGGAAAAGAAAACATAAAAAGGTGAGCTCAAATGCTCAGTAACGGTAAACAAAAGAAATATCAATCACATCATATTCATAAGAACATAACATTTTGGAAATCTTAACCTGAAAAAGAGAGCATAATCTCATAACATGGGATAAATCATATTAGTGAAATGAAATCCCAATTATCATAACTAAAAACATGAAACATTGTGTAATACACACATAATCATAGATAATCATTTCTTATTAGTAAAGACTCATTTCCAAGACTATCTTAGTGGACAAAGTCCCTTTCTGAACTGAGTTTACTCCTCGTTTCAGTCCTATTTCACTGAACCGGTATAACCTACCATTCCAGCCATGTCATTCTCATGAGATATAAAATATTTACCCAATGCATTGGAGGGAGATATAGGTCCCACCCATCTCATAATGATACCATTCTTATGTGTGCCACAAAATAAAAAATCATACATCATAGCATAACCCATGAAATAAAATGGGATTCTTAAACATCATGCCATTATAACATAATCCATAAACAATTGACATCATTTCATCATAAGAAAATTTAATCCATTTAAATCATAGATAAATTTTACTTGAAACATACACATATGAAATAATGTCATCTTAGATGTAAAATAGTTTTGACAAAACACTTGAAATGAATTCTTGAGGAAAATATCCTTTCTTCTTTAAAATCATGTTCTTTTCACAAAATTCCATGCAATTTTAAAATATAAGGGTTTTATTTAAAATAATCATGCAATATTGTAGAGGAATCTTCTTGAAAATGAGGCGTTATGAAACTGTAAAAATATGTTCACGCCGTATAAGTTATAAATGACATTCTCCTCGTACTTTTGTTGGAAAAGTCAAAAAGTACCTTATATGGTATCCAAAGGAAATATTCCATTCATACAATGTGGTAAATAGTAAATAAAGGGTAAAAATGCCTTTAAAAATACATGGAAGAATGGTAAACATTTTATGAAATCATTTTTAGAAATCATGGTCATGGATGATAAACGTAACCCCAGTAAATACTTATGTATAAGCAATCTCAAATAAAAATGAGATTGAAAATTTATCCCTTACCTTAGGTCCGATTTTCTTCGTAAGTGTCCAAACCACCTGTATAATGGATTAAATAATGTCATTGACTTATTCTAGAATCATACTCATTGTTATGATATCATATATGGTTCACTTATAACTTTATATTACCCGTTCTTTTGTAAATTCCATGTTAAAGAGCGTTTTGGGTAAAATTGTTTCATTTGTCGTCCGTGTTTTGACCTGTAATTATTCATATGATTACTTAGATAATGATTAATTAATTCCAGAATATAAAACATGATTTATATATAATATGTATTCAGAATATACATATATATAATAAATCAGTAAATGGAAAGAAATACACCGTTCATGGAGACGGTAGGTCGTACGTACGCAGGAACGCTGTTTTCATTTCCTTATTGAGTTGAATAGAATTAAGTAGATGACATACACATATATACACATAAATCCAGTATCATTATTATGTCATATATTTCATGATTAATTATTATATATACTTTGTAATCATTCATGAATGGTTAAAGTGGAGAATGTATCTCATCGCGTCGTGGAGACGGTAGTCCGTACGTACGCACGAGCGATGATATCATTCACATGATCGTGGGACTGTATTGGAGTGTATGTATACTATTTCAGAATCAATATCACTTTAAAATAATCATATATAGTTATTATTTACACCATTATACCCATCCAAGTAATGTGGTGGTGGAAAATAGATTTCACCACGGCGTGGAGACGGTATTCTGTACGTACGCACGCGCGATGATTTCCTTTTCCATAGGATGGATAGATGGTGAAATAGGGTTATTTAATATTTATAATAACATATCAGTATATGAGTGATACTGATGTTAGTACTTCATAATGAAACAACTAATGAAAAAGAAGTGGAAGAAGAAATAAATATGAAAGAATCGGTAACGGAAATTACCTCTTCTTTGAAGTGCCTCTTTGAGACCTCCTCTTAGGGAACTAAAATTGGTCTTTGAGGAAGACCAGAACCTCTAAGATGTTTCTAGGGAAGTGGAGAAGGGAATTTTTCAGGGTTTGGCCGAGCTTGAAGGATCAATGTGGTGTGAGTAATAGAGGGAGGAGATGCCCTTTTATAAGGGAGGAGAGGGGTACCTTTGGAAAAACTAAAACAATTATTTTATTATAAAGTCAAGTTCTGTTTTAAATAGCTCCAAATTGATTTATTTCTAAGATAAGGTGGGTATGGGTCTAAATCCTCTCATACAATAGATTTTAGTCACGTTTTGGTTCCTATTTTAACCTTATCATTTAGATTTGACATTAAGTTAAATAATTTTACTTTTACCATGTCTTCTTGTGTTCTTATACTATAAAGTTAATAAACTTACTATAAGAAGCCAAAAGAACCCCAAGTTGTTTATTATTAATATATATAACCTTATCTAAGTCGTTTTTCCGAAACTTAAATTTTTAGGAATAAAATAAAAATTACTAATATAATATTTGTTTTAAAAATTATTTTATGTCAATTTTGACACTATTTAGTAATTACTTTTTGTGAAAATAATAACAGAATTATTAGTTCGAAAAAAGTTAATTAAATCAATACTAACATGTCATATTAATCTATAAAATTAGTGTAATTCATAAAAAGTCTAAAATAATATTTATTTGGGTATTTATAATATCAATTATTATAATTTTTCACCATTATGGTAATTACTGCATCATCATTGTGTCATAAATAAATTAATTTATTTAAAGTCTAAAAATTGTAAATAAAAGATCATTATGTCTGAAATCTTATTATCTTTCTAATTAATATTTACAATCGAATTTATCTTATGTATAACCATATATTAAAAATGTTTTAGTAAATAAACTTTGATTTTAACTCTTTTAACTCTTCTTTAAATTAAATAATAATAAATGTCCAAATCAAATCCAAGTGGGCCTAAATGGTCATATTTTATTCCTAAGGTTTTTTTTGGTCGAATTACACTTGTCCAATAGAATTAGGACATGTGTTAGGGTAATAATAATATCATTTTTACCCTTAATTACCCTATTTACTTTTAACCGTGGTAAAAAAAGTAAAAAGTTACTATTCACCAAAAAATTATTTTCATCTCATTGAACCACATTTTACTTACTGACATCAACCATGTCTCTCGGATTTTCGAAATTTCCACTCATAGAAGCGGTACAATTATGTTTTATGAAAAATTCAGTTTTTTAACTACCACTTAGTGGTTTCACTATTCATCAAAAATTGAAAGTTTTCAGAAAAATACCAAAATTTCATCATAGGCTAATTTCGATATTCTGAATCCAAAAATGAAGTCCATTTTGAAAAATGAAATTTATAAAATTTCAAAAAGTGTTTATTACTATTCATAACGGGTAGTTTTAAAAATCTTTTAATAGCATATCATTGTTTAGTGAAACTCGGTATTGCGTAATACACACACTATCGAGGAAGGTCGCGATTGTGTGTAATGCAAGGCAAGTCAAGGATGCGTGTTGAGCAAGCTCCTTTTGGTGTAGTGTACAACACAAGACATTAATGAAATTAAAAAGAATATTTTTCATAAAATTTCGGGGTGTTACAAGTAGACTGTAGAGGGACCTCTCAGGAAGAGGTAGAGGTTTAACCGAGGTGGTCCACTGGGAGATGGTGGACGTGGGAGAGGAGATGGCAAGGAAACGGGTGGTGGATGACATTTCGAGGCTCTACAACCACCACCACCTGGAGGTCCACCCCAACAACAGGGAGCTGACGGACAGAGGCAGGCTCAGCTCCAGGCAGTCGAGCCCTATGACCACGACGCACCTGAGATGATTCGAAGCAGTATCTGTGTCTTCTCCACCCTTGCTATAATACTTATAGGCACGTGTGTGAGTCATTCTTTTATTGTTGATGTGCTTGTTCGGATCTGAGATATTCTGACAGAGCCCTTGGCTCGATCCGTATAGATAGATAATCCTACGGGAGCAGACTAGATGATTACACACTAGTGCCAGTAGTGTGAGATTACTCTAGGAGGCGAGAGCTTTGGCTAGGATCTTCATGTAGCGGCGTCGATCCCTTACGAAGTCATCTTGGGTATGGACTAGTTATCCACAGTTCATGCTCAGATTGACTGTATTAAGTGCAAAGTGCAGTGTGTCTGCACAGATGGGACCAAGTTCACCTTCACTGGAAATATTGGAACCTTTACAGCGCAGGATGGACTTACACAGAGGAGGGGGCAGCCGATCACACATCATTTGGCTAGTCTTATCCTTGGAGAAGTTGATTTGTAAAGTCAGAGTTTTCCTGTTGTGTTGGATCAGTACGCAGATGTTTTCCCTGACGACGTTCCAAGACTACCACCTCGCAGAGAGGTAGACTTCTACATTTACCGATTCCCCGGGACAGCACCGATGTCCACTCCAGCATATCGGATGGCTCCCGCCGAGCTTCATGAGCTGCAGGTACAACTGGAGGACTTGTAGTGGAAGGGATTTATATGACCTAGTGTTTCACCCTAGGCATCCCCGATATTGTTCGCCCAGAAGGAGGATGGGAGCTTGCGACTGTGTGTTGACTAATGTCACCTGAATCAGGTTATCCTGAAGAAAAAGTACCCACTGCCTAGGACTAATGACCTCTTTGATCAGCTCAAGGGAGCACGATGGTTCTCAAAGATAGACCTCAGGTCAGGCTATCACCAGCTCAGAGTTCGAGAGGACGATGTGCAGAAGATAGCCTTCAGGTTTCGATAAGGCCATTAAGAGTTCTTGGTTATTCCCTTCGGTGTAACCAATACTCCAGTAGAGTTCTTGAGTCTCATGAATAGGATCTACCAGCCTTACCTGGATTGTTTTGTCATATTCTTCATCGATGACATACTAATTTACTCTACTAATGAGGAGGATCACACCTACCATTTGCGGGTGGTACTGGATAAACTCCGAGAGAAGCAGCTTTATAGTAAACTATAGAAGTGCCAGTTCTGAATTCGAGAGGTTCACTTCTTGGTGCATGTTATCTCAGAGGCTGGAGTAGCAGTGGATCCAGTGAAGATCGAGGAAGTAATGGCTTGGGAGCCACCCAGGAGTGTGACAGAGGTACGAAGATTCCTTGGTCTAGCTAGGAACTATCAGAGATTTGCGCCGGACTTCTCAGAAGTTGCAGCACTACTTTCCTCTTTGACATAGAAAGGGAAAACCTTCGTGTGGTCAGAGAGATTCCAACAGAGCTTTCAAGTGCTGAGGTAGAGGTTGACTAGTGCACCCATCTTGAGGCTACCAGAGGAGGGCGTAGGGTATGTAGTTTACTGCGATGCATCAGGGACCAGACTTGGGTGTGTACTGATGCAGGAGCGAGCTGTGATCGTGTATGGTTCACGGCAGTTGAGACAGAATGAGAAGAACTAAACTACCCATGACCTGGAGTTATCAGTAGTGGTCTTCTCCTTGAACATGTCGCGGCACTATCTGATGGGTGAGAATTTTACAATATACTCTAACCACCAGAGTCTCATGTACATCTTCTCGTAGAAGGATCTGAACATTAGACAACGATGATGGATCGAGTTCCTCTAGGCCTATGAATTTGAGATTTTCTATACTCCGGGGAAGGGTAACGTTGTAGCGGATTCTATCAACAGTAGATCAGGAATTTAGCAGCTAGGAGAGGTGATAGTGCAGCTATCCGCATTGCAGATATCCTTCGTTTATATAGATGGAACAGCCTTTCTCCAGTCTCTAAGAGTCACTCATCCACTTCTTCAGTGAGTCAGGGAGGCACAGCGATGGGAGGTTGACAGTGAGATGTGACGTGCTCGGATATCCACAGGGTAGGCACCTGTAGGGTTTTAGGAAGGTGGGGAGAAAGTTATTCTATTCCGAGGACGTACCATGGTACCAGTTTCACTATAGGAGGAAGTGATGAGGGAGTTTCACAATTCCCCTCTAGCGGTCCATCCAGGAGTGGCGAAGATGTATTAGGACCTCAGATGACAGCACTGGTTGCCGGGTATGAAGATGGATTTAGTGGAGTTTGTATCACGGTGCCTCACTTTTCAGCAGGTGAAGGCGGAGCACCAGATACCAGCAGGCTTTGTAGAGCCCTTAGAGGTTCTAGATTGGAAGTGGGATGGAATATCCATGTATTTCATGACGGGACTTCCAAGTACATCAAGAGGCATGACTCTATCTGGGTGATCGTTTACCGACTCACCATATGGGACCACTTCCTACCAATCATAGAGCAGGGCTCAGTAGAGAGCTTGGGACGCCTCTACATTCACAAGATCATATAGATTCCTGGTGTGCCATTGACTATCATATCTGATCGATATGCTCGTTTCACATCTCAGATATGGAAAGGGTTACAAGAGGATTTTGTAATGAATCTTCGCTTGAGAACCACCTTACATCCTCAGACGGATGGTCAGACTGAGATGACCATTCAAACTCTTGAGCACACGCTTTGTGCATGTGTCTTTGACTTTGGTCGCAGCTGGGAGGATCACTTACCCTGGGAGGAGTTTGCGTACAACATCATCAACAACCCCACCATCAGGATGGGAACATACGAGGCACTATATGGTTGACCTTTCAGATCTCCTCTGTACTGGACTGACCCAGGGGAGTCAACACTTGTAGGACCAGAGATGGTTCAGGCTACAAAAAAGAAGGTGCAGATCATCCAATACTGAATGAAAAATGCACAGAGCAGACAGAAGTCCTATGATGATTAGAGACGAAGACCACTGGAGCTCAAGGATGGAGACCATGTCTTCTTAGGGGTCTCACCTTGATAAGGTGTAAATAGATTTGGTCGAGGAGGAAAGTTATCACCACGATTCATTGGGCCTTTTCAGGTAGTCATCAGGGTAGGCGAGGTGTCTTACTGCCAGTCCCTTCCACCTCAGTTGCACCAGGTGCATGACGTCTTCCACGTATCTCAGTTGTGGAGATACATGAATGACCCATCCCACATCATCGACCACGGGGAGCTGGACATCGATGATGGGGTGACTTTCACGGAGGTCCTAGTGGAGATTGAGGACCGACATGAGCGGGTCATACATGGATAGTTTATTCTTCTGCTGTGCATTCGCTGGCAGCACGAGATCCTCCAGGAGAGTACATGGGAGCGATAGGCTCAGATGCATTATCAGTACCATCATTTGTTTCCATAGTGTGTGTTGTAGCATTACAGGGACATAAAGCCATGAGGTGTGGGTAATGTAAAGACTCAAAAATTCCGAGGAAATTTTATTTCTAAAGATTTTTGGAATTTTACGAGTCCGAAGTTTCTGACGGTGCCTAATTCAAAGGCCGGTATACCCAGAATATTTTTATAAGTTTTGTTCGGGTACGCTCAGTAAATGTATGTGCAAGTTTTTCAATCTTTTGAACTGGTGCTCAGAATTGAAATCTGAGAACACCGACGAACTCAAAACGCTGGTATTCACTTAAGTGGACCTTTACTGCAATTGCCTTTGGATGGGAGTGGATGTTATATTTTGGGGATTCATAATAAATTAAATAAATTTTTGTGTTACACAATTTATTTAGTTGGTGGTTTTTATCGCCAAAGGGAGATTGATCGTTGGGCCCATCCCCACATAACCTCCCATGGGATGATAATGTGTGTGGGTCCCACACGAACATCAACACCCCCTTGAAACCCTTGGAACCCCCCATTGATGAGGGTTAAACCATCCACCTTCCTCTCAAATTTAATGTTCCAACACTACTATTTAATTAATTGAGCTTTATAATTAATTAATTATTTGTGTGTCATAAATTCATTTGAAATATTTTGAAATGCATGGAAATATTATAATTTGGAGGAGCCTATTATTATTTCATTTTCCGTGGAAAATTTTTGGTGGAAAGGCTTTGGGAGAATTCACCCTCTCCAGTGAAGAACACGAGGAACTCAATAATCTTCCACCACTTCTTCAACCTGGGCAAGAAATAAAGCTGACACCAAAAAGAACGCTACCTACCTTCCTCTTCCTCTGACGTGGATGGAACGACACTGTCATACGTGACACCGATTTCCGTGACAATGACAACGCACCTCGAATCGAGGTAGGGTGTTGTGATCAATTCTTAATTGAAAAAAATTGTACCTCGTTCTATGTTGAAACTCTTGGATAGTATTTGGCCTATTTTTATCACCTAACGTGGAGGGCTCCAGCAGAACGAACATGGCCCGACGACACTCAGTTGGTTCTTGAAAATTTTGGAGGCAGCGACCGAAGGCAGCGGCGTCTAGAGGCAATGGCGACCGGAAGCAGTGATCGCACATAGGTCGTGTGGAGGAAACCGCGTCCCGTAGTGCGGGCCGGTCAAACGAAGAAAACCGTGTGGCATTTGCCTGAAGGGTTGGAGGACCGCGGTGCCTCCTTGGAGCCGTGCTGTGGGAAGATCGCGGCCCATTGTGTGGGCTGCTTGCTGGACAGACCCGTCAGCTAAAGCCGGCCAGGCAGGGGACTGCGGCCCGTGCTAGGCGGGCAGGTTCGGCGGGCGAACCGGTTGGCCATCTGCCGGTCGGGCAGAAGAAACTACGGAACCCGTAAGTTCCCCAAGGGAGGATATTGGCCCTCTGTGTGGGCCACTCATGAAAGAAAAACTAGACGTATTCGGTCGGTCGGGCAGGAGAGGTGGCACCATTATTACAAGAAGCCAGGGGCTTCTAGGCCGAGCCGCCTGCCGCACGGGCCCGGACGCCCCACGCGTAGGCCAAACCTCCCTCACGCTGGCTAGGGCCAAAGCCGCCGGGCCGGGCCATACCCCACCGGGCTGGCCCGACCCCCCCCCCCCATCCAGTTCGGACCCTCCGAACTAGGTCGGGCCGACCCACCAGCCCACTGGGATTGACGGGCAGAGCCCGTTTTACTTAAATGTGAATAACTTCTAGACCGTGGCTCCGATCGACGCGTCATCTATGACACTGGTATCCTTGTGATGAGACGGTCCATTATCGATACTCTAAGTGAATTTTGGACAACTTTGTAAAATGGATAGGTTTGGAAGAAGTGTAATTCCAACCGGGTCACTGAAACGAAAAAGCCAATAACTCTCAGACCAGGGGTCCGATGGACACACCATCTTTTGCGTTGTGTTCCTTTTAATGAGAGGGATATCAGGGGTACATAAACTATGTACATTGTGATATTTGATGAAATGATCCCTTTTCTCAAGGAGCGGACCGTCCCGTAGTCGAGCATGTTGTGTGCGGGAATCCTAGAGATGGCTGCGACTATGACAACTACTATACTATAATCCTCCGTGAGTTCGACAGTGAAGACTACTGTACTGGGATCCTACGTGGGTTTGACAGCGATGTCAACTGTTCTTGTATCCGGGGTGGGTCTGACAGTTTTACCTTTGTACTTGAATATTCTGTGGGTCCGATAGAGTAGCTAATCTTGTATCATGTGTGGGTCCGACAGCTTAGCTATTTCTATATCCTGTGTTGGTCCGACAGATTAGATGAATCAGTGACTACATCTGATCATCCCTATCGCTATACGAAATATTTATACCCGTGTAAGCTGAGTCTTGACTTTCAATAATTATCATCGATGTGATTGACTTTACATCCTGTGTGGAGTGGGTTGTGCTTGGGCTCTAGAATTAGAGCCGAACTGAGATTGATAACATAGGTATATGTATGGGCATATACCTAGTAGGGTTGGTTGATACTTCATGGTTGTATCTTTCTTCTTTGGTTTATCCTTTGTGGATTCTGGGGGACCTTCGGGGGTCTCGAGGTCCTTAATGAGTATCATTATCCTAACCCATGCACATACTATGCTTGCTCCTCATTGTATTGGATGTAGAAGACAGACAAAGTTGACAGAGGCCGAGAGAGAGCCATGACCGGATTGTACCCAGAGGTGGACCACGAGGCGAGACGGTACACGGAGCGAATCAAAAGATGTGGAGTGATGAGGAGGACATTTGTACCTACCATTCAGTTAGGATACTCGTTGGACATTCCAAGAGCTTCCCTTTTTAACTGTTGTCACTTTTTTAGTTGTACTTTCTTTCCGTTGTACCTATACTTTACTGTTGGGCTTATATTCCCATCCCATTTACATACATCACTACTTTTTTTATACATTATTCACTTAGTGTTTACTTCCTATTGCATATTGTGTTGTGTTTGTTTACCTTCATAAAGGAAATGCCTTCCCAGCATAGGGATTTATGCCTCTGGTGCTAGTGGCCAGCCCCTTGCATATGGAAGGCAGGCTTGGGGTAGTCACAGCACGGGCCCCAAGGACGGGTCGTGAAAAACATCATTATTTTGGATGTTTTTTAGATGTGAATCATTTATTAGATTTACTTACCGAGATGGGTTAAAAATTATATAGTTTTCCATTATCAGAAAAAATTATTTTATATCTATAAATTTTGATATTTCATAAAAAATTATTTATACTAATTTAGGATTAGTCATAAGAAATAAATAGATCTTTACATGGATAAGGATATCATAATATTTTTCCTTTAGTATGATGGTTTGTTATGATTCCATTTGACATTGTCAACAGAACAACTTTTCCTCAATAGATGTAACATGGTGGAAACATGTTTATAATTGATGTGATGTAAAATTTGTTGATCATTCAAAAGGGAATCCAAAAAAGATCGGTGCTAGTTTCAAAACTCTAATTTAAATAATTAATAAGATGTCACAAGTTATTATTTAAAAAAATGGACATAGGTTACTTTTCAAACACTTGAAAAAATAGAAAATCATTTTCATTAAAATTAATGCTATAATGATGGGAAATTTTATTTGATATGAATTATTTATATTTCATATTGAAGGTATATTTTAAAAATAAAATATCGGGATAATATGACCTTTTATGTTGAGATAGTTTTGGTTATTCGGATAACATGTTTTTTACTATTTGGGAATATATGTTATATCACATAGCTTATAATGAAATTTAAAAGGAAATTGGTGATTACATGATTTATGTTATTTCAAATGACCTTTATCATTTTATTGAGAACATTATTTTATTTATGAAAATAGTATTTAATACATACATATTTTGTTAACTTATGGGTTAATATATCATTTTTTTGGGTTTGTAGAAATGTATATTTTTTATCATGATTAGGATATTCTGGAGTTTATTTCATAATTGGAAAATATTTTTCATGTAGCATTATATGTGATATTTTTTTATTACATAATAATGTTGAGTAATCCATAATGAATATTTAATCCAAAAATTCTAATAAATTTTATTCATGTATGGTCAAGAATATTTTCAAGAGTATTTATAGACTGATTTAAGTTTATCAATTTTGTGTTACATGAGAAATTACTAATTAATTTATTTTATTTTATATGAAATTTTACTCATATTGGGTATTTTATTGATTTTATTTGACCGTTTTTTTCAATACAGGAGATGAAATTATCATCCGGTTCTGGATCTTCTAGTTCATAAACAGTAAATTTTATTCTATCGGGCATGAAAAAATACTCATGTATATTTATAAATTAAACAATGAAATGAATTGTAGATGTAAAAATACTCAATGAAATATAAAAATAATAAAATGAGAACATATAATAGAAAAAAATCATTTATGTATATTCTCTCATATTATTGACCTTGTTGGTAAAATAATTATTCGAGAAAAATTATTATTAATGTGTCATGTTATGTGAAAAATAACACTCAGTATTCTTTGTATTCTAATCAAATCAATTTCTCTCATATGAGTATCACTAATTTAAATGATAGGATTCTAAAATGTTTTGAAAGTAATAAGTTTTCTAGTATAAACACAGACAACGTAGTTCTTCACCAAAGCTAATATAATTATTATACCTTGCCACTTATGTATATTTCTCATCCAATATTTATAATATATTTATAAAATATTTTTAAGCATGGGATATCATTTACAAGAAAACATTTATCTATATGGGAATATGGTAACACCAATATCTTTTTAATTTATATTATATTAAATTGATACAATTTTTGATTTCATATACCATACGCAATACATAACTTCAAATGGACTACAATATATTATTAAAATATTGTTATTTTAACAAAAATATTAAAACCAAAAATATTAGGGTTGATGGTTTGAATAGTATTTTCCACATTATAATATATTATAAATGTATTTTGTTAATAAAATGATTAATCAATCATAAATTTACTATCAATTTTTCAAAAAAGGGGACAAAATATTTTGATGGTAACAAATAAATTCATAAAAATAAATTTTTATTTGAAAAATAAATTATTAGTTTAACAGATTAAAAAATAACTAATAATAATTTTTTCATAAAATTTGAAATATTATATATTCAATAACATGAATGGACAACTCTTTCCATTTCATTTACTACATAACTAATGAAAAAATTTCTATTTATAATTCAAAAAAAAACATTTTGATCAATAATATGTTTTATTTTATTTATTGATGGATATTAATGTAACTATACACCACTGACATAAATTTAAAATATTTATTATAACATAATTTAATAAATTTAAAAGACTTATTTTGGGAAATTTTTGTTTAAATCTCGATTTTTTGGTAAATGGAGTGATTATATATTTTTAGAAAACATGAATTGTATTTCATCAAATAATATAATATAAAAGTTCCAATATATTTTGGAATTTATATTAATGAACAATAATTTCCCATTAATAATAAACTATATAATTTAAGGTATGGTAATCAACATTTTAAATGATATTTATACAAAAATCAATTTTCTGTGCAAAATAATATTTTTCAGAAAAACTATTTTTTCATATTTTTCATTCATTTATTAAAATTAAAATATTCTTCAAATATATATTGAATCATGAAATATTGATTAAATATTTTTAAATACGTTTTTAATATCTTTTAATGAGTTTAATTTCGTTTTTCGGTCATAATGAATAGTTACCAAGGCAAACATTAGTCACAATGGTAAAGGGTAAAACTGTATAATTAATGTAAAAAATAAGTGATAAGTTCACAAAATAATGTTGCAGTTATTATTATATTAAATTATTTTTATAGTTATAACCATTGATTATATATTGGGATTATTCTATATTAATTTATATTGACTATGAAATTAACAATAATTAAAATTTAAGGATATTTGTTAGTGTGTCACTTGAAAAGACCCAGAAATTTCAAGGAAAATGTTTGCTTAAATTCTTTGGAATTTTACGAGTCTTTAGTTTCTGACGGCACCTGATTACGAGACCCGGTGTGCCCAGAATCAACTTCTGAGGTTTTGTTTGGGTACGTTCAGTAAACGTACGTGTGGGTTTTTCTATCATTCAAACCGATGCTCAGAATTGGAATCCAAGGACATCGATGATCTCGCAGCGCCATTATTCACTTAGGGGACCTTTACCGCAGTGGAAGTTTATACCGGATGTAAGTAATAAATTTGGGTTACTAATGAAAATTAGAAATTAAATAATAATGTGTGTGAAACACATTTTTATTTTGAAAAGTGGTTAAAGTCTGTAGGTGAAGGTTAGGGGTGGTACCCACCACACCCTAACCTCCCTTGGGAGGATATAACTAGGGGTGGGGACCACATGAACACAAACCCTTTAAACTCCCCTTTTGAACCCCTTGATCTCCCCATTAATAGGGAAAACTCTTGGGCTTTTCTTTTATGGTGACAAGACATTGAATTATTGTTATAATTAATTGGTTTGTGTGTTTGATTTATTTTGATTTTTTTTTGCCAACATAATAATATGGGTTATATTATTATGGTTGGGGAGAGCTTAATCTTCTTGCTTGTGTTGGGAGAATTGGGAGGACATCACCCGCTCTAGTGAAGAACGAGAAGAACGACGTCCTCTTCGATTAAAATGTTGATTCCACCGAATAACGATGACGTGTCTTCCTTATTTCCAACCGGAACAGGAAAGGAGGCACCCTCGACCATGGAGTACACCGAAGGCGTCGTCTTGACACATTATTTCAAGCTCTACTTCCCCCGACATTGACGGAACAATGCCCGTATTACGCGACGCACGTCTTCTGCGACACGTCAACGTTCAACGCCGATAACGAGGTAGGGAGTTTTTTATAATTTTAACTTGAATAAATTTATACACTCGTACTTTGGTGAATATATGTTGGATAATTTTTTGAGTCTCTAACGCGGAGGACACAGGCTAAATAACAACTTCGGACCTTCTTCTATTTCATTCTTGATGCGCGGTTTGATGGGAGACTGATGAATGGAAGGGAAATCTTTATTTGCGGTTGTCGTAGTGAAGAATGGGACCCGAGGAGGCCATAGGCGCATATAGGAGGCAAAACGGACCACCAGAACGACTCCGGTTGCCCGCGGAAGAGATCTGTTGTGCCGGCGTCCAAAGCCGGCGGCCGGCACCGGCCTGACCCATGGGGACGGCTGCGCGCCTAGCGCGCCGCCTGTGGAAGGCCGCTGCGGCACCGGTCGTGGTGCTGAAGCGGAACCTGCAACTATGGGTTCCGGGAAGGGCTGGTGCTGCCAGCTGGCGCCGTCGTTACGAGAAATCGAAGTGTTGTGCCCCACGCTCCACGCTCAGCCAACTAGGCGAGCCGCCGCCAGCCACTAAGTCGGGCTTCCTACAGCACGGGCTGGGCCGCCCTCGCGTCGGCTGGGCCGCCTGCCCTCTGGGCAGGGCCGCCCTCATGCAAGTCGGGTCGTCTGTGTGTGGGTCGGGCCACAGCTGCCAGGCCGGGCTGCATCCTACCAGGCCAGACCCAGATCCGGGTCGGGTCAACATGATTCGGGCCGACCCAGGGCAGGTTGGGTCGGGTCAGACCGGACCGAGACCCCCCTCTTCGAGCCACATTTGGTTTTTGCGCCCATAACTAGAGCAACGGACCTCCGATAGACACACCATCAATTTAATATGATTCCTTGGATTGAGACGGTCATTTCATTTTATCACACACAAGGTCTTGGCATTGTTTGTGTATGGCCGGGTTGGTTCGAACCTGAATCCAACCGGGCACTCGGAGCAGAAACACTTATAACTTATGGACCAAAATTCCAATTGATGTGCCGTCAACTACATTGGATTCCTTTTTATTAGAAGGTACTTTTGAAATATTACATAGAGGATTCAGATGAGGTTGGAATATGGTCGGGTTGGCTTGTACCCGAAATCCAAGAGGCCCCTTGGAACGATAATTCCAATAAATCTCAGACCGAGCGTCCGATGGTCGCATAGTCTTTCGCGTTGGTTTCCTTATGATGAGATGGAACTATTGGATACATAAAATCATGACTTAGGGATAGTTGATATATCGGCCAATTGGATTGATGAGCGGACCCTCCCGAAATCGAGTGTGTTGTATGCGCTAACCATAGGGCTGACTGCGATTGTACCTGAATCCTACATGGGTTCGACAGTGATGAATTCTATACTAGGATCCTCTGTGGGTTCGACCGTAGTGAATTCTGTACCAGGATCCTAAGTGGGTTCGACAGTGATAACCACTGTTCCAGAATCCTGCGTGGGTTCGACAGTGACGAATTCTGTACCAGGATCCTTCGTGTGTTCGACATCGGTGTCTTCTGTACCAGGATCCAACGTTGGTTCGACAGTGATAAACACTGTACCGGAATCTTACGTGGGTTCGAAAGTGATGACTTCTGTACCAGGGTCCTATGTGGGTTCGATTGCAGTGACTTATATACCAGGATCCTACGTTGGTTCGACAATGGAAACTATGGTACCAGAATCCTACGTGGGCTCGACAGTGACGACCTCTGAAACCAATTTGTCACGACCAATCCTCAGGGCCCATGTCATGACTACCCCAAGCCCGCCTTCCATAGGCCAGGATGTGGTGACTAGCACCAAAGGCATAAATCCCTAAATTGGGAAGACATTTCCATTAAAAAATTAAACAAACACAATATTGTATGCAACAGGAAGTAAAAACTAAGTAAAAATGAATACAAAAGAGTGTGCTGGAAGGTTAATGGGCCAGTATACAAACCGAACTAAACAATAAGTACATGTAAAAAGTGAAAAATAGCTGAAAGTAAAGAGTAGATCTTGGATCTTTCTCCGGGGATTCCAACTTGAAGGGTAGGTACAAATGACCACCTCAGCACTCACGTCCGTCAGTCTCCTCCGTTTGCCGAATCGTTACAAGCTACACCTCCAGGTACCATCCAGTCATGGAGCTCTCGGCCTCCGTCAGCACTATCCGTCATTGGCATCCAACACATCGAGGTGTGGGCATAGCCCATACAGAGGTGATTATAACGATACTCATTAGGGACCCCGAGACCCACAAGGTCTCAAAATATCCACTAAGGATAAACAAAAGAAAAAAGATGCAATCCTGAAGTATCATCCAACCCTACTTAGGTATATTCACAGGTAATATAAAGACCCGGAAATTACAAGGGAATTTTTTTCTGAAATTATTTGGAATTTTACGAGTCTGCAGTTTCGTACGGCGCCTAATTCCGAGGCCCGGTGTGCTCAAAATCAATTTATGAAGTTTTGTTTGGGACGTTCTGTAAACGTATGTTTGGGTTTTTATATCGTTCAAACCAATGCTCGGAATTCAAATATGAGGACATAGATGAACTTGCAGCCCCAGTATTTGATTAATGAGACCATTACCATAGTTTCGTTTTATACTGGATGTATGTTATAAATTGGGGTTACCAATTACAATTAGAAATTAAATAAAAATATGTGTGCAACACATTTTTATTTTGAAAGGTGGTTAAAGTCACTAGGTGGAGGATAGGGATGGGGCCCACCACACCCTAACCTATCTTGGGAGGATATAACTTGGGGTGGGGCCCACACGAACACAAACCATTTAAACTCTCCTTTTGAACCCCTTGAGCTCCCCATTAATATATGAAACTCTTGGTATTCTCCTTTATGGTGACAACACATTGAAATAATGTTATAAATAATTGGTTTTCATGCTTGATTTATTTTGAATTTTTTTTCGCAAACATAATAATATGAGTTATATTATTATGGTTGGGGGATCTTAATATTCTTGCTTGGGTTGGGAGAATTGGGAAGACATCACCCTCTCAAGCGAAGAACACGAAGAACGACACCCTCTTCGACGAAGAACGCTGATTCCACCGAAGAACGAAGAAGTTTTTTCCTTCATTCAAACTTGATTAGGAAAGGAGGAACACTCTCCCATGATGTACACTGAAGGTGTCATCCTGACATGGCTTTTTGAGCTCTACTTCCTCTAATGTTGATGGAACGACGACCGTCTTCCGCGACGCCTGTCATCCGCGACTCGTCAACATTCAACACTGATTACATGGTAGGGAGTTTTTTATAAATTTTAATTGAATAAAATTATACCCTATTAATTTGTCAAATATATGTTGGATAATTGGTTGAGCCTATAATGTAGAGGGAATGGGATAATGAACAAGTCCGGACCCTCTTCCATTTGGTTCTTGATGCACGGTTTTTTGGTACATGAATGAACGGAAGGAAAATCTTCATTTGAGGACTTTGAGTGATGAAACCGACCCGAGGAGGCCATAGGAGTAGATGGGAGGAAAAAAAGACCACCAAAATGACTCAGGTGGTCCACGTAAGAGCGCAGCGGCGCCGGCGACCGGAGGCGGCGGTTGGCCACATGGGGGCGGCAGCGCCACTCGCATGCCACCAGCGGAAGGCCACCCCGACACCGGCCATGATGGTGGAGTGGAACTCGCAACTGCGAATTCAGGGAAGGTCGGGCGGCACCAGTTGGTGCCTCCATTACAAGAAACCAGGGGGCCGCACCCCCAATCCGTGCTCGGCCGGCTGGCCAAACTGCGGTCGGCCACTGAGTCGGGCTGCCTGCCGCGCGGACTAAGCCACCCTCGCATGGGGCGGGCCGCCATCCACACGTGTCAGGATATCATTGCATGAGTTGGGCCACCTGTTGTGTGGGGTGGGCCACCCTTTCTTGGGTCGGGCCATAGCGGTCGGGCTGAGCCACGCCCTCTCGGGTCAAACCGGACCCATACCCCCCTCTTCAGGCCACTTTTGGGTTTTCACCCATAACATGAGCTACATAACTCCGATAGATGCACTGTTCGATTCATAGGATTCCTTGGATCGAGGTGGTAGTTTTGTTATATCACACTCAAGGTTTTGGTAATTTTTGGGTATGGCCTAGTTGCTTCGAACCCGAATCCAACTGGGCCCTCATAGTGGAAATGCTTAAAACATAAGGACCAAACATATGATTGACGTTCCATCAACAACGTTCGATTTATTTTGATTAGAAGGTCCTTTTTTCATATTACACATAGGATTAAGATGAGGTTGGAGTATGGTCAGGTTGGATTGTACACAAAATCCAATCAGCCCCATGGAAAGGTAATGACAATAACTCTCAGACCGGGCATCCGATTGACGCACCGTCTGTCACGTTGGGTTCCTTATGATGTTATAGACCTATTGGATACATCAAATCAGGACATCGTGATAGTTGATGTATTGAACCCTTGTCATGAGGAGTGGACCCTCCTGGAATCTATTGTGTTGTATGCGGGAAGCCTAGGGCTGACTGTGACTGTACCGGAATCCTACATGGGTTCGACAGTGAAAACTTCTGCACCATGATCCTCCATGGGTTCAACAGTAGTGACTTCTGTACTAGAATCCTACGTGGGTTCGAAAGTGATAACCATTGTACTGGAATCCTATGTGGGATTGACAGTGATGACTTATGTACTAGGATCCTCTGTGGGTTCGATAGTAGTGACTTCTATACTAGGATCCTACATGGGTTCTACAGCGATAACCACTATACCGGAATCCTTCTTGGGTTCAATAGTGACGACTTCTGTACCAGGATCTTCCATGGGTTCTACATCAGTGACTTATGTTCTAGGATCCAATGTGGGTTCAATAGTGATAATTATTGTAACAGAGTCCTACTTGGGATCGACAGTGATGAACTCTTTCTTAGGATCATATATGGGTTCGACAATGCTGATATTGCTCCAGGATCCTACGTGGGTTTGATAATGAGATGATTCAGAGGCTACATCTAACCATCTCTATCCCTCTTCATGGGTTGTATACCTATGTGAGATGAGTCTTGTCTTTCAATCATTATCATCGATGTGATTGGCTTTAATTCCTTTGTGGAATGCTTTTTCCTTGGGATCGAGAGTTGGAGTCGGACTATGATTGGGAACTTAGGTATATGTATGGGCATATACCTAAGTAGTGTTGGATGATACTTAGTGATGGTATCATTCTTATTTTGTTTATCCTTAGTGGATATTATGAGACCTAGCTGGTCTCGAGTTCCCTACTAAGTATCATTATAATCACCCCTACATGGTTTATGCCCACACCTCATTGTGTCGGATATAGACGACGGACAATGATAAAAGAGGCCGAGAGAACCACGACTGGATGGTACCCAGAGGTGGACCTTGTGACGATTCATCACATGAAGGGGACTAAAGGACGTGATTGCTAAGGTGGTCATCATTACATACCCTTTATGTAGGAGTACCCGGAAGAAGATCCAGGAGCTGCTCTTTACTTTTAGTAGTTTGTCCCTTTTAACTTGTACTTGTTGTTCAGTTGTGTATGTATACTTCCCATTTACCTTCTTGGACACTATTTTGTATTCAATTTTACCTAGTGTTTACTTCTGGTTGCATACTCTGTTGTGTTTGTTTACTTTTATAAATGAAATGCCTTCCCAGTTTAGGGATTTGCGTCTTTGGTTCTAGTCGCCAGCCCCTGGCCTATGGAAGGTGGTCTTGGGGTAGTCACAGCACGAGCCCCGAGGATGGATCGTGACATCACTACCCGAAAATATAAAAGGGAACAACCTTTTGTAGTATATTTACATACATTCAGAACTCTATATTGATCATTTCATTTCAAAAATGACAAAAAAAAATCCATGCCCAACTCATGTGTGTACATATGAACTTGCTACTTATCGAAATCATGTGGTATTGTTTTCATCAATTCCACTCATATTAATAGTTAAAATTATTGATCAAAATAATATGTATTATATTTATTCTATATTTATGAAACTATAAGGTCCAAATATAAAATACATTAGTACCCTTGTATATATATGGAAACGATAAATTTGATCATGAGTACGAGTGGAATACCAACTTCCTGAATGTATGTGATTGATTTTCCCTCGCTATCTCTCAGTGCTAGTCATAAGGATCGAACTGATGAAAAAATATCTGTTCAGATAAACATATATGGTTCTATAAATGTAATATTTTATTTAATTTCATTCATTTTATCATAGTGGATCATGGAAACATCATTTAGGTATACATATAGACAACCATCTCCATTAAATGGCAGGATTAATTTTTCATATTAACCTGACAATGATGTTTCTAAAATTATATTAAATACATAAAATATATAAGTATGTTATAAATAATTTACAATTTTTGATGATTTAATGAAACATTTTACCACGGTAAACCTACCAATCTTTTTGTTTGGACTATGAACCAAACAAATTCAAAATGATTCGAATGTAATTAAAAGATTTCTAATGTATATGATACACACTAACAATTGAACAAAAATTGATTATGATAAGGTTATAAACACAGAAATCGTTTTAAACAATGTTAAAAATTTAATTATTATCTTATTTTATGGATGTATTTGATGTACAAGGAATTTAATGACACGATATAAGGGGGGTTTTCTTTAAAATAATATTGAAAATTTCTTAAACTCGTTCTCTTCCATATCAATGATCATACAAATGATAATATAATTTTATTACATGCCATAAAATTAAATTTCAAATTCATAATATTCTATAATATACTCTTTTCAGTTGTATTAAAAATGAATATTTTAATATCTTTCAAAAGGGTACACTTTTAATAGTTTTTAGTAAAGTGTAAAAGAGTTTTTTTTTAATGCTTTCTACATGATTTCAATTTCCTTAAGATATATCCATGATTAAATATCAATATTTTTCAACCAGTAACTATGATTTTGATAATTAACTAATAATATCATTATTCCCCAAATTTTTTAAAAATTATATCAAAAGAAATTTATATTGCATCTCTTTTCTTCACTTAACTGAATATATTTGTTTTTATGTAACTAATGTTTTCAGTTGTATAATATAAATTTTATATATTACACGATTTTACCACCATATAATTCTATAAAATATTCTATTATGATGTTTTTTGGGGGAAATTAGTAACTCCTAAGAGATAATTATGTAATGGGATCGCTCGTTATAACTCCTCAATGAATTGTGTACTTTTATAGTGTAAATGAGAAATATGTTACACCAAATGGATATGATTGAATAAACCCAAAATGTTATTTAATATTAATTTTTATTGTATGGGTTATAATAATTATTACATCCCAAGACATCAAAATCAATTTTTAATGCATTCTATGGGTTTTATGTGAAATATTTTATATACGGAAAGGTAATGAATGTTTTCATTATTATAATTGTTAATGTTTTTTTTAAGGGAAAATTATTTCAATATTGTCAAATAATATTATGTAATGTTAATGATTATGATTATTAATTAATTATTTCAAGTTATCTATTTTATTTAACTGTTGGGTTATTTTGTTCATTTAATTTGTAAGTAATTATTATTTTGATGACATACCATAAAATATATAAAAAATAAAATTTCTTTGTATTTTTTATTGAATTTTCATAAAACTATGATTGTCATTAATTTTAAATAATTTAATTATATGTTATTTTCACAACATGTTTTGGTAGTATTTTCACTTGGAATAATTATATTTTTGGATTATATGAAGGTAAATGGTGGCATGTCTAGGTAAAATAAAAGTATTCCCTAATTAAATATGTGTGTGGAGATAGGAACTAGGTTATTTGAAAAAATTGTAAACTGTAATGAAATTTCTATAATGTTATGTTATTATTTACATTATTTCTAAATCTATGATTGTAAAAGATAATGGAAAAGTTTTATTGTGAATCAATTATTATAAATAAGGAAATTATGTGTTCATTAAGTTATATGAAGTAATAGAAATCCAATTTTTTTATACATTCCCTGATAAATCAATAATTTTCATTCAATAATTTTTTGTGATTTTAAATCTTCTTAAAAAATAGTTTCATGTTTTTTCCTCTTGTATTTTTATGTCTAAAATATAAACATATTCGTTTTTTTGACATTGTGAACAAGTGTTTTTTAAATTATTATTGTCGATCTAATGGGTGTTATGCTACTAATTAAATTATAATCTTTTGATTTTTTGATCATACTTTTTGGTTAATGATTTTAAATAGTTATTTTATGAAAATAACTAATTACTGATTATAATATATTCATTTTCAATATTTCATTGTGTAGTATGTTTCATTTAGATTTTACAATCATTTAAACATTTGGATATTTTTTTGTTGCATTTATATAGTATATTGTTGGTATGTCTATATGACCAATGGGTTTCATTTTTTAATATAAGGGATTACCATTATTATGTGTTTTTTTAAATAGTTATTTAATTTCAATTAAAATTAATTAGAAATTTAAAATTGTTCCTTGAAATATATTTAAAATTTATTTCCTTCAGTATGATTTACCTATGTTTTGATCATGATGATATAATGATTAATATAAACTTATTTAAATTAATAGTAAAAAATAATTATAATTTCTTTCAAATTTTATTGGGCTATGGGTTTTAATGAAAGGTTGTATGTATGTGGTATAAATTTTTCACATTATGATTTATTGTTTTATTATTTTTTATTGATATGTTATTGATATATAATAATCGCTTCCTAGACTATATTAATTAACATCATATGAATCATATATATCTATGTGGTAGGAAAAGAGATGATGGCCATGATTGTAATGATTATAGATCTTCTATAAAATGAGAGGGTAAGAATATATTCATACTATTTTAAATTCCACATAGTGGGTCTAGAAAGGTCATTTCGTTAGGTCTTTGTTATTTACTCACTAATTAAATGAAAGGTGCTAGTTCTTGTCATTTTTTTCATGGATTACCTAACATGGACCTAATAATTTTACAATAATGGTTATCTTATTACAATGAAATTATCAATAACCATTCTTGGTTTTGGATTATTATTTTTCTTCAGTTCTCAATCATGTTACGGTTTACATTAAATCACTTTCTTATATTATATAATTTTTTAATATTACTTATATAATTCCAGATATTCTAAATTATTATTTATATATAATAAATTTCAATTTTCTCTTGAATTACATAACAATGTTACTGGAATTTATCTTATGTTAAATTATATGATCAATAATGCAGTTCTCTCTCATGATGTTATAAACGATTTTGAATAATATTTTGGAATGTTGTATGGAATGAAATTAAATTTTTAAATAGATCAAGGGCATACATGGATTCATATCATAAAAAAAGGGATTGAGAAATATGTCTGGTTATGTAAAATAATGTTTTATTTTTAAATATAAATAAGGGTATAGTTTTTGATTTATATCATTATCAATATTTTTTGTCCCAAAATATCAATAGGAATTAATTTATTACGTCGTATTATAAATGTGAATTTATGAAATGTGTTGTAGAATGAGGTACATAAACACTTTACATATATCATACAAGGTATAATATATTGATATACTAATTATATGAATCATTTTCATTAGTCTTAGTACAATTTATATGTTCAAGTTCAAAATCCAAATAATAACCTCTATGTGGATTTTTTTCCTCTAATAAACAACATATCTATTCATTTTGTTGATTTTTCAAGGTGTCTATATTTTAGGATAAGATATTCTATGTAATAGTTTTGAATTTATGGTTTCTTATATACCAATATTTTTATTATATAATGTTTTAATATATATTCAAATGTCTTAATGATGTATAGTGATTATTAAAATGATATTGGTGATATTTCTCAAAAAATGCAACATTTTATAATTATGAGTCAAAATATAGGATCATATTTTTTTCGGAAAATTTAAATTGTGTTGAAATGTATGCTATTTAATATAATGGATTTGTTAATTCACTAAAACTCTCAACACGAAATATATAAAATTGAAACCCCACATACAAATCATTTAATTCTGGGTTATTTAAAATTCATGGAATTATAGATTATATTAAGTGTAAGGGTTTGATAACTTCATTGGTTTGGATGTATTTTGATGAGAAATGTTTATTAGTTTTAGATGCAAAATGGGTTAACAATTTTATAGTTTTCTATTATTGTTAAAAATATTTTATATCAATAAATGTTTTTATTTTTCAAAAAATTATTTCTATTTTATTTTGATTAATCATAAGAGATAAATAGAAGTTAACATGGAATGGGACATCATAATATTTTTCCTTTTAATATGATTGTTTGTTATGATTTCAATTGATATTTTCAACATAACATTTTCTTAAATGAATGCAACTTAGAGGAAATATGTCTAGAATTGATGTGATATAAAATGTCTTGATCATTCAAAAGGAAATCCAATCAAGATTAGTGCTAGTGTGAAAAAAATTATTTTAATTATTTATAAGATATCTCAAGTAATTATTTAACATACTCTACCTAAGTGACTATTCTAACACTTTAAATAATAGAAAATAGTTTTCATGAAATTTCAGGCTATAATGATGAGGAATTCTATTTGGGAATAATGTTCCTATATTAGGGATATAAGATATGTTTTAAAAATAAATATATTGTTTATATTACCATTGAGTTTTATATAATTGTGTTTATTAGGATAAATATGTGTTTACTATTGTGAAACATTTGTTGTATCTTGTAGATAATAATGGAATTTAAAATTGAATTTCTTATAACTTGATTTAGGTTATTTAAAATGATCTTCATGATTTTTTTAAAAACCTTACATGATTAAGGTAAATAGTATTTAATGCATAATGATTTTCTTAACTTGTGGGAGAATATATGATTTTTCGGGGTTGTTGAAATTTATATTTTTTTGTGGGGATTAGGATATTCTAATGATTATTACATTAGTGGAAAATATTTTCCATGCCACATTATAAGGGATTGTTTTTTATTATAAGAAAATGTTGAGTAATCTTGAATAAATATGTTATCATAATATTGTAATAATTTTTATTCATTTATGGCCATGAAATATTTTCTAGAGTTTTTATATACTGATTTAGTTATAAAATTTGGTGTTATTGATGACACATTACTGATTAATGTATTGTTTTTTATATGAAAGTTTACTCATATTTGGTGTTTTGTTCATTTGAGTTGACCATTTTTTGTTTCGCAATATGAGATGAAATTAATATCTTGATGTGGATATTATAGTTCATAAAATGTATATTTGAGTCCATCGAGCATGAAAAGTTACTCATGTATGTTTATCTTTTATACTTTTAAATGAATTGCAGATATAAAAATACTCAAAAAAATGAGAGCCTGGAATGGAAACAAATCAGATAAGTATATTGTCTCATATTATTTATCTTGTTGGTAAATTAATTCATCATGGAAAATGAATATGAATGTGTCATGTTATGTGAAAAATATGTCATAATTTTCTATATATTTTTCTTAAACCAATTTATCTCATATGAGTCTCACTATCTTAAATGATTCGATTGTGAAATATTTTGGATGTAGTAAGTTCTATAGTATAAGAATACACATAAAAGTTCTTCAACAAATCTAATATAATTGTTATAGCTTGAATTTTTTTAAATTTTTCATCCAATATTTCGAATATATTAATAAAATATTTTAAGGATGGAATGACATTTCCAAGAAAATATTTATCTATATAGGTATAAGGTAACACTATTATCTTTTTAATTTATATTATATTAAATTTATGCAATTTTTTATTTCATATACCATACATAGTACATAGCATAAAATTAACTACAATTTAGTATTAATATATTATTATTTTAACAATAATACTAAAAAGAAGAAATTAGTGTGGATGGTATGAATAGTATTATCCCCATTATGATATATTCTAAATGTACATCCTTATTAAAATGAATAATCAATTATAATATGATTATCAGTTGCTCAAAAATGAAGACAAAATATTTTGATGGTAACAATGAAATTCATAAAAATTTATTTTTATTTGTGAAAAATATTTTTAGTTTATTAGATGAAAATAATAACTCATTATTATTTTTTCGTAAAATATGGATGATTATATATCAAATAAAATTAATATATAATTCTTCTTATTTTATTTACTTCGTAACTTATAACAGAATTTCTTTTTATCCCTCAAAAATACATTTTGATCAATAATGATTTTTTATTTCATTTATAAATGGATATAAATGCTATTTTATACCATTATAGAAATTTATATAATTTATTATCACAATTTATAGATCTATTTTCTGAATTTGTTCTCAATATCTCGATTTTTGGATGAATTGAGAAATTAGATGTTTTTTGAAAACAAAAATTTTATTTCATAAAATAAAATAATATAAAAGTACAAAATCTATTTTAGAATATCTATTAATGTAAAATAATTTCACATTGATAAGAAATTTTATAATTTATGCCATAGTAAGAACCAATGTACAAGATATTTGTATAAAATAAATTTAAGATGCAAAACAATATTTTTCAAAAAAACCATTTTTTCATATTTTTTTCATTCAATTATTAAAATTAAATTTTAACTAAAATATATATTAAATGATGAAAAATTTATTAAATAATTTTAAATAGGTTATTCATACCTTTTAATGTGTTCAATTTCATTTTTTAGCCATAATTAATAGTTACCAAGGTATACATTAGTTAAAATGGTAAAGGGTAAAACTCGTTAATTAATGTAAAATATAAGTGAAAAGTTCACAAAATAATATCTTAATTATTATTATATGAAAATATTTTTATAGTTATAACCATTTATTGTATATTGGGTTTATTTTATATTTATTTATAGTTACAATGAAATTAATAATAATTAATATTTAAGGATATTTATATGAGTGTCAATCACATAAGATATAAATGGTAAAAACCTCTCATAACTTATTACCATACATTGAGAACTATATATTGAACATTTAATTCCCAAAAAACCTAAAAACATCCATGCACATAACATGTGTGTACGTATGAACTCCCTTCTGACTGAAATTATGTGTTATTGTTTTCATCAATTCCACTCATATTAATAGTTAATGTGATTGATCAAAATAATATATATTATTTTTATTCCATATTCATGATTCTATAAGAAGAAAATATGGCTTACATTATAACCCTTTTATATATATGGAAATGATAAATTTGATCATGTGTATGCGTGGACTACCAACTGCTTGAATGTATGTCATTCATTTTCCCCCACCATCTCATAGTGCTAGTCCTAAGGATCGAACTGATGAATAAATATCAGGTGTGTAAAATTTTTATGGTTCTATAAATTTAATAAATTATTTCATTTATTTCATTTTATCCTATTAGTTCATGGAAACATCATTCAATTATACATATATACTACAATCTCCATTAAATGAAGTGATAAATTTTTCATGATAGACTGACATTAATATTTCCAAAACTGTATTAAATATATAACTTATATAATTATGTTATAAATAATTTTCAATTTATGATGATGTAATGACACATTTTACAATGTTTAACCAACCAATGATTATGTTTGGATAATGAACCAAACAAATTCAAAATACTTTAAAAGTAATTCACTGATTTAGAAAGTATTTGATACACCCTAACAATTAAAAAAATGGATTATGATAAGGATATAAACATGAAAATGGTTTTAAATAAATTTTAAATTGATTGAAATTTTTTATTTTATGGATTTATTTTATGTACATGGAATTTCATGACACGACTAAAGGGGGTTTTCATTCAAATAATTTTGATGATTTCTTAATATCTTATTCTTCCATATCAATGTTCTTAAAAATGATTTAGTTATTCTCTTTCAAGTCAAAAAATAATAATTTAAATTCATTTTCAATTGTCCTTTACTCTTTTCAATTGTATTAAAAATTATTATTTTAACCATTTTCGAAAGGGTTCACTTTTAAGAATTTTTACTAAAGTGTAAAAGCGGGTTTTTTAATTTTTACTACAAGATTTGATTTCCCCTCTGTTATAGAAATTATTAATTATACATATTATTTTACATGTTACTATGAATTTTAAAAGTAACTAATAATATCATTGTCAACTAAATTTTTTGTTTTTAAATTATATCAATAGAAAATTATATTATGTCAAATTTTTTTACATAACTGAATATAATTGTTTTTATCGTTTCTAATAATTGTTTTTGACTTTTATAATATAAATTAAATATATTACATGATTTTACCGCCCTATATTTCCATAAAATATACTATTATAAGAGATTCGATGGGAAATAGTTTACTATTAAGAGATAATTATGTAATGGGATGGACCGTCAAATCCCCTCCATAAATTGGGTATTTTTGTAGTGTAAATGTGAAATATGCTAACCCTAATGGATATGATGGAAATAACCCTAACTGTTATTTATTTATAATGTTTATTTTATGGGTTAGTGTAATTATTACATCCCAAGAAACCAATCAATATTTTTAATTATTTCAATCTGTTTTAAAGTAAATATTTTATATTTTAAAGTTAATGATTTATATAAAATTATAATTTTGAATTTTTGGTTTTTAAGGGAATATTATTTCATTAGTGTCATATAATATTGTGTAATGTTACCAATTTTTATTATTAATTTATTATTTAAAGTTATATATTTTATTAAATCTATTGATTTTAATGTTCATTTAATGAGTAATTAATTATTATTTTTATGACAAATATTAATATTTATAAAAAAATTATATATCATGGAATTTTTTTCAGTTTTCAAAAAATAGTATTTTCTTTTAATTTTAAATATCCTATTTAGATTTCATTCTCACTGCATATTTTGGATGAATTTCTACTTGGATTAAGGATATTTTTGGATTATATCATGGTTAATGGTCACATTTCTATAAAAAATAAAATTATTCCATAATTAAACATGAGTTGGATATAAGAACTAGGTTATATGAAAAAAATGTAAACTATATAGAAAATTCTATAGTGTTATGTCATTATTTACATTATATTGAATATATATGAATGTAATAGCTACTGGAAAATTATTATTGTGAATGATTTATTAAAAATAATGAAATTATATGTTTATTATGTTACATGAAATTATAAATCAACTATTCAAACAATCCCTGATAAATCTATAAATTTCATACAATTTTTATTTGGGATTTTATTTATTTATAAAAAAGGGTTTTATTTATTATTTCTATTTTATTTTGTATCTAAAATATATATACATTATGTTTTTTTACATTTTCTACATGTTTTATTAAAATTATAGAAATATATTTAATGGGAGTTTATATTTCTTATTAAATTACAAACATTCTATCTTTTAATCAAATTTTTGGGTTCATAATTTAAAGGAGTTATTTTATATAAATATGTAATTAGTGATTATTATATATTAATTTTCAATTTTTCATTGTTTATTATGTTTCATTTTGATTTTACATTCATTTAAAAATGTTTAAATGTTTTTTATTTCACTCATATAGTGTATATTTGGTATATCGATATACTGAATGGGTTATATTTTTTATTAATTGAGATTAACATTCTTATATGTTTATTTAATTTTTTATTAAATTTCATTTAAAATAAATTAGAATATTTATATTCATCCTTGGAATATATTTACTGTTTTCCCTATAATATGTTTACCAATGTTTTGATCACCATGATATAATGATTAATATAAACTTATTAATATTAAGAGTAAAAATAGTTATTATTTCTTTCCATTTTTAGTGGATTAGGTGTAACTCCCCAACCCCAGCTACCTAGACTCGGTGCATTATTACATAACATTGCCATGATCACAAAAGATCTTGTCTCGAAAGACTGATTAGTTTAGTATCCTTGGAAAAACTAGATACATTCATAAGTTTTAAATTACATTATCAAAGGAAAAACTAAAAAAACATTTTCTCCATAGACACCAATCATATCCTGTAAGACTATCCCAGCAGTTTAGTCATTAAATACTTCTCTACATCCTGGGAAAAAATAAAACATAGAAAGGGGTGAGCTCAGATGCTCAGTAAGGATAACAATATAATAGAAACATTCATACATATGCATAAATATTTAATGCAGTGTATAAGACTAAAAAATCCTTTTAAACATGAACTTCAGAATAATATGGAAAAAATAAAACCAAATAGTTCCATTTATTTATTCACATTGATATTCTACTAGTCGAATAATCACATGAAATATCAATAACCACTTTCAAAATATTGTAATGCATAATTCCAGACTTTCATAACCACATAGTCAAGGCCTTGTTCCAAGAATACAAATAAGATTTTGTCAATGCCTTATCCCATGACACTAGTTTGTCTCATGATACCTACCGATGCATCGAGGAGCTACAGCGGGCTCCACCCATCACGTACTAAGTTCAATGCATTCCTCATATGAAAAGGTTTAAACATAACATAAATATTTATATTAAAACTAATATACAAAATTCCAATACATTATCCCTAAACCATGAATGGTGTAAAAATAACACATCCATATTCAAACATATCACAAAAACATCAATACGATATGGATATTTTTTATCCTAATAAATCAACTACAAATAAGTTAAAAATCCATCAAAGGATTTGACATAGATGAAATCAAAACTATTTTAGAGAAACATCTCTTTCTCTTTTGTAATGATTTAAAAGTAACCTAATTTTAGAATAAAACATTTATTATGAAAAAAAAATTATAATCTTGTATGGGAAGTTTTGACGACATTATAATGACGGAAAACAAATGCACCCGCCGTATAAGTTAATAATATATTCTAACCTTAATTTTGTCGAAAATGTCATAAAGTAATTTGTTTGAAAAATAATTGAAAGATTCATTTAAAAAAATATAATTCAAAAAATGGTATAAATTACTTTAACCAATTTTCTATTAAATTGTAAAAATGTTTTGAAATTCATTTTTAAAAACATGGATGTGGATGATAAAGAGGGAGCATTATATAATTACCTATAAACAACCTCAGATAATTAAGAGGATGTGAAATAAACCCTTACCTTATACTTTTCCTTGGTCGAGTGTATGCTAATATCCTGTATAATAGTTAAATAATTGTTATTAAATTATACAATAATCTTATACATAAATATTATATCATATATGATCTTCTAATATTGATTTGTTAATAATATTTTAGTATTATAGTCGTTTTGGGTGTTAACGTAGTCATTTTCTTTTATATGTTTTGTTACATAAGTCCTGTTTGTTATGGATAGGTTATATAATATTCATATCTAGATTTATATCAAGTTCTTAAACATTATTTTAAATCATCAAATGAAAATTATACTTGAATAGATACGATGGAGAATGAATCTTATCGAGTTCTTGGAGACGGTAATCTATACGTATGCATGAGCGACAATATCATTCTTTTGATATTAAAATTGTATATAATTTGATTGTATATAATATATACATAATCATTATAATTTTATATTTATTATTTACATCATTTATATTCATTATTATACCCATCCAAATGATCAAATGTTTGAATAACAAACTACACCACGATGTGGAGACGGTATGTCGTATGTACACACGTGTGGTGACTTTTTCATTCATAGGATGGATAAAATAACTAATATGGTTTTAACATTTTAATAATAACATCACATTATATATAAGATACTAGATTTATTATTTTTTAATGGAAACAACAAATAAAGAGGAAGTGAAAGAAGAAAAGAACTTGAAAGAGCTGATAAAATATTTACCTCTTCTTCGGGTTCTTCATTTTGATTTGATCAAAAAGTCTCTTTTTGTTGGAGTTATGACTAATGGATGGCCTCTAGGATGAATTGAGGGGAGTTTAGAGGATATCTAGGTAGGTTTTTGCTGAGCTAAAAGGATTTGAAGGTGTGAATATGAGAGAAGGTGAAGTGCCCTTTTATAAGAGGGGTGAGTGGCACCATAGAAAAACTGAAAATATTATTTTATAATAAATTCATATTCGGTTTATAATATCTCCAAAGTGACTTATATAGAGTCTAGGGTGGGTATGGGTCTAAATAATTTTATCCAAGAGATTTTAGACAGGGTTAGGTCACCATAATAACCTTTTCATTTATACTGAACTCATAGTTTAATAGTTTGACATTTATTATGTCTCTTGGTATTTTTATATTATATGGTTATTAAATTTACAATAACCAGCCTAGAGAACCCCATGTGGGTAATTATTAATATATATAATCTTATCTGTGTCATTTTTCCAAAACATAGATTTTTAGGAATAGAATATCAATTAATAATATAATATTTGTTTTAAAAACTCTTTTATGTCAATTTTGACACTATTCGGTAATTGATTTTTGTGAAAATTATAAAATCATTATTACTTCGAAAAAAGTTAATTAAATCAATACTAACATGTCATATTAACCTATAAATTTCTGGTAATTCATCAAAAATCTGAATTATAATTTATTTTGGTATTTATAATATCAATTATATTTATATTTCTTGAATAAGGTAATTACTGCATCATTATTGTGTCATATATAAATTAAATTCATTAATGTATAAAAATATTAAATAAAATACAATTATGTAGGAAACATTTTTATCTTTCTAATGAATATTTATAGTTGAATTTATCTTATGTGGAATCCTATATTAAAAATTGTTTCGTTATTATACATTGAGTTTAACACTTTTAATTCTTCTTTAAATAAAATAATAATAAATGTCCTATTCTAATCCAAGTGGACCTAAATGATAATATTTTATTCCTAAGGTTGATTTTAGTCAGGATAAACTTATCCAATAGAATTAGGACATGTGTTAGGGTGAAAATAATATCATGTTTACCTTTAATTACTCAATTTACTTTTAGCCATGGTAAATAAAAGTAAAAAGATACTATTCACCAAAAATTATTTTCATCTCATTGAAAAAAAAATTACTTACTGATATAAACTGTGTCTCTCAGATTTTGAAATTAAATTCACATAAGCGGTACAATTAGGTTTTATGCAAATTTTCAAATTCTCCTAGGAGGTGGGTAAAAGATGTTAAAATGGTCAATAAAATTATATATATATAATCTTATTATAAAATGGACCCAATGAATTACATTGATCTTTTATAGGTATTATGTATCTATTTTTACCTAATATAAATTTAAATAAAATAACTAATTATTTAAATTAAAATTCTGTTTTAACCCATAACGTAGTGTTTTTCACTATTCATCAAAATTTTATAGTTTTCAGAAAAATACCAAAAGTTTACCCTAAGCTAATTTTTTATATTCCAAATTAAAAAATGATGTTAATTTTGAAAAATAAATTTTATAAAATTTCAAAAAGTGGGTCTTACTATTCATAACGGCTAGTTTGATTGGTCTTGGTGTGTTAGAATCTCGAAGTTGCGTACAACTCAAACTATACCATTATTCACAGGGAAACGTACTGTGTAAGCTTGGGGTGTTACATTCTCCTCTCCTTCAAATAATTTCATCCTCAAAATTTCTAGAATACTACTGCACAAAAATATTCAGGTGTTTCTTCATCATAAGTTCATCGTGTTCACATGTTCCCTCTTCCATCTTCTAGTTTCTCGATAGAACTTTTACCAGAGGATTTGTCTGGTTTCACAACACTTGTTCTCTTGTATAAATAATCTTGATAGGATCTTTTCAATATGATAGATCAGGTTCCAGTTCCAATTCTTCATAGGTGAGTAAATGTGTTGGGTCAGGCATGTATTTTCTCAACAGAGATACATGGAACACATCATGAACTTTGGAGAGACTTGGCGGCATTGAAAAGCGGTAAGCTAAAACCCCAATTCATTCAATAATTTCGAAGGGTCTAATGTTCCTAGTACTCAATTTACCTTTCTTACTGAAATTTACAACTCCCTTCCATGGAGATACCTTCATGAAAACATGGTCTTCTACTTAAGAATCTAAATCCTTCCTTTGGTTATCGGCATAGCACTTTTTACTACTTTGGGATGCTTTGATGTGGGTTTGGATAACCTTCACATTATCCATTGTTTCCTCAATAAGTTCTGGGCCTACGAGTTTTCTTTCACCAACATCCTCCCAATAAGTTTGCGTGTGACATCTATTTCTATATAGAGATTCATATGGTTCCATCAGAATACATGAATGGAAGCTATTGTTATAGGAAAATTCAACCAAAGTTAAATATTGATCCTACATACCCTGAATGTCAATTGAGAATTATCCCAACATGTCTTTTAATGTTTGATTAGTTCATTCTGATTGACCATCTATTTGAGGGTGGTAGGCAGTGCTCAAACGAAGTTCAGTATACAAGGCCTTTTGAAGACTTTTACAGAATCTTTATGTAAAATGGGGATCATGATCAGTAACAATCAATATGGGTGCACCATAGAGTCTTACAACATCATTAATATACAGTCATTCTAAACGTTCAAGTGGTAAATATTCTCTTATAATAAGAAAATGTGATGAATTTGTAAGACGATCAACAATGATCCATATTGCATCATTCCTTATAAGAGTCCTTGGTATCCCCAAGACAAATTCCATCATAATATTATCCCATTTCCACTCATGTATGGGAAGTGGTTTCATGACTCATCCAGGTTGTTTCCTTCCATATTTCAATTGTTGACAAACCATACATCATGACACATAATCGGAAATCTCCCTCTTCATGTTGTCCCACCAAAAATGTTCCTTCAAATCTCTATAAATCGTGGTGCTCCCACGGTGTATAGTAAAATTTGAGCTATGAGCATCATCAAACAACTATCTTTTTAGATCAGTAATGTTAGGAACACAATGTCTCTTCCCAAATTTCAAAATTTTATTTTCATATACGAAGTCACCCAGTCTTCCATCATTCACATCTATAATCATCTTTTGAAATTCTTCATCATCTATCTGAGAACTCTTTATCCTTTCTAATAAGGATGGTTAGGCAACCATTTGAAAAAATTTCGATGTTTCACCTTCTATTGTAATTCCCATATCCATCATCACTAGATCCATGAAAATAGGATCCCTTAAAACTCTAATCTTGTTCAAAACTCCATGATCCTTTCTACTCAAAGCATATTCCACCTTATTTTCCTTCCCTGGGTGGTAGTGTATAGTGAAATCATAATCATTTAGTAATTAAATCCATCTTCTTTGCCTCATGTTGTGTTCTTTCTGTGAGAAAATATACTTCAAGCTCTTATCATCATTATATATCTCACATTTTTCTCCATAGAGATATTGTCTCCATATAAAACAAGAAAAGATCACAGCTGGTAACTCAAGAACATGAGTAGTATAGGTTTGTTCATGAATTTTTAGCTTTCGTGATGCATAATAAAAAACTTAATCATTTTGCATAAGGACACAACCATGTCCTTTCTTTGAAGCATCACTATAAATAAAAAACCCATCACTCCCCGATAGTAGAGTCAATATAAGATAAATGACTAATCTTCCCTTCAGTTATTCAATACATTCTTCACACTCTTTTGTCCAAACAAATTTAACCCCTTTACGTGTGAGCATGGTTAATGGGTTAGCCAATCGGGAAACATTCTGGACAAAAAGTCGATAATAACCTGCTAAACCAATAAACTTGCATACCTCAGTTATACTCATTAGTTCTAGAAATTTATGGATTTCTGTTGTCTAATAAGGAACAATATAGATTCCATTATTAGATACAATATGGCCAAGAAAATAAATATCATGAAGACAGAATTCACACTTGCTAAATTTCCAATATAATTCATTTCTTCTAAAAGTATTCATGATAATGTGCAAGTTATTTTCATGATCTTCATAGCTTTTGGAGTATACCATGATATCATCAATAAATACCACTACATAGACATCAAGATATTCCTTGAAAACTCTGTTCATTAGATCCATTAAAATAGAGGGTGCATTAGTCAGCTCAAAAGGCATTACTATAAACTCGTAATGCCTGTACCTAGTTCGAAATGTTGTTTTCAGAAAGTCATACATCCTTACACACAACTGATGACATCTGGATGGAAGTTTATTCTTTGAAAAATATTGAGCTCAATGAATTTGGTTAAATAAATCATCAATGCGAGGTAGGGGATACTTGTTCATTATTGTTATAGCATTGATATCCCAGTAGTCAATGCACAACCTCATATATTCATCATTCTTATTAACAAAAAATATAGGGGCTCCTTATGGAGAAATACTAGGTTGAATAAATCATTTATTACTCAACTCCTCTAGTTGTTTCATTAGTTCCACTAATTCCCTAGTGTCCATTCTATACGGGGTCTTTGATATGGACCTTGAACCATGAATTAGGTCAATGGAAAACTCAATTTCTCATTCTAGATGATGTACAGATAAATCCTCTAGAAACACATCAACATATTTTTTCACAATTGGTACATCCTTTATTTGAAATTTCATTTCCTCACCCACAGTTATTTTATTTTCTTCTTCCCTAATAATTGATTTTATTTTATCTAATGGGGGTGGATCTAGATAAGAATCAGGTGGCAAAATTTCTCCTCTAAAGATAAGGTACTTCTTATCATTATCGAAAATTGTAACCTCCTTCTTCATACAATAAATATTCACATCATTGTATGAAGGATAATCCATACCAAGGATTATATCAAATTAAATAATGGATATAACGATGAGATCAATAGATAAAGAACATTTATATGCTCTAATGGGGACTGATTCACATAACTTTGTTGCAATGAAACTTCCCTTAGGAGTTTTGACTAACAAATCCCTTGTTAATTCAAATTGTAAATATCTAATTTTCTAAGAAAAATAGAAATATATGAAAAACATTGATGATACAGAATCAAATAAAGCATTGGATAAACTTTTGAAAACCATTAAATGACCTTCCACCATGACTTTTGGTGCTTCAACCTTAGCAGTATTGATCGCATAAGCTTGGCATTTATCCCTTGGCCTTTTCTAAGGTATGTTTGTTTGGCACATTGGACATTCATTTTCATAATGCCCTCTTTCTCTAAAATTTTAGAATTCAACATTGACAGCCTCTTTCATCCCCTTACAATCACGTGTATGGTGGCCATTTTCACCACACTTGTAACCGACTATCATTCCCTTCAGGAAAGTACAGGGGTGTTTCTTCCCACATTTACTATAGGATGAATATTTAACTTCTCCCTTCATCCCCTTATTTCCATTTCCAGATTGTTCAACAGATCTCTTCATCTCTTACATTTCTTTAACGTCATAAGACTTAGATAATTCCTTTTCTGTCTTGATAACACATGAGGAAATATCTCCGTATGATGAGATGGATTGTGAGACTAATCCTTGATAGAGAAATGGTTTCAACCCATAAATGAATCGATAAATATTACTTCTCTGATTATGTATATAATCTGTAGCAAGCCTTTCAAACCTTTTACAGTTGGCCTCGTACTTTTCGACATTCTCATCCTCATTTTTCCTCAGACTCAGAAATTGTCATTCCATATCAGGTCGATGGTCTTGAGGAAAGTATTTTTCTATGAAAAGATCTTTAAACTCCCTAAATTCCATATTTAATACTTCTTCATCTTATTTTTTATCTTGAATCAATGACCACTATTTTTCAGTATCTCCCGTGAGGCGTTAAACTGACATAACAATTTTTTCCTTTTCGCTACTCCCCAAAGCAAGAAATATTTTCTCTAAAAAACATATCCATTTTCAACAACCAATGTATTTTTACTACCATTGAATGTTGGTGGTTGTTGCCTCATGAAGCGGTCTAACATTGATCCTCCACGTTGTGGATCATGGTGCTTCATATAGGTAAGGTTATTATTCATAACCTGAGTGAGTTGTCCAGGTATGGTTATAAGCTGATCAGCACCAGTTGCATCACCATCTCCACTATAATTATCATGAGTAGGATGGAAATACCTACATGGATTATGTGCGTTGATATAGTTTCCTTTTCTTCCACTATGTGTCATTTCTAAACAGTGGAAATTACTAGAATAGTTTGTCAATCGCAATACATAATTCCAAAATTGTAAAACTCTTAACATAAATTGAACAGTTTATGGATATAACCCATAATCATAAAAATGTATTCTTTAAATAGTTATATACTCATAAACCCTTTATAATGGTTTGTAAATAAAATGATAATTATCCTAGGAATATCTCCAGGGAGTGTCATAACCAAGATTGCAGCAAGGCCTATTGTAGTGCACCAGTTACCGTTTAAGTCTAGCTCAAATTGGTGTTTTTGGGATTTACCCCTAGGTACATCTATTCTAGAGCCACCTCTACCTACTGGTATCCTGACAATGATGTATTTTTTTTTGAAAACTCACAAAAACTATTCATTATCAAAATTCTAGGAAGTTCTTCTATAAAAATCTTCAAAGTCTATCTTATGGTAATGTGTTCTAATCAGAGTTTATCTAAATCTAGTTTCCAATGATTTTACTAATCTTAATCTGATACCAACTATAATGCACCGACCCGAGTTACCCAGAGTTGGTGCATTATTACATAACATGGGCATGATCATAAAAGATCATGTCTTGATTGACCGATTAGATTAGTAGCCATGAATACACAAGATACATTCATATGTTTTACATTATATTATAAAATGATAAACTACAACAACATTGTCTCCATAAACCACACTCATATCCCCTCAGACTATCCTTGTAGGTGAGTCATAAAAAACATCTTCACATACTGGTTAAAATAAAACATACAATGGGGTGAGATCAGATGCTCTGAAAAGATAACAATATAGTTGAAACATTCAAAAATAAGAATAAACATTTAAGGCAATGTATAAGACTAAAACAAAAACCTTTTAAACATGATCTTCAGCAAAATATTGAAAAGATAAAATCAAATAATTCCATTTACTTATTAAAATGGATATTCTACTAGTCAAATATTCACATCAAATATCAATAGCCACATTCATAATGATGGAATGCATAATGCCAGACTTTCATAACCATGTAGTCATGGCCTTACGCCAAGACTACAAATAAGATTTTTTCAAGGCCTTGTGGCAAGACACTAGTTTGTCTCATGAGACCTAAAAATGAATTGATGAGCTATAGCGGGCTCCACCCGTCACTTACTAAGTTCAATGCATTCCTCATATAAATAGTTTTAAAAATAACATAAACATTCTTATTAAAACTAGCATAAGAAATGTCAATACCTTATCCATAAACCATGAATGGTTTAAAAACAATACATCCATGGTCAAAAATATCACAAAATCATCAATAAAGTATGAAAGTTTTGTATCATAATAAATCAACTTCAAATAAGCTTAAAATCTGTCAATGGATGTTGACATAGATGAAATCAAAACTATTTGGGAGAAACAAATATTTCTATTTGGTAATAATTTAAAAGTCACATAATTTTAGAAGAAACCATTTATTTTTAAAATATTATTATAATATTGTCAGGGAAGCTTCAACATTGTTATAACGGCAGAAAATAGCCACACCTGCCATATATGGTAAAAAAACATTCTTACCTAAATTTTATCAAAAAGGTCATAAAGTCTATTATTTCGACAATAACAGAAAGATTCCTTTAAAAAAATATAAGGCCAATTAATGGTATAAATTACATTAAACCTATTTCTAGTGAATAATAATGATGTTTTGAAATACATTTATAAGAAACAAGGATGTGCATGATAAAGAGGTCCCAGAAGATAAATACGTATAAATAACCTCAGATAATGAAGATATTGTGAAATAAACCCTAACCTGGTTCTTTTCCTTGGTCTAGGGTACGTTAAACTCATTTTTAATAGTCAAATAATTGTTATTAAATTATACAAGAATCATATAAATAAATATGATATCATATATGATCTTTTAATATTTATTTTTTAATAATATTGTAGTATTATCGTCGTTTCAGGTGTTAACATAATCATTTTATTTTATATGATTTGATACATAAGTTGTGTTTGTTATGGATAGGTTTTATATTATTCATATCCAAAATGATATCAAGACCTTAAACATTATTTTTAATCGTCAAATGAAAATTATTCTTGAATGGATACAATGGTAAATAAATCTCATCGCATTCATGGAGACGGTAATCCATACGTACGCTCGAGCGACAATATCATTGTTTTGATATTAAAATTGTATATAATTGGATGGTATATCATATATAAAGAATCATTATAATGTTATATTTATTATTGAAATCATTTATACTTATTATTATACCCATCCAAATGATGAAATGTTTCAATAACAAACTACACCACGACGTGGAGATGGTAAGTCGTACATATGCATGTGTGGTGACTTTTTCATTCATAGGATGGATAAAATAACTAATATCATTGTACCATTTTTATAATAACATCACAGTATATAGAAGATACCAAATTAATTATTTTAAAATGTAATCAAAAATGAATGAGGGAGTGTAAAAAGAAATGAACTTGAAAGAGGTGAAGAAATATTTACATAGTCTTCTGGTTCTTCCTTTTTTATTTGATCAAAAGGACCCCATAAGATCACTTTCTGACTAAATGAATGACTCTAGGATAAATTGAGGGACGTTTATAGGATATTTGAGCTGGGAATGGCCAATCCAAAATGCTTTGAAGGTGTGAATATGAGAGATGGGGAAGTGCCCTTTTATACGAGGGGTGAGGGGCACCTTAGGAAAAACATAAAATATTATTTTATAATAAATTCATATACTTTATATAATGGATCCAAAGAGATGGATTTCTATTATAGGGTGGGGACGGGTCGAATAATTTTCAACCAATATATTTTAGAAAGGATTTGTTCACAATATTAACCGTATCATTTATATTTATCTCTTCAAGAAATAGTTTTACATTTACTATGTGTCATTGTATTTTTGTATTATATGGTTAATATAATTACTATAACCATAAAAGTGTACCCAAAGTTGTTATTTATTAATATATATAACCTTATCTAAGTGATTTATCCAATATTAGGGTTTTCAGTAATAGAATATCAATTAATAATATAATACTTGTTTTAAAAACTTTTTAATGTCAATTTTGACACTATTTGGTAATTGATTTTTGTGAAAATCATAACAGAATGATTAATTATAAAAACTTTAATTAAATCAATAATAAAATGTCATATTAACCTATAAAATTCTCCGAATTCATCAAAAGTCTTAATTTACATTTATTTGGGTATTTATAAAATCCATTATTTTAATATTTCATTAATAAAGTAATTACTACATCATCATTGTGTCATAAATAAATTAGAATATTTAATATCTAAAATTTAAAAATAATATAAAATTATGTAGGAAATCCTTTTAGCTTTCTAATTGATATTTATAGTGAAACTTATCTAATGTGTATCCCAATATTAAAAATGGTTCAGTTAATAAACATTAATTTTAATTATTTTCACTCTAAATTAAATAAAATAATAATAAATGTCATATTCTTATCCAAATGGACCAAAATGATAATATTTTATTGCTAAGGTTGTTTCTGGTCAAGATAAACTTATGGAATATAATTTGTACATTTTTATGGTAAAAATAATATCATTTTTACCTTTAATTACACTATTTACTTTTAATCATGGTTTGTAAAAGTAAAAAGTTACATTTCACCAAAATATATTTTCATCTAATTGAACCACATTTTACTTACTGATATCAACTTTGTCTCTCAGATTTATGAAATTCAATTCACATAATGGTAAAATTAAGTTTTATATGAATTTTTAAATGATTTAGGAGGTGGGTAAAAGATCGTAAAAGGTTCAATAAAAGTTTATATATCTATACTTATTATAAAATGACTCCAATAAATTACATTTAACTTATATAGGTATTATGTATCTATTTTTACCTAATATAATTTTAAATAAACTAATTAAATATTTAAATAAAATTCCATTTTTAACCAATAACGTGGGGTTTTCACTATTCATCAAAAATTGAAGGTTTTCAGAAAAATACCAAAAATTCACCTTATGATAATTTTGATATTATGAATATAAAAATGAAGTCCATTTTGAAAAATATAATTTATAATATTTCAAAAAATGTGTATTACTATTCATAATGCCAGGTTTGATTGGTCGCGGTGTGTTAGAATCTTAATGTTGCGTATAACGCAAGTTATTTCATTATTCAAAGGGAAACCTACTGTGGAAGCTTGGGGTGTTGTAGTTGGGGTGTCAACAAAAGAGTGTATATACATGCAATATTATTTATATTATGATTCATTTTTTATTACTACATATTGATAAGTTATTGATATATGATACCTACTTAATCAACTATATTCTCTAACAGTATGATAATCCTATATATCTATATAGTAGGAAATGAGATGGTGGACATAATATTAATGATTAAATATTTCTTATGATTTTACTGGTTATGAATATATCCATACTATTTTAAATTCCACAATGTGGGGATATAAAGAGTATTTCATTGTCTCTTTGTTAGTGACTCACTGATTAAATGAAAGGTGTTAGTTCTTATCATTTATTCCTAGATTATCTAACTTAGAAATAATAAATTTCCCATGATGGTTATCATATTACAATGAAATTCTAAATAACAATTTTCTGTTATGGTTTATTATTTTTATTCACTTCTCAATCATGTTATCGTTTAAATTACATCACATTCATATATTTTATGATTTTGTAATATTCTTTATATATTTCCATATATTCTTAATTATTATTTTCATATATGAAATTTCAATATTATCATGCATTACAAAACATTATTGTTAGAATTTGTCTCATGTTACATTATATGGTAGTAATTTAGTTCTCTATGAAGATTTAACAAACTCATTTGAATAATATTTTGGAATGTTTTATGTAATAAAATTATATTTTCAAATAGATGAATGGTTTATTTTCATTCAAATAAAAAAAAATGGGATTGAAAAATATTTCTTGTTAAGTAAAATAATGTTTTGTTTTTAAATATCAATAAGGGTTTAGAATACTATTTCATTCATCCTCAAGGCTTTTTGTCCAAAAATTTCAATAGGCATTAATTTATTACATCATATTATAAACTAGAATGAATGAAATGTCTTAAATAATGAGTTACATAGACACTTTACATATATCATACAAGGAATCATATACTGATAAACTAATTATATGAATCATTGCATTAGTCTTAGTAAAATTTAAAGGTTCAAGTTCTAAATCCTAATAATAACCTCCATATGGATTTCTTCCTCTAGTCAACTACATATCTGTTCATTTTGGTGATGTTTCACGATGTCTGTATTTTAAGATAAGATATTTTTGGTAATATTTTTGAAATGTATGGTTTCATATATACAAATATTTTTATCAAATAATGTTTTAAAATATATTCACATATCATAAGAATATATAGTGACTATTGAAATAATATTGGTGCTATGTATTGAAAGAAAAAAATTCAACATTGTAGAATTATGAGTGAAGATATAGGATATTATTTTCGTGAAAAAAAATGTAAACTATGTTTAAATGTCTGCTATTTAATATAATGGACTTTTTAATTCACTAAAACATTCAAATTTAAATATATAAAAGTGAATCCCCTCTTATAAATCATTTTGTTATGGGTTATATAAAATACTTGGAAGTATAGTTTATATAAATGTTAAGGGTTTGATAACATCATTTGTTTGGATGTTTTTTATGAGGAAATTTTATTAGTTTTAGCTACCAAGATGGGTTAGAAATTATATAGTTTTATATTATAGATAAAAAATTATTTATATACATATATATTTATTTTTTATAAAAAATATTTTTATTTTTTGGAATAATAATAATAGTTAAATAGAATTTTAAATGGATAACAATATTGTAACAATTTTCCTTTTAATATGATGGGTTGTTATAATTTCTTTTTTTATTGTCAACATAACACTTTTTTTAAATTTATGTAACATGGAGGAAACATGTCAATAATTGAAGTGATCTAAAATGTGTTGATCATTTAAAGGGGATGCCAAACAAGGATGGTGCAACTGTGAAAATTCATATTTTAATAATTAATAATATATCTCAAGTTATTACTTACAAAATTTGACCTAGTTGACTTTTATAATACATGAAATAAGAGAAAATAAATTTTCATGAAAATGAAGGCTATAATGATGTGGAAGGTTATTTGGGAAGAATATTTCTATATTCGGGATATAAGCTATATTTTAAAAATAAACTATAGGTTTAATATAAACATTGATGTTGATATAATTATTTTTATTGGGATAAATAATTTTTTTACTATTTGGGAACTTTTGTTATATCATATAGATAATAATGGAATTTAAATGTTAATTGGTGAGTACTTTATTAATAATATTTCAAAATATATTCATGATTTTTTTGAAATATAATATGATTAAGGTAGATATTATGTGATGCATAATGATTTTGTTAACTTATGAAATAATTTTTTAATTTTTTGGGTTTATAGAAATTTTTATTTTTTGTGAAGACTAGAATATTCTAGAGATTATTTCATCAGGGGAAAATATTTTCCATGTCACATTAGAAAATATTTTTTTTTATTATAGGAAAATGATGAGTAATCCTAAATTAATATATTATAATAATATTATAATAAATTCGATTCATGTATGGATAAAAATTGTTTGAAGTGTATATATAGTGTGATTTAACGTAAACATTTGGTGTTATTGATGAGAAATTTCTGAATAATTTATACATTTTTATATATAAATTTACTCGTATTGGTTGTTTTATTTATTTTAATTGACCATTTTTTGTTTCAATATATGAGATGAAATAATCATCATTTTGGATCTTCTAGTTCATAAAAATTAAATTGGATTCCCTCAGGCATGAAAATTTAATCATGTATATTTATCATTTAAACTATGAGATGAATTGAAGATGTGAAAAAACTCAAAGAAAAATAAAAAGAAGAAAATAATAACATGTAATGGAATCCAATCAGGTAAGTATATTCTATAATATTATTGATCTTTTTGGTAAAATAATTCCTCAAGAAAAATGACCATTTATGAGTCGTGTTATGTGAAAAATATCACCTAGTTTTATTTGTATTCTATTCCAACCAATTTCTCTCATATGAGTCTCACTACTGTAAAGGATTTCATTGTGAAATATTTTTAAAGTAATTAGTTTTTTAGTATAATCATATACATCAATGTTCTTCACCATAGCTAATATAATAATTATACATGGCCACTTATGTAGATTTATTTTCCAATATTTAGAATATATTCCTAAAATATGTTCATCATGACATATAATTTCCAAGACAATATTTTTCAATGTAGTTATATTGTAACTAGATTATCATTGAAATTTATATTATTTTAAATTGATATAATGTTTTATTTCATATACCATACACAATAATAACTTAAAATGAACTACAATATACTATTAAAATATTATTATTTTTAGAAAAATATTAAAACCAAGAGAATAGGGTTGATCATATGAATAAGATTATGCACATTATGATATATTCTAAATGTATTTCCTTAATAAAATAAGTAATCAATCATAAATTTATAATCAATTGTTCGCAAAGGAAAGAAAAATTATATTGATGGAAACAAAGATATTCATAAAAATATTTTTTTATTTGAGCAAAATATTCTTATTTTAATGGATAAAAATAAGGAATAATAATATTTTTTTCATAAAATTTGGAAGATTATATATAAAATATAATGAATGGACAATTCTTATCATTTCCTTTATACTTATCTAATGAAAAAATTTCTATTTATACTTCAGAAATATATTTTGATCAAAAATGGTACTCATTGAATTTATCCATTTATTTTAATGTAATTTTATACCAATTATTCAAATTTATATAATTTATTATAACATAATTTAAGAATTTTCATAGAGTTATTTTGTGAATTGCCTCTCAGAATCTCAATTTTTTGGTGAATGGTAAATTTTGATTTTGTAGAAAACAAGCATTTTATTTCATCGAATAAATTAATATAAAAGTAACTATCTATTTTAGAATTTATATTAATGTAAAATATTTTCTAATTGTTAGGAAATTATATAGTTTATCAAATAATAGTCAACATTTTACATGATATTTTCATATAAATCAATTTTAGATGCAAAGAAATATTTTTCAACAAAACTATTCTAATGTTTTTTTATTCATCTATAATATTTATATTTTTCCTAAAATATATATTTAATAATGAAAAATAGATTAAATATTTTAAATAGTTTTTTCGTATATTTTAATGTGATCAATTTCATTTTGTGTCATAATGAATAGTTATGAAGGTAAACAATAGTTAAAATGGTAGAGTGAAACTATTTAATTAATTTAAGAAATAAGTGACATGTTCACAAAGTAATATATTAATTATTTTTAGATTAAATTATTTTCATTTTTATAGCCATTGATTATATATTGGATTTATTTTATTTTAATTTATAGTGACTATGAAACTTATAATAATTAATATTTAAGGATATTTTTTAGTGTGTCACTCCTCTAAAATAAACTGGGACAACCTATCATAAATTATTCACATACATAGAGAAATATATATTGAACATTTATTTCAAAAAAAAACTAAAAAACATCCATGCCCATCGCATGTGTGTACGTATGACCTAGCAGCTCATCAAAATTATGTGTTGTTGTTTTCATCAATGCCACTCATATTATTATTTAAAATAATTGATAAAAATAATATATATTATTTTTATTCTATATTTAAGATACTAAGAGGGAAAAATATAACATACATGATTACCCTTGAATATATATGTAAACGATAAATTTGACCATCTGTATGTGTGGACTACCAATTGTCTGAATGGATGTGATTCATTTTCCCTCACTATCTCTCAGTGCTAGTAATAAGGATCAAACTTATGAATAAATATCACCTTTGTAAAACATTTATTGTTCTATAAATATAATATATTTATTTATTTATTTAATTTTATCCTAGTGGTTCATATATACTTCATTCATTTATACATATAGACTATCATCTCCATTAAAGGACATGATTAAGTATTCCTGATACCCTCACATTGATGTTTCTAAAAAAGAATTACAAATATTAAATATATTAAATATATAAATATTTTATAATTAATTTTCAATTGATGATGATTTAATGCCACATTTTCTCAGGGTTAACATAACAAAGTTTTTGTTTAAACTATGAACCAGACAAAATAAAAATTCTTCAAGTGTAATTCAGAGATTTAGAAAGTATACGATACATAATAAAAATTGTAAGAAAATGGATTATAATAAGGATATAAACATGGAGATGATTTTAAATAACGTTAAAATTAAAAATATTTTTTTTATTTTATGGATTTATTTTATGTTCACGGAATTTCAGGAGTTGGTGTAATGGGGTTTTCTTTAAAATAATACTCACAATTTCTTAACCTCTTTCTCTTCCATATCAACGATCATAAAAAGTATTTATTATTTTATTCTATACAATTATATTAAAATTAAAATTAATATTCAACATTCCATTACTCTATTAAAATATATTAAAAATTATTTTAAAAAGGGTTCACTTTTAACAGTTGTTACTAAATAGGAAGATAATGTTTTTAATGTTTTTACATGATTTATTTTTCTCTATGTTATAACTATTGTTAATTTTCATTATTATTCTATAAGTAATTATGATTTTTAAATGTAAATAAACATTTTATTGTTCACCAAATTTTTAGTTTTAAAATTACATCAATAGAAAAGTATATTTCTTCACATTTTTTACATAATTGAAAATGATTGATTTTATTGTATCTAATAATTTATCCAGAGTTTTATAATATAAATTAAATATATTAAATGATTTTACAACATAAAGTTTTATAAAATTTTATATTATGATACATTTTATGGGAAATAAGTTACTCCTGAGAGATAATTATGTAATAAGAAGGACCGTTAAATCCCCTTAATGAATTGGGTATTTTTATAGTGTAAATGAGAAATAAGTTATCCCTAATGTAAATGAAATAATTAACCCAAATGTTATTAGTTTTAAATTTATAGTTTAAGGGTTATTATAGTTAATAAATACCAAAAGACTAGAATAATTTTTCTTCATTCTATTGGTTTTAAATTAAATATTTTACATTCGAAATGTTAATGCATTTTTTAAATATTATAATTGTGAATGTTTTGTTTTTAAGGGAAAATAATTTCATTATTTTGATATAATATTATCTAATATTAATGATTATGATTATTATTTTATTATTTATTGTTATCAATTTTATTAATTCTATGGGTTTTAATGTTCATTTAATGTGTAATTAATTATTATTTTGGAGAAAAATCTTAATATATATAAAAAATAAAATATCTTGGTCTTTTTTTTTGAATTTTAAATAAACTATGATTTTATTTAGTTTTAAAATATAATATTTAGATTTTATTCTCACAACATATTTTTGAAGGATTTTCATGTGGATTAAGGCTATTTTGGTATTATATCAAGTTCAATGGTAACATGTTTAGGAAAACTAAAATTATTCACTAATTAAACACAAGTGTGTATAGGGGAACTAGGTTATGTGAATAAAATATAAACTATATGGAAAATTCTATAGTGTTATTTTATAATTTTCATTATTTTTTTTTTGTGATTTTATTTCTTCATAAAAAATGTTTTATGTTATGTTTATATGGTATCTTAATATCTAACATATATACATATTAGTTTTATAAATTTTTCACATTTTTTAAAAAAATTATAACTATAGATTTAATGGGAGATGTAATTTCTATTTAAATTAAAACATTTCTATATTTTAAATGAATGTTTTGGTTTATGATTTAAAGGAGTTATTATTTAGATATAATTAACAAGTGATTATTATATATTAATTTTCAATATTTCATTGTTTATTATAAAACATTTGGATTTTAGATTCATTTAAAGATGTTGAAATTTCTATTTTTTTCTTTCATATAGTATATTCTTGGTATGTCAATATAATGAATGTGTTTAATTTTTTATTAAGTGGGATTAACTTTAATGTATTTTTATTTAAATGGTTATTCAATTTCATTTAATATTAATTAGAATATTTAAATTCATCCATGTAATATATTTAAAATTTATTTTCATCAATATGCTTTACCGAATTTTTTGATCATCATTACCTAATGATTAATATAAACTTATTGATATTAAGTGTAAAAATAATTATTATTTCATTCAAATTTTATTGGTGTAGGGGTCTTAATAAAAGGGTGTATGTACTTTTATAAAAAAATTACATTATGATTCATTATTTTATTGTTTTTTATTTATATTTGATTGATATATTATAACCTCTTCCACACTTATCTTAGTTAACATAATTAGAATCTTATATATCTATGTTTTAGGAAAAGAGATGGTGTCCATGATAGTAATGATTATAGATTTTTTATGATTTGATAGGGTATGAATATATTATTCCAATTTTAAGTTCCACTAATTGGGACTAGAATGAAATTCTCACTGGAACTTTTTAGTGACTCAATGATTAAATTAAAGCTGTTAGTTCTTCTCATTTTTTTCCTGGATTACCAAACATCGACCTAATAATTTTCCAACAATGGTTATCATATTACAATGAAATCTTCCATAACCATTCATTGTTTTGGTTTATTATTTATCTTCACTTATTAATCATGTTATTGGTTACATTAAATCACATTCTTATATTATATTATTTTGTAATATTGTTTATATAATTCAATAAAATCATAATTATTATTTCCATATATTAAATTTCAATATTCTTTTTCATTAAATAACAATATTGTTGGAATTTGTCTCATGTTATGTTATATGGTCAGTAACGTAGCTCTATATAACGATGTTATAAACTCATTTGAATAATATTTTGTAATGTTTTATGTAATAAAATTATATTTTCAAATAAATCAAGGGGTTATTTTAATTCATATAAGATAAAATCGGATTTAAAAATATGTATTTTTATGTAAAATAATGTTTTATTTTTAAACATCTAGAAGGTTATAGAATGAAATTTAATTCATTATCAATATTTTTTTATCCCAAAATTTCAGTATGAATTTATTTATTAAGTCATATAATAAACTAGAACTTATGAAATGTCATATACAATGAGTTACACAGACACTTTACATTTAACAAACAATTAATTATATAATGATACACTAATTATATGAATTATTGGAATTAATCTTAGTGAAATTTATAGGTCCAATATCAAAATCCATAGAATAACCTATATATGGATTTCTTCCTCTATTATATAATATATCTGTTCATTTTGGTGATTTTTTAAGGTGTCTATATTTTAGGATAAAATATTTTCTGTATTATTTTTGAAATATATGGTTTATTTAGAATCAATATTGTATTTTATATTTTATTATAGCATTTAGTTTTGGGGTGTGTATTTTTTCATTTTATATATCCTCATGATACATGTTATATAAAATGTCATATGCATATTACTATGTTTTTTGAATCATTCAATTATTATTAAATATTAAATGGTTATTAATTTTTTGCAATTATGTCAAATATATAGATAAAAAATATTGTATTTTTGATAGAGGTATGTATTTCTTCATTGATATTTTACAGATTACCGATTCTAATTTTCTAACAAGGCCACCAATAGAAGCACATATTCAATGTATGATCTATTACATTGGAATATCATAAAAGGAATCACATCACGAAGGAATGAATAATTTATTCGTCTTGATAAAATAGTTATATATATAGCACATATAATACATCTAAAAACAATAATTGTATCATTTTTTCATGAATATCATTATTCCCTCTAGAATATCCTGTAATATCCAACATAGTACACATCATAGGTTCCTTTGAAAGGTAACATAATAAAGTAGATATCAAATTATAAATAAGAATTAAGTACAGTGGATCTTATCATGAATAAATAATCATAATCAACATGGAAAGGTAACTAACTGAAAAAAAATCCTATTTATAATATTAGTAAGGACTAATCAATTTATCGAGGTAATTTTTGGAACGCACTGACCATTTAATCATGAATTGAGAATCAAATTACTCCAGTATTAATATCATTTTTAAAATATCATTGATAATAATTACTAAATTATTAATGAAGGAATTTCATAATTATTGGATATTATATCATTGGAACCTCATACATATACTATCATAATGTTTCACAAGATAGTTTAAAACTACAAATTAAACCTATTTTATTAAAGGAATACAAACCTTTTTCATGAAAACGGATGATGCATTAAGTGGATATCTATAATTAGGCCCCACCCATGTCTATGAGTCCAAATAATATCTCATATATCGAATAATTGGTTAAATTTGAAAACAATGTTCCCCATCACCTAATATATGTATTCAATAAAGAATATGGTTTTACAACATTTCCCTAGTAAACAAAAAATTATGAAAAATTAATCATTTAATAATGTCAAAATCCTGATTAAAAAAATATTAATCATTTTATATAAATTATTTTAAACATATTTGATTTTTCACTTTTTAAAAGAGAACAAACATTTATTGAAAATTGATGGGTTTTGAAAAAAACAGCTTTTAAAACTAAATAAAAATTACAATTGACTTCATAAAAATTATACACACAATTATTATTAATAAAATTAATTTGATAATAATTTTTTATTACGATATAAATTATTTCAAAAATTCCTTAATTTTTTAAAATAAATTTTTTCATCAATAATACACTCTTTGTTCTATCGTATAAAAATTTTACTCTTATCAAATTGATTTCCTAATCATTTATAGATAAGGAATTCATATAATCATCATTTATATGAATTTTTTTTATAATATTATGAAAAAAATATAATGTATATATTTCTCAATACTGCCATTTTTACCTGAAAAATCAATTTATCAAATTCATATTTTTTAGAAATACTATTCTCATAAAGAAATTGATGGAATAAGAATTTAATTTATAAAAAAGGAATAAAAAATAATTAACTAATACCTTGTTACATAACCCCTCATAACACTCACAAAATACAAAAGGGTATGTTGTGTGATGGTGATAGACTCTTGGGGAGACATGGATAACATCACCCATGTGGTAATCTCTATTAACTTGAACTTCTCCCGTATGAGATTCTATTCATGATTAACGGGTTGAATATTGGCTTGGATTTGGTTAAGATAGAATCCTAGGGATACTATCTCCTTTTCGAGCTCCAAAAAATGAGATTTTTACAGCCCTAGTCTACTGGATAAGGTTATCCTCTCCATTGCCTGTGTCGAAAGGTTTTTTTTAAAACATTTTATTTATATCAGTTCTGTGATCACTGTTCAATGGATGTATTATCAACCATACTGATATGTAAAGGTCATTTAAACCCAATAATAATAAAAACTAGTGCATTTGTTTTCTATATCAATAATAAATTAAATGAAATGGAATTTTATTCTTAAATGATCCTGTCATTATAGTGAATCAGGGACTGATAGATTAAAACTACATCCCATTATGATCTTATTTTATCATTAAATAAAACTACATTCTCTCTCTTCCCCATATAAATATATGAATACAAATGAAATAATGCATGAGAAATATCATTTTTACTATGTTATCAATCACCGAGATTCATCCGAGGAGAATACAATAGTGATGTGTTGTTGTACCAAATCCATTAAGGCTTGCTGCCAAAAAGTGGTTTAGGGTAGATCACTTTAATGCCCAATATCACTGCCATTTGATTGCTAAAAGATGACTTATTGTCCCTCATGGATTAAAAAAAATCACAATTTGAAATATCATTACTCTCTCAATTGATATTTTATCACTGCTCATCCATAAAAAATCACATTGATCTCTTGAATCAGTTCATTTTACACCTCATTTAGTGTATCACATAGTTCCAATTCATCCACTTGATGAATACTCATTTAACATAGAATTATTTGGAAACATATATCCTTCATGATACCTTTCAATAAATTTCACATATATTTATTAATTTGTGTAGAAAATTTTTCATTTTCATATAAAACAAACGTTTTTGTAGTGTTTTTGTTTTTTATGGAATTATTTTCTTATGCCCAACCCACTGGTTACACACAGCTCCCTTCTTAAATGAAACACCCTTTTAAAACAATTCATAAATTATTCTTATCCCTAATTTTATCTAGGGGTTCATCTTATTGATTTTGGGGGTAACCTCTTATCTATCAACCCATATGTCCCTATGAACAAGATACATGTCTGCCAACCAACGTGAGCACATCATTTCCCAGATGGCGAAAAACCATTTTTGACGTCACATTGGGCTAGAAATTCTTTTTCTCATAGATGACTTAATCTAAATTTCACATAAACATGCAACTCTTTCATTGGATCAAAGAATCATCTTTCATTCAAATTCAAATCTTTTACATGCTTCTTGCCTTTTCAATATTATAATGTAGTGATCTCAAAACACGCCTTATACACAACTCTATAAAAAACCACATATATATATATATGTTTTTTCTATACCACCTCTAGATAATCCATTTATTTGTCTCGGATCTCTATCAACAACCCTGGTGAACAATCTCTATTGGACTCCATACCAATTCATTGAAACTGGCTATTTCAACAAACACAATTTTCCCAAAAACAATAAAATGTTACATTGAGGGATTTTTACCAAAATAAAATTCTCATAAATTTATGATTAAGATTAATTGAGTAAATTAATCAGATGTATTTACACCACATAAAATAAATTAGTGGTGAATAATTCATAATTGTTAGAAAAATAATAGTGATACAAAAAAACTCATACCGTAAGTATAGAATACTTTTATAAATGTTAAAAACCCTTGAAGAATATGTATATGTTTATCATAATTCTTCCACAATACGAAATTCATATATTAGATTCCATATACAATTTGATTATAAATTATATTATGCATTTATTAATAATTTCTTATTATTGTTACGTTTCATATAACATCTCTTTGTTTTTCATATATGTTTTTAATTGATGTTCTTAACCTGCATACATACATCATTATTAACATATTTACATATTGTAAATCATTATGTAAATTTCATACATATTAGTTATATAAATAATTATTATAATATATAATAAATATAAATATTAAATTTAACACAATTTTCATGGAGATGGTATGTATTACATATACATGAACAATGTTTATGTTATATTTTTGTATTAAAATAAAGTAAAGGATATATATTTATATGTTTATGTATATATATATATTATAATTATGTTAATTTTATTATTTCATATATATCATATAAATTTACTAAAATCATCATTAATACATTCCATTAAATTTTTTTGTGAATCACATTTCATTGAGGATGCGGTAGTCCACACATCCAAAAAAGAATTTATCATATTTACAGAAAATAGAGAGAATGAAGTATGTTTTAAATAATAATTACATAATCATAAAGAAATCATAAATATAGTATAGATCAAATAAAAATAATATTTCTATCATAATTTACATCAATGATAGTTGGTAAAGAAAAAAACAAACGATATAGTTTCACGGGGTGGTAATCCACCGTACACATAAATTGAGTGTTCCATACACATTTGATTGAAGTGTGTTTAAGTGTATGAATAACCATTGGAATAAAAAAATATAAATATATTTATGATATTGTGGTTATCATATAATCTTGTAATAATAACAATTTTGGTGGTGGATATTGAAAATCAAAATAATGTGCTTGTGTGATGATGTCACCTCTTCTTTGCCTAACGCCTTTTGTATATCACCGATGGGATTCTATTTTTGGATTTATTCCCAAACATAGGCCTCAATAATGGAGGTGTAAAATTTTGGACCTACTTTTTGTAGTGGTTTGATGATCCAAATTTTCATGATAGGTGTGAGGAATGGGAAGAGTCAGTTGGTGTTAATAGAGGGGGGGATTCATATTAATACCAAAAGGTAAATAGTATTGGGTGGTATCCCTTAAATCATGTGATTAAAAACAATTGAAAACCTGGATTTTAGGAAAATTATTATTAATAGAAACCACAACCAAATAAAATTAACTTCATTTTTATAATTTTTTTCTTTGACATCAATGTTTCCCCACATTTATCATTTTCTTATTAAGGAAACTACTTTTCTATGTCATTTAAATTAACCATTTACTATAAATTTAAGTGAAATTTATTAGAAAATATAGACCCACTGAATTCAATAATAAGATATCTAATTTTTAGAAAAATAAAAAACCTTTGTGTATGAAATTATTTTTTAAAACATGTGTTTGTAATATGAGAAAACACTATTTCGACAAGAACCATGCTAATAATATTTTTTAAATTTAAAGTAAAATATTTAAATTGTAAAAGCTAAAATTTTCCAGGAATATAAAATATTTTATATTTATTAAAATTTACAAATAATTTTTCATTATATAGTATTTTTTTTTAAATTATAAATTATTTAACAAAATATCATCTCTTATAATGTAACATTAGTGTCAATTTTGACATTATGTACTTTATTTAAATTTTGAAAATAAAAATAAATATATTGAATTTTTTTTTGATTTTTAAACTTATGTAACATTATATGTTCATCTACAAAAATTTGTCTCAATAACTCAATCAATATACGTTCCTTTTAAAAGATTTAGTATCATTTATGTTAATTAATTATTTACTAAATAATTCCCGCATTTGTAATTCCTTAATGTGTTATTCATAAATTTTAATTTATAAATTTTAAATATAATTAAATATGACGATATAAACCCCTTTAACATTCAGAATAATTTTTACAAACCAATGGTTGTGTTTTTTGTCCCTATATAAATTTATTTTAAATGTTAAAATAATCTAAGTTTTAGTTTTTGTATTTTTCCTTACTTAACATAATTTATAGGTGACGATCTTGTGGTAATTTTTCCCTAACTCATAAAATTTGATCCAATATGGTATATGGTCTTAATATGAATATAAAATTACATTTGTAAAAGATTTTATGTGAATTTACCATTAAGATTAATGTTTAACTGCTATGTAAACTGTTTTTTGCATTGATCATTATAATTAATTTTTATTATTTACAGTAATAATTTATTGTAAGACATGGTTGAACATAATAGGAATTATGAAATATTATAATTAAAAACATTAATCCAATTTTAAAAATTATAATCACAGAAGAGTAACAAATTAATTTATAATTACTTATATATATGGTATGAGACTATGTTGTTTTAAAGTGAAAATTTTCAATATTTAAAACTAAATTTATAAAAATTTGAGATAATTATAATTCCAAAACATAGAAAATAGAAATGTAGTTTTCAATTATTATTCAGCCTTTTTCAGTCTTCATCAAAAAAGTAAACATCTTAGAAAAATACAAAAAAATCACCCAAAGTATGTTTTTATATTCCACTCCAAAAAATGAACATTATTTTGTCAAATTAAAATTATAAAATATTCCAAAATAATATTTAAATTGGGTACATAATTTAAAGGTGATAGAATTTCATTTTTAAAAAATATATCATCTTATACATAAAATTGGATTTGTTTTATTTTTTTACTATAAAATATATTGGATGAGTGAAATTTTTTTTCATCTATAATAATGAAATTTATGAAAATAATTTAAAATTTTTTGGTTTTTTAATTTTTTAGGTTCAGATTGAGTTTTTACATAGAAAAATAGTATTCAATGAAAAATAATTCCTTTATTTTCAAATTGTTTTTACATTCATTCCTAAATAATTAATTAAAAATGATACATCTTTTATATATTGTTAAATAATATTTCCATATTTTGGTAATATTAGTCATAAAATACATTCCAATGGATAGGTGAAAACTCTTATTTTGTTTTATTCGTAATATTAATTGTACAATGTATTTTGGTTAAACATAGTCTTGCATGAAATGCAGGGTATCGAACAAACTGAAAATTTTGTCTTAAAAAATCCAAACATAATCTTGAATGAACCATATGATAATCTAAGTGTTGTGTGTAGAAAATTCACAACTTTTTGTGGAATATAGACAGTGAATAACTTTATTCTTTCATATTACACAAGTTGTATTCAGTGTTGTGTTAAATACAGAATATTGAAAAGATTAAATGAATTTAAAATAATTCAAAAAACCTCAGGGTGTTTAATTATACCCCCCTTTAAAATGAATTTCTCACATAAAATTTTTCTGGATTATGAAAGGATTAAAACTTGAAATCTCCATGCATATAAACCCATATCATAAAAATGAATATCAAAACATTCATTAATAAAATAAATTTGGACCAATAAATTTGTACCTAAGAAATTCATAACTATGTTTCCATGTAAGATAACTTAGACTGGGAGTGGTGATTGGGCATGGAAGGAAAGAATAAATAGTTATATTGAGTGGTAATGTTCATTTATCACTTAAGTTAATGATCAATGTAGTGTTAAGGGACTAAAAACCATAATTTTTTTGTGATTTAAAAGTCCATTAGTTCAACATTAAATAAGGTGTTATGATAAATAGTTTTGAATATCTGTTTCATACTATTGAGGAATTCTTTTTCTCGATATGGATATAAGGAAATATAATTCATTATATTCATTTTAATTTACACAATATATAAGGCCCCGACCTTAAACATTACTTATTCATGAATTAAACAAATAATTCACATAGAGGATCTTTTCAGGTTTATAGTTTTAGAGAATTAGGTCATAACTATTACATATCAAAAGATTACATAGTAGACACTTTTACTAAGTTCCCATAAAATAAAAAAAACACTTAAAAAGAAACATGTCTAGCTCCATGTTTTAGATAGAATGTCTTTCCTTGATCCCATCCTGGACCCTATTTATCTTTAAGTCCTGTGGAAAACATTTCAAAAACATGGGATGAGCATAAAAATACCATTAACGGATACACAAAGAAGGAAAACTGTTAGTTTTTCAAAACAACATGTAAACCCTGAGTACTTTTCCAAAGTAATAATTTTCACCTTTATGAAGTAGTAATAACTCTTTACTGAATAAATGACTATTACTTACCATTTTGTAACCAAAATATTACCATAAAACCCATATAAATAACACATAACATATAGAGGTAACTTGGGACATAAACATACTTTAAATGGAATAACCATAAGGTTGACTTCCACACATATCACTTAATGGAATAGCCATACGGCCGACTTCCATACCCAATTCATTGGAGGTTCTAACATAACCACCCGTCCTGGTATTCACGGCACCACCCGTCATACGGTTTATCACGTAACCACCCGTCAAATCTCCGAGTACAACTATAAAATCATATCACATAAAACAACTATAAAGGAAAGAAAACATTTCCACATTTCAAGCACAATATATCACTAAGATATATTGAAATAAAAAATCCATTATCAAAACCATTTTCAATACCAAAATACAAAAAAGAGTATATGGTATTTATTTACTTTTAACAAATATAACGTCTTGTTGCGGAAGCCACGGGTCAAATAATACTCGCGGCGGCGGAAATGTCATTGTCCCCGTGTATGTTAAAAAGAAACATAATTTTTGTCGTTTAGTAAAATTCTTCATATAGAAAAGATTGATTTTGAATAAAAGTAGAAGTCAATGGGGATTATACACCCTATAAAAGAAAGGTGTGTATAAAACAAAATATTCCTCAATGATAGGAGATTGAGACAAAGTCCCTTACAAAGTCAGTATCCTTAGATTAAGTATAAATCAATTACATGATTATTTGTGACAAATATGAATACACCAAATATAATTGGATATTAAGTGTAAAACAATCAGAGGTCATTCACACATAATCTTGGAAAAACAAAACCAATGACATATATATTTTACTCAATGAAATGAGATTGAGTTATGATTTCCCATACAAGTTCGTCTAAATGACTTAAGAATATATAAATGAGATGATTTTGTGTAGAAATGGTATATCCACACAACATTTTGTGGAAATTACAACATAGATATTCCACACATATCCTTGGAATAATAAAATCAAGAAGTAGAGGTTTAACCCAATGAATTGAAAGTGGGTTAAGAAGTTCCCTTATAAAAATCTGACAGCCTAACGGCGTCACTTTAAAATTATGAAAATGAGTTGATGAGAGATAAAAATTGGAATATCATCACTTGGACATAAAATTTATAGAAATATGGATATATAATAATATATCCCATCATAATAATATTAAATGACTTAAAAAAATATTTCTTTTAAAATGAGGAGGGTGAAAGGTTCCCTTACCGAATTGGATATCTTCCGAAACGTACACCCCAAGAAAGAAGGGTCATAAAATGAAGACGTAACTACCCATAAATGAGAATATATTATACAAATAGTAAAATAATGGGCATTAAATATACCAAACAAAAGGAAATAGTGGCCAATGTACCATGAATCCCATAGGAATAAAAAGTGAGATGAAAATCCCCTTATGAAAAGTCGGCAGCTTAACGGCACCACATAAAACTTCAAAAATTGATTGATGAGATCAAATAGGGTATCCCATCATATTAAAATAAAATTTATAGCAATATTAATAGAAAAGAGCATACCCCAACATAATAAACTTGAGCTTAAAAGAAATGACATAAAAGAGAGTACTTAAAAAGAAAGGGAGAGGTCAGATCCTTTAACTCGTGCCCGACTTGGCTCGATCGTTCTTTAATCTCTTGAATAATAAACGTGAGTTAATTTCTACTTTCTTAAGAAACTTTTTCAAGTTCATTATTCCTTTTATATCACTTATTTCCATTTTATGCACATTATGTAATCATTTAGGTTAATAACGGTCGTTTTTTCGATACTTGGTACTTGAGTCAAAAATAAACTCTTTATAATAACAAGTTTGTTCATGGGGCAAAATATCCATTATATCCAGAATTATATTCATTATGTAGATATCATATATATCATATATATCCATTATATACATGCATTTATAATATTACATAATCATTTAGAGTTAAGAAATGAAATGCACCGTTCATGGAGACGGTAAGTCATACGTACGCATGAACACTACTTCCATTTCTATTTCATATTTAATGGAACTAAAACATAATGATACATAATAGTATTATAATTACAGTATGGTATAATATATTATATCATTAAATATATCCTTTATACGTACCACATATGGTATTAACGAATCAAATCACTTTGAGGGGGCGGTAGTCCGCACATCCTAAAATGAAGATATCGCGTTTACCCATAATGGAAACCATAAAGTTATGCCATAAATGAAAAATACAGAACCTTAAGGAAAACATAGACATATTATATATCATATATAAATATGGTTACATTCTAAAGGACACCTTTTATGGTGTTAAAAGAATATTGAACAATCATCATTTCGTGAGGCATAAATTCACCATCCACATAAACAGTATGTTCTTTATCCATTAGATGTAGGTGTGTGTAAGTGTATCTAGAATACTTATTATAACAAAATCCTAGAATATGGAAGATACTGTTTTTCTTACAAAATAAATTAATAAAAATAGTTTAGGGGGTTGGAAAGAAAAATAAAACAAAACAGCACAAGTGAAGACGTTACCTTAAAATCGGGTAACTCCCTTTGGTTTAAACCAAAAGGATTTCTTGAAGAGCATCATGCCTAAGGTAAGGCTTCTAGGATTATGATAGGGATTTGGAGAGACAAAATTATCAGAGATTGGCCAAGCCAAAGGCTTGATAGGGGTGGGTAAGGAGGTAGAGGTGGGGGCCTTTTATAAGAGGAGAGGAGGGGCACTCTTGGAAATGTATAAAATGTTACTTTATTTTGAAATGTGTTTCGGATTTTAAAGGTCTCAAGTTGATTTATTTCAAGTATAATGTGATAAGAGTTCTAAATCCACACATACAATATGTTTTTTACATGTTTAGGTCTTATATTCCACATTATCTTTTCATTTTATTTAAATCGTTAAATAAAGAGGTAATCGCTGCATCATCATGATTTCATAAATAATTTAATTTATTTATTTTATAAAAATTATAAAAAAAATACTATGATGTAGGAAATATTTTTAAATTTCCAATTACAATTTATAGTAAAAAATATGACTTTTACAACCCCATTTAAAAAATCTTTTTGTAAAACAATACTTGTTTGTGTCATTTTTACTTTTACTTTAAATATAAGGCTTAAATGTCATTATCTTACCCAAGTGGCTCCATGGGGTCCCAAAAATAGAGCCATGCGTTTTCTTGTCCGGACATGACTCATCCAATAGGGTTAGGAAAAGTGTAAAGATATTTTCATTCTATTATAATATCATTTTTACCTTAAATCACACTAATTACCTTTAATCGCGATTAATAAAACTTAAAAGTTATTTTTCATCAAAAACTATTTTCAACCGATTGAACCACATTTTACTTAATAATGAAAATAATTTATATTTTATTTTTGAAATTTATATCACAGAAGTGGTAAACTTCCATTTAAACGAAAAATCAGTTTTTGAAACTACCACTTTGTGGTTTCAGTATTCATCAAAAATTAAGGTTTTTCAGAAAAATACCAAAAATTCACCCTAAGATATATTTGATATTAAAAATTCAAAAATGATGTCTATTTTACCAAATTCATAGCATAGAATTTTCATTAATTATTTCTATAATTAAATCCCGCTGCCAAAACAAATAGCGTGTTTTTAAGAAACAATATCAATCAAAAGATTGACAGTCGTTTATGTCCAATCTCAAAGTGATATTAATTTCAATGACCACCATTGGATTAAATGGTAAATATATATTCTAATTTTACTTTAAAACCAAGTTGATAGATAATCTAACTATATAAATAAATTAGATTAAAACGAGGGTTTGAATTAAAATACAACACTTTTCACTATTCATTAAAAAATGAACATTATCAGAAAAATACCAAAAATTTACACAAAGTAAATTTTGATGTCCCCATTCCAAAGAAGAATTTTATTTCATCAAATAAAACATATAAAATTGTCAAAAGTATATTTAAAAAGGGGATTCCATCAAAAGGTGGTTAATCGACCTTTTATAAAATATTAGAAGATTTATGCTTAAAATTGGATTCATTAGAATTTTTAATCCTCTATAATTTATAGTAAAAATTAAAAAAAATTGACAAACATATATAATCATTTTGTAGTTAGTTCTTTCCATTCCCGTCATTACAACGTCTAGGTGTTAACTACCATTTAAAATAAAATTATTTTGTTATTAGAGTGCAAAGTAAGATTTCAAAGGAACTCGTTGTTGCGTATTGGGTAATCCATAAAGCATAGTGTTCCCTTTGATGTAATATTAATATTTTATTCACAAATATTGATAAATATAAAAATTTCATATTCTTTATTTACCTGGGGTGTTACACAATATCCCCCTATAGTTGTGATTTTCTCAATTTTCACTGCATTTAATAATCTTTAAAATGAAGGTAAATGATTCATTCCAAAAGTACTAATAGATACTGAGATAGAAGAATGATCCATTCCATCTGTCTTTAGTTATGATTACAGAAAAATGGTTACCTAAAGTAATCCATCGTGAAGAAATAAATATTTAGAGAGATAATTCCTTAATATCTAAAACCACATTTGATGTTTAACATAAATCATTCAATAAATAGTTAGCCTTATATCCATTTTGATAGATTATTTTACAAAACATTAAAAATAAGGCCACAATATTTCCTAAAATAATATTATAATTTATCCCCTAAATATCATAATATATATATTTTTTTTCTCTTACCATGCATGTGAATTCTGTCATAGTGTATTCTCTTGAAACATCTTAATCAGATGAATTACAATAAATCCTTATTGAAAACCTCAATGTTTATTTCTTAAAATATTTATTGGATATATTTATCAAATCAAAAAATGTTTTCAACTCCATCCATGATAGAAAAACTACTTTGTCAACAAATAGATTCTCATTTTTGAGGTAGTTAGTCATGTCCAATTTACTTATTCATATCCAAAATTTCATTATTCAAAAATAATTATCTCAATATTAGGAAAATATTCTTGGTTATATTCTCTTAGTCAAAATGTCACCATAAAATCTAATCACATTTCTATTCCATCAGACCCATTCAACATATTCATGTAAATACTTAGGTAAAAAATAATCAAAACAATAATTATATTTTTCATAATATATTTCTCTCTAGTAATTATTAAACTTTGTCACTCATAGTCACCAAATTTTATATGAAATTCAATGTAAAGGAAATTCCTTCTCATTCCCTCTATTGAAAAATATAGAGTGAATATTGAGAGAAACACCAATATTAGTCGAAAACCAAATAATCATGAAAAAATCACTTATAGAACCTACAAATAATAATACTTTATTTAAATTTTGACACTATATTCTTCTCCATAAAGACATCCCTGAACATGTAATTAGAAATACCCCTAGGGATCCCACTAAATATTTCTCATCCTAGTTTCCAAAGGATAACTAGTCCTTTCCATTGAAAAAAATAAAGACACCCAATTAATAAATAATTTCATATTAAATTATTTTCATTGAATATTCATAACAATAAAAATGGACAGGAATGTGGAATATAAAAATTTAATGTCTATAGAAACATGGAAAAAATACTCTATCTTGTTGAAAGATCATCAATGATTCCAATTAAGGTATTCCACTTTACTACTTCTACATAAAACCAGGCATCATAACCTAAGGAAAGGAAACATAAGAAATAGTGATATTATATGATCATTAAGGGTAAATAAATTATATATGTAAGAATAACATGGGAATATGGGTATGAGAACATGAGAATAACATTTTATGATAATACCCTATATATCAAATATAATGTATATGAGTTGTGGAAAAATTATGGAAGATTATAAGTTGTGAACCATAAGAGAATCAATAGAATGATCCATGAGATAATAAAATAGGAATAAGAAATAAAATTTGTTGCATATACGTAAGCATAAAAAATAATTCCCTATAAATTGATACATATTGAAAAAACCTATTAGGTAACATGGTGGGGGATACACCTACTATGATAGACACCCCACCATCCCCAGTCATAATTGTTTCCTTATGGTGGAATTTTTTATCTCTCCAAAACATCTAAGTAGTCAAGGACTATTTCCAGGACTATATTTGTAGTCACAGTTTACTCCCAAGACCATCTTTCTAATCAAGGTTCACTCCCAAGAGGATCGTAGGGGAAAACGTCATTTACATAACCATGTTTACTCCATATTACATACATGTATATCTAATGAGTTAAAAATATTTACCCAATACATTATATGGATATATAGGTATCACCCATCTTATAATTAAATCAAACATATTTGTGCCACTATATCATAAAAATTCATCATAACATACCCCATGAAATTAAATGGATATTATAAAAATGTAATAACATCAAAACATATGGAATACATACATGTTACAAAATAAATTCAAGAAATCATAAACCATGAAAATATGTGGTTCCCATAAACATATAACTCATAAAAGAGATACTACATTCATAAACAACATTCTGTAAAAACAAAAACCATTCAGAGAAAGAATATCAATGGAACCTTGTAAAATTTCCTTAGAAAATCATGACTAACACCAATAGATGTAATATAATTTGTAAAATAAATTGGAAGGATGTCTAAAAAAAATTCTTGAGGAAAATATCCTTTTATATTTGAATTTTTTTTTTAAAAATATAAAGCATTTTTTATAATCATTGAATTTTAATATGTCTTCAAAAGTAAATATAAGAAGATTTGAAAATCATAAAAAAAATTATAATTTTTTTCATTAAAATTGATATTTATGTTTTATTTTTAAAACATTTTGGAAAAAAATTTGAAAAAATAATTTTTCAATAAAATAGTTTTCATATATAAGAGATAATTAATGTCATATTTTCATAAAAATGTTTTCTTAATTAAATTATTTAACAAAGATTAATAATTTGGTATTAATAAATGAATATATCAAGACTAAATATATGATAATATAAATAATAAGTCTTCCTGGGAGATGGGTCAAAGTATTTCATTAATGGAAGTATAGTCATTTACAATCATGAAAAATAATGTGATTGTTGCAATGAGAATTTAAAACATTGATAACTTTGAATCAAACTCCCCATGTAATAACATTAAATTAAATGAAAAATAAGATGTCATGAAAATAATTATATTCATGTGATAACATGTCATATGTCAGTATATACACCTTATAAAAAAATATAGGTGCATAACATGGCATGTTTCTCGAAAAGGAAAAATGTCACAAAATTACATTAATGATTTTGAATATTTTGAACGATAATCCCCATGAAAGAATTATTATAAAATTAATATGTAAATACAAATAAATTAACATATAATATCATAGAATAAATTCTTGGGACCTATGTACAACCCAAAAAAAATTAGTGCTCAATAAGGAATAGGTCTCACCAAAATAAAAGTTTGACAAGAAAACCATTTCTTTACGTCTTGAATTCCATTGTAAACATTAAAAAATCCTATATATTATGTTTATTATTATTATAAACCCATCACTTAACCGTATTATTATATATAATAAAATATATGATATTTATATGACTTTATATTACATTTTTATTAACAATTTCTTGTTAATGTTACGTGACGGGTAATATCAGCTTTTTTTCATATATGTTTTGACTTATTATACTTGATACTATTACATTGATCATTATTTACATATTTATAGAAAGTAACAATTGGTTTAAATATCTTACATATTCATTATAAAAAAATTATTAATCTATTAAATACATAATTATGAAAAGGAAAACACCGTTCATGAGAACTATAGGTCGTATGTATACATAAACGTTGTCTTTATTTTTTTTGTCGTACTGATGGGGGTGGAATGTAAATAAATAATATATATTTATATATTACAATTTATTTGAAATTATTATTTTAATTATACATTATAAATTTTCTAAAACCATCCTTACTATATTACATGTAATGTTTGAACGAATGACATTGTTTTGGGGAGGCGGTAGCCCACACATCCAAAAATGGAGTAATCATATTAAAAAAATGGAAATCATGAAGATATGTTTTATTTAATAATTAAAGAAGAATAAATGCATCATAAATTTCATATAACTCATATAAAAACATTATTTCCATCATAATTTCTATCTATGAGATGTGGTAAATGAAAACTGAATTATATCGCTTCATAAGGTGGTAGTCCTCCATAGAAAAAAACTGTATGTTCATTAACACATTTGATGCAATTTTTTGTAGGTTTTTGTATATTACATATAATAAAAACATCAAATTATATTGATAATTCTTATATTATTATATAATTATGAAATAACATGTATTGTGGTGTTAGAGAAATAACATAAAAAAAAGAACTTGTGGAAGGATGTTACCTATTTTAATGGTAACTCACTTTGGATTTTACCAATGGGTTCCTAGGTTGGATTTGATTCCAATGTTAGGCCTCAATGATAAATTTATATATTTTTGGAGATAATATTATCATGGTTTGGATGATAGAATGTTTCTTTATAGGTATGAGGATGACAAAGATGGAATTCTTTTAATAGTATAGGTGTCGTGACAATCTTGTAAATACTAGAAGGGGAACATTATTGGGGGTCACATTTACCTCATTTTATTAATAAATGAAAAAAATAATTGTTTAAATGGGTTTATTGTCAATAAAAAGTACCATCATGCAAAAATTAGTCGATTTTTATAATTTTGGTCCTTAACATCTAAATTTATCAACATTTATCATTTTGATTTTTAATAAGGTAACTAGATTTTTGAGATAATTAATTTTACAATTATTTATAAATTAAAGTGAAATTTATTAGAATATATATAACCAAATAATTCTAAATATGTTATCTATTTTTTTAAAAAATTAATCCCTTATGTGTTTGAAATTAATTTGTAAAAAATTGCATGTAACACGCATAAAGATTACCTTAGTGAGAACCATTATAATATAATTTTATATTTTTAAATGTCAATATATTAATTATAAAAGATCAATTGGTCCAAAAATAGACCATATCTGATATTTATTAGCATTCAAAAAAATTTGTATAATATGATATATTTAGTCAATTTAAAATCATTTAATAAAATATCATTTATCATAAAATTACATTATTGAAAATTTGGATATTATTTACATAATTTAAATTTAAAAATTACAAAAGAAATTTTTTTAATTATAATCTATTATGTTCAAACTAGTTTAACATGATATATTATTCTGAAAAAATAAATAAAATAATTCATTCAATTTACTTTAATTTTAATATTTTTATTATCATTTATTTTATTTTTTTATTAACTATATAATTACAACATTTTTCATTACATAAGCATTAAATCTAAATAATTAATCTCCAAAAATTAAATGTAAATAAACATGAATAAAAATTCATTACTTTTCAAAATAAGTTCTACAACTGAACTATGTGGTTCTTTTATATTTCAAAGATCTACAAATGTTAAAGGTAAGGAAGGTTCCATTATTTTCTTTTTCCTTAAATAAATAATTATATAGAGAACTTTTAGGGAATACCATTAACATTTCTCATAAAATTTTAAAAATATGGGATAGTGTCAAAATATGGGAATAAAATGGACTTTGGACAAGATTCTTGGTCATTTACACTTTAATATTAATGTTTAAAAACCAAATAAAATAATTTATGTCGTAATTGCTATAACATATTTTAATTAATTTCACTAATATTATTTATTCAAATAAAATTAACCATACTAGCCATAAAAATATGGGATAATTCAAAAGATTGAATACATGTTTCCATATTATATACTCACAGAAGTTTCAGAAATTAATTTAAAATTAATCCCATAGTGTGGAAGAGATGATGGGTTTTTATGTGAAAATGTACAAATTATTGAAATGTTTTAATATCGAATTTCAATTTGAAATCAGTTCCAATGACCTATATTTGATTAATGGACGTAAAATTTAAATAATTATAATTTCAAACCAAATTATAATATAATTTGACTCTACAAAAATATTTATGAATAAGTAGATTTCAATTAAAATTACATGATTTTTACTATTAAACAAAATAAACACACTTCTCTAGAAAACTACCACAAATTTAGGAAAAATAAATTTTATAAATAATCATTGAAAAATTATTTTTTTTCGAATTTAAATATATAAAACTATCAAATTTTACATATAAAAAATGGTGCGAAATTAAAATTATGTAAAATAGATATTTTGATAAACACATCATTTTTTTAAAAATGGATTTATTCTTATATTATGCATATCAAATATAATAAATGATATCCAAAAAAATATTTAATATATAATATATAGATTTTGTTAAAAACATTTATGAAGATTGGATTCTTTAATTTTTGAAAATAAAAATGTGTTTGTATATAGAAAAATAGTGTTTATAGAAAATGAATTCCATTATTTTCAAATTTTTATTACATTTATTTATAACAAATTTAAAAAAAAGATTCATTTTTATTCATGTTAAACTCAGTTTTTCACAATTCAGTTAATTTTATTAATAACTTCAATTCAAATGGATAGGTGATAACTATAATATTATTTTAATAATAATATTAATATTATGTTGTAGATTGTGGAAACTAGGTGTTACATTTAAAAAACTATCGAAGGAACTCGACATTGTGTATAACAAAAGAAAAAATAGATTTGATTGTACCTTAATATAATCTAAGTGGTGGTTGTAGCAAAAGTTCGACTTGTGTTACAGAAAAAAGAATGAATAACTTTTGGATTTCATAAAAACCAATCCATACACATTATTGTTTGAAATGATCAATATTTAAAAGATGAAATTAATTTGAAAAAAATTATTTCAAAAAACCTAATGGTGTTATAGAGTTATTTTATCATGGCCTTTACACTAGGTAATATGTTGTGACATGCCATTTATATTTTTTTATTTGAATGAACTACCATCACCATTTTATAAAATTACACACTTCATAATTTAGTATTTTAATTCATCAACTAAAAAAACTAATGTGGAAGAATTTCTTAATTGAACCAATTATGTCATCATAAATAATTACAACACTAAAATTTATAAAAAATAATCACCATAGTAATCACATAAAAATAGGAAATGCATGTTGAAACATATATATAGTAGATAATAATGATTTAAATTTAGGTCTTATGGTTCTTGATATGATTCATGATCTAGATAAGCCCTCATATAATAATTCCCTAGATAAATACACTTAATAACAATATTTTTATCTATATGAGAACACCAATTTTCTTCCACACCCAATGGTGAAATCCATGAAACAATAGCATCATAAGAAACAACAATTTTACTTATCCTAGGTAATTTTTGTTTCCCCTATACATGGCTTAGATTCTCCCAAGAACAAGATCATTGCAATATTCTAATATCCAGGTCTCCTTTATAAACCAAAATATTAAGACAAAAAGGAAAAAGAACTCTAATACCACTTTGTAGCATATTTCCTCAAGTGCCAGATAATGGTTCCGAGAGATGGTGTCCACAAGACCTCAAGAGAACCTCTGTGAATTCCATAGGCTTCCAAGTAGCATCGAGGGAGACTATTCCCTCAATGTCCAGATTTTAGCACTAATATATATAAATATAAGAATTAGGTATAGTAGATGAATGAACTATATGAATAAACCAATAACACTTCGTAATGGAAGAAGTAATGACCTGTACAAAGTATTGGATGTAATTAATAGAAATAAATAAATATAATTGAATAAGATAAAGATAAGGAAATTATATATACCAGTAAAATGTGTGGCCTTGATTCAATATAAAAAGTGATTACATGAGATATAGGTCATACATGAATATTCTACATGCTAACAAAAATAAAAAAAGACCCAAAAATAATATGACTAGTATCTCGAGCATAGGATCAGTCCTCTCCCCTCATACTACATCCTAAAACTATAAAAAATCCTGAATCAGATGTCGCACGCTACCCTTTATCAATTCCTACAATCATGACTCCTTCTTGGGTACCATAAGTAGCCCATACACGGTGTGAGATAAAATCTCAGTAGGCCACTACCAATGGTGTCAGGTTTAATCTATTTCATGAAATTAATAAATAAGAAGTTTTCATGACCCATCCTAGTGGGGCCCATTCCATGACTCCCCAAACCCGCATCAAATAGGCCCGAAGCTGGTGACTATTGCCGAGTAGTCATATCACTAACATGGGAGGAATTTTCTAAGTACATGTACACATGAACGCATCACCAAGCCCATAAATTCTAAAATGTGAAAACCAAAAATGAATAAAATGCATGCATACAACTAAACCCCACCAACATAGTACAGTGGAAAGTAATGTGTTGAAAGTAAAATAGCCAGAATATAAACATAAGAAAAGAAAGTGTATACAAACTACAAATTCCAAACTGTAAGTAATAAATAGATACTAGGACTATTACTCATAGCCTTAGGAACACCTCAGTCTTTAGGGAAACTCCCAAAGCTCGGTCTAGTCATGTTGCACCCTATACTTCATCAAAATGCAATATGTCTACAGAAGACATGACATGTGTGGTAAAATACCATCCATGAGTGAGTATAATAAAATTCAGTAGAGGACCATGAAAACCACAATGAAAATACACAAAATAAATGTACCATAATCTCTACACAAAATCAGTCCATAAAACATATAACAAAATAAAAATATCAAGATATAATCGAAACCCAAACCTCTATTCTAAAGGTAAGTCACAATGACCGCATACCCACACTGGGGAATCAGTCAAATGATTTCCATGAATCACTCATCCTGGAGAACTCACTCCATGAGTTTGATAGCTCTAATGATTTATGTCTGATAATTATGCTCGTTGTGAAGTGCCATGAGAGAGATAGACGCACCGAAAGATCATAAGAGATAATATATAAACTCATTACCATAGAACTCACTCATACATGGGGAAAGATAATGATACAAAGATGAGTATATCTTCCAGGGATTTGGTTTATACCATGACTCATTCATATTCACAGGCTATTTAGAGGTTATACGTTTTGTAGGATTGGTCATGTCGATACCTAAATCTACCTAGGTCCAGGAATGGGAAAAGGATCTCACTTTGGGCCTCTCGGAGAGATTTTGTATCTATCAAAAAAGTCCTACTAAAGGGATCATAATCATGTGGGTGGAAATGATACCGGAAATTTAGTGGAATGAGTAAATGTGGCACTAACCCAAACAAAACTCTTTCCATGACTTTTGGACAAGAATATCAATCCACGTACAAAAAAGTACGCGACATGTAGAAAGGATGCACCTCGTGTCTTATAACTATGTGTACTAAATGTGTACAATGGGCCGAGTTGAAGATAATTTCTTGTAGAGAGTTATATAAACAATGAGTAAGAGAGTGAGACACTGTTCCCATCTATCTAGGGGTTGGTCCATGTATGTTGGCCTTGTGCCCATACAAGGCATCAACACGTGTCGGCCAGCCCATGTACCAGTACATGGGGTAACCCGCGTAATCGGTATAGTCTATTCGTGTGGTGGAGTGAATATTGTGTACTCTACCTCATGTATTTTTATCATCCGAGATACATTCCATGTACCGCTTAAGGACCCACACGTCGTGTGATAGTTGTCACATGCCCTGTCATCGCTTCCGGCATTGCGAAACCCTAACCACCACTGAGCCGTCCCCACATGTCATATTCTTCATGAATTTCTAGGACTCTTTGTTCTTCATTCGGTTCATTGGGAAATCGTATATCTCTTGATCCATCCATTAAATCTCAAAAAATCTCAAGGTTCTAGATCATCTTGACACAAACAATCTAATCTTATAGGTTTTTGGCATCCGATCGGCCCCAAAAACATGTTTCGATTCTCCCGCATGAAGAACCTTTGAGAGTGATTTTCGTTAAACCAGTTTGATTCATCTTCTTCCATCATTTTCACACCTCCTTTGGTTCTTCACAATTCCACATCTCTAATTCAGGATCATTGTGTTGGGAAATAAACTCTCAATGATCATTTGTTTATAACCCAGTGAAGAATGTAAAGAACGTGGGGTAAAAAGGGGAAGAAGAAATCTGCACAATGAATTGAGCAATGAACCTCTTCTATGTGATTCTCCTGTTAGAAGGATAAAATAGAGAAAATAAAATCAAATAAAAGAAAACATGGATTAATTCTCCAAAATAATCCCGATAATGGACCCTCCTGCAAGAAGAAAAGATTTTCCTGTCAACCATTTTGTGGATTTATCAATGTTTGTCTTTTAAATCCATGAACGGGAAAAATAATTTAAATATAAAACCATTCCTAGATCATTGACGAATAGGGAATGTGTTCATCAGTCTGGATTTTATCTCACTGCGCAACCATCCACGCACCATCGTTCATTGTTGTTCTTCAGAAATTCTCTAGGGTGGATCCTCTACAATGCTCTAGGGGATTCCACAGAATGTTTCCATGGTTATGACACTAAACCTATTCTTTTGGTTATTCAAATACACATAACTCATCATGATGTTTTTGAAACGTAAAAATAGAATAAACTATTAAAAATATTTTATTTCCATTGAAATGTCCAAAAATTAACATTTGTAGCTAACCCATGGCATTCGATGATAGGCCTCGCCTATAGTAATGTTACTACTCTGAATGTAATTGTTCCCTCGAAATGATGATATGTGAAATAATTTAATATTTATTCAACATTTTATGGAAAACTTCTCGTGCACTCTATTTTTATATATAATTTATTACAAACATTAATTCTGGGCACTTTGGGCCTCAGAATCGGACGTCATATCAAATAATGTTCTCAAAATAAATCCATATAGTATTTAAAATAATACATATATAATCATAGAAATTTAATTCTCCCCAAAATTAGGATTTATGTCCTGAAAAATCCAAAACAAAAGGCTACTAAAACAGATGTGGGTACTATTCATAAATTGGAGCCCCCCACTCCCACCTACTCACCTGAAGATTCTCGTACCCAGCTAAACAATGGCATTACATCTATGTAGTACACCACCTCACTAACTCTTTGCAGTTTCTAGAAATGGATGATGAACCTCAAAAAAAATCCTGTCTCCTTGAACAATTCTTATCAACCCTCATTGACGTGAGACCTAAAGGAAGACATTATGTCCCCCTTAGAACTCCATAGGCCTCTGATGTCTGTTAGCATAAGACTTCTGTATGCAATCTTCATCCTCTCCTAGATGATCTATACCATATCATTGGTAGCTCGCACAAACTCAGGACCCATGAATTATGGCTCTCCAGGGTCAGTTCAGTAAGGCTGTGACTGGAAGGGTCTCCCATATAAAGCCTAAAATTCTTCCATATCGATTGTGGAGAGGTGTCCATTGTTATATGTATAATCCACCACTGGTAGGTTGTCTTCCTAACTGTGTCATAAATCCATTATACATGTCTTCAACATATCCTCCAGAACATGAATTGTTCTCTCTGTCTGACCATACTTCTAGGAATGAAATGATGTGCTCAAGCATAGCTGATACCCAAACTCCTCATATGATCCCTTACAAAACCGGGATGTCAAATTATAATCGAGATTTTAGATAGAAGGGATGCCATGAATCCAATCGTTATCCTACATTTAGAGGTGTCTTATGAACTCTATGGAACACTACTCCCTTGTAGCTGGGAAGTGGGTCGACATGGTGAGTCATTCAATGATCCCCGAGATAGATAATTGTCCGATGAACATTCATGGTGATCCTTTCATGATTTCCATCAATATTCCATCACACTTCCACTCTAACACTTCTATGGGTGAGATAACCATACTAGAAACTAGAGCTCAACCTTCACCTGTGGGATCGTAAGGCATCAATAAATGAACTCTTTTACTACGTTCTTTATCCCTATCCTCCAAAACTGACATCAAAGGTCATGGAACATTTATTCCACTCTAGGATGTACCGCCAAGGGGGTGTGTGAAAATCCCTCAGAACCTCCTCCCACATCATATCATGTATAACTATTCATCCTGCAAAAAGAACAATGTTCTCCCACCTTGTGAATATCCATGAAGAGAATGTACTCTGGATTAATAATCACATAAATTATCTCAGTCGACATCCCCTAGAATTTCATCCCTTACTCGCCACAATAGTGGAGGTGTAAAAACCGTTGACTAGAGATAAGATATATTATCTCCATTCACGAAGGATAACTGTTGTGAGGTCATCTACTTTGATGCCTCGCTCAACATCTATGAACTCGATCTATGACTAAGAGCATAGGATACTATTTTCCCTTTCAAAGAATATAGATGATCTTGAATTCATAATCCTAGAGGAACACTGGCCACTACCTATGCCTCTTATTCAGATCTTTCTGTGAGAAGATGTATTTGAGGATCTTATGGTCAGAGTAAATGATAAATTAGATTTCCATCAGGTAGTTCCCCCACATATTCAACTTGAATACTGAAACTGCCAACTCAAGATCATGGGTCACGTAGTTCGGATCTTACATCCTTAGAAATCATGAACTATAAGCAATCACCACCTATCTCTAAATCATCACACAACCATTTCTATTCCCAGATGTGTCACAAAAAACTATGTGCTTGACACCTTCAAGAAATCTCATGATCAGTATACTCGACAATATATGCCTCAATTATGGTAAATCCTACATTAACATCGTCATTCATACTCTTGGCTTCCCCTTATGGGTAAAGGCTATCATCAGTGCTGATATCCAAGATAAATAAAGGATAAGTCTTTTGTAGTATCCTGTCAACCAAAGGTATCTCAGCACCTCTATCACACTCTGGGGTGGCACCCATGCTAGAACTGCCTCAACCTTTGTTGGGTCCATTTCTACTCCATCTAATGAGATAACATGTCCCAAAAACGGACCTCTTTTATCTAGAAATGGCACATTGAGAGCCTCCCATAAAGATGGTGTTGTCATAGTAAATCTAAAACCATCCGTAGGTTTCTCACATACTCCTCCTCTAATTTCAAGTACAAAAGGATTTCATTAATGAATAACACTATGAACCAGAATATGTAAGGATATAAGATCAAGATCATAAGTCCCATGAAAAAAACTACGGATTTCTTAATGCTTAAAGGAAACACCATGTACTCATAGTGACCGAAGAAACATCTGAAATATGTCTTCAGTATATCATCATCTTTTACTCATAATTGGGTGTAACTTGATCAAAGGTCATCCTTTAAGAACCATAATTATCCACTTAGATGATCAAAGAGATCATCTATCCTCGATAGTGGATACTTTTCCCAGACCATTACATGACTTATTGGCTAGTAATTAATGAACAACCTCAAACTCCAATATTCCTTCATGGAAAACACAACTGGGGCTGCCCAGGGTGAAACAACAACTCATACAAATCACATCCTATGAAAATCCTTGAGCATCACCCTCATCTCGCGAAGCTCTACAGGTGCCATAATATATTCCAGTAAGGATATCAGTGTCTTCTCAATGTGTAATTGGATGTAGAAGTAGATCTCCCATCACTGAGAAAATCTTGGAAAATATTCTTGAATGATGTCCTTGAACTCCTCCACTACTACTACGAACTGAAAGCTCGCCACATTAGTCTCCCAAAGGGTACGGCATGCCAACTCATGATTGATCGATTTCACCCTCCTAAGAACATTCCCATTCATTTATTCCTATTTTTAATTTTCACCAACAAATAAAAACCTCTTTCCCTCGCTATGGACACCCCGAAATCTTCTCCTAAAGAAGTCAATCTGGTCATGAACCGAATATAACCAATCAATACTCAGAATAAAGTCACAAGGCCTCGACGCTTCTACCAAGAGGATCAAACTGAAACTCTCACCTCCAAGGTAAATATCACACTATCAACAATGTTTTGTGATCATAAAGTCTCCTCCTGTAGGTTTATCCAAGTTAATGCGCCAAGTCAATGACTCCAATGGAATCTCAAGTTTACACACAAGACATGTGGTGAATAAATAATGACTAGCACCTATGTCTATAAATAAGGAAGATATGGTAGAAAAGACCCAGATCATACCTTGAATCATACCCAGAGTCCCTAGGTTATACTTCTCAACCATATGTAGTTGCCCCACCACTGTCCCCTACTCCCTGATACTTGTGATGACCTCCATGGAGTGGTGGTGGAAGTAGGTCAAAGAGTCTACCACCTCCTGTACCTCTCTCTGCTCCTCTACCAGGTCTACCTCACGGCAGGCCTACCTACTCTAATCTCCACCTCTACCTCGGTGTACCATCCATTGCCTCTCTATCAATAGTTTGATAGGTTGGGAAATATATAGTGAGATTCCCCATGTTGTCGCATGAGTATAATTTTCACCCCCTAGGCTGACTGGATCCCACTTGGCAGCGTTGGACCACAGATCACCTATCATGGGTCTTTAAGTAACTTCTTCCACATTCTGATCCATGGTCCGGATGTCAGCTCCCTACTACTGAGTCTCTGGACCTGTGTGCCTAGAGAGGACTGCCACTGGATGTCTCATCTCATCCAATAAGCTCTTGAACACCAAATCTCTCTCATGAACTCCTGTATAAGTCAAAATGCATATAGGCAAGACAATAGATTGGATTTCCCACTGTATACCTTACTTGAGGTTATAAGATCTAACGTACTGATCCCTGAACATATCAATCGAGTACCAATTGAAGTTGGTGGTCCTTGATAAATACTCGGTGAGCATTAAACTTCCCTTCTGGAGATGAAGAAGCACCCAGATATGAACTTCTCTCAGTGTAACTAGAGGGAACTCCTACCTAAGAGTCACTCGAAATCTACCCATCATAGAGTCTCTTTATCGTGAGTCTACATGGTGAAACGACACCATCAACTTGTTGAACTCTGAATAAATCTCACTCTAAGGATAACCATCGGGTCTGCCGGTGTCCTCACTAGATGGAAAACTCATGTCACTAACTCAAGGCAGTCCTTGGCCACCTGCGGGTAGGTATTGCCTTAGATCCTGAGGGGTGTCTCTCCCTCAAACTCATGAAGGGTTCTCATAATGTTCTCATCATCTTCCGTTACTGTAGGTACCACATTCTACTCCACTAGTGGTGGTATAGCTAGTGCACCACCTCGAGGTAATGATTGTGGAACTGATCCATTAATAGAACCCTGATCACTGAGGGGGTCATCCTCATGATAGAGCTACTGAATCCTAGAAGGTATGCATCGTGGAGGCATTTATATGGAAAAAATATGTACTACAGTCAAAGATTATATCTGGAAAACAGATAGAGAAAGACATGGAAAACAAAACCCATTACTATATGATGCATGTAACATTCTTTTGTTTCCCTACAAATAGTGTTTTCATAAACTAAGTTCAAATGTAGGTTATCAGAGTCATGGTGTATGGTAACATCGGCCACCCGCACCAACACTAGAGTACCTATTTTGAAATATGAGCTCAAAACACTTCACAATATTTCCCCAAACCAATCTCACATCATCTTCATCCTAAGGTAGAACTAACCACCTCAAATACCACTCTATCATGGCTCATCCAAGTGTGGCTCATGTCATGACTCCCCTAGCCTTCCACCAATAGCTAAGTGGCTAGTGAATAGCACTGAGTAGGTATATCACTAACATATGAGGAATTTACAATGTACATGTACACACGCACAGATATCCAAACCCAAAAATGCTGAAATGTAAAAACCACTCAAGAAGAAAAAATGCATGCACACAACTAAACCCAACCACTATTGTATAATGGAATGTAATGTGAGGAAAGTAAAATGGAACAAAATATAAGCCCACCAAAAGAATGGGACTTTACACTATGATGTTCTACCTGTAAGTAAGAAATAGGTACAGGGATTGATGCTTGTAGCTGTAGGAACACCTCAGCCTATAGAGAAACTCATAATTCTTGGTATCGTTCTGGTCTGTCCTCGACTCCATCAAAAGGCCTCTCATCTGCACAAGACATGACATGTGTGGGAAAATCCTATACAGAGGTGAGTGTAACAATATCTAGAGGAAGACACCAAAAACCAAAAACTAAATAAAAAAAGTAAAGGTATCGTCAGAAATACAAAATATATGTTTACATAACATATAATAATATAATCATTCCCATATATACTCAAAACCCAAACCTATAGTCTATAGGTAAGTCACAACAACCGCATACCCATGCTAGGGATTTTGTCTGAAGATTTCCACGAATCACTCATTTTGGATAACTCACTCCATGAGTCTGTCTATTCTGATGAAATATGTATGAGAATTAAATTCATCAGGAAGTGTCACGAGATAGATATACTCACTGATAGATCTAATGGGAGAAAATATAGACTCATTCTGGGAGAACTCACTGCAGAGTTGTGAAAGATCATGATACATGGATGAGGATCACTGCCACGACCTTGGAATATAGGATGACTAATCTGAATTTAGCTTCTAAGTAGAGTATCAGAATCCTATAGGATTTTTCATGTCAATACCTGACTCTACCTAGGGCTAGAAATTTGTAGAGGATCCCTCTATGGGCCACTTGGATATATTTGGACGCTATCCAAAAAGTCATGATGAAGGTGTCATACTCCTATGGGTGGAAATTATACCTGACCTTTAGGGGAACAAGCGAAGGGGTCACTAACCCAAATGAAATTTTTCCAAGAATCAGGGGACAAGAATATCAATCCATGTAAAAAACGTACACGAAATTTAGAAAGGTTACACCCTGCATCGTATGACCCGGGGTACTTCCTATGTACAATGACTCGTGTTGAAGAGAATGTTATGAATAAATTGATACAAAATTATTGAAAGAGAATGAAACATAATGTCCTAATATCTGAGGGTCTCTCCATGTATTTCGGTCATTTTCTTGTACATGGCATTAGCCCATGTATGACAACCCGTGTACCGTTACATGGTGAAACCCGTGTAAACATCCTAGTCTGGTTGTTTGCTGGAGTACATGTTGTGCACTCCACCCATTTTCTAGGTATCATTCCGAGTTACTTTCCATGTCTTGCATATGGGACCAAATTCCATGTTATAGTTTTTACACACGGTTTCATTGCTCCATGCATCGTGAAACCCTAGCTACTCCAAAGCCAGCCCCACATGTCATGTTCTTCAGAGAAAATGTCATATTCATTGCAAATTTTCAGAACACTCTGTTATTTTTCGGGCACATCAGGAGATCTTATATCTCTAGATCTAGCCATATATTCTCCAAAACGAACAAGGTCTGAGTTCTCTCTTACACCATAAAGATGATGATGTAGGTTTTTGGCCTTCGATTGGCCCCGAAAACATGCTTCGATCCACCTGTATAGAGAACCTCTACGGAACGATTTCTCTATAACAGAGTCGATTCATTTTCTGCCATCATCCTCACACCTCCATTGGGTTGTCACAATTTAAGATATCTAATTTGGGATCACTTTATTGGGAAATGGACATGCGACGACCCATTTTTCATAACCCTATGAAAAATATGAGGAACACTGGGTAAAAAGGGGAATAAGAAATCCACAAAACTATTTGGGGTACGAACCACCACTATAATTCTTCATGGAATTTGTCCACTCCTATTAGATGGAAAATAGTGAAAAGAAAATTTAATCAAACAAAACATAGATTAATTCCCTAAAATAAACCCAATAAAGGACCCTATTGAATAAACAAATGATCTGTAAGACGAATTGTTTGTGGTTTGATACGTATTAATTATTTGAATTCAAGAATATGGAAAATAATTTAAATAAAACCCGTTATCTCAATCATCGATGAACATGGGGAGTAGTCATCGGTCGTGATTCGATCTCACCGTGCAAAGATCCATGCATATTCATTCATTGGGAATTCTCCAGGGTTTCTCCTCTCTAATGTTTGATAAGATTCTAGGGAATGTTTCCAGGGTTATGAGCCTAACCCTGGGCTCGTGGTTAATTAAAAAACATTACTCATCATTGTGTTATAGAAGTGTAAAAATAATATAAACTGTTAAACTTATTTTATTTTCATTGAATTGTCCAAATATTAACTTTTCCAGCCAACCCGTGATAGTCGATGTTTGGCCTCACCTAGGGTAAATTCACCACTCTAAGTTAAACGGTTCCCTAAAATTTCTGATTCAGGAACCCATTTAAAATCATTACACATTTTTTGGAATACATGTCACACAAGATATTTAAATGTTTTATTTATTTTAAAAATTTATTCCGGGTACTCTAGTCCTCGAAATCACTCCCCGTCACATAGTCTGGACTTGATATAATTCCATATAATATTTAAAAAAACACATATAAAATCCAATACATTAGAGTAGTGTTCAATAATAAATATTAAATTCTAGGAATTTAATAAAAAATAATTACAACATGTATATTTTTAAAGGAACATGTCATTAAAAATAAGGACATAAGTCAGTGTAATTTAATATAAAGAATATGGAACCCATCTTAAGGCCTATCTCTTTGACTAGAATTATTATTCCAATCCAATTAATAATTTTAAGTTTTTATTCATGGATAATTCCATATCAATTGGTGTTTAACCATTTTTAATAAGGAAAATAGTCCAATAAAATGAAAACAACCCATTTTGGGTGGCATATGAAAAGTTGATCATCCATAGTAGTGATTCACTACTCACTAGGGTGGTTTTGAGAATGGAAAAAAAATCATTTAATTTATTTAACAACATAGAAGATATTTTTGGGTAGATACATTATCAATCACAATGGTGCGCCAATTATAAATCGATGAATCATCCAGGAAAGTCCAAGGCCACCAACCTTGATGTTGTAGCACTACACTAATCTGTTGTCGAAGAATGGTCGAGCACGAATAGGAGAAATCAAAGAAATTGTTCAACTCACTAAGAATAGGGAAAAAGTTGTCACACATAAATAGTACAAATAGATTACTGAAGAAATATGAAACATATGAAATTGGAATGTAGATATTTCAACATGGTTTATGATGGCTCCAACAATGAATGAAATGACTGACAAATAAGGAATATATTAAAATCCCTATCTTGGAGGAGGGGAGAATATTCACTTGGGAGGATATGGTCAAACCCATTGGAAAAAATATGGAGGAATGAGAGGTGTTAGGGTATTTTATTTGTCATGGTAAAAGAGGAATATCAGTTACATATCTATTGGTGCATGGTTTGGCCACATAATTGGCCAAACTGTGTGAAAACAGTACACCATGGCACTAATCAAGAAGTACCTCACATTCTTGTAGTGAGTGGTTTGGATAAACATTTTAAAAACCTATGAAAATACACTTTTTCAAGAAGTATTAAAGAATGAACATGTGTGATTCTCGGGTCACACTGCTACATACAAACAGTGCAACCCCATCACCTTGATTTCCTAGGCCACATTGTTTTTTAATTCATGGGATCTAGGTCACATGACTTCTACTAATCATGAAGCCTAGTATGACTCCTCCAAAACTAGGACTCTAGCCTCCAAATATGTCTCGAAGACCCTCATTACCTCCTCAATCCATTATTCATCATTACAAGGAACAATAAATGAATTTAATAGAAAAAATAATGGTTTGAACCTTCTATAAAAATCCAGGACATTACATCCACAATTCCATGTCTTATGATAATGTTATTCTATCATGACTCATGTTCTGTTATGATTCATATCTTATAAACTATGTATATTTATTCCATGATTCACTGTTTTAATATTGGATATAAGATTTATAATTAAAAAATGATTATTTCATAATAATAGTCCTTTCTTCTCTTATTATGATTATATAATCATTGATATCTCATTTTATTAGCATAACAAAGAATCGAAGCTCAACCTTTTCTTATTTTTATTTTCACTAGGTTATGATCAATGGTTTTAATTTTGGTATGTTTAAGAATGGTTATATAAATATTTAAATTTTAGTGGATGATGTATATTTTTATATAAAAATTGTTTATTTTTAAAAGATACGTATGTGTTAGTCCCTATTCTATAAAACTATAAACCTAATATATCCTTCAGTATGAAATTTAATAAATATTTAATATAATTTTTTTTATTTTATTTTTTTGAAATTGGGTAACGTTCATTGGTATCATATATATAAATATAGTTATTATGTTTTTACCACCAAATTTGGATGTGTGGGTTCTGTCATGTTTCACCACAAGTGACAAAAATGGAGTTTTTTTAGAAATAGAGTAGATAAGTTCAATATATTTCAAGCTAACAGATTCTAAAAAACAATTATGTCATTTTATAAAATATATATTTTTTAGTTTAACCCTCTCATCAATACATTTTTCAATTTCACATGATAAATTATATTTACTATATTTACTATTCATTATAGTAAAAAATTGTGTTCCCATTACTAAATTAAAAATATTATCCTGATTCATAAAAAGGAATAGATTTCCCAAAATTATATTAAAGGAACTGGAAAATTTTAATTTAAAAATAATCTCTTAGATATGTTGAGAAATTTTTTTAAGTATCAAATGATCAGAAGTTAATAATGTTTTTATATCAAAATTAAATAAGATATTTATTCAAAGGAACAGAATAATAATATTTTTTAATAAATTGAAATAATTTTATTTTAATTCCAATAAAAAATATTATTTTTCTTTTCAAGTAATATAAATAAAAATTTGGTTTTTAAATAAATTTTAATTGTTTACTGTATTCCTTAAAAAATAAATCATTTCAAAAAAATTCCCAAAAAATATACCAGAATCTAATAATGATATTTTAAAATCAAAAGTTGGGACCAATTTATCAAATATTTTTTAATAAAAATTTATAAAAAATAATTTTTAATTTGTTTCTGATAGTGTGATTAAACCCTCTATTAGAAAAAATATTGTTTTTCACAAATATTCTTTTAAATTATTATTAATTTTTTATAACAAATATATGAACATTATTATCATGTTTTTTTATTACCTTTCATACAAACCAATTTAATGGCATGTATATAATGGTATACTATGATATGATTCATGTATACACAGGGTTCCATGTTCCTACAACATTCAATGAGATTAAATTTAATGAAATATATTTCAGGGGTTATTTGTGCTCAGTGTCGAGAGTTTCATATAATATTTTATAATATTTTCTTGTTTTTGATATTTAGGGTTTTATATTCTCCACTCCATAAATAAATTGTTTCGTCAAAATATAAACATGTTATTGATAATAAATGGTTTTCCATTTGGAAACACCACTATTAAAATCCCTACATTATAATAAGGGTTCATAAAATATTTTTTTAATAAAAGAGATATTGAAATATATAGTTTATATGGAATAAAACATTACTGTTGATTTATGTGGGACAATATTGGTGTAATGTGGATATATTAACATGGAATAAAATCATAAATAATTATAGAGAGTGATATAAGTCCTTTATTACAACAAGTTGAGTGATTAATGGAATTCTAATGACCTTAAAACCGTGTATATGTGATGATTTAAAAGAACAATTGATTCATTAGTTATGAAGGTAATAAGAAAACATTTTTTTCAAGATCCTTTTTCTTATAGCTGTCAAAATATTTTAAAATCTATGGATTTAATGAAATATATATACATGTTATGTTTGAATTTCATGAGAACGATTTCAAAAAAATTTATGATTCAATAAATATCCAAACTATCACTAACTCTATGAAATGAATATAAAGAAATTATTTGTATTCATGAAGAACAAAAATTAAAATATATTTGGTTTCAATATAAAAAATATAATGATAATTCATTCCTTCGATCTCTAGATATTATTATGAAAAAAATTGTTAGAATAGGTTATTCAATATGGATAAATTGTCATATCATAAACTATAAAATTAATCTATAAAACCTTTACAAAATGTAGAAATAAATGATTTAATAAATGCATAGCCATATGACCCTTAAAAATATTAATTTTCAAAAACCATTATATAAGGTCACTAATATTATAAAATGAACTTATCATTAATCCCCAAAACAACATGATGTAGCTCTTAATCACCACCTTAAAATCATTTGAATATATTCATCATGTATTCTTTTTAAACATGGTAATAATCATAATTTAAAAAAACATATTGAAAACATACATTCTTCATAATTCCTTATGTAAAAAAAAAATTTATTGGATGTGTCCATAAAACCTATTTTTTTTTAATTCATAAATGATAAAATATACCAAATTGTCAGCAAAATAATTAATTAGTAACACTATAGTTAGTATTATAAAATTTACTTTATCCATTTTAATTTGATCATTTTTATAGAAGCACTATTTAAACATCAAGAACAGTTTAATAATTATATTTCCACCAATCATTTGTTTTTGAATATATTCAACTTTCCAGTGCATCACTTTTCGTAGTCATCACTACTATTCAATATATTTTTTCATATCTTTAATTAAAATGTAATAACATACAATCCTTATACATTTTATAATTCTTATATCCATTATTTCATTGATAATATACTGAAATGAAATAATTATTTAACTATGCAAAATCACATTTATCATTGAACATTGTTTGTGGTAATATCATATTCTTGACCATGATTTATTTACTTATTTGGGGTATTTAAAATTAACACTCGAGACACTGATTTGTCTAGTTCCTTATACCATTTCATTGAAATCTTTGTGAATTCAAAATTTTGTTATTTCCCTTACAATTAAAAGCATGGTGGCCTTTCTCTCCATTGTTGTATTAAAATAAAATTTATTATAAGAAGTAAACAGGGAGTTTTTTGAACAATTATAACATGTGGAAAAATTATTCTTCCCCTCTATTCCTTTTCCAACTTTTCCCCTATTTTCCTTTTCTTCTCTTGCTTCACATCGCAACCATAATACATAGTGAATTCTTTATTTCTCTAATTAAGAAATTATAATATTATCTCATGTAATGAAAATGTTTGGGAAAATATTTCCATTCAAAATATTATGTTAATCCCATCAATTCAATGAACATTCTTATAAATTGTATATTTTCAATCGTTGTGGATCTCACTCCATCTACAAAGAATCATTTTAAAATTATGGAATACATTAGATTATATGCTATCATTATTAGATATAATATATAACCCAAAGATATCCATATCCATAAAATAAATTGAAAATTTTATACATAGCTTATCTCATAATCAAAAACATGTTTTATTTGATAAAATCAGAAGATTTAAATCCTTTATAATGGTTTCTAAATAAAATGTAAATTATTCAAAGAATATCCACAGGTAGTTTCCAGAAAGGTGTGTTGTAAGGACAATTATGTTGTACTGAGAGACTATCCTTTCGAGCCCAATATGCCCTTTTTTGAATTAATATCCCTAGTTACATATTATTCAAAACCACGTATAGTTGTAGTATCTATAAAGGGGTGAAATTATAAAAAAACCCACATAATAATTTTTTTTAGAAAACTTTTTTGTGTTATTATATAATTATCATGATTGTCTAAAATATAGTTATGATCCAAATAAATATTTTACAAAATCTAGTTCCTAAGATTACTTCAATACATCCTATGAAACAAACTATAATGACCCCAAAACTAGTATCCCGGAGATAGTATATACAATATTACATTGTTAGAAGATAAAATGAATCACATATTAAAGGTCCAAATAGTTTGCTAGTCTTGTTAAACATGATATCTACATTATTACCATGTTACATTTGTGAACAATAATTACAACATAATTTTTCTTCTAGAATAACATTATTCCTACCAGCATATACATTCATGTGAAACATAATACACATCAAATATTCATGAGAATGAAGTAAAATTATGTGTTTTCACAAAAGATTTGTAAGGGTTATGTAATGTGAATGATATCATTAACCCATAAGTATAATCAATATAGAAACGTTAGCAACTAAACAAACATTCTATTTAAATTACAGGATAAGGAATTATAAATATTTGAAGATAAATAACTAAAAACACATTCCATTAAACCATAAACATATAATTAAATTCATTCATATATTATATAATTATTAAAATTTCATAGATAATAGTAATATAATTCATAATGAAGTAAATTCTTAATTATTGGGTGTCATTTTTGAGCCCATGATACCTCTATCATGAAGACCCTTCACAATAATGTTTAAAAATACATGTAAAAACCTCTTTAGTTATGCCTTACTAATTTGTCTCATGATATCTACTGATGTATTTTGGGGATATATATAAATAGTCACACCCTTTTGTACATTTCTAACTCATTTTATCATATATAAAATAATCTGATAAATCATTTAAAATTTTCTTTGTCATCGTATATCTATGTTGGAGAAATAATAACGATTAATAATAGTTATCTTTTAAATGAAATAACATTAAAATTAATAATATATATATTGAAATGAGATAATTTCTATAAAATATGAATATAAAAGATAAATAACATAGTTATTTATAATAATTTAAGGTTAAATGACAACATGAAAGTGAAAAAGTAACGGGAAAGTTAATGACTACAATAATGAATCGAACAAAAAATGAATAATTCACCATGAAAAAATGACCATAAACCATCCATAAAAACATTAATTATGGTATCAATAAAACATATCCCATGAGGAGTATATATAAAACGTAGGGTTTTTCTTCATTGAAGAATATAAGTACCATAAAAATATCTTTAAAAACATTCTTTAGGTAAATATCATTTTCATTTTAAAAATATAATTTTAAAACTAATTGTTCAATAACATTTTAAAATTATTTTTCTTTTAAAATTATCATTTAAACTTATAAATAAATATTTGATACATTGATTCGTCATAAGGGATAGAAATTCAGTTGATGTTTTATAGTTTAAAACAAAAATTCATATTAATTTTTTGGTATATGTGAAATTAGAATTGTTTTAAAAATTATATGGATATTTATTTCAATTATATTAAAAAAATTAACATATTTAAAAATATATATGATAAATATATTAAAAGTGTATATTTATTTTATTTTTTTAGAAATATAAATTTTGAAGAAAATAGATTTTTGATCAAAGAGAGAAATGAAGCAATATTTTATTAAACAAATATTCTATGTATGGAACTAATGAGTTAAAAAATTTAATATTACTTTAAAAGTTTATGAATAAAAAATTTAGAACGAAACTAAATAGGTGTGTGATAAAATTATTAAATAATTTCCATCAATTGAAATTCATGTTCAAACAATCCCAATTAAAATTTAATTTTTAAAGAAACCCCCACAATGATCGTAATGTTATAGTGGGAATTAATAGATGAATGGATTATTTATACAAAATGAAAATTAAAATTGAAAAAGTTAAAATAAAACATAAGATAATAATAATTTCAATTAACAAAAAATTAAATATTATCAATGAAAATGAAGACTTAATAAATCCAAGTTAATGGAATTTGAGTTATTATATTCTTTTCCACTCGGTAAGTTTCTAGTCATGTTCACATAGATTAAATAAATAAAATTGAAATTTAATATATAGTGAAATATAAATTATTCAATATATTCTATATAAAATGTTTACTGTTTATAATAAGAAAAATAAATGAAGTTTATAACAATATAATATTCCTCAATGAAGATACATTGAGATGAAATCACATACCTTTGTCTTCCATTTGGATAAATGTGATTTAACCACCTATAAAGTTGTCTTAAAAAATTATTTACCAATAATATAACAATATTAATATATATAATATCATATATGAACCTTTTATATCTTCTTATCACTATTTAATTAATAAGAATTTAATGTTTTCATTATTTCGGGTATTAATTTTTTTTGTTTTCTTATAAATGGTTTTTCATGAATGTTTAAATTCTTCAACATATTAGATATTTACATCAACTACACAGAAATATTCATGAATAAATTATAATATTTTTACTTAAATTAGCCTTTTAAAACCAATCCTATTTGATTGTTATGAAAAATGAACTATTTTACAAGCATTGAGATTGTATGTTCTATTTACGCATGAGTAACATTTTCACATTACAATGACTATTATATAATAGATGCGAGTAATATTTTTTCCTTAAATAATAATAATTATATAATTAATTTCATATTAATACATTATAAATAAATGAATATACTTTCTATGTGTTGTGTTGATGAAAATATAGTAACATCACTTCTTAAAGGTGATAGTCCACACGTACACAAACGATGTTTCCATTTCTTCACTATAAAAAAGAAAATGATAAATTATCTTTTAAGAATGATAAATATTTTATTCATGTAAAAATTATTTCATCTATATAAAATATATTAGTTAAAAGTTTCTTTATTACCTTATATTTAAATATTTATCAAATAATGAGTCATGCAACTTCATGAAACGGTAACCGTCGGGGCATAGAAGAGATGTTATCATATCCCCTACATGATGGAAAGTGAAAAGTTATATTTGATATAATGACTCATTATTTACAATTATGTTATAAATATAATTTATATAATTTATATCCTTTATCATACAGTATAATGAGAGGTGTTAATTTAAAAAAATTCCATCGGTTCGCTAGGTGTTGGTTCGCCATACACATGAATGATTATTTCGTAACCCATTTTTTGGTATTAGAGGTAGTTTTGGACTACTAACATAAAAAATAAAATAACTATATATTTAATATAATTATTTTTTATATAATCATTGTAAAATTATAATTCACGGGTGCAGTAAAAAATAAAATAAAAATGCATATTTAATAAAGTCACCTCATCTTCGGGTAACCTCCTTCTGTATGAACAAAAAGCTTTCAATGGTTAGATTTCATCCACAAATTTGGATTACTGGACATGTTTTGTGAAATATGGTATGTTATTTGTGTCACTATCCCCTACCCACAATTTATACCCCACCTAGTATAGGAATGGGAGAAGATAGATAATGACACATGAGTTGAGTCTCTAGTAGGACCTGGGTTGGTCAATAGAACCAAGGGTATAGTAAACACAAAGATGGATGTAATTATCCTCTAAGAAAACAAATGTCAAAGAGAAAGATAAGATGGAAACCAAAAAACACTTTCTTAGGCCACATTGTAAAAATAACCCGTCTGAACATACCTAATATCGTTCCATAGATACTACAATTGAGAGGAAAAACTGCAAGTACCAAAAAAAACTAAAGTGGAAGCGACCATGAATCCCAAACAGCTCCTAAGAATCTCCAAGCTAATATTACTTGCCTGGTCACCAACCTAATTCAAATGACTAGATGAATAGTTTATATATCATATGGTGGGAAAATATTATACTCAGTGGATCCTCTATGGAGAATCTCATGAAATATTAAAGGAAGCATGAGAAAGAGAAGTGAACAATAGCTGACACTAACTCTTCACCTAAATAGGTTAACTATGTTCCCAACCACTGCATAGCTAGTATCACCATGTAATGGATAAAATATTACATTATATAATAAAAATATCCTGGTTACCCCTCTACAACTTCCCCACTAGTTTTCCTCTTTTCCCCAACTTCATATGTCATGAGAATCTATCTCCAAAATGGTGATCTCAAATACATCTAGGAAAAGCACCCCAAAATGCACCTCGTGAAACAAAACCACCATGTCCACAAGGACAAGAATATCCATATAGTATTCAGGATCCACCACAGAACACATAGAATGTATAATACGTCGGGTATTATAACTGATTCCATTATAGCCTATACACTGAGTAAGGATCATCAACCCATCATAAAATATGCAAGTTATACCTATAATAGCACTTAGGGAAAAAAATATTCAGAATATATGTGTTGGAAATAACCACAAACCATTACATAAAACTACAAACATATATGGGTAAAACTAACTGTTGTTAATACCATAACATGTAACTACAAAGAGAAGAGTATGGGATTAAAGGGGGTAGTTAGTAATCCATCCCCCCACCGAGATATTGGGGAAAACACTCCCCCTTGCTCCGAATAACCAAGGTGGCAGTTCCCCAAACCGATAGGGTGGAGTATCATACAAAAGCACCAAATATATAGGATAATATTGCGCACAACAATACTATGGGTAACACCTCGACACGGACTCAACTACATCTAAGTAGCCTCAGACTCCTCTCTGCCATTACTATGACTATACATCCTATAAGCACAAAACCATTTAAAGAGATTTATTATGTTACTTTATCTCTTAAAAATCAGTATTAATTTATGTTAATTAATTTCCTTATAATTAATTAACCATTATCAATTCCATAACACATTCCATTACGATTAGAATTTAAATAATGATCCATTCCCAATAGGCATAATCAAACCAAATCCTTGGCTTCTAAAAAACATAACATTAGCAATGTGTTCGAGCTAGATCAAAACCCATGCGTTAAACATTTATTATTTTAATCAAAAAATTATCACATTCCATGATTCCTAGTATCCTAGGAAAACATTCTAATCAACCAGACACAATGGGGTAAAAATGGTGAGAAGATTAACTATCCGTCAAGTTTTACCATATATATCTTCATTATAGACCTATCCATCATCATGAATCTAAACAACGAAACCATGTGGCATACCTCGTGCATCTTATACTCTCTTGAAATGATGGTAAACTAAACCATATTCATCAAGAATTGGGGAATTAAATAAGATAAAAAAAATAGATTCAACAAGTTTCTAAACTTCATATCAATGGGTATGCTCATATTCAACACGTTTCAGCATCTATGGTGCCCTCCCTGAGAACCACATTCAAAAAATGAGGCATAATTACCCTCTAGGAATCAACAGATTCCAAAAACACTGGGTATACCTTCCCACACATACCACAATATCCATCAAGCCTCTACCATCCCAGGCTGACATAACATCACAAGATGTTGAAAAAAAACATAGATTTCGGGATATCGGCGCTAAAATAATCCACCCATGATTCCCACACAATGAGTTCTGATTTCTCCAAAGAAAAAGGATCATGACCTTTACAAAAAGTGGGAAACATATTCCCCATAGAAGAATTGTATATAATTCATACAATTGGTTATTAAAAAATTCACTTAAACATGCATATCTTCATCAATTTTATTATCATAAAAATAAAAAACAACAAAAAATTCATTAAAAATTCATTATTAACTTTTATCAAATTAATTGTCAATTAATTATGTATTTATGTTCTTTACCAATTTCCATAAAAAATGATGTTCTAAAAAATAAAGTCATAGATATCTCACTATATATAAAAATAATAGGCAAATTTTTATCATGATACAAAGCAACAGAATCATTACTTATATGATACCCATTATTTAATCCAGTTCAAGAAATTAATTTGATAATTTCATCGTGATACAATGTTATAAGTCATGATAACTCTATGATTTGACATTAATATATAATTAATAAATGGGTATCCAACCTCAAGAGGACTTCAACATTATTTTCTTGAGAATAACCCACACAATGGATCATGATTGTGTCTCCCACAATGACTGCATCCACCTGAGGATGTTGCAACACCACCGCATCATCCTACAATAGAGAAAGCTCGTTTAGAAACATGGAGATCACATTTTTTCACATGGAATAGAAAATATGGGAAACCAATTGAGGAACCTAGAAAAATGGAGGTAGAACATATGTTATATAAATGATGGATCTACCCTTCTCTATTTCACCAAAACAGGGGGTGCACATACAGTAGGAAATCCTCCAAGGGGAACATGATCCAAGTCTACATCACAATGAATGACTCTTATTATAGGAAGAACTCTTGGATTCCTATACCAAGGGAAAATAATAATGGAGAACAAGGGTGGAAGGTATCTCATCATTTTGAAAATCAAAATAGTGAAATGGTTTAGATACAATTTAGATTTTCCATTAAAATATGATCTAGTAAATACTATGTTTTATTCATGACAAAGATACCTAACCCCTTAAGAAAAAATATATTGGATTTTCAGGAAATAAATATTCTATAAATATCTTAAAACAAGGATTTGAATTCATTTTATCTCAAATATAACATTAAATGGGAGAAACTATCGTAAACTGGGAACATGGTTCATGAATCATCGTTGGATGACTCACTGTTGGATGAGTCACCTTTGCATGGATCACCATTGGAAAAGATACCATTTTATGAGGCTCTATTAGTCAAATCACTATTGGATGAATCACAATCTGATGATTCATCATTGGATGAGTTAGCAGTGGACAAGTCATCATTGGATGACTCGTCGTTGGATGATCCACCATTGGATAAATATCCATTAGAAGACTCTCTGTTGGACGAATCACCATTGGATTAGTTACTGTTTGGTGAGATACAATCTAATGAGTCACTATTTGTGAGTCATATTTTAATGAGATACCGGTGTGAGTCCCCATTGTGACCCATCATTGCTGATTCACTATTCTGACTAACAACTCATGACTCGTTGTTCCGGACCCACGGTTGTGAGCTACTATTGGAAAACTGTAAATTTGGAGAACTCCTTAAATGAGTATCCATGACATCCATAATACCTCAAACACCAGATTTTAACAATAGAATGGACCATTGAGGTTAATGAAATTACACTAAATACCTTTCAAAAAATTATCATCGATGAGAATACAAAACCAACCGGAGGGGAAATAGAAAAGGGGTCATCCTAACATCCACCCTATAAGATACCTCTCAAGGCTCTCTCTAATACATGTGATCAATTGCCTCATCAAAGAAGAACATGAACCCCATGAGAACTACAATGAGCTCCTAAACACTATCCTAGAGGATATACCCCTGAAAAGAGAGAAGTCTAAAATATGCATCAAAATACTTAATCTCATAATGAGACAGGGTCTACAACCACCAAGCGAAAATAGTTATAATAGAAGAGATAAACGTCAAATAGGTTGGGGTATTATGATCATATCTATGACTAACGTTCCCAAGTACTATCCTCCATGCCACCATGCCACCACAAGATAAACACTAATGGAATAGAATACCTTCACAACACCTTCTCTTAGCGGTCTTGGATCGCTACAGGCCTCTCCACGAAGGTCGCATTATCATCAACACTGATCTCATTCTTATTGATCAAATTAGATTCATCATGAAGATAACAATGGAGTTGAAATATATTGAAACAATTTTGTGTCCAACTAATCTTGAGTGGAATTGATACCCAATACATCATGGCTCCAACATGAGCCAACACTTCGAAAGACCCCAAATACCAAGGAGAAAGTTTACTCCCATGAACAAAACATTGTTTCCCATGAAGGGAGGTCACCCATAGAAACTTGTGGTCCTTATCGTAAAACAATATAGGTATGATTCTATGATCATAACAAGACTCATGACAACCTTTTTTCCCTTCATCCACTTGAAAATCACATGATCTATGTCATAATCTGTATGACTTCCAGGCTGATAATTCATGACCCTATGACCCCATTACATCCCTACGAAGAACAGAATGTTAATCCATACAAGGATTAAAATATTTCCATAGTGATAGTGGAGTGGAAAATATTATTTTAAGAAAACTCTACTAAGGGAATTTTCCTCATCCAAGATCCATCAAAATTCAGTACATATAATCGCAACATGTATTTAAGATTTTGGATGGTCTGTTCTGTCGGACCGTCCATCTATGGATGAAAATCAGTTCTATGGAATAACTGGGAACCAAAATGATACTTGAAATCTCTCCACACCTTGGAGGTAAAATGAGGATCTTGATAAGAAATGATCGTACTTAGGACTCTGTGGAGTCTCAACACCTTTTCTAGAATATAACATGACAAAACTATGAAAAATCCTGACACCTTGATCTCTATATGGTGGTATTATTTCATCAAATGATCCATTTTTACCCATATATAATCATAGCCTCCCTTATATCGATGTAAACTGGAAATATAGTCTATAGATATGTCCTCTCACTCAATGATGAACATATAACAGATGGAGGAAACCACCAGGAATGTCGTGCTCCGCCTTCACCTTATTCCATTTCAAATATTAAGAAAAAAACTCTAAAATTATATGCTTGAACCCAGGCCACCAAAATTGACCTCAAAGATCATGGTACATTTTTTTCATGATAGGATGTACCGCAAAGTATGAAATGTGGATCCAATGAGAACCATTTAACTTGATGAAAAAGGAAATAAAATCCCTAAAACCAAACAAGGTGTTGATCATCCTCAGACCAACAATCAAGGGCCTCACAACAGTCAAATCGGTCTCTCCAGAACTCCACATCATGATCCCCCAACTAGGACTCTTCTACCTGATGCACCAGAGATGACAACAGTATCATCTAAAAAGTACAACATCTACCCCCAAAATTTCCCATATCTAGATGTATTGCTAAAATTTCTTTCATCATTTTCCATGTATCACCTGATTTTCACATTAAATCACTTCGTGACATCCTTATTAGTGCATCTTCCAAAACATTACCTTTTGTATATGTAACACCCCCATATTTTATGAGATAGATTCATTTTAATTTCTTTGATATCTTATGTTGTACACTACACCAAGATTATCATGCGCTATAGGAAACACCATATTAGCTTGTAGTATACGCAACACTATTCTTGGATTATATTCCACACAATTTCAAGTTATTTTGATAGAATGAATTTCATAGAACACTGCTTATAGATTTTTTTCAATGTATAAATGGACTAAATTTTGACTTTTTTTACAAAACACCAAAGTAATCTTTCACTACATGCAACATTTGGATTGATTGCGTTACACTAAAGAGCAACATTCATGGATAGCTTGTGTGGTACACAATACCGAGTTTCACCAAACAATGATATATTGTAAAAATATTATATAAACTAGTTGTTATGAATAGTAGTAACCACATTTTAAATTTTATATTACATTATCATTCATTTTACAGATGATAAGACAACAAAATCAATTTTTCGGATAAAGGAAGTGTTTTTCAGAAAAAATGTAGTTTTACTGCCTATTGATGGAACAACCATTTAAAATATTGTTTCATATGATTTTATAAGTGATATATGACAAGATAAACTTCTTATATAGAAGCATGAAATAAAAATTTAATTTCGATAAATTTTTTATATTGTTCTAATAACTTTAATATTTTGATGAATAGTGAAAATACACTAAATTTAAATTGAAAACAACATTCTTCATCGAAATAATTTATATGATTAAAATATATTATTGATTAGACTTAAAGTATAAATATAATATATTTTTACCATTCAATATAATTTATTTCATTATTATTAATTACACATTGAATTCACAGGGAAAAACATTTCAATCTTTTGCAATGTTTTAACATTTAAAACATGTTTTCTCAAAAATGGGATTAATTTTAAATTAATTAGAGAAACTTCATTGTTTTGAAATTGGAAAAATGGATTCCATATTTGGAATCAGGAGTTACAATGTTTTAAAATATATATCTTTTATTTTTATACATTATAAATAGTAACTTCAGTACATATTTTATTTACCACGGTTAAAGGGTAAATATGGTAAATAAGGGTAAAAATTAATATTATAATTATCCTAACACGTGTATTAACCCAATTGGATGATACATTACCAACCATGGGCATCCTTGGGTCGATTTTGTGACCATATTGAGCCACTTGTAAGTGAAAATTACATTTAATTACTTTTAATTTAATGTTAAGGATAATATAACCTAAAAATATATCTTTTTCGAAAACAACTTTTATATTGGTTTAATAAGTGATATCATAAAAAATAAATATTAATTAGTAAGGTAAAAGTATTTTATACATCATGATATTTTATTTGTAATTTTTTTCCAGGAAATAAATAAATTCAATTATGACACAATAATGATGTATTGATTGCTTAATTAATAAAGGACTCCAATAAATGAATTTGTAAATATAAAAAAATTATTTTTGTGAATTTGATGTAATACAAGAATTTAATGGATGATATATACATATTATATTTGGTTTAATGCCTTATTTTATATGTAACCAGTTTGTTAATAATTTTTTAAAAAATACAAGTATGAATAGTATCCAAAATTAACACAATCCATAACTTAATGCATAAAAAGTTTATTAAATGATATTAAATAAATAAAAATATAAGATTCATATAAATGGTTCATATAAGTCCAAATATTTCATAAAAAACTTTTAATTTTGTTTGGTTGAAATTATATTGTAATTACATTAACCCACAATGTGTAAATAACATGATATCACGGTAAGATTAAAAATAGTAAAATAAGGGTAAAACCAAAAAGATAAGGAATAAAAAATATTCAAAACATGTCAAAAAAATTTGGATTATAGTTATTATAACCATAATCATCTCATATTATAATTAAATTATTTTTATCCATTTTTAGTGGAAATTGAAATTATAATAAATTAATATTATGGAACTTTCCAAAAGTGCCCATCTCCTCTCTTATTAAAGTGAACCTCCTCTCATTCCCCTTAACTGCATTTTAAGCATTCAAGATCGGGAAAACTATTCCCTTTTATCTTATCAAATTCCCTAATTACATTCTAGATGTGTTGGTCTTCTCAAAATAAAAAATCCAGTGCCCTAATAGGAAGATTAAAGGAGGCACGTCATGGAATAGGTAATATCTTCTACCGATTATTTCAAATTAATTTCATCTTATAATTACTCTTATTTATTTGTTTCTTTATAAAATAGTAACATAAGTATAACTCATATACTTATATGTTATTATAAATATGAAACAACCATATTTCACCTTCTTCTCATCCTACGAATTATAAAATCACCACGCGTGCATACATACGACTTACTGTCTCTGCACATTGCTGTAATCTATTTTTCACCACCACCTTAATTGGATGGGTATAATGGAGGAAGTAATAAAAATATATTATTATTGAAACATAATAATAATTATGATATATTTTAGAGCATTCACTTCAATAGCATTCAACAACTATAGGAACGACATTGTCACTCGTGCGTACGTTCAACTTACAACCTCCAAGAAGCGATGGGATTCATTATCCATGTTAACCATTAAATAATGATTATAAAGTTTATATAACAATGAAATATATGAAATAATAATCTACTGGATTTATGTATATATATATTTCATTTACATACTTCCAATCAATTTAATATGTTGATAAAAACATTGTTCATGCGTTCGTACGACCTACAGTCCCCATGAACGGTGTGTTCCATTCCATTTATTGATCTATTATATATATTAATATACTTAATATCTATGATAATTAAATCATGTTTTACATTATAGATGTATGTAAATTTTTATCTAAACAATCATATTAATAGTAAAAGTCCAAACATGTATGATAAATGAAAAGATTATTACCTAAAACATTGCATTAACATGGAATTGACAAATAAACGGGTAATATAAAGTCATAAGTGAGTCATATATTATAACATAAATATTATAATGGTTCTATTGGAAGTTAATAATATTTTAAAACCTAATATATAGGTGTCTTGGACACATATGGATGAAATTTGACCTAAGGTAAGGGATAACTTTTCCAATCTCCTTCTATCGAAGATTGTTTATTCGTAAGTATCTACTGGGTATAAATTTATCATCCATATATATGTTTTCTAAAAATATTCCCATAAAATTATTACTATTATTCTATGTATTTTTAAATTCATATTTACCCATTTTGACTTTTACTACATGGTCTGGAAGGAATCAATCTTTAATTTACCAAAAGTGGTACTTTTTAACTTTTTCAAAAAAATTATGAGGATGATGTTTTTTTAACATATATATCATGAACTAATTTTTAAGTCATCTTAATTACATATTTACATGAATATTCCTCTAAAATATTTCATGTTTATTTTCAACTAAATTATTTTTTTTAAAAAAATGAACGGCATTTTGAGAAAAGAAAATGTTTTTGAAGAAGAAAGAATATTTTCCTCTTGAATTACGTACAAGTGTTTTATCAAAATTATTTTCCATATATGTTTATATAGGGTTATGTTTCTATACCTATTATTAAATTTATTTTATTTTTTTGGTGATGGAATTATTTCTTATGAAGCCCATTTATCTTATATGGATTTTGTTATGATGGCATGATGTTTTAGAATCCCATTTTATTTCATGGGTTATTCTATGATGAATGATTTATGTTTTGTGGATCATGTAATAATTATTTCATAATGAGATGGGTGGTACCTATATCTCCCTCTAATTAATTGGGTATGAGTAATATCTCATGATACAGACATTAATGGAATGACAAGTAAATCTGGTTCCATAATATAGGGCTAGAACGATAAGTAAACCTGGTTCAGTAATGGAATTCGTCCACTATGATGGTCTTGGCATCAATGCCTTAGATACTATGGATATCATAATATGAAATTATTTGTATTACACAATAACATGTTTTATTAAAATCCTATTCTATCATGGTAAATGTTCCATTATGATCCATGCATTACATACTGCAAAGATTTATGTCAGTGCTCAAGATTTTGATGTTTAAACTTTATGTTCATATTTTTTCGTTCAAATGATTATGGTTTGTTTTATGTTAACCATGTTTAACATCACTGAGCATTTGAGATCACCCTTTTTTTGTTTTCTTTTCCCCAGGATATGAATAATGGTGTTAGGTAGGAAAACAAAAAGGCAATGATCTTTATGGAAGATATTGATGTTCTTTCACAATGATTACAAGATTGTGCTCTAAGATTCCAAAGGCACTAAAATAATATAGTCTTTGTCCATTTTTCTGTGTCATGTATTAATTATTCATGAAAAGATATGTAATTTCCATGTACGTCAATATTGGGTCTCTACAGTTGGTGGCAGAGTGAAGTTTTAGTCAACCTTTGGAAACTAAGATGTGAAATCTTTAGTGAGACCCCTATAGATATTTCTAATGTATGTCTAGGGATGATAACATTTTAAGTGTAACTATAGGTTATGGTATGATAATTATAGTAAAGATCATGAATAATCCAGAATTAAAACTAATATGTCAGATATTGAATGTACTACCCTTTGATTATGTTGTTTTTGTAGAATGATTTTTTCCTCTCACGCTATTCATTTTGTATTTTAGTCAATGGGGGGAACCATAAGGAATTGGGTAAACATTGAATCTGATGAAAAAAATGGAGACTATAAGAAATGAATTTGTGTAATGACAAGAGTGGATGATATTGTGATTATTTCTAATTAGTCATCGTGGTATATGATTAAGAAAGTGAACTTTAGTGGTATTCCTAAGTCATCGAATAAGAGGAATATGTAATTTCATGCATGTTCCGGTGGTGACGAACATAGAGGAAAGAAGATGAAGATTCCTATATTTTAAGAAAAAGGGAAGAATAACATTTAGGATTAACTCAAATGGAGGGGAAGATGTTATCTCTTTGTGAAAATGGGTCATAGAGTGACGAATTATTATGGAGTTCAATTTCCCATTTGTGGGATACATGGGCATTACCCAACTTAATGACCAGAGATAAGGATTTAGTTCTATGAAAAAGAAGGATTATTTAATTCCTACCATTAAATTATAAGTATTGAATTATTGATGTATTTGAATCCATGAATGATGGATGGTGAATTATATAATATTTATCGGTTTAAGTTTTTTACTAAGGATTTCAAGAATGTGTTGAATAGTTATAGTGTAAAAGAAATGTGATTTAATGAAAAGGTGATATTCCTAAGAATCATATGATTAAGGGAAAGATAACCCTTAATATGAACATGATGTTGAGATAATGATATTCTTATAATGATATGTTGGATTATATTAGATACCTTGGAACTGGTTATGGATTTGCTGAAATGTGGGTTTGGTTGTCACAGATGAAGTATACAACTTTTCAAGACTTAAGGAATATATCTAATATGTTTTGGAATATTGAAACCTGAATGTTTTCAATAAGGATATATGATAATTATGATGAATCAATAAAATGAAGGATAAAGTCAATCAAATGATTGGAATGTTAACAAAAAGATATATATTATGATATATGGGGGATAAATGATAGCATTCAGATGCTTGTTATATGACCTTTCTCATAATTGTTTTCATTGTACTATGATATTGGACATAAGTAATTGGGATAAGCATAATGGTTGGAATGGATTAAGTTGGAAATAAAATAGTATTGTTTAAGGATAGAAATTGTTTTATATTTTTTCTTGAATGTTATAATGGAATATGGTTAGAAAAAGGAAAACCCGTAGGATGGGTGATAACACTTTGCGTCGGTGGAGGATGTGGGAATCGAACCCACAACTGATGTGTGACATGATATTATCTCCTACCACTAGTATACAATAGGTCCTTAGTTAGTATAAATTAGATTTATTTTATTAATAGGTTTGATAGATGATGTATAAGTCCATTTTGGGAACCATATACAATGAATTTCACCATAGATAGACTTATGTTTATTTAATAACTTGTGTTATCCTTTTTGTGAGTGAGATATATGGAATGACCTATCATTATATCACATGATCTTCTCACACATCGAGAATGGAAAATTCGTCTTCATTTCATTAAATAAGTGATGAAATGGGAATATTTCTTGTCACAAACAATGGTTTGATTGTCGTAAAATAAACTAAGTATCTATTCTCATGAAAAATTCGTCAACATTAGGGAAAGGATCATGAAAACCAAAAGAGGTTTCCTAGTACCTAATTATCCTATGAATCATATGGTACCTTAAATCATTACATTTTTATAGATTTCTGGTAGTTAACTTTCTCCAAATGTTATTCTCTATCGCTATCCATCAGAACAAGATGGTTAGATTTCTCTTCTATATCCATATTTTCACTTCTTACCTATGTTCTCTTATGTGGAAACCCAGTGAATCGTTTCATTGTTTAACCATTATGTTTCTATAATTCCTTTTTAAAATGGTGTTTTTGTATTCCATTTTATTATGTGGGTATCTTTGAAATTAACTTTCATGTAGAAACCATTTATAACCCAAACAAATTTTGATGGAGAAATTATGTTAAGGTGGGTAGAATGTAACAACCCAATATTTTAAGAGATATATTATTTTAAATTTATTTTATGTCTCGTTTTTTACACTACCCCAAGATTATCTTGCGCTATATGGAACATCATCTTATATTGTAGTGTCTGAAACACTATTCTTGTCTTGGGTTGCACACAATTTCATGTTATTTTTATAGAATTCATTTCACACAACACTGGCTATAGATGTTGTTCAATGTATAAATGAACTGATTTTTTATTATGTTATAAAAAACACCAAATGAAACTTTCACTACACACAACACTAACTTGCCTTGCGTTACATGTAAGAGTGACCTTCTTTGATAGTTTGTGTGGTATGCAATACCGAGTTTCACAAAAAATGATATATTATTAAATAATTATATAAAATAGACATTATGAATTGTATTAACCACATTTATAATTTTATAAAACATAATCATTCATCATACACATGATATGGGAACAAAATCAATTTTCCGTATAAAAGAAGTGCTTTCAAAAAAAATATGTTTATCACCTTTTGATGGAACACCAATTTAAAATCATGTTTTTGAAAATTTTAAAAGTTATATATTACAAGATAAAATTCTTATTTGGAGAAAAGAAATAAAAATTTAATTTGGATAAATTTTTTATATTTTTCTGATAACATTCATATTTTGATGAATAGTAAAAATATGCTAAATTTTAATTGAAAAAAACCTTTTTTATAAAAATAATTTATATGGTTAAAATATATTATTTAATGGTTTTAAAGTATAAAAATAATATATTTTTACCATTTAATATAATCTATTCATTATAATTAATTTTACATTGAATTAATATGTAAGAATTTTCAATCTTTTCCAATGGTTTAACTTTTAAACCCCATTTTCTAAACAATGAAATTAAATTTAAATTAATTACTAAATATTATTTATTTCTAATTTGTATATATGGATTCTATATTTGGAATCAGGATCTCTAATTTTTTTAAATATGTACCATTAATTTTTAAACAGTATGAATAGTAACTTCATGAAAAATTTATTTCTCATGGTTAAAGGGTAAATATGGTAAATAAGTGTAAAAAATAATATTATAATTACCATAACACGTGTAATAACCCTATTAGATGATACATGTATCACCATGACCATCCTTGGGCCGATTTTGAGACCTTATGGAGCCACTTGAAAGTGAAAATGTCATTTAATTACTTATAATTTAATGTTAAGGAAAATATAACATGAACATATATCTTTTAGTGAAATAATTTTTATATGGTGCTATATAAGTGATATATTCACCTATAAATATTCATTACAAATACAAAAATATTTTCTAAATTGTGATATTTTATTTGTAAATTTTGGACATTATATAAATAAAATTAATTATGACACATTGATGATGTAGCGATTACTTCATTAATAAAGGATTCAAATAAATGAATTTATAAATATTAAAACAAAATTTATTTGGTTCTTTTGAGGTAATCCACAATTTTTTGGACGAAATAGTCATATTATATTTTGGAAAATACCTTATTTTTTAAGGTATCATGTTGTTATGAATTTTTTTTAAAAGTCAAGTATGAATAGTTCCCAAAATTGACACAATTCATAATTTAAAACATAAAATAGTTTATTAAATGATATTAAATTCCTAGACATTTAATATTAGTAAAAATAGTTAATATATGTACAAATGTGTCATAAATTACTTTTTTGGTTCGTTTGACTTAATATGGTAATTACATTAACCCACAATGTGTAAATAACATGATATCATGGTATGATTAAAAAGAGTAAAATAAGGGTAAAACCAAAATGTTAAGGATTGAAAAATATTTAAAACTGGTCAAAACATTATTTTATGATGGATATTCAAACCAATATCATCTTATCTTATAATTAAATAAGTTTTGTACCATTTTATGTCGAAATTGAATTTATATAAAATTAATATTTTGTAACGTTCCTAAAGTGCCCCTCTCTTATCTTATAAAAGGACACCTATTCCATTTCCTCTTCACTATATTTTAAGCCTTTAAGCTCTTCCAAACTATGACCATTTCTCTTATAAAATTTTCTAATTACATTCTATTGGTTCTGGTTTTCTTAGAAGACAAACTCAAGTTCCCTAAGAGGATGTTTAAAGGAGGCACGTCAAGGAAGAGATAATAACTTCAAAAGATTCATTCAAATTTATTTCTTATAATACTTCCTCGTCATTAGTTGTTTCATTAGAAAATAATAACCTAAGTATACTTAATATACATATATGTTATTATAAATATGGAAAACCCCTATTTAAACTTCTATACAACCAATGAAAAATGAAATCATCGTGTGTGCATACGGACGACGTACCGTCTCCACACAATGGTGTAATATATCGTTCACCACCACCTTACATGGATGGGTATAAAAGTGGAAATAATAACTATATATGAATATTGTAAGATGATACTAATTCTGAGATATTATACACTATCCACTACAATACCATTCAACAACTATGGGAACGATATCGTCGCTTGTACGTACGTACGGCTTACCATCTCCATGATGGGATAAGATTCATTCTCCATGTTAACCATTAAATATTGTTTATAAAGTATATATAATCATTAAATATATGACGTGATTATGAAAATGTATTTATGTATATATACATTTAATTTATTTACATCCAATCAATTTAATAAGGAAATGAAAACAGCGTTCATGCGTTCGTATGGCCTACCGTCTCCATGAACGGTCTATTCCATTCAATTTATCAATCTATTATGTATATTTATATAGTAAATATATATTATATATAAATCATGGTTTACATTATAGAATTATGTAAATCATTATCTATGTAATAATTTGAATAATAACAAGTCAAAACACGTACGATTAATGGAATAATTATTATCTAAAGCGTTGCTTTAACATGGAATTGTCAAATGAACGGGTAATATAAGGTCGTAAGGGAATCATATATGATATCATGAATATTATTAGGGTCTTTTTACAAGTTTCTAATTTGTTTAAACCCACTATACAGGATTATTTTATGTATATAGGAGAAATTGGACCTAAGGTAAGAGATAACTTTTCTAATATCATGTTATCTGAGATTGTTTATTCATAAGTATCTATTTGGTATATATTTATCATCCATGTCCGTGTTTCCTAAAAATATTCTCATAAAATGTGTTCTATTATTTTATGTATGTTAAAATTCATTTTTATCCATTTTGAAGATTACTACATGGTTTGGAAGGAATCATTCTTTTGTTTACTATAAGAGGTAATTTTTTACTTTTTCATTAAATGTTCGAGGAGAATTTTTTTTAACATATATGGCATGAACTTATTTTTATGTATTCTTAATTAATTATTTACATGAATCATCATGTACACTATTTCAGGTTTATTTTCAACAAAAAAAATTTCTTTACAAATTGTGCGGCATTTTGAGAAAAGAAAATGTTTTTGAAGAAGAACGGATATTTTCCTAATGAATTAAGTACACGTGTTTTATCAAAATTGTTTTCCAAATAAGAATAACAAATATTATGTTTGTATCCTTATTCTCACATTAATTTTATTATTTTTGTGATGGAATTATTTTTTATGATGTCCCTTTATATTATATGTTTTATATTATGATGTCATGAATGCAACGACCCAATGTTTCTTTAATGGAAAATCCCTCTTGATATAGTTAAATTTCTCTTTATGAAAAATGTTTTTATAAGATGTCAACAAATTTGGTTTTATGTTATGAATTGTGACCATTGTTAATATAGTAATTGAACAGTGATCACTTGATTAGTATAAATATAAGGCTTTAACGAACACAAGTTTACTCAGAAAAATGAAGCGATAGCCTCATCCAGTAGAATTTCCCCATACGAAGCCCATTTTTCGGAGCTCGGAAAAGAGGTGGCATCCTTCGGCTTCGCCCTTGACCAAGCCCAAGTTGAGCTTCATTATTTCAAGCTCGAACGTGACCGTCTACGGGAAAAGTGGAAGTTGATTGAAATTACCACTCGAGCATTGTTATCCGAGCCACCCCAAGAGTCTGTCACCATCGCATGCCTTACCCTTAGGTCTTATGTGGATGTTTTAAGGGATTATGTAACAAATAATTAGTACTATGTTTATGTACATTATTTTTTTGTATATAATAATGAATATAATTTCTAGTCATTTTTGATACATTATAAATAGTTTTTAAAGTACAAATGGTGTTTTTAGTTATTATTTAACTAATAAATCTATTTTACTAAATTAAGGGATTTTTTAATTAAATAATATTTTAATAAAATAATAATAATATTATTAAATTAATTTTAATTAAATATAAATGATCTTATAATTTTATGAATGCAATTAAAATTTTTATTAAGGTTTGAAAGCCACTTCTGTAAAAACCCATAAATTTTCGATAAATGTCGGTTTCTATTTTAAATGTGAAAACCACATATTTATAATTTTTTTAGATAAAATAAATGTCATTTATGGAATAAGGACGTCGAAATTATCCAACGGTGAATTTTTCATAATTTTCTAAGACGGTCGAATTTTTGGGTAAAAATTAAATACCGTTTAAATATATAATGTGTTTTATGACATCATAATGACCCAAAAGTGGTGTAATAAAATAATATAATCCTTATGTTCGGAAAATATATGTTTTACCATTAAAATAAAGTTATTTTGGGTTTGTTTTACCTAATTTTCAAAGCACTAATGAACCCCTCAAGACATATTCAACACTTTGCCTTTTTTTAATTAATTTCCATGGGAGTGTGACTCACCTCCACAAAAGCAACCATAATATTTTAATAAGTTAGGACCTTGTACTTTTAAAATATTTTTTCGTATTTCCTTTTCCAGAAACCATGGGCAAAAACCATAGGATGGTTTGTGGTTTGGATTAGTTTAATATAAGGGGTCCCAAACCTAAATAATAAAAAATTCTCTCACCTTTCCTATATAAACCCACCCAAGCTCCCACTTCCTCCTCACTAAAATCCTTCGGAGTTCGTCCAAACTCTGCCCTACTCTCTATATAATCCTCCCAAGGTGCCCCATGCTCCCAATAAGCCTCCCACAAGCCTCTCTCTAGCCTTTGGAAGCACAGTTCCAAGTAAGGGTTTTTTCTTCCTTTCTCATTTTTGTCAATTTTCTTTAAGTTGTTTTTCCCTTTTAATTTCAATCATGAATGTTGGGGTATGGTTTCGTACATCCCCCATACTTCCCTCTTATTGTTATAATGATGGGAGACCTATTTCTCTTTCATTAAATGCCTCCCATGTACACCCGTTACTATGCCGAAATTCCGAAAGGAACTTCTCTCTCTTCTTTTACATTCAAGCAATACTTTTTATCATGAATCTAAATTCCATTTCAATTGTTGGGACATGTATCTATATGAACTAATTACTTTACAATACATGTAAATATGATGATTAACCCCTTTCTCTCTCATCAACCGTTTTTATGAATTCTTATGTCACGTTGTTACGCTGCCGAAATCGCATCGATTTTCTAAGCCAAGGTCTTTGTGTAGTGAATTCCATGCGCATTTCTCCATCAAGGGTATTCATCTTTATGCACATTTACTTATTGATTGTAAAGTTTCATATATTAATTACACATTCCTTTATCATGGAATAAATGATTATGTTTTATGAATCCATGTTTTATGATCCATGTGGCACACTTATGCATGAAATGAAATGTTTAAGAAGGGTGTGCCCTTATAGCGCTCCAATGCATTGGGTAAAGTATAGTATCATGATATGTCATGTGCAATGAGTGTTGACTCATGCTAATTCAATTGCAACTAGGGTTTACTCGTGCTTCATGTGAAATGAGGGTTTACTCATGCTTTATGTGCAATGAGCCTTGGCTCATGCTAAATCCATGTTAAGTGTTGTTGCCACATTTCAATGTTATGATTATCATGCTTTATCATGCCTTTATGTTCATGTTTCTTTTATGATCTATTGATATGACTATTGTCTAACATGTATTGTACTCCTCATGTTATTCCATGTGTACTCCCTTACTGGGCTTTATAGCTAACCCTTTTCTTATGCATGTCCTCAGGTTATCCCATGCAATGCTAAGTACGAGGGAATATAGTGGTCATGTAAAGGAAGTTTTAAATAAAGATTTTGTATTTCATGTTTTAAGTTTTTGTGTAATGATCCTAAGCCCCAAATACACGAAACCTCTTTATCTTATTTGTTGTATCAAGTGATGTTTTATGTAATAAATCATGTTTAAGTTGTAATAAAAAGCAGTGTTGTCATAATGATGTTTAAGAATCCCATTTTATTTCATTGGTTATTTTTTGATGAATGATTTAGGATTTGTGGAACATATAAGAATGATTTCATTATGAGATGTTTGGGACCTATATGTCCCTCTAATTCATTGGGTAAATACTTATATCTAATGATATAGACATGTATGGAACGACAAGTAAATTTGGTTCACTAATATAGGGCTAGAATGACATATAATCCCAATTCAGTAGTGGACTTAGACCACTATGATGGTCTTATAATCAATGCCCTGGCTAAAATGGAAATAATAATATGTACATATTATTTTTATACAATTTCATGTTTTATTAAAATGTTATTCTATCATGGTAAATGTTCTTTTATGATCCATGCCTTACGTACTACAACGAATTATGTCATTGCTCAATATTTTGATGTTTAAACATTATGTTCATGTTTTTGCGTTAAAATGTTAATGGTTTGTTTTATGTTCTCCATGTTTAACCTTAATGATCATTTGAGCTCACCCTTTTTATGTTTTCGATTCCCCAGGATATAAAGAATGGTTTTAGGTAGGAAAAAAAATGGGAAGATCTTTATGGGAGATATGGAAGATCATTCATCATGATTAGAAGATTGTGTTCCGATTTTCCAAAGGAACTAAACTAATACGTTATTTGGGGATTTGTTTGTGTCATGTATTAAGTATTCCACAAAATAAATGTAATGTCCATGTACGTCAATCTTGGGTCTCTACACTATAGGTACATGATATTTCGAAGTCGTAATCCTATAAGAACACTATCAACTGATGTTGTCTCACGTTCAAGACATGTTGGGAGAAAACATTCATTAGTCTCTTATGGTATGTGAGGACCAAAAAATGGGCGATAATGAGGAAATGTCTCCACCACATCTTTGCAAACACCATAACTGACAAATCGTGATCGTGGGTGGCATGGTTACATTCATGAGGATGCAACTATCGAGAAAAATAAGAAATGACTTGTCCCTACTACATCATAACATTTCCTAACCCCAGACATGAAGAATCAAAGAAAACCACAAACTGAACTACTTTTACTAGTAGAAAAAGAACTTGAACACTGAACAACTTCTCCTTCAGATACTCGTAGGCTGCATAACACTTGTCTGTCTAGAAAAACGTCTAATATTTTCTAGTCAATGATGTTAGAGAAGTTGCAACCCCAGAAAAATTATTTATAAACCTCCTATAATATCCTAAATTACCAAGGAAACATCATACTTATGCCACTATCTTGGGGGACTGTAACACCCCAAGCTTCCATGATACATTTCCCTTTGAATAATTCAATAGCTTGCATTTTATGCAATTTCGAGATTCTAACACACCGCGACCAATCAAACTAACTGTTATGAATAGTAATACCCAATTTTTAAGATTTTATTTATTTTATTTTTCAAAATTGACTTCATTTATGAATTCTGAATATTGATATTAGATTAGGGTCAATTTTTTGTGTTTTTCATAACACATTTAATTTTTGATGAATAGTGAAAAACACTGCATTATTGGTTAAAACCGAATTTTTATTTAAATAATTATTTATTTTCTTTAAATTTATATTAGATAAAAATAGATACATAATACCATTAAAAGATAAATTTAATTCATTAGAGAAATTTTATAAAAAGTTTATATATATATAATTTTATTGAACTTTTTAACGTCTTTTACCAACCACCAAGGAGAATTTGAAAATTCGCATAAAACATAATTTTACCACTTCTGTGAATTGAATTTCAAAAATTCGAGAGACATAGTCGATATCACTAAGTAAAATGTGGTTCAATGAGAAGAAAATATTTTTTGGTGAATAGTAACTTATTACTTTAATTTGCCACGGTTAAAACTAAATAGGGTAATTAAAGGTAAAAATTATATTATTTTTAACCTAACACATGTCCTAATTATATTACGTAAGTTTATCTCGACCAAAAATAACATTAGGAAGAAAATATGATCATTTTGGTCTACATGGATTAGAATAGGACATTTATTATTATTTTATTTAAAGAAGAGTTAAAAGAGTTAAAATCAAAGTTTAATAGATAAACCATTTTTAAAATTGGGTTACTAATAAGATAAATTAGACAATAAATTTTCATTAGTATGATAAAAATATTTCTTACATAATGGTATTTTATTTATAATTTTTATACATTAAATAAGTTAATTTATTTATGACACAATGGTGATGCAGTAATTACCTTATTAATGAAATATTACAATAATTGATATTTTAAATAACTAAATAAATGTTATTTGAGTATTTTTATGAATTTCAGTAATTTTATAGGTTAATATGGCATGTTAGGGTTGATTATATGAATATTTTTTGATGTAATAATGTTGTTATGAATTTATAAAAAACAAAATAGCAAATAGTGTCAAAATTGCCATAAAAGAGTTTTTATAACGAATATTATATTATAAACTGATATTTTATACCAAAAAATCTATGGATCGGCCAAATGACTTAGATAAGGTTATATATATTAATAATGAACCTTTTGAGGTTCGCTTGGCTTGTTATAGGAAGTTTATTAACCCTATAATATAAAAATACAGAGAGACGTGGTAAATGTCAACCTTTTAAACTAAGAGTTAAATATAAATGATAAGGTTAAAATGATGACCTAAATCTGTCTATAATATATTGGTTGAAATTATTTGGACCCTTCAACACCCTAGACTCTAAATAAGTCACTTTGGAGACATTATAAACCGAATATAAATTTATTATAAAATAATATTTTATGTTTTTAATAAGGTGCACATCACTCCTCTTATAAAAAGGCACTTCCCCTTATCTGAAATTAACACCTTCAAAGCCTTTTGGATCGGCCAAACCCTACCCAAATATCATCTAAACTTTCCTCACTTAATCCTAGTGTCCTTCCTTTACTCAGAAATCCATCATAAGGATCCCTTTTGATCAAATAAAAATGAAGAACCCAAAGAAGAGGAAAATATTTCATCACCGCTTACAAGTTCTTTTCATCTTCCACTTCCCCTTTAATGGTTGTTTCCATTCTAAAAAACTATCTCTTGTATCTTTTATATACAATGATGTTATTATTAAAATTTTACAACCATATTAGTTATTTTATTCATCCTCTGAATGAAACAAGTCACCAAACGTGCGTACGCACGGCTTACCGTCTCCACATCGTGGTGTAGTTTGTTATTCAAACATTTCATCATTTGGATGTGTATAATAATGAGTATAAATGATGTAAATAATAAATATAAGATTTTAATTATTCTGTATATATGATATAAAATATAATTATATATGATTTTAATATCAAAAGAATGATATTGTTGCTCGTGTGTACGTACGGAATACCATCTCCACGAATGTGATAAGATTAGTTTCCCCGTCATAATCATTCAAGATTAATTTTCATTGGATGATTAAAAATAATGTTTAATTACTTGATATAATTCTAGATATTAATAAGATACAACCTATCCATAACAAACATGGCTTATGTAACAAAACATATAAAATAAAATGAGTAAGTTAACACACGAAATGACTATAATACTTAAATATTATTAACTAAAAAATATTATAATATCATATATGATATCATATCTATGTATATTATTCTTGTATAATTTAATAATAATGATTTAACTATTTTAAAAAATCATAACATACCATCGTCCAAGGAAAAGTACAAGGTAAGGGTTAATTTTAGAATCTCTTTATTATCTGAAGTTGTTTTAACGTAAGTATCTACTGAGACCTCTTTATCATTCATATCCGTGTTTTTATAAAAATACATTTCAAATCATATTTACTATGGGTAAATGTAATTTATACCCTTATTTGAACTTGTATTTTTTGAAAGGAATCATTCGGTCGTTTTCCAAACAAGGTACTTTATGACCTTTTGACAAAATTAAGGTAAGAATGTTTTTGTTATTTATTCGGTGGGTACAGTTATTCTCTACCATTATAACATCATTGAAGCTTCCCTTACAAGCTTATAAAAAATATTTTCAGAAATAAATTTTTTATTTTATAATTAAATGACTTTTAAATGATTTCAAAATAGAAAGAGATATTTCTCTAAAAAGGTTTTGATTTCTTCTATGTCAACATCCTTTGATGGATTTTATGTTTCTTTGATGTTGATTTATTATGATACATAACATACATATAGTAATGAAGGTTTTGTGATATTTTTGACTTTTGATGTATAATTTCATACCAGTCATGGTTTATGGATAAAGTATTGACATTTCGTATGCTAGTTTTAATACGAATGTTTATGTTACATTTAACCATTTTCATATGAGCAATGCATTGGATATAGTATGTGATAGGTGGAGAACGTTATACCCCCTCGATGAAATGGAAGTATTCATGAGACAAATTAGTGTCTTCACCGAAGGCCTTGAAAAAATCTTTTTTGTAGTCTTGCAACAAGGCCTAGACTATGTGGTTATGAAGTCTGTCATTATGCATTCCATCATTATGAAAGTTTCTATTGATATTTCATGTGATTATTCAACTAGTATAATATCTATGTGAATTTTTAAATGGAATTATTTTATTTTATCTTTACCATATATTACTGAAGTTCAATTTTAAAAGGCATTTTTTAGTAATACATTGCCTTAAAGTTTTATACTTATTTATGAAAGTTTCTGCTATATTTTTATCCTTACTGAGCATCTGAGCTCACCCCTTTCTATGATATATTTTTTCAAGGATTTTAAGAATTATTTTATGACTGACCTGTATGGAATATCTGATGGGATATGAGTATGGTCTATGGAGACAATGTTGTTGTCGTTTTTCATTTTAGAATGTAATGTAAAACTTATGAATGTATCTAGTATTCACAAGGCTACTAAACTAATTGGTCTTTTGAGACATAATGTTTTGTGATCATGATAATTTTATTTAATAATTCTCCAACTCTGGAAAACTAGGGTCATTGCATTACATTTGGTATCATAGTAAGTTTAGTATAAAACATGGAAACTAAATTTAGATAAAGTCTTTTTAGAGCACATTACCCTAAGATAGACTTTGAGGATTGGTATAGAATAACATCATAGAATTTTTATAATGTATATATTTTTGTGAGTTTTCCATTAAATACATCTCTATCTGGATACAAGCAGGGAGAGGAGGCTTTGGAAAAAATGTACCTAGGGGTAAAACCTGAAAAAACATCTTTGAGCTAGACTCGAATGAGAACTGGTGCATGACAATGGTCCTTGCTTCACTCTTGGTTACGACACACCCAGGGGATATGATTCGGATTATTATCATTTTCATTACAAATCTTTATGAAGGGTTTATGATTATATACTTCCTCATATAAAAACACTTTATGATTATGGATTATATCCATAAACTATTAAATTTATGTTAAGTGATTTACAAGTTTGAAATTTTGTATTTTGATTCATAAACTAATCTAGTTTATGCCACTGTTTAAAAATTGAGGATAGTGGAAGAAATGGAAACTATATCAACACACACAATCCATGTAGGGATTTCCCTCCTAATAATGATAATTATAGTGGAGCTGGTGATGCAACTGGTGCTGATCATCTTATCACCATACTAGGTCAATTCACTCCGGTTATGAATAGTATCCTTAACCATATAGAGCACCTTTATCTACAATGAGGAGGATAAATGTTAGACCTCTTAATGAGGAAACAACCACCATCATTAAATGGGAGTACAAATAAATTGGTAGCTGAGCAATGGATAAGTTCTTTTGAGAAAATATTTCATGCTTTGGGGAGTAAAGAAAGGGAAAACAAAGTCATGGCAGTTTATCACATCACGTGAGATGCTGATCAATTATGGTCACTGATTCTAAATACAAAGAAAGATGAATAATTATTAAATATGGAATGGAGGGAGTATAAAGAGATTTTCATAGAAAAATAATTTCTTCATGACCATCGAGCAGATATGGAATGACAATTTCTGACTTTGAGGCAAAAGGAGGATGAGAATGTTGCAATGTATGAGGATAACTTTACAAGGTTAGCAAGGCAGGCTGCAGATTATATACGTAACCCAAGAAGTAAGATTGATCGATTATTTGATGGGTTAAAACAATTTCTCTATCGAGCATTAGCCTCACAGTTCTTTTCATCATATGAAGATATACTCTCATGTGTTATCAATACAGAAAAGAAATTCTCTAAATCTTAGGACAGTAAAGTAAAGCATGAGAAGAAGAGAACGGTGGAGCAAGAGACAGATAAAGGGAAAAGGGAAAGAAATATTTTACATTTTGTGATAATTGTGGGAAGAAACACCCCAGTACTTGCCTAAAAGAAATGGTATTTTGTTACAAATGTGGAGAAAAAGGTAACTAGTCTCGTGATTACATGGGAAAGAAAAAGGCTGCCATGTTGGATGATACAATTGTAGAGAAATGGGTCATTATGAAAATTAATGTCCAAAGTGCTAGGGAAACCTAATTCAAAAAGGCCAAGGGATCGAGGATAATCTTATAATATTACTATAGTTGAAGTGGAATAATTAAGGTTTTTCTATTTTTAGACTCAAGGATTGTATTCTAGTTATAAGAATAATATGATATATATAAGTATTTTACTACAGTACTTGTTGTTTTCATTAATGTTTTAATATGAATAAGGTAATAATATTTTAAATATGTGAAAATAAGAGAAACATTATTTTATTTGTGGAATCTGATGATACAATTGATTTTGAAATTTAGATACATTTTACAGAGAGTCTAAGCAGAGATATTTTGGATAACTATAATGTTTGAAATGGATTACGTTGAACTTGGGATAGTATTTTATAAGGATAAAACATTTCTTATGACTATTTTTGTAATATTATAACACTAAAGTTTTAGGAAAAGTAAAACCTACAGATTGGCCAATAACCCGTCGCGTCGGAAAAAGATACAGGAATCGAACCCATAACCATAGTGCGACAGGCCTTTATTACATAGCACTAGCCTACAGGAAGTCCCTAGATATTACAAAATACTTTTCATCATTTAAATGGTATGTGTTAATATTTGGAACCTTATACGATTATTATAAATATAATATTTTTGAGTTTTATTATCTTTTGAAGTGAAAGATGAGTTTGTGGAAGAAATTAGTTGAATGATGAAACTCTACTTGTCAAGTATATATATATATATCTTATTCTATGAAGAAATTAATTCTTAAACATTAGGGAAGGGATATTGAAATCAAAAATGGGTTATCCAAATACCTTATGTTTTATTGAACTGATGATATTTTATATCATCATAGATTGATAGCATTGAGGCCCTCAATTTTACACTTGTTTTTAATTGATTTCATTAATCACTCCCTACTAATATTTACTTTTTTTCCTCTAATTACATGTCTATAATTGTCACCATTATTCTCCTATTCGAAACCCTATTTTGGTGGTGACTTTCTCATTTCACTTTCCCTCTTAGTATAACTAAATTTTATTAACACTACTTACAATGTGGGTTTTCCACAAAGGTATTTTCTATTTTCAACCATTTATTTTCGAAAAACAATTTCAAATTGCGAGGATGTAATTATTTGAAGTAGGGGAGAATGTAAAACCCCAAGCTTCCATGGTACGTTTACCTTTGAATAATTCAATATCATGCATTGTACGGAACTTCGAGATTCTAACACACCGTGACAAATCAAACTAGCTGTTATGAATAGTAATACCCACTATTTGAGATTTTATAAATTTTCTTTTTCACAATGGACTGCATTTTTGAATTTGTAATATCAAAATTAGCTTAGGGTATGTTTTTGATATTTTTCTGAAAACATTCAATTTTTTGATGAATACTGAAAACATTGCATTATTGGGATAAAACTGACTTTTTATTTAAATAATTAGATATTTTATTTAAATATATATTAGCTTTAAATTGATACATAATAACTATATAATTTCAATTTAATTCATTGGATTCATTTTATAATAAGTATATATATATATATATATAATATTTTGGAACTTTTAACCGTCTTTTACCCACCTCCTAGGAGCATTTGAAAATTCATATAAAAAGTAATTTTACCACTTCTATGAATTGCATTTCAAAAATTAGAGAGACACTATTGATATCAGTAGGTAAAATGTGGTTCAATGAGATGAAAATAATTTTTTGTGAAAACTAACTTTTTACTTTTATTTACAATGGTTAAAATAAATAGGGTAATTAAAGGTTACAATGATATTATTTTTACCCTAACACATGTCCTAATTATCTTGGAAAAGTGTATCTCTACAAAAAAAAACCTTAGGAATAAAATATGATCATTTTAGATCAACTTATACTAGAATAGGACATTTAATATTATTTTATTTAAACAAGAGTTAAAAGTGTTAAAATCAATGTTTAATAACCAAACAATTTTTTATATAGGGTTACAAATAATATAAATTCAACTATAAATATTCATTAGAAAGAAAAAACTATTTCTACATAATTTTATTTTATTTATAATTTTAGGACATTAAATAATTTAATTTCTATATGACACAATGGTGATGCAGTAATTACCTTATTAATGAAATATTAAAATAATTTATATTTTAAATACTTAAATAAATGTAATTTGAAACTTTTTATGAATTTAACTAAATTTATAGGTTAATATGACATATTAGGGTTGATTAAATAAATTGTTTTTGATGTAATAATTCTATTACCAGTTTAGAAAAAAAGATTCCAAATAGTGTCAAAATTGACATAAATTAGTTTTTAAAACAAATACTATATTATTAACAGAAATTCTATTCCTAAAAATCTATAGTTTGGACATATGAAATATATAAGGTTGTATATATTAATAATTAACCACTTGGGGTTCTCTTGACTTTTTATAGTATTTTTATTAAAATATAATATAAAAATACAAATAGACATGTTAAATGTCAGACTATTTAACTAAGAGTTAAATATAAATGATACAGTTAATATGGTGACCTAAACCTATCTAAAATCTATTTTCTGAAAGTAATGCGACCCATACCTACCATATCCTTGAATTTATTCAATTTGGAGCCATTATAAACCGAATATAAATTTATTATAAAATAATATTTTATGTTTTTCCTAAGGTGGCCCTCACCCCTCTTATAAAAGGGCACTTACCCTTATCCCGAATTCACACCTTCAAAGACTTTTGGCTCGGCCAAAACCTACCCATATATCCTCTCAACTTGACTCACTTTATCATAGAGGCATTACTTTAGTCATAATGCTATCTTAAGGAGCCCTTTTGATTAAATCAAATAGAAGAATCCGAAGAATAGCTAAATATTTCATCACCTCTTTCAAGTTCATTTCTTCTTCGACTTCCTATTTCTTTGTTGTTTCCATTATAAAATAGAAAATCCAGTATCATATATATACTATGATGTTATTATAAAAATTTTACAACCATATTAGTTATTTTATCAATCCTATGATTGAAAAAGTCACCACACGTGTCTACGTACGACTTACCGTCTCCACGTCGTAGTGTAGTTTGTTAGTAAAACATTTTATGATTTGGATGGGTATAATAATGAGTATAAATGATGTAAATAATAAATATAAAATTATAATTATTCTTTATATATGATATACCATCCAATTATATATGATTTTAATATCAAAAGAATGATATTTTCGCTCGTGCGTATGTACGGAATACCGTCTCCACGAACGTGATAAGATATGTTTCCCCATCGTAACCATTCAAGACTAATTTTCATTTTATGATTAATAATAATGTTTAAGTACTTGATATAATTATGTATATGAATATGATACAACCTATCCATAACAAACACTACTTATGTAACAAAACATATAAAAGAAAACGTGTAAGTTAACACCTGAAACAACGATAATACTAAAATATTCTTAACAAATCAATATTAGAAAATCATATAGGATATCATATTTATTTATATGATTATTGTAAAATTTTATAACAATTGTTTAACTATTATACAGGAGTTTAACCTACCCTCGACCAAGGAAAATTACAATTTAAGGGTTAATTTGACAATCCCTTTATTATCTGTGGTTGTTTTTACATAAGTATCTACTGAGACCTCTTTCTCTTCCACATCCGAGTTTTCTTAAAAATACATTTCAAAAAAATTTACTTTGGGTTAAAGTCATTTATACCCTTGTTTTACCTTATATGTTTTGAATGTAATATTTCTGTCGTTTTCCAAACAAGGTACTTTTCGACCTATTCGACAAAATTAAGGTAAGAATGTTTTTTTAACTTATACAGCGGGTGCGGTTATTCTCCACTGTTATAACATCATCGAAGCTTCACATACTAGATTATAAGAATATTTTCAAAAAAAATGTTTTCTTTTATAATTACATGACTTTTAAATGAATTCAAAATAGAAATATATATTTCTCTAAAAAGTTTTTGATTTCATCTATGTCAACATCCATTGATAGATTTTATGTTTGTTTGAAGTTGATTTATTATGATACAAAAAATCTATATTGTATTGAAGGTTTTGTGATATGTTTTACTGTGGATGGGTTATTTCATATCATTCATGGTTTATGGATATATTATGTACATTTCTTATGCTAGTTTTAATACGAATATTTATGTTATGTTTAATACTTTTCATAATAGGAATGCATTGGACTTAGTAAGTGATGGGTGGAGCCCGCTATAACTCCTCGATGAATCGGTATGTCTCATTAGACAAACTATTGTCTTGGAATAAGGGATTGATAAAATATTATTTGTATTCTTGGCATTAGGCCATGACTATGTGGTTATGAAGTCTGGAATTATGCATTCCATAATTATGAAAGTGGCTATTGATATTTCATGTGACTATTCCACTAGTAGAATATCCATGTGAATAAGTAAATGGAATTATTTTACTTTATCTTTTCCATATATTTTTGAAGGTAAAGTTTAAAAGGATTTTGTTTTAGTTATACATTGCATTAAATTTTTATGCTTATTATGAAAGCTTCCTCTATTTTTTTAATCCTTACAGAACATCTGAGCTGTCCCCTTTCTGGGTTTTATTTTTCCTCAGATGTGGAGAATTATTTTATGGCTGACCTGTAGGGGTAGTATGAGGGGATATGATTGTTGTATATGGAGATAATATTGTTGTAGTTTTTCATTTTATAATATAATGTAAAACTTATGAAGGTATCTAGTGTTTCTAAGGCTACTAAACTAATCAGTCTATCAAGAAATGATCTTTTGTGATCAAGAAAATGTTATGTAACAATCCACCGACTCTAGGTAACTGAGGTCGAGGAATTATAGGGATTCCCAAAAAAACAACTTCTTCTCTCTTCGATGGATCCATATAAACTCCCTATTGGGACACAACATGCTGCATGAAACTGACTTCTCAAGCCCAAAACTCACACTTCAACAACATCCCAAACAACTTCTCATGAGGAATAACTCCAAGAATAAAAAATAGATTTCCTTCATGGACCTCCTACATTTTGGAGTACACCTGTATTTTTTCAATGAAACCCACATTTAACTTATCCAGGAACTCACTGAACAAAGCGTTCATCAACCCCATTAACACAGCTAGATCACACGTCACACCAAATGGCATCACAATGAAGTCATAATACCCATAAAAAAATAAGTTTTATGTATATCCTCATACATCATACTCATATGATGATAAATTGAGTGTGAATCTACTTTTTAGAACAAACATTCATCCTTCAACCAATCGAATAAATCATTAATCCACGAATGATGATAGTGGATCATCACAGTCACTTGGTTCAAGTGATGGTAATCGACACAATACCCAAAACATCATCCATCCTTCTTCATGAACAAAAATTATCACCCCATTTTTACACACATAGCCGAACGAAAACACAATGCAATAGACCATAAAGATGTATACGTAGCTCTCACAACTCTGAATGTTCCATCATATACAGAGTTATAGAGATAGGAGACCTGCCTCACTGTAGCACGATCCCAGACTCAATCTCCCATCATGGGGGTATTTCTAGAACCTATTTTGGAATAAAATCAGGTTACTCTTTAATGACCCTTGGAAACACTAAAAAATGATCATCCTACAAACTCAAAATCATCTTAGCCATTTTGGATGATAAGTATGGAACATTCCTATGACTTATCTGAGGGTCTCTCTCACCAAAAAACCCAACTGGATATCCATATGCATCGAAGAATACCACCTGTATCAAGAAGAAATCAATGATAGGATTTACTAAATAAAATAAATCCCAGATGAGGATTTAATTCTATTTTTCTATTTGTAAAAATATGAAATCTCCATAAGAATGGTGATTCCCCAAAACTAGCTCAAAATATCTACATTCTTCAAACAAGATAGCTCGAATTCCAACATGTGTAATAAACGCCAATGGAACTGGAAACCTCTCTACCACATGTACCAAGGCTTAGAGAAGGGTAGTTGATTTGAAGTAGTGTGTGTCTCCTTAATTAAAGAAGGAATGAAATGATGTAGAAAATAAGAAAAGGGTACTTCGAATGATGTCTGGCACATCTGGTGTTGTAAAAGCTAATGACTGAAGCTAACCATGAACTGATCCATGTTATTTTTGAAAATATTTATGACCACCTCCATAAACACGATCTGTATGAAATTATGGGGAAAGTCTTGGGGCTATTCTCTTCCTAACCCATCTACTAAATACTAATCCAATGCTAGTGAAAACTGCTAATACTGCCTCTTCTATATTTTTCACAATGGAGGAACCTAGATCAGAACACCTGAAACACAATTATTTCATAGAAAGGATGTGTAGTCATGTGACTAATGAAATTGTACTCCATAGGAAAAAAAACCTCATACAATACCATAGGCACGAGAGATAGTACCCCTGGAGAAACGAGTCATTGAGGGTTGTGACCTACCCCGAAAAAAACAGAAACTCTTCTACACTAAAAACCAAGAACAACAAACCACATCTCTTTATCATGATTAATCCTCGTGAATCCCCACTCATGATGATCTATTATTGGATGATGTCCTCTCGATGATGTCCTCCCATTACAACACCTAGATATATGTCTTCATCATAAATATGGTGACTTGAAGTCGGATCCCTTGATGAGAAGACTCCTCAAAATGCATCTCCATGGATTCCTCATCTTTAAAAGGTTCCAAATCATACCACAAAGGATTAAGAAATGGATCCTGAACACTTTCACATTGGATCTCCCCTACTGAAGGGTAAGTGGCTCTTGGAAACTAGCCACAATCATAGTCAAAGAATGAAACTCGTCTCTGAACAACACTCGGAACTTCTACCATGAGACTTTAAACTCCTTGCAATCCTGGATAAACAATAACCACTACTGCCTCACTGCCCTACTGGTTGCATCCAAATTTACGCTACAGGTATGCGGCAGTTGTAGTACAAGAAGGGGTCAGATACATAGGGACTGAAGAAGAAACCTAGAGACACTCTAATTTGGGAAGGACTTGGCTATGTAGTGGCCAACTATTTGGATTTATTTGATTTGAATAAATAATGATTTAATTTAATGAAAAAAAAAACATACAAATTAATTTGTCTAAAACAATTAATGGAGATGAGTTGAACCTAAGTTGTTACTAGGGTTAGATTGAATGTATTTATTTTCTTATAATGTTTCATTTCACTAATTCAAGAAGCATCCAAAAAATTATATAATTACTCTACATCATTCACCAATTTAATCCCTACACAATTCCATGTCTAGTCACCAATTCTCTTCTAGGATCAATTTAATGATCACTCCAAGGAATTGGATCGCACCAGTACTCAAAATGTGTCATTGTTAATGTTGGTGAAGACGAAGAAGAAAATAAATCATCAAATGGAAATATAAAAATAAAAAAAATATAATGAATTTAAGCACATTAAATAACAACCAATCCACCGCATGGAACTTCCTAGGATCACCCTATAAGGGGTTATCCCTCAATTTATTCTATTTAATAAATGGAAGCGGGAAGTCGACTTAAAGAAGCGGGATTGAAAAGAAAAATAAAACCGTGAAATGATCACTCCACCATTGTGTGAATACATTCACAAGTGCTAGTGTGAATAAGATCACACCTTGGGGAAATGGTATCAATGTGAATAGATGAAGACCAGAAAAAGAGAAGAAGAAATTTTATTTAAAACTAAGGTGATTCAAACAACTTACATGCGAAAGAAGAACGTTACAAAGACAATTTGGCATAACAATATTACAATGAAGGTAAAACTCCAAGATCCATATATTATACATTTCTACAACCTTAAATATCCATTTAGGAGGCCTTGGGTCGATCCACCATCAATCCCACTCTCTTTAATTAATTGTGGTAGACCTAGGTGGGTGGACATTTAATGTAGAGGAGACCATTCAACTCTTTCCACGATGTGGGAGCCAACTTTCATCCACCAAACTAAAGCTTCAACTTAACTTCATATAAGGAATAATTTGAGTGGTCCATAGAATACTTAAATAAACCTCCTGATGCCCCTAATTGTCTGTAAAATTTAAACCCAAAATATGTTTTGTTTTGCGAGATATGATTTATACGGTGGGATGTTTTTCTAGGCCACAGAATCTGGACAAGAATTGGTTATTCAACTTGGGCCGCTTGAAACTACATTAAAACATTGTAATTTTCTTAGGAAACTGTTTAATGAAATGTTTCCCATGATATATTATAACTCCAGTTAAATGTTTGTACTCATTGGGATTGAATCATTGCCGCTACATTACTTTGATTAGGCTGTTGTCCGGTTCACTTCGGCTAGAATGTGGTTTGTTCAAAGCCCCCTTTAGTGGTCTTCCAAAATTAAATCTCCAAGTGCTCCAAAATAATGAATTGTTCCTTATATCATGGGAGACCTAAAAATAAAATATAAACAAAAAATCAATACCATTATGTGTTTTATGAGATTATCAAGAAATTACCATGTAATAGTGCATTTTAAGAAGGAATTACAATCAGAATGTGAAACAATGTTCAATGTGTAAAATGCACTAATAATGGTGTCTATGATTAATAAAAAACATGAATATTATATTATAAGTAATGAATATTAGACTCTATTAGGGTCAAATCACCCACCTAGCATCATCACAACCAATGACACCTTGTGGTACTTCTGAGCACAGATCGAACTGAATGGTATCTCAAACACCTCTAACCAGTGTTACATGACATCAATTGAAATGGATCCATCATACTTTGATATAATATGACACTAAAAATCATTGAGTGTCCTCCTCCAAGTTTCATCATCTTCATCCTCTAATCTGTGGTGATTTACTAGCATAACATGTTGAACATATATTGCATAAACCAGATGAGTATGTAGACCTAGACCCAAATATGAAAAAGAATAAATAATTAGAGATCTTAAACTTATAATATTGAATACATTAACATTGATTAATTGTTTTCTTTTATTTATTGTAGGTTAAACTATCCCTAGGTCTACCTATTCAAACAAATGTGAAAATAAGAATGATTCCTGATAGTTTCTTAGGTCTCTACCTTGTATTATGTATCACCTCATTTAGTAGTCACTATAGGTTTGATGGTCCGTGAATAAAATCATATATTGTACTAAATACACATGTTTGAGCTGATATCTCATTTTTATAGTGATTTCTAACCTTATCTGACACTATTACTATACCATCCCACACAACCTCACCTGTTCCTAACTCCATAATCCATCATATCCCTCAACAATAGCTAAAATACCACTCTATGATGACATCCTCCACACAATGTGTACCCCTCCTGGGATGGAAATGGTAAAAGAGATATAATGACACCCAAAACCAACCTCCCATATCCCTCAAGTTGGGTAATATCACTAAGGGTATAGTAAACACGCATTTGGGAGGCATTACCCTCTAAGAGAACAAATGCAAAAGAGATAGATCTGATGGACACCAACTTACTTATTCTCGGGACACAAATTAATTGAAACCCATGTGAACATATGTAATGTCATGCAATAACTAATATAGCTGTAAGGGAAACTGACAAGTAAAAAATGAAAGGAAAATGACAAAGATCTTGAGCATGAACATCTCCTAAAAAACATGATTCTAGAAGTAACTAGCATGATCTCCAACATCTTCCATGTTACCTAAAAACATTTTTTATAACGTTTTGTGAGTATAATAGTATACTCAGTACTATCCTCCCCAGATCCCTCTGGAAAAAATTAAAGGAAGCAAGCTAATCCATAGTTAAAAACATGCGAACCAAACTCATCACCTAAATAGGTATACTATGTTCATAGTCTCACCACGGCTACCCTCATCATGTATTGCACACATGAGTATATTTTATAATAAAAATATCAATGGTACCCCACTACCACTACCCCACTAGTTTTCCACATCGCCTCAACATCGAACATTGTGAGCATCTCTCTCTAAAAAGGCTCTCTTAAAGACACCTCAGTGAAGCACTACAGAATGTTCCTCATGCAAAAAAACCTCTATGTCCACAAAGCCAAAAGTAACATTGAATTTTATGGGATCCACCACAGATCTCATAACATCTATCATAAATTGTGTATTATACCTCATGTCATTATAGTCCATGCACTGAGAAAGTCACCTCAAGAAATCACATACTATAAAATTTATGCCTATAGTATAACTTATGAAACTATATAAAAATATATGAGTGTGAAAAAACCAAATCCATTACATCCTTCTACACATATATATGGAGAAAACTATCGTTCAGGCATACCATCACATATAAATACCATGAAAAGAGTGTGGACTCAAAGGGGGTAGTCAGCCTTCTATCCTCCCACTGAGATGTCGGGGAAAACACCGCCCCATGGCTCGGAATCCCCAAAATATCAGTTTTCTTAATAGACAGAGTGGATTAGCTTATAGAAAACAAAAAAAATTAAAAGATATAATATATCCCACAAAAACATAGTTAGAAACACCTAGTCTTTGAATAAACTACATCTAATGTCTCTCATACTCCTGGCATCCACTGCTAAAACTATATGTACTATAAGGACACAACCATTTATAGAAATATATAATGTTAATTTATCCATTTTTTATCATTTTCAATTTACATTAATTAAAAATATAAATATTAATTAACCATTATCAATTCCACATCAAATTCCATTATCATTATCATTCAAATAAGGACTCATGCCCTCCATGAATAACCAAACTGAGTCCACGGCTTCTCTAAAACGAAACATGAGCACTGATTCCCAGAAACATCCAACCCCATGGGTGAAGATTTCATTAAAAGCATCACCATGTTCCATAATTCCATGTATTTGAAGAAAAATTTATATATTTCACAGCATGAGGGGCTAAATATAGTGATTAGTTGAACAAACAGTCATTTATTTTCCACCTATAACAGGATCATAGACCGATCCATCCTCAAAAATATAAACATAGAAAGAATGTGTAATACCACATGTGTTATAACTTTTCTATGATGGAGGGTAAAAAAATCATATTCCAAAAGTAGTGTAGAAAGTAAATTATATAAAAATAATATATTCAATAAGAATCCAACTATCATATCAATTGGTAATCCCAACATAAACCCATTTAATCATCTCTCATGCCCTTCCCTACACCAACATGCATAAACCGATGCATCTCTCTACTCTGGGGGTCAAATAATGCCACAACCTCTATCATTCCCTTAACTTACATACCTCATAAACAATACAGTCTCAGCCATCCTAGTCTCACATCACATCATAAGTAGTAGGAAACAAAAATAGCAATCGGGCTCGTGCCTCTAAAATAAGGCATCCAGCCATCCCATTCAACGAGCTCTCGTTACTCCAAAGCACAAGGAACTTTTCCTTAATGATAACAATGAAACTAAGGCCACATAAAATAATTATCTTTTGCTTATAAAACTAGTTTATAACCAATTCAATTAATCATATATATCTTCATCAATTTTATTATCATCAAAATAAAACAACCACAACCAGATTCATTGAACAAGCCTCTTTATATTTTATCCAATTAACTATCAATTAATTATCAATTTATGTTATTTACCAATTTCCATCAATAATGACATGATAAAAAATAAATTAATAGATACCACACTATCTAAAAAAATAGGAAAACAGTTATTGTGGTAAAAAGATACAATATCGCTACGTGATCAATACAAGTTTGTTAATATTGTTAAAGTAATTATTCATTCAATTTATTCATGATCCAAATGGAAAAATCATGATAACTCTACAATTAGACATCTATATATAGAGAATCGAAAAAACCCGTACCTCAAAAGTTCTTTAACATTCTTCGATCGATAAAAAACTATGAAACAGATCATGATGACCTCTCCCATGACGACTTCATCCACTTAAGGATGTCGTGACACCACCCCACTGACCATAAACCGAGAAAGATCCATTAAAAACATGGATATCACATTACATCACATTTAAATGTGAGATGGGATGAAATATATTGACGAATCAAGAATATCAAAGGTAGAACATTCCTTATATCAAAGATAGATTGTCACTTCCGGGTTGCACCAAAACAAGGGATGCACATGTAGTAGGGAAAACTCTAAGGGGAACATGATCCGGGGCTAAAACACAATTCACATCTCATACATGAGGAAGAAATCTCGGAATATCATACTAAGGGAAAAATATCAAAAAATAATGGAGAAGGGTATCTCAGCCTTCAGAAAATATAAATGAAGTAGCAGTTTAGATAAGGTTTAGATTTTCTATGAAAACTGGATCTTATCTAGATTACGTGTTTTGACTGAGTAAGGCACCCTAACCCTTAGAATGATATTTATAGGATTTACAAGATTTTAATCATCCTTAAATCCTTTAAAACAAGGATTAAAATACATTATATTCCAAATATAATGTCAAAGGGTTGAAACTATAGGAAACTGGAAACATTATTCCTGGATCATAATTGGATGAGTCACTATTAAAGGAGTTTCCATTGGATGAGTCACCATAAGAAAATTCAACATTGGAAAAGTCACTGTTTATTGAATTTCCATTGGACGAGTCATAGTTGAATGAGTCACAATTGTATGACTCATCATTGGAAGAGTTAACATTAGACGATTCACCATTGGATGACTCACCATTGGACGAGAGACCATTGGATGACTCACCATTGGACAAATCCCCATTGGCTGACACTCCATTAGATGAGTGATTATTCCATTAGTTACAATTCATTGATTCAACATTCAATAGTCACCTTTTGGTGTGCTCCCATCTTGGGTAATCATTGAGAGTCACCGTTTTTGACTCACCATTTTATCTCGCTTCTCTTGAATCAGCATTCCTGACCCACTATTGTGAGCTACCATTGGAATACTAAAAATTTGGTAAACTCTTGAAATGAGTTACATTGAGCTCCTTGAACACCTAAAACACCAAATTTTAGAAAAGTAATGGACCATAGTGGTATGGTCCATTAAAATTTGGTTACTGTTTTGATGGAGAAATGGTTTCATATTATTATTATGAGAGGGGAGTCATTTCCTTTCATAAGTGAGGTGAGTGGCAGACTTGTATTTTTTAAAAATCGAAATATGCACACATGTTTTCCACATGAAATAGTGGTTGAAAATATAGTATTATTATGACTTTGACATTATATGGTCGAAATATGACAATAAAATCTTCTTGGATCATTTTTTAGTTAATTATTAAACTTTTATTTTTATATTTACCTCTAGATAAATCCATTTTTACTTTAACAACAATAAATAATATTTATTATTTTTTTCTATTCATTATGGTAAAAAAAATTACCTTTTTAGATACTATAAATTATTCTAGATCCAAGTATTCTTTCTATTATTCCAATATATATTCAAATAATGGTAATGATCTAATTTAAAATTAAAATCGTGGACACAGAGAAAAAGTTGGTTTTTGAAGAAAAAATGGTCAAAAGATTAAAATATATTTATCACATAATTAAATGTGAAAATTATTCAAATAAATTAAAATTATATTAATTTATATATTTAATAAAAACATTTACCATAAAATCAATTCATAATATAATTTGACATTATAAATAAAATGAAGAATCACTTTTCAATTAAAATATAATATTTTCCATTATTCATTAGATATGTAATATTTCTAAAAAACAATGTTTTTATAATTTTGATAATATTATTCCATATATGAACTTCAATTTTTAAAATATAATTTTTAAATTTTATATAATCTAATATTAACTATTGTGAAAATAATGTGAGTAAACTATATTTTAAAAAAGTACACTTTTTCATAAAATATTTTTTTTCTTTTAAATGAATCTTATTTTACTTCTAACATATATATAACGCAAATTTTAATAATATAGATAGTAATATTCATACCCACATATTTATTGGAGGTTTTATAATTTTATAATATATTATAGATCATTTATAATCGAGGTTGGGTGTTCCTCAGGATATCAAATAGACTAAATTTAAGGAAATGTACTTTTAGGATATAGAAGTTCAGCGTAGCATGTCGTATAAGCTATAAAATACAACGTTGTTATTTTAAGAATATTTGGGTGATATAATTTTTGATGTGTTTTATGGATCAATTCTTCTCACAATCTAAGGTGATAGTTATAATTTCTTAATCCATACAATAATATAAACTTGAGTGATGTGGTGGTTTTTCCTATGTTTCTCAATAAAATCGTGTTTCAATTTCATTTTTTTATTAAGGGTTTAATTTTTTTTCTTAATGATTAATATTGGTTTTTGTTAGGTATATGGGTTAGAGGGATATTAGACAACTCCGTTTTTTATCCATGAGTGAACATATGTACATGGGTCGGCTATAAATAATTTAAAAAAGGCTTTTAATAATTTTTTATATTTTTTATCTATATTTAGAATGATATCAATTACATTTTTATTATATGGTTTATGCAATTATTTTTAATATATTTTGGTTAATATGGGTGTTGAATATGTGTTTCACTATTATCATGCATGATGTGAATAACTATGAGTCGCATATGTTCATGGTTCAAGGTAATTCCTAGTAAAACTCTAGAGTTGAAACATGGCATGGAAAACCATATGACCAATCATACTCTGTAATAAACCTACTAAATATTTTAATCAGACCCTATTTAATGTCTGAGTATCTTTTTATATTTATTTTTTTAGTTATGATAAAATTAAATTTTCTTTTTTCCTATGTTGTTCCCTACTCAAATTCTCAAAAAATATTGTTTCATAAAACATGATTTTAGTAGATAAATCAATATTTTTAAAACATTAAAAAAATTTCAAATTTCACGATAAAATTATTATGTTTGTAATTGAAATTTAATTTTAATAATGATATTTTAAATATGAAAATACATTTTTAGCTTGAATATTATGATTCTGAATCCAATGTTTATGATTATCCCCTTTATTATGGATTATTTTCAAATAAGAGGTGGTTTTGATATGATGTTTAATGGGATGGTTTATTTACCTTATAATATAAAATAATATTAATAATTTAAATATTCATGTGAAATCAGAAAACAATTGATCTTAAAAAATTCATTATTTAATAAATGAATAGTGTTAATGTTATTTTGATTATTTAGCATGATATTGTTTCACTTTTAAAATAATGAATTAATTTAATCGATGAGATATAAATCATGAGTGATGTTTATTATTCCTTATAGTATTTTCTTGAGTTTTCCTCCCATAAAATTATTGAGGAATAATTATATATATACCTATATATCATTATATTTTCTTTTAATTTTTCTCTCGGTGTTTGAATATTTTTTTCTGCTTGAATATACTTCCTACACTCTATAAATGTTTTTTGAGAAAAACATATATTAGTGATTATCCCATGTTGCATATTTATTTACTGATCATTTTCTCAACATTCCCAGTTATCAGGGTCTAAAAGGAAGAATGGACTATCTATGAGAGATTAATGAATCCCTAAAATGACTATATATTAAATAATACATTAGAGTGAAATCCACATAATACATATTTAGGTAACTAATTATGAAATCATGGGAGACATTAGATACAATTAATCTATATAATTGAATGATTGATAATATTAATATAATGACTTATTTGTAGATTTTATGTCTTAATATGTATTATTTAATAGTGGATGAATATGAAAACCATTTCCCCATGTTAGTTGATTTCTCCATTTATGTATGTTATTAATGTTTCCTTAAATGATTCATTATATATAAGGGTAATTCAATTAAATTTCATTTTAAAATTTTAATTATCTTATAGACTTCACTTCTGCATGTAGTTACAAATATTTTGATCATGGAATTGACCTCTATAAGGTTTCCTACTATGATTGGTGACATTAACAATTTTAATAATTTTAAGGGTTCACTTCTTTATATGAAAACTATCCTTGATAAACATGAGGTCGAATCTTATCATGTCATTGGTAAGAATTTCTATTCATTCAATTTTCCACGATTTTAGATTCCATATTTTTATGAATTTATTATTCCCATCCTAAAATTTTAATTTCCTATTTTTTAAATGATTCCATGTCCTATTATAACTATGGTTTTTAAGATATTTTTAAAATGTATAGTAATTGATGTTTCAATTAAATAATATTTCCCAAACATGTATAGTGTTTGATAAATTTTTTGCATTATATATTATAAATCATGTAGCTAAATAGTTCCATATTTTTTGGTAGTCCAATGAGGTTCAAATAACAAAAAAAAAGTCATAATAAACTCGAAATACAAAACATGTAACTTAACATGATCATCATTATTTGTTTTTTATTTTATAACTATTCATTAGAACCCATATTGTGGAATTCATTGTGTAACAGCCCAGGTAAATAAAATATATGGAATTTTCATATTTATTAATATTTTAGAATTAAATATTAACTTTACTTTAAAGAAATTTATATTTTCGATGTCGTACTCGATACGCAACAATTGGTTTATTTGAAATCTTAAGTTCTACCCAACGATGAGTTACACTGAAAAATAATTTAATAATATTATTTTTTTAAATATTAGTTAAATCATAGTTTTTTTGCGGTACTAACCATAACTAATTAAAATATGATTATACATGTTTGTTAAATGTTTTTACATTTATCAAATAAAAGGAATAAGCTTAAAATGTGAATGAATCCAATTTTAAGCATAAACACTATAATATTCTTTAAAAGGTCGATTTACAGCCTTTTGATGGCGAAGCCTTTTTAAATCTAGTTTTTTCCCTATTATATGTTATATTTTAAAAAATAGTATTATTATTTAGAATCATAAAATCAAAATTTACATTGGGTGAAATTTTGGTATTTTTCTGATAATGTTAATTTCTTAATTAATAG